>CM052892.1:45919551-46053455 GCA_028534135.1 Potos flavus | reverse complement strand
TGGGTATTCATCCTTTCTGATGGAGGCATAATATTCCATTGTATATATGGACCATATCTTCTTGATCCATTCATCTGTTGAAGGGCATCTTGGCTCTTTCCACAGTTTGGCGATTGTGGCCATTGCTGCTATGAACATTGGGGTACATGTGGCCCTTCTTTGTACTGCATCTGTATCTTTGGGGTAAATACCCAGTAGTGCAATTGCGGGGTCATAGGGTAGCTCTATTTTTAATTTCTTCAGGAATCTCCACACTGTTTTCCAAAGTGGCTGCACCAACTTGCATTCCCACCAACAGTGTAAGAGGGTTCCCCTTTCTCCACATCCTCTCCAACATTTGTTGTTTCCTGAAGAGAGACCTTTTTAAATAACTAAAAAAAAAAAATGGTAAACAGCTTGGAAGCCTGTGTCAAAATCATTGTCCTGTGGACATCCTACCCTGAGCCCGAACTGCATTTCAAATTTTTTTGAAAAATTGGCATGCGGGCTCTGAGGAAGTTCATTTAAATGAGGGTTTTGGCAATTGGTAAAGGACGAGTGGAAGTTCTGTGGGAAGGTGCCCAGAGGAGGACCTGGGAAGTGGAGAGACCTGCCTAGTGCCCAGCCTCCCCTCAGGCCTAGGGACCGGCATCTGGACTCTAAGAAAAAGGCCCTCTGGGTGGAAACCGAAAGGAATATTTTATGACAGACACGGTGAGACACTGGGTTCATCAGACTTGTCACGGTTTTCAGGTGATGGCGGGAGGGGTGGGCATATGGCCAATTCTGTGTACAGACGTCACCCATATGACACAGTGAGCCGGCTGGTTCATTGGAGGCAGCATCCGGGGGAGGGATTGTGGACACCAAGCAACTCTTGACGGGGACTGTGTGGGACATTTTAGGTCTTGTGTGAGCGAGTCAGGGAAGACCCAGGGAAATGTAACTCATTCCTGGAACCTCGTCTCTATCCACAGAACAGTGAGTCTGGTAAACGCCCAGGGCCCTGCACATCAAAACTTAACACTACGAAAAATAGCAGCTGTGTGGTTATGTAGCATTTCAGCAAATTATTATTGAAGGAAAACTGGCTCCAGAGTCCGATTAGTTAAGGACAGTGTGAGCTCCCCTGAGGATAGAAAGTTTTTGTGTGTGTAACTCACCGCTCTATCCCGGGACCTTGGACAGTATTTGGCACCTTGTAGGCACTCGATGGATATTTCTCGAAAGAATTAATGAATAGTGCTGATTTTTAGCATACTGATGGTAGGTGTGGGTTTAGATATGTTTTATGCATTATGCAAACATGGGGAAAATCTATCATATGGAATTGATAATGTAGGGAATGGATTCCTGAAATGTAATCTGTAGGTATATTATTTTGGAATTTTGTGGTCGCTGTATTATTCTCACAGTTCTATGGGATGTTCTCTCTAGAGATACAGGTTTGGTTTGGGACTGCGGGAAATAGCCTGTTTCTATCAGAAAGAACATTCCTGCCTATCATGTAAAGGAAATGTCATTGCCAGCTAAGTGATTTGTTTTGGAACATACTCCCCAGTGCTTGCTGTGATGTGAAGGCATTCCACAGATGTGAACCCCAGATCACGTGATTTGTCTTACATCTTGAAGGGCCTCTCTCTCACTGGGAGATAGAGAGACCATGTTCTTTTAACTGAAGGTAACCAGCCACTCCAGAAAGGTGCAGCTGTAGCAGTGGTCAAAGGGCATAAAGACTGTTTGCAGCATTCTGTGAAGAACTGCTAGAAATTTTGGGTGTGATATAGTAGATTGAGGGAACATAACTTAAAACAGCAGTGGAAGGGGGGGCATGAGAAAAAATGAGTTTCAAATTTCCAAATGTGAGTTTATTGCTAATTTTGTTGAGTTATGTGGTCGACAGATACAATGTCAGTAAGATTTAGAAAGTCATCTCTTTCAAACAACTTTAAATTTTAGACGGTTCTTCCCTTCTCCTCTTTCTTTACCTGAGTGAATGGTCATAATTCCACCCAGGAAAAAACATACTGCTAAAAAGGTCTAAATTTATAGCCTTAAGATTATTATTAAATTTTTGACAGTGAATTAAAAAGGTGTAGAAGTTTAAGAGGAAATTCTTGAATAATGAAAAAGTGGTCAGAACACTTTTGCCTAATGGTTCCCAGATAGAGTGTGACATGTGTACATTTTGACCACAGAAGTTGTAATTTGGCAGCTGGAAGTGCTTTTTGGAATCAAATGAAGGCACACAAGTTGTAAGTAGCCACTCTACATAAGGAGTTGCTTTTGTGCGGGATCGAGAGACAAGTCACTCCATATAATTATTTGTGTTTGCTCCATGTGAGATTGTGGCTCTGGGTTAGATACAGAAGATGGTGAAATAGGAAAGTGGCCTCAGCTAACTTAAGACCTTTTCAAAAATTGCAAACTACTTGTCTAAAGACCTACCCTCTGAGACCCTTAACCAATTACGTTTTCATTTTGACTGCACATTTCAGAGCCATAACTGCACTAAAATATGGGTTTCAGTATACATAAAATTAGTCTTTTTTATTAAAGGGTTTTGGCTATAAAAGCAAGGCATGCTTGTTATAGATAATTTGGAAAATGCAGAAGTTTTGGGGAAAAAATGCCAACAATTCCAGTAACTCAGAACAAGTTATCATATGTGATTTTGTGTATCACCTTTTCACATATATGGTCTAGCTCAGGGGTTGGCAAAGTTTGAAGCCTGTTGGCCAAGTCCGCCTGCCACCTGTTTTTGTATAGCCTGCAAGCTAGGAATGGTTTTTACGTTTTTAAATGATCGATAAAAAAGAAGAAGAAGAATATTTCGTGATGTGAAAGTTATGGGAAATCCAAATTTCAGTGCTCAGGAATAAAATTTTATCGGAACGCGGGATGCTAATTTATTTGCATATCGTCTATGGCTGCTTTTGGCTGACAATGGCAGGATTTAGTAGTTACGACAGAGAACATGTGGCTGGTAAAGCATAAATTATTATTATTTTTTTTAAGATTTTTATTTATTTATTTGACAGAGAGAGACACAGTGAGAGAGGGAACACAAACAGGGGGAGTGGGAGAGGGAGAAGCAGGCTTCCTTCTGAGCAGAGAGCCCGAAGTAGGGCTCGATCCCAAGACCCCGGGATCATGACCTGAGCCGAAGGCAGACGCTTAATGACCGAGCCACCCAGGCGCTCCAGCAAAGCATAAATTATTATTTGACCCCTTACAGAAAAAGTTTTCTGACCCCTGGTCAAACCTAAGCATTTGTCTATGTTATCCGTAAGTTCATAGCTGTAAATTGTATAGCTGTATAATATTCCATCAGGTCGCTATGCCTTACTTAAAGATACTTCTGTTGTTGAATATGGAATTATTTCCAATTTTTGTCTGTTAGTATTGATATAAGGAACCTACTCGTAAATGAAATTGTCAGATCAAATGGTATTATCCATTTAAGGCAGCTGCCAAATTATAGTCCAAGTGGTTCTATAAATTTATGCATCACTACCAACTTATAAGTGCCTGTTTCATAATGCCTCCACTAACATTTAGTATCATAATTTTTTAAAATGCAATTTTGATTGGCAATAAATAAATACCTTTTTACTTTCCATTTTTGATGACTGTTGGAGGTTACCATTTTTTCCCATTTATTTGTTAGTCAGCTATAGTTTTACTTTTGCAAACTGCCAGTTTCATAACCTTTGTTCATGCTTCAAATAGTTTTTTTTTTTTTATATTTTATTTAAAGAGAGAGAGCAAGTGAGAGAGAGAGAGAGATCAAGCAGAGAGGAGGGGCAGAGGGAGAGGGAGAAGCAGACTCCCTGCTGAGCAGGGAGCCTACATGGGACTTGATTCCGGGACCTCAGGATCCCAGGACCATGACCTGAGCTGAAGGCAGACACTTAACCCACCGACACACCCGGGCACCCCGGTTCAAATAGTTTTAAAGATAAAAACCATGAAAAGAAAATTTTGAACTTTCAAAGCTTTTTTCCCCCCTCATCCACACTCCAAAGACAATGAACACTTTCTTGTGATTCCTTTTTCAGAAAGAAAAATAGGTATACATACGCCTGTGTGTGTCTTCTGTTTATTTTTAAAATACAATACACACACATAATTTCAAACCTTTTTTCACTTAGACATATTTATATATTAGTATTTACATATTCACCTTAATTTTTTTTGATGGTTGTATTCTATGGTTGTGTCATACTTCACTTGAATAGCCCTCGGTTGGAGGGATCCTTTAGTTTTCCTTAAAAACTCTTTTTCTGTAAAAAACAAAAAATGCTTCAATGGAACACATCTCTCTGCTCACCTTGGTGAACCTTTGTGAATGTGGCCGGAGAAGAAATGCCTAGCAGTGGAATTGCTGGATCAGTGGTCAGGTACAATTAAAATTCTGTCTTCCAGATAGTTTGTACCAGTTTGCATCCCTGCCTGCGTGGTCTGAGCTTGTCTCTCAGCCATGGATATCATCAGACATCTAAATTTTTGCCTATCTTATAGGTGAAAGGTCATCGTCATTGGCATGTTTTTATTTTTGTTTTTAAAGATTTTATTTATTTATTTGACAGAGAGAGAGAGCTTACAAGTAGGCAGCCACAGGGAGAGGGAGAAGCAGACTCCCCACCGAGCAGAGAGCCTGATGAGGGGCTCCATCCCAGGACCCTGAGATCATGACCTGAGCTCAAGGCAGAGGCTTTAACCCACTGAGCCACCCAGGCACCCCTTCATTAGCATGTTTTGTGTTGCATATCTCTCTCTCTTTTTTTTAAGATTTTATTTATTTATTTATTTATTTGAGAGAGAGAGAGAGAGAGTGTGTGTGCATGCATAAGAGCCCGCACCAACTGGGGGAAGGGGCAGAGAGAGAGAAGAGAATCTCTAGCAGACTCCATTCTGAGCGTGGAGCCCGACCTGGGGCTCAATCCCAGGACCGTGAGATCATGTCCTGACCCGAAATCAAGAGTCAGAACTTAACTGACTGAGCCACTCAGGTGCCCCTTGTGTTGCATTTTTTAAAATTATGAATAAGGTTTAGCACTTTTTCATGTTTATTGGTTATTGTATTCCTCCCTTTCCAACCAAAAGGCCAATTTATATCTGAGGCAGAGGCTGCCTATGGTTTCCTGATACCTGTTTTCTCTTTGTTTCTTAGTAATAAAACCTCTGAATATTACCTGGGCCACATGGGGTGGGGGGGCGGGAGGGACGTTACAATTTTGAAATCCCTGAAGTTTAATTAGACATGTAACCCAAGTTCTGACCAATGAGATGTAAGCAAAAGTGTTGTGATTTTAGGAAGTGTCTTTAAATGTAAATGGTGCCTCCTTCTTGTCTTTCTTCTGGCTAGAATGCTGAGAAATGGCTGGAACTTAAGCAATTATTTTGGGCCCTGAGGTGGAAGGCACATACCAAGGCTACAGAGCCCAAGATAGAGGCAGTTTGGCTTCCTTTTTTGTTTTGTTTTGTTTTTGTTTTTGTTCTTTTGTTTGGATTCCTGATAGCTTCAAACAGTCATATCAGAGAGAAATAAACTCTTATTTAAGCCACTGACATTTTGACTTTTCTATTACAGCTAAACCCAATCTTAATATTAGACTATCCTTGGCCTGCTTTCTAATTAGGTTTTCTTTTTTCTTCAATAGCATGAGTCTGTTGTCAATTAAGAAAGTCACTCTAGGGGCACCTGGGTGGCTCAGCTGGTTAGCGTCTGCCTTTGGCACAGGTTATGATCCCAGGGTCCTGGGATCGAGTCCAGCATTGGGCTCCCTGCTCAGCGGGGAATCTGCTTCTCCCTCTCCCTCTGCTGCTCCCCCTGCTTGTGCTCTCTCTCTCTCTCTCTGTCAAGTAAATAAACAAAATCTTAAAGAAAAAAAAAGTCACTCTTACGGCCATCATGTGTGTTGCACTACTTTTATGAGCTTGTCGTTTCAGTTTTCCAGTGGCATTTTTTTCTAAATAGTGTGCCCAAGTTTTTATTTATTCAGTTTTTATACCTTTGTATATACTTGGGGGTATGGACACATTTACATTTCAAATTCCCTTTGAATTTTTTGCCACTATGTTTTTCTGAGGAAGAGGAGGAAGAGGAAGAAATGGTCACCTTCACATTTCCTGCCCATTCCTGGCCTTGTTACCAGCAGGTGTATCAGAATTACCAGAGCGGGAGCAGGCTGGGAGACCAGGTTGGGAAAGAAAGTAGGGAAAGAAAGAACAAAAGCTATCCAGGAAAATCCTTCTACTCTTTTCCCAACCTCAGTCATGTCAGGAAATCTTAACATCCAGGAGAAGAAAATGGAAATTGTTATCTTGTCAGGCACAAGACATCTTTAAAGTAATTTAAAATTAAAGTTTAAATGTTCGAGCATAACTTAAAACTTCAGTGCTGACTTTTATTTCTGAATATAACAGCATACAAGCTCCTTTGGTGAAAGGCTAGAACTTTTATTTTGTGTAAATGCTATAAAATCTATTTATTTACTCCAGTACAATGGATAGTCAAATGTGGGACTATAATAAAATATGTTATCAGAAATATAAACATTTATTTTTATCCTCTAGTACAATCTATGTACTTTTATTTCCCAGCTTCACCGAGATTTGTTGAACCACCACTCTGTTTATGAAACAGTTCTAGATATAAAATAAGCCCGAGGTGGTCTTCTTTGAGCAGTATGATAAGGTAGTGGCTAAGCCTTAAGGGAGAAGAATCAGATGGACCGAGAGTCACATCTTTCTCTACCATGTTCCAGGCTGTGCAACATGAAGCAATTTATTGTACTCTCTGAGCCCCAGTCCTTCAACTGCAAAATGAGGGTAACAGTAGTACTTTCTCATTGAGTTGTTGTGAGAATCGAGATAATGTCTAGCACAAGGCCTGACATATATGCTCAATACATGTTAACTATGATTATAAATTTGGAATTTATTGTCGTCTGAGAAGAGTCGAGGAAGAGGGGAAGAAGGGGAGCTACTGAATGCTTACCTTTTGTATCTATTATTTAATTTAATCCTTATAACAATCCTGGGAGGGATTATTCTTCCTACTTCACAGATAAGGATGCAGACTGGCACAGGCTCGGTAACTTGTCAGAGGTCACATGGTCCATACGTGGCAGGATAAAGTGTGGAGCCCAAGGTCTCTCCAACTTCAGAGTCCATATCCTTTCCAGTATACTGTGCTGCTTTGAATGGGGGCAAAATCTGTATATACGTGAAATGACCAATTAGCATAGGAGACCAACACCATGTGAGTGGTTTGTTCATCAGAAATCTTATGTAGCCCCAGATACTCTGCTAAGTGCTAGGAATACAAAGCCCTGATTCCATTGCCGCAGGTGCCCATAATTTTATAGGGGAGCTATAAGTGGATACAAATAAGTAAAAATAGAAAACTAGACGCTCATGTGGGAATGTAAAAGTGTGACTGGGTGTCACAGCTCACTGTAGTTAGGGAAGGGCGGGGCGGGGATCCGGAAAGGCCTCACAAAGAGGGAAACGTTGAGCAGAGTCTGAAGGGTGGGGGGAGCCCTCGCCCCACGAAGGACAGAAGGATACTCTGGCAGCAGACAGGTAGGAAGTGGGTGTGAAGCATGGGGGCATCGTCTGTAGGGGACTCACAAGTTCCATCTGACTGGATTGTAAAGTACAAGGGAGGAAATGGTAGATAAGGCTGGACAAGGGGAGCAAAGAGCCGCACGGCCCCATAGCCAAGGATGTGCTTAGAGGCAGGCACAAAGACTCAAGGCTGCTAGGCCAATCACTCTGCCACGTTAACTGAGCAGTCAAGGCTGAATCTGAATCAGATAGATCGACTTCAGAGCTCTGGCTCTTCCATTGTTAAATGTCTACTTGAGGACAAAATTGTTGTAATGTGAATCGAGTATGTTATTAATATCTTCTATCTCTCTTTCCTATTTGCTTCTATCTCTATGGTTACCCTTCCTTCTTACTCTCTAGGTTAAAGGCCTTTTAGGTTGTTCCCTACCTAGAAACTCCTTTACAATACTCCCCTGACTCATATGTCCTGCATGTCTTGATGACAACGAGCTAAAGAGCCAAATCTGATCTGCACTAAGATTTCATGACTTACAGGGAAAAGAATGCATAAAATATCCCTACAGGTTTGGCATTGGTAACTCAAAGTTAGGATTGGTAGCTACAAGGAATAAATATTTAATGATGTGATAGCAGGTGTATGTCTATGTTTATGTGTACACACACATATATGTACCTGTGTATGTATGAATGTGAATGCACATAGCAAGTACATATAATATACACACAAATATTTATCAATTGTGTGTTATATGTATGTGTGCCTGTGTGTGTGTGTGTGTGTGTGTGTGTGTGTATATATATATATGTATATCTCAAGTATATAATGGACCATTCCACAAGAGAAAACTATATATGTGATTATTGCCAACTTATGCAGACTTCAGTGTCCTATGACGCCAGCATGGCGGAACTGGAAGATAGGTAGAATTTGGTTAACTAACTCGAAGTCTTTGGAAGGAGGAAGACTCTGTGATACAGAGTCCAGAGACTCTAGTAGTAAGAACACTTTAACAGATAAAGTAAAAATGGCGAGAGAGCCTCATTGGAAGGCCCTCTGGTGCGTATGTTAATTCCTTCGTCAGTTTATGTGTTATTGCACACCCTACTTAAGACCAGTCTATAATTTACAGAGCTTACAACATCATCACATGGGTCAGAGTCATAAAAAACACACTACAGAATTTAATTGAATGAAGCTACATCATCTAAACTGCGGCTAATCTTGTTATCAATGTGACTTAAAAAAAAAAGATTTTATTTATTTGTAAGAGAGAGAGAGAGAGAGCATGAGCAGCAGGGAGGGACAGAGGAAGAAGCAGACTCCCCGAAGGTGAGGGAGCCAGATGCGGGACATGATCCCAGGACCCTGGGATCGTGACCTGAGCACAAGGCAGCAGCTTAACCAGGTGTCCCTCCATGCAGTTTTTTAAAGAACCGTGTGCAACATGCATTCCTCCTCCCTATGTCCCCTCAAAACTTGAACTACTGTATTTGGGAAACTGATTTCTGGGTTAGCATCGTCCACAAAAGTTGGGTGTAAAGATTATGTCATATGCCATCATGCATGGAATTTTGTGGATCCATAGAACTTCAGAGCTGTAAAGGGTGTAGCTCCTTATTTTATAGGCAGGGGACGTGATACGTGGACGGACTAATTCCCATGCCGGAAATGGCCTGGCTAGACCAGAACAGAAGTGGGAGGGAAAACGCCGACTTTGGCTCTCCTGTCCCGCTCCTACTATGTGCCTGGCAGAATCCCCAAGCAGTAGCGTGCAGCTTTCTAAACCACACCACCACGCACTTTTCAGAATACTAGATTCCAGAAGACTTAACTCGATCGTATGTGCCACGTGGGAGACAAACAGTTTGGTGTCATTGTTTCAGTAGCCTTGGTCTGCAAAATGGCTTTCATTTATAGACAACTTATTGAGTGATTATCATATGATTAGACTAATGCTTTATTTACTTTTGGGAGTAAACACTTGGGAAAGAGTTGGGAAAACACTCTTGGAAGACTAAGGTATTAAAGCCTTGAAAAATAGCCATAAGACATGTCCAATTACGGTATTTCATAAAAATTTTAAAATGCAGAAATGTAGCGAACACATTCTGTATTGTGAATATGTATTTAGCTGATGGACTGTAACAGTTCAAAGAGAATCATTTACCGCTTATTGAGTAAATAAAAGTGCTTCCATAAAGATTCACATGACACCTAGCTTTTATTTCAGGTAACTAATCTCTTTTTGAAAAATTGCTTAAATTTAGATTTACATGAGAGAGTATCAGAACACCTCAGCAGTTTAAAAAGTAATTCAAATGAGCGTGGACTTTACGGATTTAAAATGTAAGATCAGGCGGTGAATATTAACTTTTAATGGTCTCTGATAAAAAAAGTTATTTAACTGTCTTTTACTGTCTGTGTTATATTAAAAGTGTTATGATATATTTCTGGATAATATTTGTAACAAGAAAAAAAGAGTTCATGTTTACTTTTTTTCCATGGTGAAAGTTTTTTTTTTAAGCATATAATGTATTGTTTGTTTCAGGGGTGCAGCTCTGTGATTCATCAGTCTTATGTAATACTCAGTGCTCATTACATCACATGCCCTCCCCTGAATGTCCATCACCCCAGCCCCCAATCCCCTTCCCCTCCTTGTTTTTTTAACATCACATTGTCAAATCAAGATTTCACCAGAATTTTCGCTGGCTTGTTTACAAGCTATTAAGTGACTTAAAATCAGATTTCCCCCCCATTTCATGGGGAAAAAAACCCCTATTTTCTAGCAGTGTATGGAGTATTAGCAAATTACTCTATTAGCAAAAAAAAAAAATGTGTTTTCATTTATACGAAAGTGAATCTGTTTGTTTAGTGGAGGGCATACCTTTTGCGGATGCAAATCTTTAAAAAAATCTCTTTTTTAAAAGTTATTTTCCATGGTTAGGACATAAAAGATCAGGAGCTAGCACGCAAAAAGTGAGAGTCTGATTTGAAATACCAGGGAAATACCCAACATCCCATTTCAAGACAATTTAGTTAAAAAAAAATGTTATATTAGATGAAAGGATGCTTTTGGTCAACCTGGTGGAAAATAGACATATTAAAAAATTAAGACGAGACAGGGCAAAAGAGGACCCCCCCCCCCACCCTGTAGAATGCCAAGATCCATCAAATATTAAGGAGAAATGAGCAGTTAGAGGCCTTCCCTGAAGGACGGTCTCCCTAATGTGTAGGGCGCTGGGTTGGTGGAATCACGAGAACAAGAAAGGAAACTTTAAGAACAGAATATAGATTGGAGTAAATCATGTATACTTTTAATATTGCCAACAGGAGTGAATGGTCCGTGTGGCACAGTTCTGTTGCTCTAGTCGAAGGCATCAGAACAAAGACTCAGAGACTCCCTGACCTTCCTTGGTCTGCTTTTGCACACGTCTCTCTTTTCATGTATAGTTTTCTTTGACCAGAACTTGAGATATAAAGACGTAACAACAAACTTTTGAAGCCTCGCCTGACAGTTTTCTTTTATCATAATAAAGAATACTGTGGCTATCCCTAAATTTTATTAAGAAGAAAATCAGGCCCCACCATCTCCTGCCTTTCCGGGTCTCCCTTTGCCCTCAGATCTGACAGAAGGAGAAGTTAGTAGACGGCACTAGAGTCTTTATAGCGGCAAAATCAATCAGGTAATGATGCTGCCCATTTGGACATACGGAAGAAAAAAACGAGAAAAGATTTTTCTAGGAGCCATAAAAGCGCAGGAATTTGCAACTCTGGCCTCGGATGGAATGAAATGCCTCTGTTCAAGGTCCAGTATTCCAGTTTTGCAAGTGAAACCTTATCAACGTTGCTAATCAGGGGCAACACCTGATATCGCGATGTCTTTCCCTTCCATTGGGATCAGCTAAACCCTCTCCTTCATGAAGTCATTCAAGTGGTCATTTTAGATGTTTTTTTTTTTTAACTTCAGCATAAAAAGGGATGATTTCCATCAGCTGCAGGCTTTATAGTGGAGTATCAAGAAATCAAAAGAACAGAGATCAAAGAAAATTGCTGAACTAGGTGTTAGATGCAGCTATCGATTTTTCTCCAGTTATAGTTAAAAAAAAAAAATCCACAGAAATGGTAACATACACAACAGTTGCATTGCTAATACTTCCCTAAAGCCAGTGATGGCTTCCCTCTTGTTTTCACGTGTAGGAGTGGTTTTGTAGAATGTGACATAATAAAGCAGATCCTTATAGTTCTTGCAATTTTATTGCCAAAGCTGTAACAGAAACTACCAAAAAGAGTTTTTTTTTAATTTAAAAAACTCTGAAATGTAAAATGTGGTTTTTAATGGAGACACTTATGACTAGACTTATTATCTCAAGAACATTTATTTGCTGGGAATCCGGAAAATTCTGACATACAATTGATCAATAGTTACTTACTATCAATAAATGTCATAAAATAATAATACCTATCTGCTTTACTGAGAAGGCTTCATTCATGTTAAATGTTAACTACTGGTTATCAGTGTTACTGAAGCCTTCGTCAAAATGTTAATTGAATGTGCGGATTTCCTTGATTTGACTTCTAGTAGTTTCTGGATACCAATAATGTTTTAAAATATGTGGCAAATAGTTTCCATGCTGTAATCCCATGTATTGATACACGATTTCCAAATACTTTTATTTTATTTAATTAATTAATTAATTTATTTATTTATTTTAAAGATTTTATTTATTTATTTTTTGACAGAGAGAGACACAGCGAGAGAGGGAACACAGCTGGGGGAGTGGGAGAGGGAGAAGCAGGCTTCCCGTGGAGCAGGGAGTCCGATGTGGGGCTCGATCCCAGGACCCTGGGATCGTGACCTGAGCCGAAGGCAGATGCTTAACGACTCAGCCACCCAGGCGCCCCTCAAATACTTTTAATAGGACAGTTTTTATTGAAACAGAGCAGTGGCATTATTATCAAAGGAAAAGGCAAAAAAGTTCATTTCCCTGGCGTTTTTATATCTCATTGTGCTATTTCCTAGAGGTCACTAGAATTGACTTATTTTTATTTGGGCTGTATTTGTCAATTAAATGAGTCAGGCTGATAGATTTTAAAAACATAAATACCCACAGTTCATTTTCTCAGCAGTTGGATCTTTCATATTATAGAGCACATATTATATAGCATAATGAAATAAACACTCCTGGCATTGGTTTCTGGAGATTGCCTATGGAAGCAGAGGCAAAAAGGCCCGATTGCACTGACTCTTTGATGCAATAACTTTGTAAAAGTTTTATGCAATGTTTTAGTGTTTAGACAAACTCCAGAAAAGTTCATGACATCGAACACATGCTTGGAAAACAATTTAATATTTACATATTATCATACCGATTATGGCAAAATTAAAAATGGCATTTCCACGCCATCTTGTATTACAATGATTATTAGCCCCCACTTCCCTGTTCCTGGTTTTTGATTCTGTTTCCGCATTTTCAACTCTATGTTTATTTGTTTTTTCTTCTTTGTATCGTAGATAGGATCACGAGACCATTCAAATCTCTCCGTTCCTTCAAGAGCTGCTGTTCCTGCGGACACAGTTGGTGTGGGGGATTTTTTGCCTTTGCAAGCTGAACTGGACACAACTTACACTTTCTTAAAGGAGACATTTATAAATCCTCTGACGTCATCTCAGTCCTCTTCAGCGACTATGTCTGCCAATGCCAAAAGACCAACTCAGATTGGATAATGACTTTATGAGATTAAAAAAAAATACAGGAGGAGTTAATAGTACAATTAAAATTGTTTTGAAGGGGGATTTTCTTATCAGTTGACTTTTGTTTCAGCACAAGTGGCAGTGGGTTTTTAAAAATCGTGTGACACCTTGATGTGTGCAGGTACCTATGTCTCCTTGAATAATGAAATAACCAACTCTTTCCCTTCTAAGTTTTATTTATTATCGCAGTGGCTCATTTTTATGTAACATATTTTTAAATGTTAAAGAATGACACATTTTGGGTAATTTCCTTCAGACTTAAAAAAATCAATAAGCCATTTTAGTCTCTATCTATCAAAGTTGTTTCATACTTGTCTATTTTAAAGCAGGACCGCAATACTTTAATAGGATTGAAAGAGCTATTTGAAATGTATGCCAATGATTCCTGTCATTTCATGGCAGCCCTGCCATGGTTCACTGAGCCCCCTCTTCTCTCTTGTCAGCTCGGCTGAAGACAAGCATTTAGTTGCAAACTTTAAGCAGGTTGTGCAAAACAGAAATGATGGGACTGCTTCCCCTCCTGCACAATAATGTCACTCCTGGTCAATGTGAGAAGGTCAGGTTGCTCCTTGTAAAGCTACATGATACCACTTGCCCATTTGAACAAGTTAAGTTAACTGCTGAATCCGGTCCCTGCAGGCACTGAAAACTCATCCTTTTATCAAGTCTGCATTTGATGAGGAAGTAGCGTGATCGTGCCGGCAGGATTTCTGGGGTATGGTTAGGCCCTTCCTAAGGACGGTGCCCACACGAGGAGAGCAGGTAATACGAAATAGTACGAGCTGGAAAACTTCAAGGTAATGGCTGTTTTGACCTTCAAAAGAGACTCCTTTTTTGTTTTGGTTGTTGGTAGGACCCCAGAGTGACGCCCATCTTTGATGCTGACAGAATTTAAAACAAGGCCATTGCCCTGCATTTTCTGCCTTGTAGCACACAAAAGTAAAATTGTATGTCAGGCCGAGATGTCGGGGAGCTGACAAGATGCCCCAGTGACATTTCAGCTAGAAAGAGCAAGTGTCTTGCAACCAAGTGGTCAAATATCAAATAATAGGTCAAGCAGGAAGGAGCTGAGTTCTAACCACAAAGAGGTTTCTGGTAACTTACTTGACAAGCGTTTGGGCGCTTTGTGGCTTGACAAAGTGATGTTCTGTTGGGTATCGCTAGACAGACTGTTCTTTATCGCCTTCAGAAGATCAGACATTGACATTGATTAAACTCTTTAACCCTTAAAGGTTAAATCCTTGCAGTTTGCATCATGGTAAGTGAAGAACAAAGAAATATCTGTAATATGTATTTGGTTTTGTATTAATCGTCTAACTCCCCAGTGCTATTAACTTCTGATGTGAACTGTACTTTTGGACAGAGTTTTGATACAAAATCCATATTTTATATTATTTTTCACGATGGAGTTTTTCATTATGGATACATTAGAAAAGAACAGCATGTATTATGGAATCTATCTTGTCTTGTTTTTACAGTGACATTTGATCCAAATGTAATGCAACTTCTGAGAATTCTTTCTACTGGCCTTGGTAAATAAAATTTGTATACTAACTATTGATGTTATTAGCCAAATAAGCCAAGTGATTTATGCCATCGGAAGTGAAACTATGACTGTCCTACCATGTGACACAATCCTATTTCTTACAGTACTGAGCCAGCGTAATTAGCTTTAGATAAATATTTAGAAAGCTGTTTATGTGAAGTAAAATTACATCTTTAACCAAATCTCTCTTAGTTCTTTCCCTGGAATTATTTTTATTAACCATGCCGGGTTTTGAATATTACAGAATATGCCTGTCTAACGTAACACGTGGGAAATTCAACTTGCAAATTTATTGTAACGCAGAAAATGTTATCGATTGTTTTTGTATAGATCATAGAATTTCTGCGTGTTTCAAAACACTTTCTTCTGTCATTCCATACAATGATTAAGACATTGTCTGTATAGAAATT
The DNA here is from genome assembly GCA_028534135.1 of Potos flavus. Taxonomy (NCBI): domain Eukaryota; kingdom Metazoa; phylum Chordata; class Mammalia; order Carnivora; family Procyonidae; genus Potos; species Potos flavus. The sequence goes on along the minus strand of CM052892.1, from coordinate 46,038,186 downwards.
GATATACAGCTTTGTAGTTCATGTGACATCACTTCCAATTCCCACACTATAGAAAAGCAGTATTACCCTATATCGCTTAACATGTCTTTGTGTGTGTAGGTTTGTGTTGAATCTGTTTCCAGAGTTTACTGATTTAAGAGGAATGAGCACCACTGTAAACTTAGCCTTGGACAGTCCTGGGTTTTTCTTGCCTTCATTTTGCCATCTGTTAATGGGCTAACACCAAAAATAAATGTATATGTCCCTCCATATATATGGGTATCTGATTTTACAGATATATTTTATACTGTCAATTTTGAACCACAAATTCAAAAAGATTATTAAATCAAATCAAATCAAATCATGTCACATTTATAACCAACTAGATGCTAAAGGCCAAAGAAACTGAAGGATGGGCCTCCTGAGTGATCATTAGTATTCACTACCAAATATAGTAATTTTTATACCATATGCTTTTTTCCCAGAAGTCAGACCCAGCAGGAGGAGAAGATTTAATGACATATCCTATGGAGATCTGAGAAACTCTAGACTGCTTCTGAGCACGTTAGTGACCAATCGCTGCAGATTTGAGATCTGTGTTCTGTTGGCAAGGACAGTTGCTCGAGCAGCTTCTTTACCTCCTTAAGAATGATATATAAAGTAGGCATTTCTCAGGAGAACGACTTCAAATATTTTTGTAAGGGAAAGGAATTTTTCTTTACACCTTAGTATGTGGATTTTCTTACTAACCTTCTGTGATCTAGAAAAATACCTCTATCTTCTGTCACTATCAAAGGGATTCTTAAAGTTATTGTTCTGATATCTAAGTCACACTAACTCCTTAAAGCTTTGTCTAAATTTTTAATATAAGCGTCTTGGAATGACATAACACAAATGCCGAGGCGTAGGAGATTGTGGCAATCATCAGTTCAATGATAATGTAAATAATAGAACGGTAACTTTCATTTACCAATGTCTGGCCTTTATTAGACTTAGTGACCCTATTTATTTCACATTTATAATATAGGCTGTTATCGAGGGCTTAATGAGATCACTACTATTTTCACATTACTTTATTTACCAATCACATCCGAATTCATTCTGTAGACCATACCGAACAATGGTAAATTGATCCTCTTTTCCTGTGCACTTTTTATAAATAAGTCTTTAATATAAAAGGTGGAAAGTAACCCAGTGAGTAGTAAGCCCAGAGCTGTAACTCCAAAGCCCACCTTATTTCCACAGGCGGGGCCTGCCCAAGAAATAAGTAGCACTCTTTAAAGAAGAGAAAAATTTTAAAAATTATCCTGCCCAGTTAGGAATAATTTTAAGAAGTGTGTTTTGGTTTGAAATCTACCTCACTTATCCATTGATTGGACAAGACAAAAGAAAACACAACACATCCATCCATATGTCTAGTCATGGGAAGAATAGTGAAGTTTGTATTTATCCTTCAAAGTAGTGCCCTTCATTATGTTGCCTAGTGTCACTAGCTTGGGCTGAGAGACCCCACAGATCCTTTCAGAGAGACCTTCAGTTGAAAGATATTGGTGATCAACTGGCCATTGATGGGCCATAGAAAATAATGACAGGCTAAGCAAAGCCGATCAAGAAAGCAATAACTTGTACAACTCCTAGGATGGGGGTGAGAATTCTAAAATATGTCTTTTGGACTGGTATGGTAGAGTGAACAATGACCCCAAAGACATCCACGTCCGAAATCCCTATAACCTGAAATGGTTACCTTACATGGCAAAAGGGACGTTGCAGATGTGATTAAGAATCTTGAGATGGGGAGATTATCCTGGATGATCTGCGTGGGCTCTAATGGGATCACAGGTGTCCTAATGAGAGAGGGAGGCAGGAGGTGATCTGACTACAGAGAGGAGAAGGCTCTGTGTAGCTTTGAAGGTGGAGGAAGAGGCCACACGGCCAGAACTACAGGGGTGCCTAGAAGCTACAAAGGGCCAGGAGACAGATTCTCCACTCCGAAGCTCCAGAACGGTGAGAGAATACATTTACATTTGTTAAACCACACTTTGGGGTGATTTGTCACAGCAGCCATAGGAAACTAATACAACCAGTAAACTTTTAGTGTTTTTTTTAGAAAAATAGTACATTAATATTTTAATATTTCCAAATGAAAAAATTCTTCCTTCTTTTAAATTATCCTCATTCATTGCCTTCATAATTTGAATTTCCAAAAAATTTTTTTAGGTTCCCATTTTATATTTCTGACTTTTGAGTATCACAGACAATGATTGCCTATATTAGGGCCCTTAGTCAGTCAATTGCCATCATTGTTGATAATTTTACTTAATTTTTAAATAATTTTTAAAAAGATTTATTTATTTTGAGAGAGAGAGAGAGATCATGAGCAGGGGGGGCAGAGGGAAAGAGAATCCCAAGCAGATCCCATGCTGAGCGTGGAGCCCCACCTGGGGTTTGAGCCCATGACCTGAGATTGCCACCTGAGCCGAAACCAGGAGTCAGGTGCTCAACAGACTGTGCCCCCCGGGCGCACCCATTTTTCATGATTTTAAATGAGTTAAACAGGTATTTTAATTTCTACCGTATCAAAAAGGTATATTTTAATGTATAAATTTATCTTAAAGGTCCACTTTAAATGGTTGTTTTTAGGGCACCTGGGTGGCTCAATCAGTTAAGCAGTTGCCTCTCACTCAGGTCATGATCTCAGGGTCCTGGGGTTGAGTCCAGCATCAGGCTCGCTGCTCAGCAGGGAGCCTGCTTGTCCCCCTCCCTCTGCTCCTACCCCTGCTCATGCTCTCTCTCTCTCTCTCAAACAAATAAATAAAATCTTTAAAAAAAGGAGATTGTTTTTATTTGATTCCCACTTTGGTTGGCATATTTTTATAGTTTTCTTGTGAAATAAATTCAACTTGGAAGAAATTATATTAATTGTAGCTTCAAATAACGATTTGGAATTTATAAATTGTATCTTAAATGTGCCAGGGCATTTTCCTTTACTAGTTACCCATGAGCTCAACATATGTCCCTGGTCATTTAGCTATGCCTTTTGTTACAACTGAAGCAAAAGAATTTTAATAATTTCCCCAAACAATGAAATCTTTGAAAAATTTTATTGTATACTATTTGAATCTAGTTTATTTTTACTTCGGTGAAACCATATACTTTTTTCCTAATGGTTTCGTTCAATGAGAGCAATTTTCACTGAAATGATTAAGTGTTCAACATAATGAAACCTAAAATATTGATGATTTAAACCCAGAGTGTTAAATATTTCAAGTACAGCAAAAAACAAAGCAAACCAACAAAAAAACCCTTCTTGTTCTATAAGGAACATATCCAGCCCTCCTGGTTAGTTATGTGAGATACAAATGTGTACATCAACATATTGGTAGAAGAGCTCTATCTTTTCTCTCAAGCCTTGGCAGTTTTATTCTAAGACTCTTTTCTGATTGTAGAAATGTGTCGATTGGCATGCCCCAGTATCCGGTGTCTATGAGTTCCTACTGCGGAATGTTCTCGGAACGACTCCCTACATAATCTTTCGGTCTGTTTGTTTTAAATAGATCTCACTCTAAAGGGTTCCCAAACTGTATCTTCTCTGTAAATGAAGTTTGCATTGACATCTTTTTTTTTCTTTAAAGATTTTATTTATTTATTTATTTGAGAGAGAGAGAGAGTGAGAGAGAGAGAGCATGAGAGCGGAGAAGTTTAGAGGGAGAAGCAGGCTCCCCATTGAGCAGGGAGCCCGATGCGGAACTAGATCTCGGGACTCCAGGATCATGACCTGAGCCAAAGGCAGTTGCTCAACCAACTGAGCCTCCCAGGCGCCCTGCATTGACATCTTGAAGGGAAATTTTGTTCTTAATCTTTGCGGTGGGGAGACCTAATGGACACCACGTACTCTGAAGTTGTGAAATCCTTGGATACAGCCTGGGAAGGAGAGAGAACAGAGTTTTTGATCTCTCTTCTAAGTCATCTTGTGTGTGGGGTTGTTCGATGCTTAGGCATATGTTTTCCAAGAACTGACCTAAATGCTCGCCATGCAGCAGAAGCCCTACGTAGATTTTGAAGACTACTGGGTTAATGTTATCTGAAGACGCTTTTTTTGCCATTTAATTGAGTCATGTTTCATTGTCTTTTATCGCATAATGCCAGTAGAATGCTGATTGTTGACAGAATCCTCCCAGTGAAGCGGCTCCAGAAACGTTGTGCTGCTGGAGGAAACTATGTAAAATAAAAAGTCTTATTTAGATCTGAAGAAGACTGAGCTGACAGGTTAAGAGCTATCAGATACTCATAAATATTTACTAATGACGAGAATATAAAGGGCGCTCCCTTGATAGATCCCTTCTATGTTTTGGGGGATCTATAGAAGAGAAAAAATCTTAAATGCAATCCAGAAGGGGTAGAATCGTATTGGATGCCTAGTAAAAAGCAGCACAGAAGAAATAAATGTAGTAGGTATAAAGGATATCTGGTTTTTGCCTTTGTTCTCCCAACAATAAACAAAATATATTTATTACTTACTTTGTCTAAGCTCACTTATGGTCTGAAAGTAAGAGGCTTCCACAGTAAAACATGAGCATGGAAAGCTCTTGAACTTGGACACTCTCTGCAAATCATTTAGGACCTGAGGTTTAAAGGCAACAGTTCATTCTAGTGACCTTGATGTACAGCTGACCATTGAACTCACTGTAAGTGCTTTTATCGTTACGGAAGCTCCACCTGTGAATACACTTAGGTTTTCCTCTGGGCGGGGAAGAAATATTTTAAATATGTGCTCTGAAGACAAGAGAGAGGTTCCTCTGAAGCAGGGTTCGCATTCACAGTCAACATTACAGTTGTTTTCAGATAATTAATGGTGGTGATGTTCTTACTGAAGTGTGCCTGGGTCCAAGGGTCTTTGAAGGACGGAGACATCGCGGGGATGCGAGCCAGCACAGCTCTAGGGGGCGCCCCGTCTACATCACAGTCTGCGTGCCTAGTGCACCCCCCGTAGATCCCGGCGTGTGGATGCCAATATCAGCTTCAAAGTCATTTCCTAATCTGTAGGGCTGCTTCTTCTCTCTAATCCGTAGGGAGGCAGAATCCCTGTTCCCCATAAGAGAAACTCCTTAGGAAGTCCAATACATTCTCCCTGGGTGAGAGTGCCTGCCTGCATTTATTTTTCAAATTACAGCTTTATTGGGGTGCCTGGGTGGCTCAGTCGGTTGAGCATCTGCCTTCGGCTTGGGTCATGATCCCAGGGTCCTGGGATCGAGCCCCATATTGGGGTCCCTGCTCAGCGGGGAGCCTGCTTCTCCCTCTCCAGCTCCCCCTTGCTTGTGTTCCCTCTCTCACTATCCCTCTCTGTCATAAATAAATAAAATCTTTTTAAAAAAATTATAGCTTTTTTGAAACATAATTCGCATGTCATGCAATTCATTACATAGTTTTTAGTATATTCCAGGGACGTGCAATCATCACCGCTTTCTAATTCCAGAACTAATTGTTATTACTCCAAAGAAAAACTCCGAACTCACTGAGAGTCGCTCTCCACTCCTCATCACCCCCGCCAGTCTCTGGCAGCCATAATCTACCTTTTGTATTTATAAATTTGCGTATTCTGGACATCTCATATAAGTAGAATCATGTGTATTGCCTTTTTTACCTGGCTGCTTTTATTGAGCTTTATGATTTCAGTTTTATTCATACTGTAGCATGTTTCAGCACTTCATACCTTTTTAGCTGCAATAGTATTCCCTTGTATGGATATACCACATTTTTGTTATTCTTCCGTTGAGTGACATTTGGTTTGTTTCTATTTTTGGGTTATTATGGAGAATACTGCTACAAACATTTCTGTGCAAGATTTTGTGTGGACCCATGTTTCATTTCTGTTGCGTATACCTCTATGAGTGGAATTGCTGGGTCATATGGTAACTCCAAGTTTAGGGTTTTGAGGAATTTTCCTCAAAACTTGACTGTTTTCCAAAGCGACTGCACCATTTTGCCTTCCCACTGACAATGTGTGAGGTTTCCAGTTTTGCCACATCCTTGTCAGCACTTGTTGTCCATCTTTTTTTTTTTTAATATTTAATTTATTTATTTGTCAGAGAGAGAGCACAAGCAGGGAGAGCAGCAGGCAGAAGGAGAGCAGGTTCCCCTCTGAGCAAGGACCCTAAGATCATGACCTGAGCTGAAGGCAGACACTTAACTGACTGAGCCACCCAGGCGTCCCAGTCCATCTTTTTTTTTTTTAAGATTTATTTATGAGAGAGAGAGGAGGGGCAGAGGGAGATGGAGAGCATCTCAAGCAGACTCCCCACTGAGTGGGAAGCCTGCTGTGGGGCTTGATCTCATGACCCTGAGATCATGACCTGGGCCAAAATCAAGAGTTGGATGCCCAACCTACTGAAGCCACCCAGGCACCCCATGTTGTCCATCTGTTTTATAGTAGCCATTCTAGTGGGTGTGATGTGACATCTCATCATGGTTTTGGTTTGCATTTTCTCATGATTAATGGTGTTGAGTGTCTTCACAGGTGCTCATTGGCCATTTGTATATCTTCTTTGGAGAAATGCCTATTCAAATGTTTTGCCCGTTTTTAGTTGGTTTATTCTTTTTTTAATTTTTATTTTTGAATTGTAAAATAATGTTCTGGATACAAGTGCTATATATATACAAATATTTTCTTCCATTCTGCGAGTTGTTTTTTCACTTATTTAATAATGTCCTTTGAAGTTACAAAAATTTTTAGTTTTAGTTAAGTCCAATTTACCTATTTTTTTTCTTTTGTCACTTATGCTTTTGGTGTCATCTCTAAGAAACCATTGCCTAACCCAAGTTTACAAAGATTTACTCTGTTTTCTTCTAAGAGTTTTATAATTTTAACTCTTACATTTAATTCAATGATCCATTTTGAGTTGATTATTGTATATAGTGTGAGGTAGGGGTCCACATTCATTCTTTTTCATGTGGGTATCCAGTGGTCCCAGCACCATTTGTTAAAAGACTATGCATTCTCCACGGACTTGTCTTGGCACCCTTTTCAAAAATCACTTGACTGTAACTATAAGGGCTTATTTCTGGACTCTTGGTTCTATTACAGTCATCACACATGTCTCTTCTTAGCCAGTACTGCACTGTTTTGCTTACTGTAGCTTTGAAATTAATTTTGCAATTGCAAAGTGCTAGTCCTCCAACTCTTTATATGTGTGTGTGGCTATTTTGAGTCTCTTGCAATTCCATCTGAATTTTAGGATCAGCTTTTTGTCAAATGACTTTTGTGAATCTATTGAGATGATGATGTGGTTTTTGTTCCTTATTCTTTAATATGATGTGTTCCTTTGATTGATTTTCACATGTTAAACCAGCTTTGCATTCCTGGAATAAATCTCATTTGGTTATGGTGTAGTGTATAATTCTTCTTTTTTTTTCTTTTATAATTCTTTTTTTATGTCACTGAACTCCATTTACTAGAATTTGTTGAAAATTCTGCATCTCTGTTTATAAGGTATATTGGTCTGAAGTTTTATTTTCTTGTGATACGTTTGTCTGATATTAGGGTAATACTGGGCTTATAGAACAAATTGAGAAATTCTTTATCCTATTCTATTTTTTGGAAGAGTTTGGAAAGGATGTATGTTAAATTTTCTGTAGGCATTTAATAGAATTCACCAGTGAGGCTATTTGGACCTGGGATTTTTTAATGGGAAGCTTAAAAACTATTTTTAAAAATCTTTTTAAATTTAGGTAAAATATACAAAACATAAAATTTACTGTTTAAATTACTTTAAATATTTACTATTAATTTTTTGAATTATTAATTCAGTCTTTTTACTAAGACCAGGCTGTGTGTTTAGCAAAACTTTGATGAAGACTTGAGAATAACTGAAGGGAATTTTATCATAGAAAAAGAAAAATTTTTAAACCAGAAACAGATATAAAAACTCCTAATGTTCTTAGGAAAATCCCTTCCACAGAGTCACTCCCCTTGAGCTTCTGCCATGTTTCAGAGGCCAACTTACCTCTCCACAATGGGTGTGCTCTGTGATATGTCTCCTTCACTCAGAGTCCAAGAACTCTACCCGTACAGTGAGTCCTAGAAAGAGTGGGGAAAATAATGTCAGCTTTCCTTCCAACCTACTTCCTAGCCAAAGTGGATTCAAGCAACTAAATTTCTGAAACTACGTGCTATTTTTCAAGAGTTCAAATGTTCCAGAACAAATTCTTAAACTGGACTCAAGTCAAAGTTCTTGAGCTTCCTCTAGTCTTAGTGGTCTTATAAGACCACTAAGTGCAACAGCTGATGCTTCCCTCCCCACCCCCCCACAGTACCCTCAGCATCTGGATTCCATTCCTGAGACAATAGCCTACATATAGGGCCTCTGTCCCCCCCCCCCCCACCACCATTCCCATGTTTTCCAATCTGGATTCTCTCTCAATGGAAACCTACTAAAACTATTTTCTTAAAAGCCATTTCTTATGGCTGAAAACCATCTTCAAAGATCTCTTCTCCAACCTTCCCAAATTATAGAAGGTCCTTGGCATTGTCCAAGGCTTATCATTCTACTTGTATAGACATTTGTATCCTGTTATAATATCATAGTCGATATTCTGGGGTGTTGCTCACAGAGTTTTTATTTTTCTTTTTTCTTTCTTTCTTTCTTTCTTTCTTTCTTTCTTTCTTTCTTTCTTTCTTTCTTTCTTTCTTTCTTTTCTTTCTTTTCTTTCTTTTCTTTCTTTCTTTTTCTTTCTATAACCAGTTCAGATCATCTGCTACCGACTGAATTGTGTTTCCTCAAATGCATATGTTGAAGCTCTAGGCCCCAGTGTGATGGTGGGTTATTGGGAGGTAATTAAGGTTAGCTGAAGTCTTGAAGGTAGGGCTCTCATGATGGGATTACTGGCTTTACAAGAAGAGGAAGAGTTAGAGTCTCTCCCCCATGTAAGGACACAGCAAGACGGTGGCTGTCTGCAAGCCTGCAAGCCAGGGAGACAGCCCTCCGTAAGAACTGAATGGGCTGGCACCTTGATCTTGGTCTTTCCCCGCCTCCAGACAGCCTCCAAATAAATGTGGATTAAGCCATCCAGACTATGGTATTTTGTTATAGCAGCCTGAGCTAACTAAGACAGCATCCTAGCTTCCAGTGAAAGTGTCTAGTTAATGTAAGCAGTCCTAATTTATGTGTAAGGGGATGACAAATAGGTGGAAAGATTTACCTGGAGTAGACAAGCAGAAGATTTTTCAGGTCTAGCTACCCTAAACAATGTTAGGTGTTCTTTGTGGATAGAAATACCCAGCTCATTTTAAAGTAGGCCAGAAAAACTGGGAGATTCTTACTACTTCAGAAACAATGCCTTACCTTTTCTTCTCCCTTCTCCTCCTCCTCCTCCACCCGCCTTTCTGGCTCCGTTTGTCTCTTGTCCATATACTCTCAGCATGACTTCCTAAAGGTACAGATTAAATGGTTGGGGTTATTTGAAAAAGTGTCTGAAGTTCTCCTCCCAGCCGAAGGAATTGTACTATAAAGTCGAATAATTTGAAAGGGAGGAGTTTGTCTTTTTTCATGCACAATGAAAAGCTTTCGATTCTTTTAATAACTGGAAAAGGTTTATACTTCTGTTGGAGTCTCTAAGAACTTCTGATAAAGTTCATATTGTAGTTGTAGTTTATTCCACGAATTCGGAGTATGCAGACTTCTTTTGGGAAGCTTCTGGCTTTCTCCGACACACTTTCTTTCTTACGGAGCATACCGAATGTTGAGGTATGGGTAATGCAAATTAGGGTGTTCTGTTTAGAACTTAATAGAAAGGAAGAGCTCATAGCACAGACATAGCCTCTCTGCAGACATAGCCTCTCTGCACTTCTCAGGACTTCTTATCGATCAGCAGGACTTGAGTTTGGATTGCATTCATGGCCCGGAGCCGTGGTGCGAGAATTCAGAACCAAATTCGCTCAGCAGCTGTGTGACTTTCGGCATGTTATTTGAGATTCCCCTTAGGGAGAAGGGAGATAATGACACCTTTTTTTCTTGCCGAGCTTGTGAGGGAATATTTGCACACAGTTAAATGGTACAGAGTAGTCGCTGTCTCCGATGAGGGGTAATTTGATGACGAGGCATCGAATGTCACCGAAAATTATTGGAAGGAAAGCAGGATGATTCATGGAACCCCAGGGCAAGAAGTGCAGCGCAGCCTGCAGAGGAAGCAGAGTCCTTGTTACAAGGCAGCCTCTTTGTCATCTGTGTCTGGGCTCCCTGTTCTCTCACCACTGCTGCTCTTTTCACTTCTCCTCCCTCCCTGCTGACTGGCTCTCTCAGCTCCATTTCTGCATGGCTCGGGCATGGCCACCATAGCTCTGGTTCACAAAGTTTTCCAGTTTAAGAACATAAAAGAGCCTAGCTCGGAACTCTTGTCTTTGAGGCCCATCTCCCCACAGTCATCTGTGTGTAGAGAGAGCGGGGCCTTTGTGGGGGCTGCCAATAGCTCAGCAGAGGCGACCGGAAGAGCCTGTGGAAATGTGGTAGATTCTAGAAGAAAGTGCTCTGGGGCGAGGGCATCTCCAGAAAAGTCTCTCAAAAGGCAGTGACTTCTGTTCTCTCTTGAAGTCACCTCCGACTCACAAATCCACCCAATCACGTCAGTTTTTATCCTTGACTTCTCATGCAGCGCTTAACTGTGGACTTGTTTCTTCTTCTTGAAGCTTGGATTGTAGCTTCCACATGAGTTCACCATGCTGGTTCACCTCCCACTTCTTTGATAGAATCAACTTCTTTTCTGACTCCTTCTTCTCTTTCCCCTTAAATAATTGATACTTTTTAAGATTGTGTGTTGGCGTCTACCTCTTTTCCATAATGGTCTGTCCCTTGGTGTGCTCAGGGCACAAGTTCTGTCAAGTCAGTGAGAATCCTCCTCCTTTCTCTTTCTTCTTATATCTTTAATTTCAGAGTAATATCTGGCTTTTCTTTTTAAAACTATGACATTATTACTATTTTGAGCTTTTTTTCCCAGACTCTTTTCCTAAGGTTTTGAGACCTGGTAATAATATAATATTTCCTATATTTTATATACTTTATACCATGGGTTTTCTGATAAATTTTGGTGTGTGTGTTTGTGTGTGAATCTCCGGGTATGTAAAGACTATCTAGGAAAATAGCTTAGTAGGTACTTAGCACCTTTTTAGAGGATCCTCAGTTCTGCTCCCAAAGTCCCGCAGGCAATTGTTCCTGGATAAATACTGTTTGGGAAATCTCTTTGAGCCAGATAATTGTGTAAGGAGTCATAATAATCTGCTCATTGAGATATATGTGATTGCCTGAGATGAGAACTGTCTATAATAATAACTTTACTTATGTTTATTCACCCAAACATAGGGAGATGAGAACTAACATCTCTGTGGGTGCGTGCATGTATGTGTGTGTGTGTGTGTGTGTTGGCCTTTGGAAACTAAGCACTACTGTGTCAACTCTACCTCCAACTGCAAGATAAGGAAGAAATTTGAAGTAGGGAAACCAGAAATCCCAGAACCCATCTTTCCATCCCAAAGCCCTGAAGCAGCATAAACAGCCTTTTTAAAATAACTTATTTTATTTTATTTTTTCAGTGTTCCAAGATTCATTGTTCACATACCACACCCAGTGCTCCATGCAATACGGGCCCTCCTCAATACCCACCACCAGGCTCAGCCAACCCCCCATGCCCTTCCCCTCCAAAATCCTCAGTTTGTTTCTCAGAGTCCACAGTCTGCTTGACTTATTTCACTCAGCATAATCTCTTCCAGTCCCGTCCATGTCGATACAAAAGTTGGGTATTCATCCTTTCTGATGGCTGAGTAATATTCCATTGTATATATGGACCATATCTTCTTTATAAATAGCCTTTTCTAATCCATTGCGCGGTAGAGGACAGGTGAGTCTGCAATCTTCACTGTCAGAAGAGACTGTAGTGTGGTCTCATGTCAAGCAAAACTGGTCAGTATGGCTTTGAAATAGTAGAGCCTGGATGGGCAATAAGACAAGAAGGCAAGTACTGCCAGTGCCATGGGCCCTGGGACAAATGTGAGTTACCACAGATAATTTGGAGACCTAACACGTATTATGGTCAGAGAAGGTGTAGGCATCTGGGGCTCAGAAACCATACCACACGGGATGGAATGAAATACAGCTTCGTGCCTATCTAATGACAGAGGGTTTTTTAAATGATGATAACTCTTTGCCACTGTGGGCAGTATGTAAATAAGTACAATCATTCTGGAATGCATTTGACTATATATATGTATATAATAATCTTTAAGTAAGTTCATTACCTTTGATCCAACTTCTAGGAATCTGTCCTAAGGAAACAACCAGATATATACTAAGATTTCTCTGTGTGATATGCATCACGGGGTTACTTGTAAAAGCAAAATAAAGGATTGCCCAATAAATTTTATGTTCATAAATGGTCTATAATGGTCTATAGTAAGAATCATGGTTTCCTAGAATACTTACTGACTTTGCAAACTTCTCATGATTTGGTGTTTCATCAAAAAAATACGACATAAATTGTATATGGAAGCTGCTCTTTTTGTTGACTTTCTACTCACAGATTTTCAGAGACATGAACTAAGGAGGTTGATTTTACCTAATGATGGCAAATGTAGTGCTAAGTTTAAAGCCAGTATGGACTCCTGAACAAACGGATTTACATTTCAGAATCAAGCCTATTTTTCCCTATGTGAAATGGCTTGTTTTGTCTCCCCATGTCTGTATCATGTAAATATCTACATTGGGGCATATTTGAGAGAAAACACACCAAAATACTACGAGAAGTGGAATTATGAGTATTTTTTATTTTCTTTATAATTTTTGTTTATTCCATTATACTTTTATATATTTCTAAATTGCTACTATGCATGTGTATACTTTTATGTTTAAAATAAAATAAACTATAAAAATGCAAAAGACTATGTGAAGACAGCACCATAAGGAGGGAGGCTCCATGATGGGGCAAATGGACATACTCCTGCTTGAACTAATACAATACACCAAGTGAAAAGACCATGTGGTTGTTGTTGTCTTGATGAATCACACAGATTCCTTTCCTTCCTAAATCGAGTAAGAGATGCATTTGCAGGGAAGCCAGCTGACCATGTAGTCAGATTACTTCCTTCCATTCAATTAGTACCCTTTATTTAGCCTACAGGACACCAGTGATACAAACACTGTGAATAGGGACAGTCCCTTATTGGCGTGCGTCTTGGTAGCCAGGCTCTGTGCAAAATACATTATTCATATTTACCTCATAATTTCCTGAACTGCCCTTTGCGATTCCCTTTTACACATGAGGATATTTAGACCCACAGAGATTAAGTGACTTGCCCCAATTATGCAATGAGGGAATGGCAGACTCTCCGGACCCGCCCCCCCCAACTTTGATACACTAGAAAATACTGTCAATTTAGGGACAAAGAGGCTATCCTGTGGCATGTAGCATAATTGGCCATCCCAAGATGATAATTCAGTACTTATATAAAAGAGAGAGAAAAAGAATATGAGTCCCCCTACCCTTTGGCAGACCCAGCTGGAGCCTTGGAAAAGTACTTGGCAGCATCCATTGAGAAGTGGCTGGACTGCTTCTTGAGTTTTGTGTGCAGCTGTGGATGAAGTCAGATCAGTTGATCAATGGCGAATCGTGGGACATTCCTTTCTTCCTATTATTGGCTAGTTGTAAACTCTGTACTTGGTCGAAAGACACTATGGAACCAAGCGAGGAGCAAGGAGGGGTAACTCAGAGGAATGAAAGCAGAATTTTAAGAAACTGCTGATGTTTAGGAAATGAAAGGGACTGATAATAACAATTAATGATTGTGAAATCCGGGCCTCTGCTGTGAGTCTTAAAACCAGTTCTAAAACAGAAGAAGATTAAAATACATATTGATCTGCTGATGGGCCAAAGGTAAAGTTTAAAAGCAAAGAATTGACCAATATGTATTACATTAATTAAACTCTTCTCTGGGATGTGAATAAACACAGGCTGATAACTGTGAGTTCCTGAATCGATTCCGCCTTGAGTATACTTCAAAGATGCAGGGCCGTGTCCATCTGCGATCACCTTCAGAAAGGCTGTCTCACTGCAGAGGAATGCCATAAGACACTCAAAGTTTTCGTGTGCAACTGATCCCCCTACTTACTTTACTAATGCAGCGGCTGTAATAGCAACAGGCTTTGAAGTGCAAAGCTTTCCTGGAGTTATGCACTCATTAAAAACCACCATGCTTTCATAAAATCCAGGAACTCTAATGGGAAGGATTTCACAGTAAGAGGGCGGCGAGAACCCACATTGCCCCGATCCATGCTTCCTTGCTTGCTTGCGTGGCACCCACCGAACATGGGGACCATCTGATTCAGCCTTAGACCCAGCGCTCTGTAAAAGCCACGAGGACCTTGGAGAACTTTCCTGTTGATGTACGTGTAGGTGATTATTTCCATTCTGTTGTTTATTTCATTCATCTGTTCACATACTGCCAATTAACAGAGGTTCTGTAAGGATCCTAAAGGGACCAAGGAGCCTGGTAATGAAGAAATACTATGGGACTTTAGAATGTGGCAAAGGTGGTATTTCAGATCCATGGGGGAAAGATGGCTCGTTGTGTTCTTAACACAGTCATTCGGCGGATAAAAATAAAACTAGATAGCTTATGCTAAAATGAACTCCGAAAAAGAAAATATTTAAATACTGCAAACTACAAATGTACTAGAAATATACATAAGTGATTTGTTTTTCATGCTGTTGATACAGAGAAGACCTTTCAAGGCAAGTCTCCAAACCTAAAATTCGTGACAGCAAATACTCATAAATTTGGCCATGTACAAATTTTAAATCTTATAAAGAAAAACATACCACAAGCAATGTCAGAAGATAAACAAAAAACTAGGGGAAAATGTTTATAACACGCATCGGAAAATGAGCTAGTATCTTTAACATTTAAAGAACTCTTAAAAATCAGTATGAAAAAGGCAAATACTCCAATAAAAAGTAGACAAGAACATGGGACATCAGTTCCCAGAAAAATAAATACAAGGAGATTCACAGCAGCCATATTTATAATAGGCAAATCCTAGAAATAAAAATTCTTCAATGATATGACTTACTAATTTATGGTAACAGCTGTTAAAAAAAGAATGAAGTAGATTTACATATATTGGTATTGAAAAAGGTTCATAAGTCCAAAATAACAGTTTTAATTTTAAAATACCCAGCAGGGTGGATAACAATGTTTACTATAATCCCATTGATATATAGGACTATATGTCAATTTGGAAGGACACACAAATGAATGCTTAATTCTGGGGATTAAGATTGGAATATAAAAGGATGATTTTTAGCTCTGTCCTGTTTGAATTCTACCTTGTGTTATTTTTAGAAGTTAAAACACTACATAGTTAAATAAATATGAAGGCAAATTGGAGGAAAGGCCCAAACCAGTTAACAAAAATGGAACATAATAGCCGTGCATAATGTATTGAGAAAGAATGACCAACGAGGCTTGGTCCTGAATTGGTATAAGGTGAGACGATTGTCCATTTGTGTCCCGGATCTCACATTTTTTACCCGTCTGTGTCATTTGGATCATTCAGGATGCTGACACTGAGACTTGAGTTAGCAGAGCAAGATGTTTATTGAGGAGTAGTGATAAGGGGGACTCAGGGGGAGGGAGCAGGACTGGGGAAGCAAAGCCTTATCTGTGATCCTGATCTGACACCTAGAAGAGGCTCAGAAGGGATGAAGGATTAGACAGGGGAGCCTCAAATCACAACTCGGATCAGAGGAAGCCCACCTTATGTGGTGCTCTAGAGCGAAAATGCCTATTCAAGAAGATCTTTTGGGGCAGAAGTCACCAGACCCTAGCATCTCGACTGTGCTCAGCACCCGAGCGTGGCCTCAGTTCCTGCCTTGCTGTGGATCCCAAAGGGACCCAGCTGGAGGCTTTCAGCTTGGGCAACCCTGGCAGCAGAACCCAGGTCTTTCCCGAGGGGCAGAGTGGACCACAGCCCTGGCCACCAGAGTCCAGTCCACCTGTCCACGTAGGTTCCAGAAGTAGCTCTTCCAAGGTGCCAATGGGCCTCACTTTTTGAGGGGAAATTGAGGAGAGGGAGGTTAGAGGGGCACACAAGGCTGTCAATGATACCCATTCTCTCCCCTCTTCCCTATTTAAAATTCCTCTTGCCCTCAGCTATTGCCTCTGTTGGCCTTGGTGCCTTCCTAGTGGCATTACCCAAATCCTCATTCCTGGGGTTTTTGAGCTCCTGATAACCATACCTTTCTCAGGCTCTGGTCTATTCACTATCAGAACTGGGGGAGGAAGTGCCGGGATGGGGACCCCATTGGCTGTGGGGGCAGGACAATCCCTCATTGTGTAGGAGTCACGTTGCCGTCACCCTGCCCGCCCAACCCCCATCACTGTGAAATCTAAAACAGACACACACATTTCCATAGGTCTGCTGGCTCTATAAAACTCAAATAGTTTGTAAACCTAGAAACCTGAAGCCTTTCTCTCCTGATTATTGTCTATAAAGTGGATTTCAAAAACAGAAGAAGGAACTTGTCTGCTTGCAACAACCCTCCTCCTGGCAATGCCCGTCTCTGGAATTGGCTATAGGAGATGGGTCTCTGGGACAAAAAAGTGAGTGAAAAACAAACTGTTTAAAATTTCAAAAAGTGTGAGGTGGCAAAAATTTTTTTAAAAAATCATCTTTTATGCTTTCTAATCTCCAATAAAGTTGAGGTGAGGCCATCAGCAGACTAAGGATGGGGAGTAACTGTGGAGAGGGGAGGGAGGAGAGAGGAGGTGAGATACTCACCTCAGAGGCTGGGGAAGGTTGCTTCTTTACGTGGAGCTCTCAGCTCAGCTGTGCGATTTCCTCCGGCGGTTGCTCAGGTGAAGGCATGAAGGTAGTTGGGTGCATTCTAGAGTGGGCTTTGGCCCAGACACAGCAAAGTTGGGGGTACTTGTTTGTAACGAGGGGCCATAGCACCCTCTCTGGACAAGGACTGATACCTCTCCCCACTTTTATATATTTAATATCTCTCTATCATCTGGTTCCTCGTAAGACTGGCTATAGTCATTCCAGTCTTCCAAATATCCTTCGTTGACCTCATTCCCATCCCCTTCCAACTGTCACTCTGGCTCTTGCCTCTCCTTCCCAGCCAAATTTCTCAAAATGTTTTTCTATCCCTGTGGTCTCCATTTCTTCACCTCTCATCACTCAACCCACTGCAAACCAGATTCTGCCTCCGTTAAGAAACTGTACGGTCTCATAAAAGTCACCCATGACTTCTGGACCACTAAGTCTGATGGATATTGAGGAAACATTTTAGTGTTATCTCACTTGATCTTTCAGGAGGATTTGGCACTTTTGACCATTCACTCATTCTTGGAATACTTTTGTCCCCTCGGCATCTGTGACAGTTTCTTTGTTTTCCTTCATACCTCAATAACCGCTCCTCCATTTTCTTCATTCTTCTCTCTTTCTTTTCTGCCTTACTTTTTCTGTTAGAATTGAGTTTGGATGCCCTTAAGAGAAAACAAAAAAATAACAGTATCTAAAATAAGATAGAACAGTAATATTCTCACCAAGGAAGGAAGCCCAAGGGCAGTTCATACAGGGAACCAGTTTCTGTCTTTCTGTCTGAGCATCCAAACATCTTCAAGGTCACCTCATGGTCCAGGATGGCAGCTCTCACCTCCATACATCAGGAGGCATGAAAAGGAAGGGAGAAAAGGCAAAATGTTACACCTTCTAGGCCAGTCATTAAAGAAGCTTCTCATAAGCACCATACAACCCCTGGGTTGACATTCTGTTGACTTCTCAGCTAGAACAGATATTGGGAGGTATTTGAGAGAGAGAGAAAGAGAGAGAGATAGTCTCAAGCAGACTCTAAGCTGAGCGTGGATCCTGACTCAGTGCTCAGTCTCATGACTCTGAGATCACAACCTTGAGATCACGACCTGAGCCGAATCCAAGAATTGCGCCCTTCAATGACTGCACCACACAGACATCCTGGATGTCGTGTCTTTAACCAAATAAATCAGGGCCCTATTACTAAAGAAGAAGGGGAGGATGGATACTGGGGAGCAATTCAGTAGTTAGAGCATTCTTGGGGCTTAGCCTGAAGCCTTCCCTTCCACAATCCTGTGTTCCTTGAGGCAAACTCATTCAAGTCCATGGCTTTCATTTCTACATTGTAGCCACTGGTTACAAACCCATCTTTTTTCAGGACTCCAAGCTCTCTCATCAGAGCTTTTTTGGCAGACTGTTGGCCTTAGAATCCTGACACTTGTCCTAGGTGTGCCCATCACAATGACCTGAATGCAAATAAAGCTGATAATGCCAGGACTGAGGAAGCTGAAGAAGCCTAAAGAGGAAAAGGTCTGAGGGAGCCATTTCTTCATGATGTAGCTCGTGTGTTGGGTGTCTCTGGGAGCCGGGCTGGGGAGTGAGAGGGCAGAACTGCTCCACTTCCACTCCTTCACAGGCTCCAGGGAGAGATACGTGGGTGCCCCCACAGGCCTTGCTGCCTGCTTGTCCAGTTCCCAGGGACGGCCTGTGCATACATCCCTGTAAAATCCCCGCTAGCCTGAGTCTTTTGCGAGCAACCTGAATATTAAAAATATTCAGTCCAAGAAGTATTTATCTTCTTGAACATTATAGAATTATTAAATTTTCACATAAAATCAACCAGAAGTGGGCGAGGGCCCGGTCGGTAGAAGAGCCAGGCTACATACTGTGGGGAGGAAAGATCTCTTCTTTACAGAGCCACACACACTTACACTTGAGAACATTCACATCTCCACTCGTGTAATTCAACAGTTTCTTGTGTGAGTTTCTACCTATGCCAGGCTCTCTGTTAAACAACTTGGGATACAAAGATATGAATTACTCAGAATAGGAAATAGTTCTATCTGTTTTCTGAATTTTAATAATGAAGAATTGAAGAGGATCAATTCTTGTTTTGGAACAAAAAGAACATTATTTATTTTTAACGGAGTTGCCAGCATTCAATTTGCCTGTAATGCATTTTTTAGATCTAGGAGATTATTACCGTTAACTGTCTACTTCTAAGATTTATTTTTTTCCTCGAATTTATTTTTATAGCAGCCCGAGTAAAATATGTTTTGTTAAAAATCAGTTCCATTTCCCTTTCGAATAATATTGGAGTAAATAACTCAGAAGTTTATCTGGGTAAACACACACACACACACACACACACACACACACACACCCACCACAAATGCATGTCACTTATATTTCCATCATTCTTGTTAAAGGCATTTGGGTGCTCTCAATTTTCTACCAATTTGACTAGCAATATGTGTGATTCCCTTTCTGCTTTGGTAGGACAATATTTAGAGCCACAAAGTGATTCTCACTTACTTACCAGAAAGAACCATAAGGGAAATGATCATGAAGCTTAATGAGAGCCTATCCAAGATAAGAATATAGTTTTTTGAAGCCCAAATTGGAAGTATGACATAATTCTTAAAAAAATTATTTAAGTAAGAATATTTCTAATTGGAGATTTAATAATAGAGCTGAGGAAAAGCAATCGTGACACACCAGTTTCCCCTAACAGGTTCCCGGGAGACTGTACCCCAATACTTGATGTCCTGTTTGATGACCAGAATAGGGATAGGAGGGTGACTACCTGCATTTCAAAGTGTCCAGAAGTCTCCTTTTTTAGCTTGAAGTAGACACTGACTTCCTGAGTGCAGACAGCTCTTATGATTTGGGAATGACATTTCTATGAGCTTTCTAGTCCTGCAAAATTAAAGCCAGATCTTTTTTCTGGGATGGAATGTTTAAGATACAGAGGACCTATCTGCAGTCCATAATAATATAAAAAATGCTTGCTATGAGCAGAAGTACATCTTTGTGAGATTATAATGAAGGTGACTTCAAGGAAGAAAGGGGTTTCTTCTCCTTCAGGCAAAGGGTGATTAGGGGACTGGTAAAGGATATGTTTATCACGGGGAGATGTGCCAATATTGCCACTGAGATAATGGACAGAGAACTAAGGTGGGAGATATCCAGGAGATGCTTTGGATGGGCATGGTGGGTGGAACCTAAGACAGGAATACTCAATATCCAGCTGCATGTTAATGGCCCTTATGTTGTAATTTCCTTCTGCTTACTCCATGCCTTCAGTAAAATTGTGTTAGGTGTTACTGCATAGTCTTAGCCATATTCTGGGAACTTGAAATAAGGTTTGTGGCCATGCTTGTGACCAAGAAATCCAAGGAGAGAGACAGCATTCGGAAACCATAATAAAATGGCAGAAATAAGGGAGCAGAGAGAGAGGTGGCTGTATTTTCTGGGAGGTGACCAGTAGGACACACCTATGGGATACCTAAGTATTTCTGGGTGGCTCTTAGGAAGATTTAGGAGAAACTTGATAAAATAATGACATTTATACATCCATGAGAGCTTAGAACTCTGACTATATTACATGAGATTGAGGAGAGGGATGATTTATGAAGGTTAAGAATGTGGGGATATCTGTGTCACAGACTTAGGAATGACCTTAAGAAGAAACTTAATAAGGGTGTCAAGACCGTTAAATGGGTAAAGAATAGTCTTTTCAATAAGTGGTGTTGGAACAGCTGGATAGCCATATACCAAAGACTGAAGTTAGACTCTTACCTCACACCATATATATAAAAATTAACTCAAAATGGATCAAAGAACCAAATATAATAGCTATGAACCATAAAGCTCTTAGAAAACATAGGGATAAATATTTGTGAGCCCAGATTTGGCAATGGGATAGTAAATATGACACCAAAATATGGAGCAACAAAACAAAAAATAGATGAATTGGAGGTCTTCAAAATTAAAAACTTCTGCGCATCAAAGGACACTATCAAAAATGTGAAAAGACAACCCAAGAATGGAAACAAGTACTTGCAAATTATATATGCAATAAAAGTCTTGTGTCCAAAATACATAAGAACTCTCATAACTCAAAAACCTGAGCTGAAGGCAGAAGCTTAACTGACTGAGCCACCCAGGTGCCCCTATGTGATTCTATTTCTATGAAGTGCCCAGAATAGGCAAATCTACAGAGACAGGGTCTACTTTAATTGTTGTCTAGGGTGGGCAAAGCAGGGAGTGACTGCTAAAATATATAGGGTTTCTTTTTGAGTTGATGCGAAAGTTCTAAAATTGACTGTGGTGATGGTTGTACATATCTGTGAATATACTGAAAATAATTGAATTGTGCACTTTAAATGGGTAAATTGAATGGTGTGTGAATTATATCTCAATAAAGCTGATATATACATATACACATATAACAAACTGATATATATAAAGATGAGAGAGTATGTACACACACACACACACATACACACGCACACACCTAGTTTGCCTTCCACTTTAGATGCAATTAAACAATTCGTCTTTCTCAAAACCAGGTTCTTCCATAATGTTAAGAGCTTTGGGGGGAAGGAGTCTGCCACCTTCTGCAACCCCTGGCTTCAAGCAACCCTCAAGGGCAGAGCACTGTCCTTCAGGACCAGAAGTATCCATTCTCTGGCCCACAGATCCTTGCCTAGCTTTACTAAGAAATTGTGATGCTCTACATCAGGATGTCAAATTTAGAACACCTGTAGGACAATCCCAGCTGCAGAAATGTGTGGTTGTGGCTTGGCACATGGGAGCAATGGGGCATTTGGTGAACTGGGGAGCATATCACTGGGAACACGCATGTGGAGTCATACAACATGCAGTCCTCATAACTCACTGGAGTCTTTTGAAATTAAAGCAAACAGAATGACACACAAAGCCAATACTAGGGCAATCAAGGAAAGCATACCATTGGGCAAGATTCTCTTATGGGTCATTGGTTCGTGATCTTTGGTCTACAAGAGATGACAATATCTGTAAGTATGTTACTTTTCCTTTTTCTGGTTGAACTTTTCAATGTTCTCAAAGACACGTAGTCTTAAAAAAAATCATCTTTCTTTTGCTTATTTGTCATCTCTGGTGCTGGTTGTGCTCTTGGCTAATGAATCAGTTAAAACCTCCATTTCAACCAAGAAAGCTGCCTATATCTCAGCCTCTGCCTTGTGCCTTTGATGCTGGCTCCTATTATCCAACTTTGAGTTGAGTTTGCCGTGTTCACAGGGGAAGTGGACAGACGTGGTGGTTGCCATTTCTTATGCCTCCATCGTGGCTTGAGATAGTCTAGCTACATCATCTGTAAACTCCCACTTGCTCCTCTGTTCCCAGCTGCAGCCCTCATTAGCGTCGAATTGATTTCTGGGGCTGCAGCACCCGGTCAATGGCAGACCCCCTCCACCGCCCCCCCTCCGCCCCCCAGTGAGAAGTAAAAGGCTGCAGTCCCAGTGGGGCACTTGTGCTTACTGTAAACCCATCCAGACTCCCCACTGCGTATTTGCACACAGCCCTCACCTCATCAGCTCACTTCCACAAGGACCCTGATCCACTGTAAACATTTTAGCAAAGTGCATTTTGGGGGGTGAAATATGAGCTCCAACAAAACACTTTGTAGTTCAGGGAAAATGGAACACCTCAATTCTCATACATATAACACTTATTAATGGTCAAGTGTGACTACTTGGATTTTATCTGAGCATGGAATTCTATTTCTAAATTCCCCTATTATCTAGAGATCAGCAGGATTAGTTTCACTGGCAAATAATGAGACAGAAAAGGCCCAATTAGAATATTTAGTCCTTATATGGTACATTTCATCCAAGTGTTTCAAAGTCTTTTTTGATAGTCATAAATTTACCCCTCCACCCCCTGCCCTCAACAGCTTACCAGGTAGGCAAATGTTATCAGCTCGAAACCTAAGTGAGACATACAGTTGAGCCCAGGAACTTGTCTTCCCAGATGGTTCTTGACATTTTGCACCCTTCTCATTGCTCTTTTTCTAACTTCTCCAATTCATTTTGTGGCAAATTTTCATTTGTTGTGTGTCCAGGAAATATGAGAGAGCCATTGCGTTATATTGTCATTTGATTTTTAAGAGAGGGACACCTATCTCAGGCAGAAAATCCTTGAATTATAGAGCTGGAAGGGACCTTAGAAATCACCTGGTCCTTCAATGCAGCTATTATTCAGGAGACAGAGAAAAGGCTTATGACTTGCTCAAGGTCACACAGCAAAGTAATGACTGAGATAGTACTAGAACTCTGGATGTGGGAAGTTGGGAGGTTTTTGTTCATTTTGACAACCGCGAACAGGAATGTAGAGGTTTTGTCAGGGTTTTGCAGCATGGTGAATATGTACTACAAGCATTATAATGGTGAAATACAAAGACATCAACAAACCTTTGAATTGAAGTGATTGAATGGAAGACCATTTTCACCCTCCTCTCTCTCTCTCTATTTATCTAGATATCTATCTAGATATCCTCCCACCCCTGAGAAAAACAGCTATCTGAGAAAGAGAAAAGAGAAAAACATGTAAGAGTCCATTTACTAAGTTAATCAAGGTGGTGGTGATAGGGCCACAGTGTAAGGAAAATTGAAAAATTGAACTGGGCAGCCTGAGTTTCAGGGTGTTATCTAGTTTTCCTTTAAGGGCGAGAGACTCTGAATTAATGGTTTCATCATCTGGCCATTGGTCAGATACATTTTTTCAGAAGGAAAGGGATAATCCATCAGGCCATTCAGAAATTTGACAAAATAGCCCACGACATTGCTCAATTCCTTTCATTCTGATTACATGCTCTTCCATCAATTCTCTGCTATCTTCCTGGGTACTCTTGGGCAACTGGGTCCTGGAAAGGTGGTCACCTCAGAGTACACATGATCCTCGAGTCACTAGAAAGTTCTATCTGCCATTATCTGATTTATGCATCAATTTCTTACAAGTTTGGTTACTGTGAATCAGCAAATCATTTCTGAATGAGCCCATCATCATCTTCAGACTATGCAAAACTAAAGGCTAGAGATTGGACCATGACAATTCTTCCTCCCCATTCTCTCCCATCCTCCTCTCTTATCTAATTCTGTGACTCTGTGAGACCTAGCTAGAGATAACCTCCCTTGTTTCATTATATATTACTAAAATCATACATAAGAACAAGTGGATTGTAGCAAGGAAGAGAAATAGGAGAAGATAACATTTGGAGTGAAGTAGAGAGTGTGGTTGTAGCAGGTTTATGCACATAGAAGGTGAAGGAGGGGGAGTCTCTTCTCTTTTTTTAAGATTTATTTATTTGAGAGAGAGAGTGAGAGCATAAGTGGGAGGGGCAGAAGGAGAGGGAGAGAGAATCTTGAGCAGATTCTGTGCTGAGCCTGATGCAGGGCTTGAGATCAGGACTTGAGCCAAAACCGAGAGTCAGATGGATGCTTAATCGACTGCACCACTAGGCTCCCCAAGGGGAAGTCTTTCCTGACAAAGGAGGTGAAATTTCTGGAGTGGCTTCATATGTCACAAGGAAATAGGGAATCAAAAGGTATCTATAGACATACATAGATGAGTGAGAAGACATGGGTGCTCAAACCAAATTCTGCCTAGACCTTCAGTTATTCCCTCTTCTGAAGTCCCTGGAGAGAATATAAGCAATGAGGATAAATCAAGAAAAATGAAAGTTACTATTGGCTGTGGCTTTTGTGTCACAGCCTAATCTAAAAATCTAGGGAGCTGGACTGGACCAACCTGGTGACAAGAGGAAGAGCAAGACAGAGGAAGAATTTTCCAAGAATAGGACTGGCTCAATTCACTTGCATCATCTTACTACTGTAGAGTCTTGGGCAAAAAAGAAACTACCAAGAGATGGGAATTCTAAGGAAGAGTCCTGTACTTAACATTGGAGACCAAATAGTGTCACTGACTTTGAGCTGCACTCCAGGGAGCAGCAACTGTGGTCTGAAATGCCTCGATCTGGATCCAGGAGCAGAAAGGTGAGGAGAGATGGAAGCTTCTGTGAGATGCTGAGAACTTGTGTCATGTGAGGTAAACAGTTGCCCATGGGATGGAGGGCACTGGCCTTCCATGTCTGTGATGCCCTTTGGGGGAAGGTTCATAGACCGGATTAGGACTTTAAATCAAGGATGGTAGGATCCCCTGGGAAACAACAGTGGAAGTGAGTTAGTCAGAGATGTCCCCGTGTGGGGCTTCAAAGCCCTGACAGGGAGAGTCAATGTATTTGGAAAACAACAGGCAAAGAAGATGGTTTTAACAGACCCACTGAAGAGCAGCCACAGGAAGTCAGTCCCCGAAGTGAAGGAAAGATGCAATGGGACGAAGAGCAGTGCTGTGAAAAATGCTGCATTTTAAGTTTTTGTTTGTTTCTTTTTTGCAATGTAATTCTCTTAGAGATGAACTTATTATTCACAATTTTTCTGAAGAATGACAGGCGAAATGGTCTTCTCTGTTGTTAAGAGTGACAACAGAGCCCAATTATGCATTTTTTTTTTAAATAATGGAAGAGAATGTGCATACTTTCCAGAGGCAGGGCCAGTAGCCACTGTCACCTTTTCTGTGGAACAAAAGGAGAAATTTGTCCCTTCCTCCCTGACCATCCGCTCATTCAGCATTTACCGCATGGTGCACTAGGATGGGGTAAGTGCAGGGCACAAAATGCTAAATAAGATAGAGGCCTTGCTCTCCTAAAGCTTTCAGTCAGCTGAGGAGACAGATGCACAGGATGTTACAACGGAGTGTGAAAAGCTCAGCCCAAATTCAACTCCTCCCCTTGTCTTATGCCTTATCTTTTCAAGGGTCACTGGCCTATCATGGACACCAGACAGCCTGGTGACCCAGGTCCTTGTCCCCAGTGGGCAAGTGACCATTTCTTCTCTGTGGAGCCTGAGGAAATGAGGAGAGGAAAAGAGAGTCTCCATTCCCGTATCACTCCCTCCCTCTGATGGCATCCGAACACGGGAGTGCTCTGCCCATGAGAAGTCTTCTCCTGGAAGTCAAGGCGCAGGTAAGAGGGAATGCAAATCTGACACACGGTGAAGCTTCTCTGTGTGGCTCAAGGCAGGCCTATAGGACTTCACATGAGGAGCATCTCACGTGTGGCCCCTGCTGTCCACTTAGCTCCCATACCCACAGCATCCATGCAGGTGGCTTGTCTCTTTAGCTCTCGAAGATCTTAGGATCTCCTTATCCATGGTGTGGAAGCTTTATGAGGCTGTGTTGTTCTTCTGTTCCTTGTCCTGGGAGCTCAGTGGACTCCTTTGACAAGTAGACTCATGAACTTCTGTTCTTGTATTACTTCTTTGGTCAGAGGTTGGCCTTCCTGGATTGGTCCTCTGGCTCTCTTTTCTCTCATTATGTCTCAGGTCTTTTTAACTACTTGGTATGCTTTCTGGAATATTCCCTTGACTCTATCTTCAAATTTTCTTTCTTTCTTTCTTTCTTTTTAAGATTTTATTTATTTGAGAGAGAGAGAGAGTGAGTACAAGTGGGGGCAGGGGCAGAAGGAGAAGCAGACTCCCCGCTGAGTGCAAAGCCTGATGCAGGACTCCATCTCAAGACCTTGAGATCATAACTTGAGCTAAAATCGAGTTGGACGCTTAACCGACTGAGCCATCCAGTTCCTTCTATCTCCAAATTTCCTTACTATGACACTGATCACTTTTATTTCAAAGGCTTCTTTATGGACTCCTAGTTGTTCTTTTATAATAGAAGCCTGTTCTCATTTCATGGATCCAACTTTGTCTGTCTCAAATCTCTTGCAGAATACTAATGTGAGTAATTTTGGTTCACTGAATTCTCTCCAGTTCCTCTGGGGTCATTTGTTTGTGTTTGTTCTTTCTTATTCATGTTTGCAATCTCCTCAAGTGTCTGATATTCCTTTGTTATCTGTTCATGGATGATCGATGGGGTTGATGTGCAGGGATGGAATGTAGGCTGGTCGGGTGAACAAGCTGGGGGCCAGGCCGCATCCTGGGAGCTCCTAAATGCTTGAATGTGTAGGTTTCAGCCC
The DNA here is from genome assembly GCA_028534135.1 of Potos flavus. Taxonomy (NCBI): domain Eukaryota; kingdom Metazoa; phylum Chordata; class Mammalia; order Carnivora; family Procyonidae; genus Potos; species Potos flavus. Next base: position 46,011,279 of record CM052892.1, on the reverse strand, counting down.
TGGGGTCCCAGATCTCACACTGGCTGCCTTAGTTTGCCTGCCTGAGTGCTTGAACTTCTCTAGCTAATGTCTGACACCTTAAGTTTCCCACAGTCCAAGGAAAATCTCCACCAGTCAGATCTGCTAGCATTTTCATTTCCAAATGCCTCCAATTCACTCACTTCCTTCAATAAACCTGCTTCCTTCCCTCCTTTCCTATTTCTGATAGCTACACTATCTTCCCAGTGTTAACCCCCCCCCCCTCCAGACAGTGTCTGAATGATCTTATGCTCCCTATGCAGGCTGTTCCCGAGCTCTCAAAGATGCCTCTTGTTTCCGTCCATCTTCCCTGTTCCCATTACATCCTCTGCAGTCAGGTCATCATGACTTATTCCCTGGAAAAATTCCAAGTGTCCATCCAGCCTCTCATCTCTCACTGCCAGGTTAATATTTCCCAAACATAGTTCTCTTTACTTCATTCTGCTGCTCAAAATTTTTGCCTGGATCCCTTCTGTTTACTCATTAAGGCCCAACTCCTTAACCTGATGTTTGAGGGTTCAGCCCACTGCTCCCCCCAACGTCGCCTAGGGGAGGCAGATGCAGCGGCATAGAGATGAGAGACGCCGGTTAGGTCTCGGCTCTCTGAGCCACACAGCCATTCCTGGCTCTAACTTTCGGATAATCAAAGTACTTACCTTACGGATTATTGAGAAGACTTAATGAGATAATGCTACCAAAAACAGAGCACAAGGCCTAGTACATAAGAAGCACTCTTTAAAGGTGATACTTACAGATAGGACCATGACTATTATTATTATAGTTCCCACCTTGCTTCCAATATCTTGCCGCCGGATCGGTGTCCTCTTGGTTCCCGGACTAGAGCCACCCCTCACCCCCTCTGTGCTCTGGCTCGTAATACCTTTTAAGTGCCCTTCCTCCTCTCTATGCTGTCAAATTTTTAAATACTCTTTTTTTTTTTTTTTGGAGTTAGCATATATATAACACAAAGTGGACCACTTTAACCATTTTGAGTGTACATTTCAGCAGAATTCAATGCATTCTCATCGTTGTGCAACCATCATGACCATCCCTTTCCACAATGTTTTCATCTTCCCCGACTGCCGCCCTCACTCCCCATTCCCTCGCTCCCTAGCTTCCGCTGGCCACAGTTCCACTTTCTATCTGTAGGCATTGCACTATTCCAGGTACCCCAAATACATGGACTTATACAATATTCATCCTTTTGCATCTGGCTCATTTCGGCTGGTATACCATCTCCAATAGACATCTAGGTTGGGGCACGTATCAGAGCTTTCTCCCTTTTTAAGGCTGAATAATCTTCCACCAGAAGGAGCTGCCATATTCTCCATCCACTGACCCATGGAAGGACAGTTGGGTTGCTTCTCCCCTTTGGCTCTTGTGAACAGCGCTGGTAGGAACGTGGGTGTGCAAGTATTGTTTATTGCCCCAGCTCTCCCCCTTCTGCGGGGCGTCCACCCGAACTGGAGTTGCTGGGTCACAGGGAAGCTCTATGTTTAACTTTTCCCTGAACCGCCACGCTGGTTTCCACAGTGCCTACAGCTACGGTCCAATGTTAAAGTCCTCTAAGGTCCGGTTCCATTTCCACCTGCTCTGTGAAGCTCTTCGGATGCCCTTCTGGATGGAGCTGGGGTGGCGCCACCATCGTGCCCCAGCTGGGCCACCGTGGAGGTGCAAGCCCTCGCTTGGGGTGACGGTGCTTTACTAGTAAACCACCTGCCCTCAGCCCCCTGCAGGAGAGTGGTCTTTGTTTCTGACGCCGCCTCCCTCCCTCCGAGCAGGGGCTCCATACATACTTTGTGAATGAAAGAAAGAGGGAATGAATGAATGGAGAAAGGCCAGCCTCTCTCTGCATCACCACAAGATGCTGACGGCTCACCGGGGAAGGGCGCGGGGGGGATGCATGAGAACTGCCCCCCCGCGGAAGACACCAGCTCCCCAAACGCCCACACCTGAACGTGGGGGGCGGGGCGAGCTGCCTCTGCAGTCTGCTCACTGAGCTCGCATCAAACTCTTCGCGCGCGGGGCTTTCTTGGCTCTGTCTCCTCTGTCACATTAGGAAGCAGCATGTGTTGCCAGTGTCTGGCGGATTTCCCTAATAAGGAAAAGGGGTTGCCGCTTGGGTCTGCGGAGGCATTTTGGATGCATTGTATTTAAATTTTGTTTTCATTGAAAATTTATAGCCACCACCTTCTACTCTAATGTAATGAATAATTAGGAGCAATTACAAGGAAATTTAGCAAATTACTAAGCCATCTAGGAGTAAAAATTAGTGTTTATGGTGTTTTTCCTTTGCTGTCTGGCAATCCGAAGTGATATATGATATGCATACAGACACAAGGCACACACACCTTTCTATGAACCTAGCAGTTTTCCAGGAAGATCATAAAAATCAATGCATGGCAGTAGAGTCTTGTGACATTAAAGGATCTGCTTAATAAATATTGGATGACGGGGGAGGGGGAATGATGAATTTGAGCAGGAGAAACTTAACCACAAAAGGTTTTATGCTGGTTCATTAGAAGTAACTTTTTTTAAGTTTATTTTTCTATTTAAAAATGTATATTTTAATTAAGGAAATTAAGTGGACAAACCAGAAAAGGGGAGAAATTTAAAAAGGCCGCATAGACTCTCCACCCAGAGAACATGGTTTTTTCACTTCGGTGTATTGACTTTACGTTTTCTATCCATGTTTCTGTGTTTCATTGTAGTTTTTACCACACTGCATTAAAAAAAATGTACTATTTTGATTTTAAAATTTAGTAGAATCGTGTGAGCATACTGCCATGTGCCTGTGGCCAAGTCACATAGATAACGTGATTATTTCACATTCTTCATGATCATAATTTTAGTTGGTTTCCCTTTTTAAGCTGTTACAGATAACACAGCAGTGGGCCTCATAGTTGATACAGCTTTTGTCTATATTTTAAAATTAGGGATTCCAAGAAGGATTCCTGGGTCAAAAGTTGTAGACTTTAAAAACAATTTATAAAAAAATTTTTTTAGAGAGAGAGGGAGAGAGAGAGGTAGGATGAGGGGCAGAGGTAGAGGGAGAGAGAATCCAAAGCAGGCTCCATGCCCAGCCTGAAGCCCCACATGGCACTCCACATGGAGCCCAACGTGGGGCCCCACTTTGAGCCCCACATGGGGCTGACCTCACAACCCATGAGATCATGACTTGACCTGAAATCAAGAGTCTGACGCTTAACCGACTGAGCCACCCAGGTGCCCCAAATATTAGAGACTTTTTAAGGTTCTTGATTCTTATTACCTAATTGCTTCCTTCAAAGCTTATTCTTATTTCCCAACCTGTGATGTTGAGAATAACTGTGTCATTGCACAGCTCCAGCGTAAAATAGTACCAGTAAAGCGTTTAATGACTTGAGAGCCAATTTTCATTTCTTCCTTTGTAACTGAGGTTGGATGAACTTAGGATCAGTCAGGTTCAGTAGCAGGGAATAGAATTCATCTGATCCAGTTTACGGAGATTTGCTTTATGATAACGTGCTTTATAGAAGGCTGGGGTGGGCTCCCGCAACGACCCTGAGAGCTCCCCAAAGAAGGGGGTCACAGAAGGACTTGCTGCTCGAAGACACCATGGCTGGTGCGTCTCTACGGGAAAACCAGAGTCCACCGCAGTATTTGCCAGAAGAAGGACAAAAGACAACCTTGTTCCACTTCCATCTTCTAACAGAAATCTCATCTGGAAACCCAGTTGCTGGGTAGTCCCAAAAATGCAGTTTTGAGATTTCTAGCTTCTGTGGTACAGGAAGATCAGTGAGAAGGAGGGCAGAATGGAATGCTGTTTAACCCGTTTGTGATGTTTGTTAACCTGTTGCATGGCCTCTTAAATGAATTGTCTTTTGTTTTGTTTTGTTTTTTAGAGAGAGAGAGAGAGAGAGAGCACATGCGTATGAGAGCAGGGGGAGGTAAAGAGGGAGAGGGAGAGAGAGAATCCTAAGCAGGCTGGGGCCGACTTGGGGCTCAATCTTTCGACACTGAGATCATGACCGGAGCTGAGACCAAGAGTCCGACTGGCTCTTAACTGACTGAGACACCCAGGTGCCCCTGAATTATCATTTTGTAACTTTTTCTAGGCTAACTTATAAAAGAAGTTGCCAGAGACAAGAAAGACATGCTGTCATTATTTCTAAGAAGCTTATGGCTTCACCCTTAGCACACCTGGAGGCCAGGCGAAAGGGGGCAAGGGCAGGGGATGACCCCATTGGCTCCATACTGCAGGGGGTCCAAAGGTCTAAGGTGGCTTTCTTTGTACACCTATCGATGAAGATTTAAGCACGTAAAATAGATAAGTGCTTGTTGTATTGAATACAGCAGTGTGGTAATTCAATTATTATTTTCTCTTCCTGTGATACTGGACCTTGTTCATTCATTAACTTCTTAAAAAATAAAGTAGGATCATTTAAACATTATCATTAATAAATCAAAGTCTCCTTCGTACCCTCGACTTGCCTCTCAGGGCAGCATAACCCCAGGGATCACTGTTCGCACAGGATATCATGGGACTGGCCCTCCGTGGAGTCATGCTCCAAAGCAGTGGTCCTGCCAAGCTCCCTCAGTTGGAGGATTGGTTCAACTTTATCTCCTTCAAACGCTTTTTTGAAAGGTGCTGGCACCCAGGGGAACTACAGAGGATTATGGTGGATCTGGGGCCTTGGAAAACCTAGAACAGCCTTCTTTCAGAGCTAATGTGAATTCAGAAGCCATCACCCAGGGCCACCAACATTTCCTTTCCAGAGAAATCTTTCTAGTCATGCCTTTTTGTCATCTGAGTTAGCAGATAAGATTGAATGATTTTGCCTATGGGTAATAGGATTTTACTTTGAGGGCTGTTTGGGAGAGCAGCTAAATCTTATAAAGTCATGGATTAACTGAAGAAAGTGGGAATAAAAACCTGTTGCAAAGACAAAACATTAACAGTTTCATTTCAAAGTCCCTCTCCGCAAAGCCTTTGATTTGGGAGCTGACTCCTAACCCATGACTTCTATGCAATCGCGCCATATTGGCCTGCACACCTAGAGGAGGGGTTCTGGGCTCTGAGCTCTTCTCTCCAGCTGCTCCTAAGAACCAGAGGCAAGTCCCTGGATTGAACATGATCAGATGTTCATGAGTGATGGGAACAAATTTAAGTGAGTTGATGGTTCCTCTCCAACGTCTGCTGAAAGTAAATTGGGTGACATCTATTGGTGGGGGAGGAATGGAGGCAGGGCCATCACAAATAGAGCCTAATCCCTTAGGGAAGGCACTTTAAATTCTATTGTTAGGAAGACAGGAGATCCCCCCCAACCCCCAGACTTTGGGTATTTTCAGCCATTGTTTCTGGTTTCCCCATAGTCAAGGGCAAGAATTGAGCTGCAAGGGCAGACTGGGTTTAGGTAAGGAGTGGGAAAAAGAGAGGAGACCCAGTTAGGGACATGTCACTTGTGGGAAGAGGAATAACCCCCTAGTGGGCCATGCTAACTTAGTTGATTTATACCAAGAAGATACAAATACCAACCAGGAGGAGGGAGTTCCTTCTTTTCTAAAGCACAACTGGTGGTTTGGGAACAGCTACAACCTTTAACTACCATACATTTTGGATTTTCCAGAGCAGTCTGGATTTTAAATATTTGCTTTCGTTATCCCCGTAAAACATCAAAATATTCCGGAAATGTAAATATTTTGACAAGCAGTTAACTCAGTTGAAAGCATTACAAATGCGTGAATTCATTCTGTTGGTCCTGAGCATGAATTCAAGGACCTCACATGGAAAGCTCTCTGTCCCTGATGAGAGGCTTCTGGGCAGCACGGAAGTCATCAATGGGCTCTGGCACTGAAAAGCCTCTTCTGAAATGTAAATTAATTATGCAGAGACTTGTCAAGAGGTGTTTGGGGGGGAAGGAAAAATAAAGTGTGACTGAACAAATAAAGTTCTTCTCACAAGCCTGGGTTAGAAAATATGCTAGCAATTTCACAAGCAGATGAATGAAAATGAAAGTAAGTATCACACTCACCGGTATGTGCTTTTTGTCATATTTCACATTTTTCATTAAAATTTTTTCTCTTTTAATAAGGCAATTTTTAAAATAGGTGGCTGAATTAATTGTTATGTTTCTGTAAGATTTTTCACATAAATGAGCTCAGAAATCAGAGAAAGTTCTCTGAGTGAGGAAGCCACATTCGTGAGAAGCGGGGCGTTTGGGAGCGGCCAGCTCGTGGTCTCCGCCACTTGCCAGATTTGCAATAAGTTACTTAATGTCTCGAAGACTCAGGTCCTTTGTTTGAAAAGCAGGGGAAGTAAATATCTCATAAACTTGTTGTGTGAAGGTTAAGTGATTGTAAAATGCTTGACCCAGAGTAGATATTCGATAAATGATAGCTGCTAGGGGTGCCTGTGGGGCTCAGTCGGTAAAGCATCCGACTCCTGATTTCTTCTAAGGTCATGATCTCAGGGTCATGAGATCGAGCCCCATTTTGGGCTCCGCACTGGGTGTGGACTCTGCTTAAGATTCTCTTCTCTCCCTATGCCCCTCTTTCTCTCTCCCTCTCTAAAAATAAATAAACCAATAACTAATAGTTGCTACATACAATATAAATAATAAAAACATGAGCAAAGTCTTTGAGAGTCAGTATGAGTTTTGCCATGTCTCTCCCTTCCCTCCGAGTGACTGGCTGTGGTTCAGAAGGTGCAGGATCTGTTAGCCTGAGCTGAGTGAGGCAGCTGTGGAGTAGAGCCCCCTGCTGACGAGAAACGAACAGGTAGAATGAGGAAAAATACACTTCCACCTTATTAAACAACTGGAACATGGGGCTTGTTTGTTACTGCAGCCTGAGAAGCCTCTCCTGACTGATGCGGAAAGGCACCCAGAAGCTTCTACTGCTAGCTCTCGTAGGACCCTGCGGGAGAGAGAGGATCAGGACAGCGCCCTGGACCAAGACCAAGTAGACACATAGGCTGCAGACAGCGTGGTTCATTCTGGAAGGAGGTGATGGGCCCTCCAGCAGCCAGCACCAGAGGTCATGGAACCTCATCTTCCAACAGACATCAAAACAAAGGAACGATTGTTCGTTTGGGATGGTGTTGAATTTACTGGCTCAGTACCCCGAAAGTCTCAAGGGAGGTGACAGGGATCTGGAGACCTCCCACGTGTTCTTATCGCCACCATCTCTTTCGCCTATTGAAGCTGACAGGAAGGCAACGTTGTCTTCATTTCCACAGCAGGGGGACCACAGGCTGGGTGACTGTGGCCGCTCTGAGGGGTGCACTGCCCTTGCCTATGGGGTCTATGGAAAGGCAAGTGACTGAGGGTAAGTGCCTCATCCCTCCACCATACTTGTCCACATTCCGCTAGGGATCCCCGCAAGGGGACTGCTGTCCTGTGTCTGGGTTCCTGGAAAAATATATCATCTACCCAGGGCATGTTTGCAGGCACAAAACAAAGTAGTTGTTCTGTATTCCCGTCAGGGGGCGACACTTCATGGCTGAACCTGAAATTGAGATCTTTCGCAAATTAAACATCTTTTTATGGTAAAACTTCTTTGGGCCCTTTCTCTCTCTTCCGAGGCCTCTTTGTTCTCTGTACAGAGGAAAGATGGAGTGTTCTGCTTCTGATAGAGTATGGTGTCCTTCTCAATCTCATCGGCTGTCTCAGTTGTCCACCCTGCAGCAGAAGCCTTGATAGAATAAGATGTTGGGATACTGGCATTTCCCCCACATCCAAGAGGTTGATGAGAGGTAAACAACCTTCTGTCCATGGAATTACCAGTGCCCCGACCAAACCCTGGACAGAGCATCATCCTCTAAAAATCCTGATTCAGTGTTTCCCAAACTACATTCCATAGAACCCAAGATCTAGAAGACCCAGATCAGTGCCCTGCTACTAAGAGGTTCTGAGGTCAAGACATTTGGGAGTGCATTGTGTTTTATATTCCCCCTTCAGTGAGTTGAATTGCTTGTTAGCTCTGACCAACAACACTCTCAAGAACGGCTTGAGGCTCTGAGAGGTCTTCAAATAAAAAAACTCTTTGACTCAAATAGATTTAATTATGTGGGACTTTAATTGTGTTTTCTCAAATTTGCTTGAATTTGACTAAGACGCATTTTTAGTATGGCAAATGATGAACATCCTGAGAAACAGTGAACCTTGGCACACTGACTTAAAAGTTGCTATCCTGATTTATTCCCCATGACCTGGGCAGCACAACCTCTGGCCTTGTCCAGAGAAGTAAATTTGTGAGGCTAGGGATGGAATTCGTGGGCCATGTTCAGTCCAGCCAAGATGTTTGCATGAAGTCCCTCAAGGAGTCAGCCTTTTGCAACTGGGAGGCCTCCAGGGTAAGCAAAGATGTTCATGAATTTCTGGGGTTCATTGGCAACTGCCAACTGCTTCTTCAACACTTGGTTTTTTTACTCTGCACGTGCCAGTAACTGATCATCTCAAGATCAGTAAGGAATTCACTGGGTCAGTCACAACCAACGCCATCTGGTGTTCAGATATCTGTGCTACACAGAGTAACGGTCCCCCAAAGATGTCCCTGTTCTCGTCCCTGGAACCTGTGAATGTGTTGTCTTACAAGGCAAAAGGGACTTTCCTAAGGTGGTTAAGGATCTTGAGGTGGTGAGATTGTCCTGTATTATCTACGTGGGCCCAATTTAATCACAAGGGCCCTTATAAGAGGAAAACAAGAAGGTCAGAAGGAGATCTACTGCAGGAAGCAGAAGTAGGCGTGACACACTCTGAAAATGGAGGAAGGGGCCGTGAGCCAAGGATTGAGGGGTGGGCTGCCTTCTAGAAACATGAAAATGCAAGGAAATGCATTCTCCCCCAGAGCCTCAGGAGGAGTTCAACCCTGTCTTCACGTTGATTTTAGCCTGGTGAGATTATTTTGGCCTTCTGACCTCTAGAACTGTAAGTAATTGAGTTATGTTGTTTTAAACTACTAAGTTTGGGGTGCCTGGGTGGCTCAGTGGGTTAAAGCCTCTGCCTTCGGCTCAGGTCATGATCTCAGGGTCCTGGGATCGAGCTCCGAATTGGGCTCTCTGCTCAGCGGGGAGTCTGCTTCCCCCTCTCTCTCTGCCTGCCTCTCTGCCTACTTGTGATCTCTCTCTCTATCAAATAAATAAATAAATAAATCTTAAAAAATAAATAAATAAACTACTAAGTTTGTGGTAATTTCTTACAAGAAACTAATACAATGCCTGGGGCACCTGGGTGGTTCAGTCGATTAAGTGTCTGCCTTTGGCTCAGTTATGATCCCAGGGTCCTGGGATTGAGCCGCACAGTGGGCTCCCTGCTCAGCGGGGACCCTGCTTCTCCCTCTCCCTCTACCTACTGCTCCCCCTGCTTGTGCTCTCTCTCTCTGTCAAACAAATAAATAAAATCTTAAAAAAAAAAGAAAGAAACTAATACAATGCCTTAGTCCTGTCCTATCTCAAACTGGCCCAGACCCACATAATCAAACCTTTAGAGCACCCCCGCTAGAAGGAGATTATTCTGATCTAGGAGGAGCCAACTCCTACCTCCAGGAAGCTGGGCCCCCTTTGAGGGCAATTGCCCCCTCTGGGAGCAAGAGTTATTGGTTTTTATCATGGCTGCCTCAAGGCATCAAAGCATCGAGGCACTGACTCAGAGGGCATGTTCGGACCACCAGAAGCAGGGACAGTTGAGACAGACTTAGGAATTCAGGTCCAGAAGAGGGACTGCATCTAGAACAGGGACCATGCGCCACTTTCTTTGATGGGTTTGATTTTATCTTTGGCTGTATATCACTCAGCCAGTACCCTGAGTGATTCCCCCGACCCTGAGAAGTAGAGCACGTATCAGGGGGTAGTCCCATTCCAGGAAGTCATGTGACCAAATGTTTGGCTACGCATCTTGGGCCCAACATGGAGAAGGTATATCTATGGTATGGCATCTGGGCTTTAGAGCCCCTCAGAGATAGCCCTGGGGAGCCACACATGTTGGCATGGCTTGCCCATAGCTCTGGTACTCCACAGACAACCTCATGAAAATGATCATTTCTATCCCTTGCACAGGCTCTCTCTACATCAGCTATACTCTTTTGTTTTTTAAAAAAGATCTACTGGGATGCCTGGGTGGCTCAGTGGGTTAAGCGTCTGCCTTCAGCCCAGATCATGATCCCAGGATCCTGGGATCGAGCCCCGCATTGGTGTCCTTGCTCAGCGGGGAGCCTGCTTCCTCCTCTGCCTCTGCTCCTCCCCCCCCCATGTTCTCTCTCACTTGCTCCGCTCTCTCTCTCTCAAAAAAAAAAAAAAGATCTACCTCTATGGATTCCCAAGGCACTTCTCGTTTTCTTTCTTTCTTTTTGTTTGTTTGTTTGGGGTGGGAGGAGTAGAGGGCATTGTCGGCTTTTTCATTCCATCCCTTGGTGGGCATCTTGGTTTCAGAGGATGATTTCAAAGCCTTTCATCATAATGCGTACCTGTCCACCCTCTTCTTACCACACATTGTGGCCAGGTGGAGACTATCAATTGGGATTAGAGCCCCATCTTTGCTGCTGTGCCTCCTAAGACTGTGTGATTAATTCACCAATTTCACTGGAAAGGACCAGGGTCAGAGAGGTGGATGTGGTAATCCAACTCTCCTCTCATGTGGGAAACTATAGGTATTATAACTCTCTCCTTGGTAGATCTTGGTAGACCCAAGCCCTGACCCACCAGAGCTGGAGTCCTAAAAGATACACATGGTGTTGGATAAGCAGGGAGAATCAACCAGTCATCGACAATTCCTCAAACATTTATGCTCCTTTGTTTACATCTAACACAAGTTCTCTGGCTGATAATCCAGACTCCTTCTCCCCAGGGTTTTTGGTTACAATGAGAGATTCATAGAGAGGCCATTTCAGGTGCGTGGATTCCAGCCAGTGTGGTCTCCAGCCCTTGCTCCTTCCCTGCCCTGGATCTCCTCCCATTTGACCTCCCATGCCTCAGTTTCACTTTCCGCTTAGTCTACTCTTGGACCTTGATACTCTTTAATTCATAGATTGTGGTTTTTTGCTTGCCAGCTGACAAGCGGCATCCCACTTCTGCCCATTCCTAGGCTCCCACGAAACTGGTCGGGGATATTCCCCGGCCTCGGCGGATAAGACAGAGATGACAATGAAGGGGTTAGTGGCATTAAGAAAATCATTGAAACTGGAGACCTAATTGGGTGCCATGGTCTGATTGATGTCTCTCCCAAATTGTCGAAATGCTTTTCTCCAACATGATGGTCTTAGGAGGTGATTAGGTCATGAGGTTGGAGCCCTCACGAATGGGACTTGTGCCCTTACAAAAGAGATTCCAGAGAGATCTCTTGCCACCCTCCCCTACGTGAGGGCACAGGAAGAAGTCAGCAGTCTGTAACCCAGAAGAAGGTGCTCACCAGACTGTGCCGGCACCCTGATCTTGGATGTCTCCCCTCTAGAATGGTGAGAAATAAATTACCGTTGTTTATAAGCTACCCAGTCTGTGGTAATTTGTTACAGTGGCCCCAACGGGCTAAGACACTGGGTGAAAGGAAAAAGTTAGAAATGTGGTTTCACTGGATAAAAAGCAATATTAATTGAAGCATTCATGAAAATGTTTGTCATCTACATTTAATTGCTCTGTAGCATAAAACACTTATGTATGTTGGTAAATATGTATTATATTAATATATTGTCACTTTAGATTTCCCCAATTAACCCTCTATGAGTTTAGTCAGCCTTCCTAATTTATTGCTTGCGCAGCATGGTCATCTGTTTCCAACCTAGAAAATTAGCGGGCATATTCCTCGGGCTTATGAGCTCTCAGTTCTATGCCTTGACATTGTGCCTGGAGATACAGAGCAGAGGTAGTTTGGTGGTTTCTCAGCCCAAGGTTGAGTAAACAGATGTCCCGGAGTTGATTTTACCCAGAATAATTGCATACAAAGAGCGCAAATGTTTAATTAATCAGGAATCTTGTGCTTATTATCTTTTCACTGGGTTTCCACTGATAATGACCCAGAGGAAAATTCTTTTCCTTTGTGTGAATGATATTTTATTTAAAGGTTTTCATTTCATCATCTGATTTCCTCCCCCTTTCTAGTGAGGGAGAGGGGGAGGGGCTGCACGAACCAACACCTGTGCCAGCCACAAAAGGAGGGCACCCCCAAGCTCCTGAAGAGGCAGGGGCGCGGCTGGAGGGAGGGCACTTACACCACCCAAGTCAGCCTCAGAATCGTGCGGAAGTCAGAATAATTCACTATTCTATATTCACTCGATGCAAACTTCCTTTCCCCCAGTCAAAGTTGGGCGGAAAGAAAGGGAGTTACGGAAAGGGCTGACACGCGAGAAACTGGGAAGACAGTTGCGTATGAAATGAGGTTTGAGTTTTCAAGACTTAACGTTGCAGTTCCGGGCTGGCTCGCTAATGAAGGACCGACTCCCCTAACCTGCTGCACGGCACAAAGCACTAATCAGGACATTGTTTGCATTAAAGGGCTGAGTTTTCCGGTGGATAATCATTGGGGAAACCCAGTCAAGGGCGAACAAGGACGGCGGCCCTGATTAATTAAACATCTGCACCAGGGCTAAAAGCGAGACTAACCTCGTTGGTCGGACACGAGCTATTGCTATTAATGGCACTTGTGGAACCGGGAAGCTCTGTTGGCTAAAATCCCCTCTGTCTGGAAAGCTCTGCATTTGGAGCAGATCAGGTTATGTCTTTCTATACTATTTCGGCTTCTTCCTGTGTCCCTAGGTATCAGGGATTCTGGGCAGGGCAGCGGTGTACGTAGCTGGTCTCCTTAAGGAGAGAGCGGTGTCTGAGCTAGCCTCGAAGCCCAGATGGAAGTTGGAAATGTGGAGATCTGAGGGAAGGCCGGTCTGGGAAGGGCATTCCAGGGAGGGGACCCGTGGGGACAAAGGCAGGACGTCTGGAACTTTAGAGCGTGTGTCTCGACAACTATGAGGTCTGTTCTGTTCCAGTTGGAGCCCAGGGGCTGTAAAGGTTAGTGGGAAGGAGCATTGTGAAGATAAGGCTGAATGCCAGCCCATGGAATTAGAGGTTCATTTTGAAAGCTATCAGAGGACACTGCTGGAAGCTTCTTGGGTGGAGAGTGGCATGACCAGAAGGGTGTTTCCAGAAGACCATCTAGAGTCGTAGGGAGGGTAGCCGAGTGAGTAGGAGGGTAGGAGGGTCATTCCTTGGCTGAGGCCTCAGCTGCTGTCACCAGAAGCTGCTTTGTGGAGACCCACTCCCAGCCCATCACTCAGTGCCTCAGGGACCCTGGGACCCTGACTCCCCTGATGGGTGACTAGCTCCAGCACCTCCAGAAGTTTCCATAGGACTGCACTGCCAACCAAAGGGTTTTGGCTGATCTTTATTCTTTCCTTTTCACAGGGTCAGACTTGCCCGGCGGTCCCACAGCTCTGCCAGCCTCTCTTGGCTCCTCCCCCATCTTCTCTCATAGGCCTCCACCCTTATACAGCTTTGCACGTCGAATCTCATCCCGACATCTGCTTCTTGGAGGATGAACTTGTCTTGGTGTTAGTCTTGGACTGAGGTACCTGGTGTCCAAATGGAAGTTGTTAGGAGCCAGCCGGGGAAAGCACAAGATTTGTAGCTGTAGAATAGGAACCAGGGAAGGTTGCAAAGCAGTGGGGGGCAAGAGAGAGGATTTGAAAGGGGCAGAATGTTCAGGTTTGGCTTTTGCTTCACTTTGCCCTCAATGAAGAAGACATGTTAAAAAAAATCATGCATGATACATTAAAAAATGCCCACATTTCATGCCAGGTTTAGATCTTCTGTGTTTTTCAGGCAGCTGGGATGCTGCTGCTCAGTCCCGGTTGAAGAACTTTGTTTTAAAGGACTTAGATCGGGATGGTAAATAGACTGTTTGCGGAAGAACTCCGATAAATTGGTAGTGACCTTGGGGGGCTGTGCTTCAAAGGGCTGTGCAGCCATGCGGAAGGCACTGGGATTGATTAATGTGGTCTGTTATGGTTGAGGGAGTAGAGGCAGTGGGCTGAGTGCTAGCCTTTGACAGCCCAGCCCATGGTGGTGATCTCTTAAAGGCAGCATCCTGTGCCCAAAAGGAGGCTGTTTGTATAATCGGGGGAGGAAGCAAGTGGGTCTGAAATGGCTAGGAGAGGAAAAGGATCAGGACATAAATATGAGAATCACGGAACTAGAAGGAGCAAGACTGGGGAATCAAATAGGGCATGAGGTAAAGGAGGGGGAAGAATCAGGTAAGATTCTGAGGTTTCCATTGCTGGTGTGTGTGTGTGTGTGTGTGTGTGTGTGTGTGTGTGTGAGACTAATCAGACTATACATGCCTCACCACCTGGGACTGGTAATTTGAGTCACCCTCCAAACACCTAGTGTCATCACCATCAGTCTGTCTTTTGATGGTCATTAGACTCACGTGTGGGTTTTTTTAATATGGATGGAACGTTGGGTGGAGATTCGTTCTATTGCCTTCATTAGATTGTAATCACTCAAATGCCCAGGTTCACGTTTAGTTATACACATGTTTGTTTTTTATATGTGCAGAAGTATATAGAAATTCCATCTGTTCTGAAGTTGCTTCAGAAAAGCTCCAAGCACGTCGCCAACCGTCGACTTGCATTATTCCATTTCTCTTTATGGGAAAGAGAATGCATTGATTTGAAGTGGGTTTTGATCAAGAATACGAACAACACATGGTCTTCAAGAGCAGCCGTTTGCACAGTTGTGTTAAGGACAAAAGAACATCTGTTTGGCCCTGCCTCACAGCAGGAGGCCCCATGCTTGGTCAGGCGTGCCCCCACAGAGAGTGAAGGGGTGACAGAGGCTCCGGGGTTCGTCACCACAGAATTCAGAGGACTGACTCACTTCCCTTCCTGACATGCCGGCCATGGTTTGTGGTGGTGGCTTACCACACTGGCGAGGCTCTTGCCTTTCCTGCTTTCCCTGTTCCATGTGATCTTGTCCCAAGGTGCCAGCTCCTGGCTTTCCAACTTGGGGACGCATACATTTTTTCAAGAGGGTGGAGAGAAAGTCAACATGAAGATTAATGGACTTCAAAGCAGGGAGAGAATGAAAATACTGGAAATTTCTGCCCATGATTTAACTTTCAGGGGCACAAGCGTACACTGGAGACAAGGAGGAGAACCAAATCTAGTTTTGAGGCCAGAGCCTTGAGTTTAAGAGATCATTTAGAGAACTCACTGCAGGCTACACAGCAGTGAAAGTAATTGTTGAATTCTGCCCTGTCCACATTCTCTCTCTCCTTTCTCTCTCCTCTCTCCCTCCCTCCCACCCCCTCCCACCCTCTCCTTCTTAATGGTGGTGGGCCTTAGCTTTAAAACAAATTTTAAGTTTAAGAGAATTCATTTAAAAATATGTTCTTTAGCCTGCATTTATAAAAATAATTTCCCCCAACTGGAACTTGAACATATGTTCCACATATGTGGTAATGCTATTGTACAACATGCTATTTCTGAATACCACACAAAAGTAAAATCCTAATCTAATTTTAAGTAGCATGGGAAATTTCCAGTGAAGAGCAAATTCGATATTTCACACCAGAAAAATTTTGAAAAATACCCGGCACAAACCTAACGATAGGTGTTAGGTGGTGGATAGGAAGACTGCTCCTCATTCTCTGTGTCGGCAATGCCCCGCCCAGCTCTAGTCACACTGTTTATTGTGCTATGCTAAATTACCTGAATCTGTCCTACCTCGATTTCTCTCTCAAAATCTCAAGTTGTTGCCAGAGAACTGCTCTCTCAACTGGATCTGGACAGGGCTTTGGGGAAATCGGACGTTCAGTTGAGTTAATCACAGGTGTGAATTCCTTATGGGCCCCTAGAGGACAGCCCATAGAATGTGTTTCCCAGCTGTGAGAGGTACCCTGAATTCTAGCATGTAACCACTTCGTGAGGGGCGGGGATGATCCCTGGCTGCCAAACAGGGCCATTTTTGTAGTGGCTTGATTGGGTAAAACATGTTTCAGTGCAATAGATACCACATACCATGACCATGCCCTCAACCCTTGAGTTGGGTGAGGAGATGGTGACTCAAGGGCTCAGCTGTATAGGCAGCCTATAGATTAGGTAGGGACTGAACTTGCCATTTGTTGGTGACCACTGCTTACTCTCCAGTAGGAAGAACTTAGCCAGTGCCTCTCAATTTGCAAAATGGCGACAAACAGGCCCCCAGAGAAACGTTATCAAAGGCCTTTTTGTCTTAGAATGCATCAGTGCTGAGGAAGGGAATGTTATGCATGGCATGCATGGATGGGCTTTGAACCCACCCAAGTCCAAACCTCATTTTCTCTCTGGGAGAGAGGAAGGTGGCAGGAGAGGAAGCCAAGAGGCTAGGATGCTGCCAACATTCAAGTGGGAAGGGCCCTCCTCTGGAATGAGCGTGCTGGCTGAGGAACGGGGCAGAGGAATGAATTTTAGAAATGTTGTGGTGAACGAGACACTGAGATTTATTTTAAAATGAAAGATTTATGAAAATAACCTGGTACCAGAGGAAAAAGAGACTTGAGGATTGAAATAGATCATGGTTGGGGAGCTGGGATGATGTGGAGCCCAGGAGAATGATGTGGCAGGGAGGGGAAGGTGAGGGGCCAAGAAGAAAGTCCCCAAGAGGGTGCAGGGGAGGGGGCATGGGCTGCCAGTCTGGATGCAGGCTTCTTGTCCTGCTGCTACTTTGGTTCCTGTGACCTGGCAATTGGCTTCTTCTGTGCAGGGAAGGGGGAACTGAGACCCATTGGCACAAAGCACGGAAGTCCATCCTGGCTCGGAGAGGCAGACAAGGAATTTAATGTGAGGGTAGGCAGTGGCTCCCAGACCTGAGGAAGGGGTGAGGATCAGGGTAGCTGCAGGGGTGCAGCGAAGCAGAAACTGATGGACAGGCCCTTCAGGACCTGGAGCCCAGCTTTTATTAGCTCTGAAAGTTTTCTGTCCTGGTGTTGCTCCTGCCCCAATTCCAGAAGGGCAATTCCACGTGGTCTGGCTTGGGTCATGTTCTCAGCTGTTGGCCAGAGGAGGGCACCCAAACCATGAGCAATGGCAGAGAGGTTCTCCAGGAAACAACTGAGGTGCTGGGATCAGAGAAAGAGGGAATAGTCACTGGGCAAGCAAGAACACAAGCGCCCACTGCACAGGGTGATGACAAAGCCACCACAAGACCTCGTCTCGGGTACCATGGGGTCGTGGAAGGAAGGGGTTAATAACTCATCTGATGTTGTTGCCTCATTTATTTCTCACAATTACCCTGAGAGACAGAGAAAACCAAACGAGGACTCAGGAAATGTCCCGGGACTCACAGCACCTTGGACTGACATTCGGTTGTAGGTCCCCACGGCAAGTGTGCCTTCTGGTTGTCTGTGGTGCCCGCACAGGGAGCTCCACAGGGCGGGGGGGTGGGGGGGTGGGGAGGGGGGAGAAATGGCCTTTTCCAGCCTGAAGCTGTCCCAGAGTTCTGGGTGCTCAATTTGCACAGAAGAATCTTTTCATCTAAGCTTCTTAATATAAACTTGAAGCCCGAATGCCTATCTCATATCTTAAATATTTTCAGGAATGCTCGAAGGTGGGGGGAACTGCCACCCAGAAGCATTTCTGGAAAGAACTACCTGAGGAAAGGAAGGTCTCATGTGCCAAGCTCGGTCCCTCTCTTTTGGCCACCGCAGAGCACCTCCTTGTTTCTGCAGCGAGATGTTTAGTTCAAGTTGTTACGTTGCTGGGTTCCCACCGACAGCCCCTCCATGAGTCCCCCCTCATGATGAGATGTGAAGATTTAACGGTTTTGAGAGGGAGACTACCTAATTTGACACACATTTGACACACACATTTGACACATTCCACACGTTCTTGTGCTTGAATAACACCACCTGTAAGTTGGTGAGATAGCGTTTTCAACGCATGGTAACCCGGGAAGCTGCACTTTTCACCCGGTTATGGGAAGGGCGGTCTCACACATTTTTTCCACAGTAATTTGATTTCATCTGAGAACAACTGCAGGAGCTACTGTTGGGAAAGCAACCCAAGGTTCAGTGTCGAGGTCATTGTTAGTATTAGATGTTTCAGATCTGTGACGTAGTTGAGTTCTAGTGTATTCATCAGGGAAGCATCCTGTGAGGAGTTCTGTCTATCAGAATTGGCAGGGGTTCAGCATTTCACCATCATGATGGAGACTACCCCCATCCTGGGCAACAGGTGTTTTGAGTGTTTTGAAAAGCCAAAACAGCCCAAACTTTGCCTAACAAATCTTCTCTCTGCCCCAGATTGGCTCTAACATTCATCTTTTTCAGGCTATAGGTCTTATTCTCCAGGGTTTTTACTTGTGGAGTCCTCCTTTTGGTATTCAGGTACAGTGGGACCAAAGGTTATCTTGGGCCATAAGGTTCAATCGTCTCTCCCATAAGCCAACCTTAGTAACACAATCCTAGAAATATGCAAATACAGTTTCAGATCAAGTCTGCTAGCCTCCATCTTTCAACCAGATGGCCACCCCTAAGACTTTTTCTAAAGAAAGTTTGGAGACTTCCTTAGGAGGATGAAAATAATGAGTAGTACATTCGGAATAGAGAAATCTAAGGCACAACGGCATTCTGTAAGGGGAATGCTTTCTTAGCTCCCAAAGTTTGTCTGCAGCTCTCAGCTAATCCAAATATCTATTTATAATAACATTCGGAGAGATCCTTGAACTTGGGTTTTAAAAACCAAAAGAAATATTAAGAAGGAATCCACAGGACAATCTGAACGACATATATTTTAAAATATAATTAAGATGGATATTATTATACACAAAAAAAGTAACACAGTGGTTCCCTTAAAAATATTTTTTTCAGGGACACCTGGGTGGCTCAGTGGGTTAAAGCCTCTGCCTTCGGCTCAGGTCATGATCTCAGGGTCCTGGGATTGAGCCCCAAATCGGGCTCTCTGCTCAGCAGGGAGCCTGCTTCCCCCTCTCCCTCTGCCTGCCTTTCTGCCTACTTGTGATCTCTTTCTTTCTGTCAAATAAATAAATGAGATCTTTAAAAAAAATTTTTTTTTAGTTCCTTCCCCTTAAATCCCTTATGTAGGTGTGGCTAAGAGAATGGTCTTTGTTTCTGTAGGGTGTGCTTTATCTTAATGTAACACCCAAGTTTACGGTGATACCCTACTGTGAGGGTCTATGTGGGATGTCACCATCTGTAACAGGACTCTTATTAAGGAGCTACAGAACATTCTCTATCTTATATATATTCTAAGTCAAAGTCCATATCAAGTTCTGAACCTTTAATGAGGTTCCTTTCCTTTGGCATTCTTTGCTGACTGCCTGCTTCAAGTTACTTATTTCTCTGGGAAAGATTTCTCTTTTTCCTTAGGATGGCCTTGGAGCTTTCTGTTTCTCTTTGAATCCCTTCTGTCTACTGCCTCTGTGTGCTGCTTTATCTCTTTATTGCAGGGTGGAGGAAGTGTTTGATATTTTGTTCCAACAAAAATTTTTGGAATATCTATTATATCAGCAACTGGGCTAGGTTGCTATGTGAAAGAATACATTCCAAATTTAATCTCAGTTGAAAACAAATTCCACTGTTATGCAGAAACATGCTCACCTTGATCTCTTCTGGGCACCCTCCCTGCTTACAACAGCTCAGACTCTACCCCTTAACAATTTTATGCCTATAACGGAGGCTAAACTATCACCAAGAAGTATTGGAAAACTCATTGGTTGCAGAGATGCTAATTATTTCCTCCAATGATCATTTCCTTCCTTTCTCCAGGCCTCTTTACTAGAGAAATTGTCTCTCCAAAAACAGACCAAAAGGGAGTTCCCTAAGTGCTTTGAGACCCTGTTACTATCTACAACTTATCTCATTGGATGTGGGTTCCTGACCCAAGATAAGCCAACCACACGTAGTCTAAAGACACAGCGACTACATAAGTCGTCTTGGGAACTTGAATTGGAAAGCTAATTGTGAAAGCTGAGACCTACATCCTGTGGCCTCCATGATGGGCCAAGTGCAGGCACTGCCAAGTAAGCCATCAGCACAGGGAGACAACAAAGGAATTTTGTCTGTCTTAACCAGAAATCTGTGTACAAAGAAAAGCCTCTAAGTTGTGAATCAAGAATTCTGAACCAAGAACCTAATGCCTTACTTTGGTTTGAGGCTTGGATTTATCCTATATATGTGGTCTAGGAATATTTGAGGTGGGATACTAACATAAAAATGTGATTCTAAGCCATGATGTCATACAGTCATGAACCAAACATAAAACTCTATTGAGTCATACCCTCAGCTCAGGCCACAGACAGTTCCCGAAAGTAAAGCCACACTGAAGATAAGCTCACCCTCCCAAATTACAAAATATATTAGGAAACATTCCTCATGACAGAAAGTCAACAGATAGAACATGCAGCAGGACTAGATTCCCAATAACTTCAGATAGTAGATCTGTTGTAGAAGCACTATAAATATGTTTAGAATGATTAGAGACATAAAATAAGAATTGAAAATATGGTAAATGTCCAAGATATTCTGTAAAAAGAGACTACAGATCCAAAAAAGAAAAAATTAAAAAAACAGAAGTAATAATGTATTAATTAATTTTAATGGATTAGATATAGCTAAAGAGAAAATTAATGAGCTGGAAGAGAGGTCTGATTCCAATTCAGAATCATCACAAAGACATAAATGTGTAGGAGAGTGATTAAAGATATGGAAGATAGAATGAGGAATAATATGATTTTCAAATAGAAGATAAGAATGACAGAGAAGAAGCAGTCAAAGAGAAAAGGGCTGAGAGCTTTTTATAATGGTTAAAAGATAAAAAACATAAGATTCAGGGAGCTACGAAGTCAACAATGAGCTAAGTAAGAATCAATCCAAACCATAAGTCCACTATCATGAAAATGCAGAACACCAAAGCCAAAAAAAGTTCTTAAAGCAAGCACGGAAAGAAGACATATTTCCTACAAAGGAAATATGATTAGACAGGCAGCAGATTTTTTCAACATCAACAACAGAAACCAGAAGTCAGTAAGGTAATATACCCAAAACGGTAAGAGAAACTGTCACTTCTTTAACTACTTAAATTATTATTCAACAACACAGGTGAAATTAAATGTTGTTTTAGTTACCAAAGACTTTCATGAAGGAATTTTTTTTTTAAGATTTTATTTATTTGGGAGAGAAAGAGAATGATTGGAGGGCAGGGGTAGAGGGAGAAGCAGGATCCCTGCTGAGCAGGGAGCCCGAGGCAGGGCTCAATCTCAGGACCCTGGGATCATGACCTGAGACCAAGGCAGATGCTTAACTGACTGAGCCACCCAGATGCCCCTTTCATGAAGGAGTTTCTAAAGGATTTATTTCAAGTAGAAGAAAACTGAACCAAAAGGGAAGAAGTGAAATTCAAGAAAGGGTAGTGAATTTAAACATGCTCTGCCTGTAGAAAATAATAAGAATATTGACAGATTTTAAGGGTGCAAGGAATGTGGAACTGAAATGTTGGACAACAATAATATGTAAGAAGGGTGGGAGATAATTGGAGTTCTGAATATTGGTAGATGGATAGAAATGTTGACTTATTTTATATGTTTTGAAGTCAAGTGTATGTGATAAAAATGTAAGGGTAACATCCAAATGGGTGGTATGTATATATAGACATACAAATGAGCAGAGAAAACAACAGTAAAAGAAGGAAAAAGATCTGTCAGGCCAAAACAGAAAGGGAAAGGGTTAATAGAATTATATCTTTACCAGAATTTAGGGCAAGATTCATGATTAGGGACAGATTGTTCTAAAATATAACAATTCTGGTATGTTCCTAATAGCCTCAAATAAAAGGCAACAATTGAATTTACAGGAGGACTTGTCAAATATACAACCACAGTAGATGTTTTAACATGACTCTTTCAGATAGGTAAAGCAAATTTTAAAAAATTAGTCAGAAGGCTTGAATAAGTCATTTTTATAGTGATGGTGGCAGTTGCCTAAATAGTGCTTCTGATTCCAGTTCCAAGAGGTGCAGGTCCTTCTACCTGAAATTCCTTTGAGAAGGCGAACTTTCCACAGGACGCGCTTTTCTGGAAAGGAGGGATCCAAATTCTTTAACCTTTCACCTGTGCCCAACTCCCTCCTGTGGGAAGAGACCCATTCCAGCCCTGCTGTGAGGACGGGCTGATTTTGGCATGTGAATCTGGGTTACTGTTACGTATCTTGGCTACGATTTTTTTTTTCCTTCTGCTTTTTAAATTAGTGCAAGCTGGTATGGCTTCGGGATTCTTTGCACACAGCTGAGGCAGCAGAAAGTCATGTGCATTAGTTAAGGTGCACGCTAAACTGCTGTCACAGAGACACTAAAAAATACAGGGGCTTAGACAAGGTTATTTCCCTCCCAGGGAACATCGAGAGGTTGGCGGGCAGTGCCAGGCACGTAGGTGGCATTGCTCCACAAAATCCTCCAGCTTCCTTCTACTCTGGTGTCCTCCTCTTCATTCCCACATCTGCCCTTCTAGTCCAGGGGAAGGGCGAGTAGCTCCTTTACAGAGATGTCACCCAACATTTGCACGCGTCACTTGCAATCACTTCCCTCTGGCTGGACCTTCATCACGTGGCCACTCCGAGCTGCAGGGGAGCTTGGGAAATACTGTGTGCAGCTGGGCAGCCATCTTTCTTGTCCCTCAGTGCGTGGGGGCTTCGGGGGTCATTCTGTTGCTGGAAGGGAAGAGATTAGACTGGGTAACCAAAGGAAACGAGCAGTGGCAGCCATAGCTCAAATCTTTATTCCCAGTCACAGCGTCATTCATTACACGTGAGGGACACTGGAACCTATGACGACTTTCCAGTTTTTCCATTTAGAAAAGAGGATCTCAGATTTGTTATTAATGGCAATCAAGATGAAGAGAGTGAAAAGGAGGGCTTCCAAGGTTCTCTGAGGGTCCCTGGTGCTGTAGTCCCTTGTCTGCACAGAGCAGAGGTCCCAGCCGGGCATTGTGGGGCCATGGGCGCTGCCCCACACTGCATTGTGGGGCCATGGGCACTGTTGGGGGTTGGGGGCAATGGCCGACCAGCTCCTGCCTCTGGCTGCTTTGCCTGGAGCCCCTCTTTCCTTTTCCTGATCTCCCCTTCCCTCACCCCACCTCCGCACTGGAGGGATCCTGCGAATTGATGGACTGTCACCTGGAAGGCGGAGGCAGACCCCGGATCTCTGTGTTCTTAAAGGAAAGAAGGATTAATGAGCCCCTTAGAGTTGTCTCTGGGCTGGAGCTCATCTCGGTGCCTGCTCCGGCTGGGACGGTGTACCGCCAAGAGAAAGGCAGGCAGCTACAAAGCTTTGGTCATGCTGCCCCTTGTGTGACCTGTCAGGTCTTGTCTGCAATCGGCTGTGCCCGTTGGTGCAGGTCACATGCTGAGCTCGTCCCAGGAATCTGATTGTTTTCAGTTGTAAAGTGCAGGAGCTTGGATCTGTCTGAGCAGAGGGTTAAATCATGGAGTGTTTTACAAGGGCAGCTATAGGGAATGTCTTGTTTTCTCCTTATATGGCTATTTTTCTCAGTCCAGAATCCCAGGGTGTATTTTACGTGGTTGAAATACACAAATGGAGTCATAGTCTTAGCCAAACATGCTATGTGGCTTTAAAATTAACAAGCCTCTCTCTACTTCTGTACCCCAAACACACATTTACATGCACTATTTCCGTTGAGACCGTGGAAAGCTACTCCTTCCTTTTTAGCCAAAAATATTCAATGGGGTGGATTTCTACAATTCCATTGCTTTATGCAGGAGAAAGATTTCTGTGGATCAGAGTAGTTTTGCAAGCGTGTGGGTCCAGTTAAAGTAGCAAGTTTTTAATGAGTAGCTACCATATGTGAAGGGCTGCCTTCGCCGGCTCTGGATGTATAGGCAGAATAGAGCACCAAAAGTTAAATGTGAAAAGGAAAGTTGTTTAATGATGATTCAAGATGACACTAGTCAGAAGGCAGCGGATGGTGAGTGAGAGCATGAGCTTGCCACAGGCGCTCAGGGGAAGGAGAAATCTGTTCAGACTAGGGTGACCGGGGCAACTTTAATGGAAGAAGTAGAGGTTTGAATTAGTTGGATTTGGTTAGGTCAAGGGGAGAGGGGGAGGCATTTTCGTGGTGGAGGCCTGAAGGAAAATGCCGAGGAGAGACAATGAAGGGGATTTTAAAAGAGGAGAGAATAATCCAGAATGGCTAAAGCAAATGGTTCACGTAGGAGAAGAGGCACTTTCGGTGGGAAAGGTAGATTAAGGCTAGAGGTGGCCTGGGAAGTCAGGCTGAGGAGCTGGGATTTTTACCGCATGATAAAGGGGACGCATTGAAGGTTTTGGGGTATTTATTTTGATCTGAACCAGTCTGGGCACAAGGATTCTCAACAATTTCTTCTTCTAAAACTTAACTTATTTTTCTTTTTGGCTATCTCATCAAATATGACAATCTAGAAAATTAAGATTAAAAAAAATTTTTTTTTAAAGAAAGAGAGATACCATGAACGGAGGGGGATGGAGGGTAGAGGGAGAAGCAGGCTCCCCGTTGGGCTGGGAGCCTGATGCGGGGTTCGATCCCAGAACCCTGGGATCATGACCCAAGCTGAAGGCAGATGCTTAACCGAATGAGCCATCTAGGCATTCCTAAGATTGGATTAATTAAATATAATCTTTAGGTATTAAAAGTAAGACTCTTTATCAAGATTTCCTTAATGGTGATTTCATAAATGAGACATGCATTGTTTATTACTGAATACAATTCTTGGCCGCAGCTTCTGAAACACAAACTATGAACTAAGGTATTGCAGGGAGAAGCTGATTGACCAACTTTCATTCTTTGTGGGCAGAAGGGGTCATATGGGAGGAAAACTCCAGCATTGGATTAAGATGCAGGAAAAAAAAAAAGATGCAGGAACCCCACATTCTGAGCAAATTTAGATGAAAATTTGCATTTCAGGGGCATTTTGGCGATAATAAAATCTGGAATGAGAATTATGCTCCCCAAAGCCTACTTTCTGAGTCTCATTCAATCTCCACTTGAGTTTTCTTCCAGAGATAGAGCTGGGATTATGATGGCTCTTATAAATATGAAGAAACTGTCTAAAAGTTTTAATGACTTTCCTAGGCTTACCCAGCTAGTCTGTGCGGGAGCAAGGGCTGTTGGGAGCATGGAGGGGGCAAGTAGTGTCCTTGCAATAGCAAGCTGGCAGCACGTGGGCTCCCGTGGATTAGAGGCATCGATGTACAGTCAGCAAAGCAACCACGTAGATAGAAAGGCTGTCCCAGCCAAGGTGGGTGAGAGGCGATTGATAAGGTGACGGGGGACAGCCCTTGGGAGGAGGAGCTTGAGGAACCCCCCAGTGACGGCCTCCATAGGTCAGGTGGGATAGCACTGACAGGGAAGAGCTCCCAGGCTGGGCCAGCTGGAGCAAAGATGCAGAGAGGTTGAAGCGACCTTGGGCAAGTCACTTGACTTTTCTGATCCTCAGCTTCCTCCTGTGCAAAACGAAGCAAATCATAACCCCCGGTGGTGTGGCATGGCAACGATTAGCTGAGAACATGGGGCCAGAGCAGGTGGCTCTGTTCCTGGGATACAGCCATGTGCATTCAGATTTTTTGCGAAGAGTGCCATCGAGAGCTATCAAGCAGGTGAGCTGGAAAGGATCTGGAGACCTACAGTTTGTCTAGGGATGAAGGTGGCATTGGGTTTACATTTAAGAACAAAAGAGAGGCCAGGCTGTGAGGGACTGGAGCTCTTTTTTTGTTATCATTTCTAATTCATTATTGAAAATCAGGCAGAAGGAACATGACTGTGCGCGTGCACACACACACACACGCACACACAAACACATTGTGCTGAATATATGTAGGTGATCAAGGTTGGACCATGGCAAAGACTCTTGCTTGTAGATGCCCATTTGTGGGTTTATGAAGGATCGTTTAATGGTGATGTTTTTTTCCAGTTTTAAAACCTCCTAAAATATTTAGCACTTGCAAGGGGGAATGCCAGGCTCTTGGGTTACTTGCATAGGTGTTGCATACGTGTTAAGTCAGGGAAATGTGATGCTTCAAGTCATCTCTGATAAAAGATCGGCATGGAAATACATGAGGTCACAGGATGGTGAAGCCAGGGAGGCTGGGGAGAAAAATCAGGATATGTATGGGCTCTATGTAATTGTTCGCTATCAAAATATGTATTATTTGCAAATGTTTATTGGAAAATCCATTGTGGAATACAACTCATTCTTGCCCCTGGAGAGCAAAACCATTATTATGTATTGCCATGCTGTTATGAATACCATCAATGTACCCTTATGTTTTTATATCCTTGATAATTCTGTTATTTATTATGACTGTCTAATTCATATTGGTTGGCTACATTACCAACATTTATTGAGAGTGTTGAAGAGCAGCGGATATATTGGTTTAGCAAGAAGCATGGGGTGAGTATACTGAAGAGTATAGAACCTGGCCAGTTACAAAGATGCCGGCCAATTTAATAAAATAGTTCTCGATTGCTTGAACTCTTCCAGAATCACATTCTTGCTGATTTTTTTTTCCCTCCATAAATTCTTGAACCATGTTTCTAACAAGCTGGACCTGGTGTCAGAAAGTCCCACCACATTATTGGCTTTGCATTGTTCTTTTAAACATGTAGTAAGTGGGCTCAGTACGAAGAGGACCACATTTACTTGGGCCACTTCAAAAATGCAATCCTCTTTAATCCCCATCACCTGCTTCACCCATCAAGAGCACGCTTATCACGATGAACACTGAGTAATGCACAGAATTATTGAACCACTGTACTGTACACCTGAAACTCACATAACACTGTATGTTAACTATACTGGAATTAAAATTTAAAAATATATTCCTTCATATGTAGAAAAATGGAATCCTTTGGAGGAGAGACAGGCAGGATGCCGGGAAAGAGAGGCTCTTTGGCTATCAGACATGGCTCTGTTCCTTACCTCTCTTTTCTTAGATCTTTTCCTTAGTATTTGAGGAACCTAAGCTCTCTATCCACCTCTCCTAGTGAATTTGAGGGGGATTTCAAGAAGTCAAAATACTGCATCTTAATAGTAGGGCTATTTTATAAGGTTGCCATTAGGAAGAGTCAAGGTCTTGTTTGAGTTTCAAGAAATGATGTGATGGCCTGGCCTGCCTCAGATAGATCCATCTTAATTGCACTTAGGCTTGTTCGGGGAGCCGGGACGCATGGCTCGCGTAGGCAGACCCAGCTATGGGGCGAGCACACGCTGCTCACCAGGGAAAACTGTGCCATTTATTCTGAGAATGTGCAGAAACAGCATTTGATTGGGAAGAGGCCTTAGGTCATTTATCTCCCACTTTTAAAATGATGAGATCGATGTGTCTCCCCAGTGGGCTGTCCCCCTTCTATTCAGCAACAATACACTACTTCTTTTCAAAGAGAAATATGCTTCCAATAAGGGGGAAGGGAGACAGGGGGTGGCAGCAAAGGGGATCAAGCAACTTTCATTGAAGGATTCATTTTTGATTGAAATATTTTGTTCTAATCTCCAACTTCCTTTTTAACTTGGCAGAATGACCAAAAGAAAAACATTGTCCCTCCCTAGCCCAGTTTACGGCCTGCCAGAGCAGAGGATCTGGTTACTTCTTCCAAATTGTATACGTTGGGTTGTTTGATACCTTCTTTTTTTTTTTTCTCTCTCTCTCTCTTTTTTTAAATCTATTGCTCATATACATGGGGTTTTCTTTTAATGGCTTGTCAAAGTGGACTTTGGTGAAAAACCACAGGAGGAAAAAAAACAGAATGAAAAATATAGATCAAATTTAGCTGGCGATTTAATACTTTTTTTTTTTTTTGGTTCCTTTAGTCTGTTGTGGAAGGAATTCTCTGCAAGTGATACATCCTGTAACTGTAGTCAGATGTAATCCCCTGGCCGTGATACCAGTAGAGATTTCCCTTCACGTTGGAGACATTTGCAGCCATTTTGTTCCCTCCTACAAAGAGGAAGTACACAGGGAGGAGGACGTTCTGGGCCATGTGTGCGCTCTGTAATGTTTCATGGTCATGTTTACAATTCCCAGGGTGCCCTGGGAGCCTGGCCTTGGAAGGGAAAGGACACCAGGGTGTTACGACCTGGGGTCGGAATCTGGGGAGGGCCCACAGGGGCACTTCCTCTTCTCGGAAAGCCCTATCTCCTGCCTGCTGCTAGTCTGCGTCACCTCCTCAACGCCTGGGTGGACTCTGCCCAAATCCAGTCTGTGCTCATCTTGCTTTTGTGGTGTGTCCTTAGACGTCACTGTTCATGTTACTGTCATTTGGATGGTTGCCTTTTCTCCACAAATATGTTCAAAACATATTTTTCGTTTCCCTCATGGTGGGGAGTGTTTTTTCTAGTGGGATATAGGAGATAGATTCTATCTGCTCATCCAGACCAGAAATAGCTTGAGGGGTGTCTTGTTTGTGGCCCCCAGAATCACACCCCGAGACAGTGATTTGAAGGCAAATGGCTTATTGGGAGGGGGTCCCAGGAGCTTCCAGTAGAGAAGTGGGGCAGGGAGGAAGGGAAGGGAAGGGAAGGCCACCAAAGGGCTCATCAAGCTAGTGGCCACTATGGGCAACTGGGTCTTAATCCTGCCAGGAAAGGTTTCTCGACCTCAGCATTACTGACATTTGGAGCAGGAGAATTCCTAGTTGTGTGGGCTACACTGAGGATTGTAGGAGGTTCAGCAATATCCCTGGCCTCCCCTTACTAAATGGCAGTAGCCAGGACCAAACCCCGCCCCCCCCAACACACCCCAGGTGTGATGATCAAAAATGTCTGCAGACGGTACCAAATACCCCCTGGGAGGGGGGCAGAATGGCCCATGTTTAGAACCATGGGAACCCCAGGGACCTCTGGGCAAGGTGCTGGCCATCAGAAGTCTGGCTGGAAAGCCGAGAGGCGGTGCCACCATTGGGCCCTGGAGTGTCTGCTGCACACTCTTCTAGAAGCCGAGGAGGGAGCAGTCTGGAAGGGCCTCTTAGCTCAAGCTGCTATGTTGAAAATACCAAAAGCTGGGTGGTTTATAAATACAAAAGCTTATTTCTCACAGTTCTGGAGGCTGGAAATCTGAGATCGGGGTGCTGGCACAGTAGGGCTCAGACGGCAGACTGCTGACTTCTTGTATCGTCATGTGGTGGAGAGCAGAGCGAGGAAGCCAGCGCTCTGGTGACTTTTCATGGCACTTATGCCATTCATGAGGGCCTCACCCTCGTGACCTCATGGAATCCTACTCACCTCCCAAAGGCCCCACTTTCAAATACCATCACATTGGGAGGTATTTGCGGGGGGGGGGTGCGGGGAAGTGGGTGGAGATCGGCATTCAGTCCATACAGGGGACAACCCCATCTGAATATCCTATGGGTATCTTGAATTCAGTAAATCTCAAATAGAACCCACTGATCTCCCTCCGAAAGCCCTCAGATCTGCCCCCTTCCTGTAATCTCTTGCCAGTTGATAACCCACTTCTCTACGAAGCAGAAATTGGAGAGGGTTCTTAAACTTCTCCCTTCTGCCCTGTGCCCCTCCGCCCACCTCCCACCCAACAGGGCTCATTCCACCTCCAGTACTAGATCTGTCTCCTCCTCGAGACCTCCTGATGCTTTCACACAGGTGGCCTTACTTCTTCATCCCTCCCACATCACCGCTGCTTCCGCGCTGACCCCCCTCCTCCGAGCCCTCTCGGACTCTTCTTTCTAGAAGGCAACATGACCATCACCATATTCTATTCAAAATTTAAAAAATCATTTCTGCCACTTTCTGAATGAACTGCCAATAGTTTATCCAGGGATCCTAAGTCCTTTGTTACCAGCCTCGCGAGAATATCAGAGTGATTTAGAGGCGATCTGCCCTAGATTCAAATCTTGGCAACTCATAAATTATAGGTGCTTTCTCAACCTCAGTTTCTCCAAATGTAAGACAAGGATCAACAGAACCTGTGTGAGTAATCTATAAAAAGCACTTGGCCCATAACAGGAGATCAATCCATGGTCTCTGTCATTGTTATCATCTCACTTCCAAGGCTGTCGTGAGTGTGTCACTTGTGGAAGAGCTCTGCCCGCCATATGTCGTCCCATTGCTGCATCCTGTTCCTCATCTGTGCCACAGAATTGTTGGCTCCAGGCTGCATAGGGAGGGGGACACAGAGAAGGTTAGCACACTGCCAGCGCTGGCCCATCAGCCGGGAGGCAAGGCCCCCAGCGGAAAGGGACACACGGAGCATGCCTGGGTGAAGAACAGAGTGTTGGGTCTCTGCTCTTCCAGCTCTGAGCTCTTATGAGTTGGGCAAAGCACCAACTGACTCATCAAGTTTTGACGTTGGCCGCGGAGCTTGAAATGCCTCCCGTCCAAGAATTCGCCACTCTGTCCTGGGAGCCTCCTCGGGAGCACAATGAAAGGATCTAGAGTGTTCCCTGGACATACCGTCTGACTGATTGAACTGGTGGAGAATATGTGGAGCCCTTATTGTATACAGATGGCACTCTGTGGCAGCATGGATGGCCAGAAAAAGTACAGGCTGGCAGGCCGGCGTGGGTCCTTCATGTTCTGCTCCAGGGCCCCCTACGGATGTTTCTAGGAGAGTTGGCCAGGGGAGGGAAGACAGGAGGTCCCCTTGGACAGGCTCACCTTGGAGAGTGAGTTGGCGGCACTGGGTGAGGGGTGAGCCGCAAATGCCACTTTCTGGCAAAGGAGAAGATTCCTCCAGGCTACCTTAGTAACAGAGTGTTAGCAGTGATTTCAAGGAGGTATTTGGGCCACAGCCTCAGACTGAGGGGCAGAAGTGCTGGGTTCTGGTACGATGGCAGCCAGCAGGCCCCAGGCCTTGGTTTGTACCCCATCCCGGGAGGGTCCCAGCTGGTTTTCTCTCTCCCTGCTGTTTCTGCTCATCTTCTGCTCTCCTCAGCCTGGGTGGGCTTGCTTTGATTTCTCCTTCCCTAGGGAGCTATCTCTTGGGGTTTTCTTGCCAGCCACTCCTTGACCTGTTGGGTCTTGTCATGGCGATGGCTGTCTGCTGTGACCGGCTCTCAGGTACCACCCCAGTTTCTTACCATTTTCCTAAACCCAGCCCCACCTTCTCGTTAGAAGCATCTCTTTGTTAAACTCCCCTTCTTGCCTTGCTTGAGCGTGCCGTGACAGATCTGGAATCCAGCCTCAGGAATTCGAATCCAGAATTCTCAACCACTCCGCTATACTCCTCCGCTTGGGCCATGAGTGAAGTCCCATCACTTTCATCTTCTAACTAAAACTGCCTTGAGCTCCCTCCATCTCGGGGTGGTGGAAAGTCCATGCTCAGGTGGACACTCTCCTTTCCTCATTCAAAGAGGCCAGCAGAAGGAGGAGAGGAAGGAAGGCTCTGAGGAGGCCTCCTTGGTCCCTGCCTGGATTTCTGGCTGCAGTTTTCTCTAGTGCGTCACCATGGCTGTCGCTGTAAGCTGGCCTTACACGGTCTGGCTGTCCTTGTCTGCGGCTGCCATGAGGTCATTTGCTCCTTGAGTCTGTCTCCAGTTCCTGAATGAGTGACAGAACTTCCAGGCCAAAGGTGCTGCCGGATGACATGTGTGCTGTCCCATTTTAGTCCCACAAAATCCCTATGAGGTATGGACTTCTCTTCACACCAGAAATGAAGAAACTGAGGCCCACAGAGGTTAACTAATGGACCTGCATTATTTACATGAGACCTTTCCAATTTTTAAATTGAAGTGTTTGCTTTTCAAATCTAATTGCTGGCATTAGCAATAATCATAAGAGCCAACTATGGGCCTCCCTATCCAGGGGCTGGTTCACCAGTAGACTCTGCCCTCCTGCTGATAAGCTCAGTGAGCACCCCCCTTCCAAGGCGCTGAATCTGTCTTGTATATATCACTCTCTCTTTCTTCCTTTCTGTTCCCTCCCCAAATCCTCTTCCTTAACTCTCCTTCCCCCGAGTTACATTTTGAGAGGTCGTTAAAATCCTCAGTGAGTGAGCATGTCCCATTAAAACCCTTTTTCTTTTCAAACAGACTGTGAACCTTTCCAGATTCCCCCTCCCATCACCTCGCTCACCATTCAGCCACATTTAAGCCCACTGCTGACAGACAGACTTCCGCTCTTCCCAAATGTCACCCTCCCTGGCCAAGAATATTCTATGCACACATTGTTGCTGGAATTGTAACGTTTGCAAAGTCTTAACATTCTGAGTCTCATATCCGGAAGAATAATTCTTCTCTGAGTTGTAGCTGGACAAATCCTCACTGAAGGGTGTAAGTTCTGAAGATCATGGAATTGGAGGACTGGGAGGCCTCTCGGAGACCTCGGTGCAGCTCTGCTCCAGACAGATGAGAAGTCTAAAGCTCTAGAGCTCAGGGGACCTGCTCACAGTCTCCCACCAACTGAGCCTGAATAAGGACCCAGGCCTGCCAAGCCTCGGGCAGCGCCCAGCACCTTTCAGACCATCTCTCATCTTCTTCCACTTCCTGTCTCACGATAGCGCTGCCTGAGAGCTTTTGGTGTGGGAGAGGGTAATAAGCAGGCAGGAGTCTGGGGGAGTGAGGGCAAGTAAGCCTCCCACCTCAGCTCTGCCACTTACTCTGTTCCTTTGGGCAAGTTACTGCACTGGTCCAAGCCTCAGTTTCCTGTTCTTGTTGTAATCTTGCTTATTTGATTTTTTTTTTTTAAGATTTATTTATTTTGAGAGAGAGAAAGAGAGAGAGCGAGCGTGCACATGTGAGTGTGAGTGGGGGGGGAAGGGCAGAGGGAGATGGAGAGGATCTCAAGCAGACTCCTCTCTGACTATGCAGCTTGACGTGGGGCTTGATCTCGCGACCCTGAGATCATGAACTGAGCTAAAACCAAGAGTTGGGTGCTCAACCGACTGAGCCTCTGAGGCGCCCCAGGCTTGCTTAGTTTGAGGATGTGAGGATGTAAATAACCTAGTAGGGTACTTGATGTGGATATAGGTCAACGAATGTTGCCTCTCTTCCTCACACTCCTCTGCCTCTCCAAAAAGCAATCTGCTTGCTGGCCAGCCTGCTTCCGGAGTGAGATCCTCACCATTGGTGGTGACAGCCGCTGCTGTTAGCTGCGAAGGCTGAATCCCCCAGTGCTGGGCTGTCGGGCCAGAGGAAGCACTTGACGGGACCCTGGCACCTGTCGAACCCTTCAAGAGGCTGGCTGCCTCAACGTGGCTGCGAGTCTTCATTTCACAAGCTTTCTCAAGTGATGTGTTTCAGGGCACGGTTTCAAAATTATTCCGTCAGAAGATTTCTGGGTCCACAGATGAGTGTAAATCTGGACATCTCTTCCCCTAGGTATGTTGCCTTTCATATCATTGATATGTTCCTTTTCTCGTCTCTGTTAGCACTCCTATCTCGGTTCCAGGGCGGAGCAGGCCTTTGTCAAGGGGGAGAGGGGTGGGCATTGATTCCCAGCACCGGTAGCCTTGCCTGGCCATGCCCTTTCCTGCCTCCTGCAACAAGTCCTCTTTTTTCTTTGGGGCTCAGTGCTGTTCTTTAAATTGTGCTCGTGAGGCTTTCCTATCTTTGAGCTCACGGAGGGGTGAGGTCTTTCTCTGGGTCTTCATCCAAGCCCAGGGTCCAGCCTGGATATTGGAGGTTGGTCTTGACACTGGCTCTGGAGACAGCAGCCAGTCTGTGGCCAGAGAGGGTGAAGGGGGATCCCTGCTCAGGTCTCCTGGAACAACACCCTAGTGACCATTATCTTGAGACTGCCTGGCCTCTCAGAGCTGTCTACCCAGTAGGGGGAAGATCAGTGATAAATAATCAGTACCCTGTGATGACTGCTGTCATGCAGGTGTGCACGAGGCCAGAGCTGGCCCAAAGGAGGAAGGAGTCTGTATCTCCAGGCAGAAGCCAGCAAGGGCTCCCAGAGGAGGTGATATTTAGATCAAATTCCCATGCACCAGCCAGGTGGGGAGGGATAGTCCAGACATGGTGAATCCCTCGAAACACCTCTTGTGTTCTCCAAAGAGCCTCTCCTCAACAGTCTCTCCTCCTACAACCCTGGAGATTCTTTGATTAGTGGTTGTTTCCTCAGTGTCCCTGGTAGAACCAGGGGGAAGGACAAATCGGGGCACTAAATATGGAAACAGCATCAAGGTCCAAAAATTCTCATTCAAGGTAGCCATTTACAAATATCTTCTGGGTTGTTGATGGTGCCATTCATCCTTCCAAGCTGGATCTGTTCGTAACAGTGGACATACAAAAAATAGAAAATAACCGATTTCAATACAATGTGTTGAGTGTTGACCCTATAGTGGTTAGGAAGGCCGACTGTGTCACTTACTAGTTCTGGGATCTTGAACAATGACTTCACCCTTTCTGCCTCAGTGTTCTCATCTGTAAAATAGGGGCAATATTGGAAGCAACCTCACAAAGTTGCTAGGAGGAGTAGTGAGTGTGTCGTAATAAAAAATGTGTATTTGTTCTTTGTCCCAGTTCTTGACACAGGACTCCTAAATCCCTTGGGATTTCCTAGGTGATAGGAATATTTTTTGTTCTGCAGTGACTCTTGGTGGACCTTAGATAGTTTCAGGATGGGGTCTGGTCACCAGAAAGACCAAGTCTTGTTTAGAAACCTAAAACTTTCTGCCCAACTATCTGACTCCTGGAGAGAGGGGCTGGAGATCGAGTGAATCACCAATGGCCAGTGATTTAATCAATTATACCTACATAATGAAACCACCATAAGAATCCCTAAATTTGGGGGTTTGGAGAGCTTCTGGGTTGCTGGGAGGCTGGCACAGAAGCTCTGTGCCCCTTCGCCCGCATCTGGCCCTGCCAGCAGCTCCTCCATTTGGTTGGTCCTGAGTTGTATCCTTTATAATAAACTGGCAATAAGTACTTTCCTGAGTCCTGTGGGTTGTTCTAGCAAAAGATCAAACTTGAGGATGGGACTGTGATCTGAATCTACAGCTGGCTAGTGACAATGTAGGATTTGCAACTGGCATATGAAGTGGGGGCAGTCTTAGGGGACTGAGCCCTTCACCTGTGGGATTTGATGCTATTAGGTGGATAGACAGGGTCAGGATAGACTGACTTGGAGGACGTCCAGGTGGAACCTGGGGAATTGGAGGACTTGGTTTTGGTATGGAAAAAAACCTAGAAGTGTTGTGAGTAGAAACAGCCCAGAGTGGATTAAGGTGTTAGATAGAATAATGGGCCTGCATGATGCAGACACCCTCAAACTGAGAGCCTGTGAGTCTGTTACCTTTCCTGGCAAAAGAGACTTTGCAGCTGTGATTAAGCATCTTGGGATAGGAAGATCCTCAAGTGTATCCAGGTGGGCCCAATGTAATCACAAGGGTCCTATACAGGTGGGAGGCAGAAGAGCCAGTGGACAGAGAAAGGGCCACAGGCAAGAAATGCAGGACGCTTCCAGAAGCTGGAAAGAGCAAGGAGCAGATTCACTCCTCGAGCCTCCAGCAGGAACACCGCCCAGCTGACACCTTGATTTTCAC
Organism: Potos flavus; assembly: GCA_028534135.1. NCBI lineage: Eukaryota > Metazoa > Chordata > Mammalia > Carnivora > Procyonidae > Potos > Potos flavus. The sequence continues at coordinate 45,975,822 of CM052892.1, read as the reverse complement.
CCAGTGAGACAAATTTGGAACTTCTGACTACCAGAACTGTAAGATAATAAATTTGTTTTGTTTTAAGCCACTAAGTTTATAGTGATTTGTTACAGCAGGATTGGGAAAGCTCAGTCGATGCTTGCAAAGTGCTCAGAACAGAGCCTGGCAGTTGGGGAACGATCACTAAGGTTGCTTACTATTGTCATGATTTCTCGCCACCAAGTTCTAGGTTAGACTCAGCGTTGCACCCTCCTACCCCCAGGGTTGGGATTTATGATAATGAGCGGCAGAGTTGGGAAAGTTCTCATGAAGAGGAGGCAGAGAGAAGTTTGGGGGTCCCTGTAGTTGTTAAAGCCAGGAAGCTGGCTGAGCTCACCCAGGGAGAGAATATGAACAGAGTGAGGTCCAAAGACAGAATCTGGGGCTCTGGACGTTCAGAGTTCAGGAAGTGGAGAGGATCCAGCAAAGGGGATGGAGAAAGAGATAGCCCCTGCAGAAGGAGAACCAGTGGAGTGAAGGTTCTGGAAGCTTGCCGGAGAGAGTGTGCCAGGCGCCGTGTGGGGCCCTTTCAGGTAAATCACCTCATCAGCCACTCACTTCAGCCCTGCGATGTTCACGGTATATTGCAGAGAGAATGCTCTTCGAGAACATAATCCTTTCGCTTTAGCTTTTGGCAAATGAAACGTGTAATTTCAGGGTGATTATCCTCATTCTGCAGCATGTTGCCCTTACTTAGCATCTGCTGAGCACAGCTCGAACGTGGTGGGAGATGAGTGTTCTCATGTGTGATGACACTCGGGTGGCCTCTACCATTTTAGGGGGCTCAGGGAGACAGAGGAAGCCACCATTGCTTTAGGCGGGTTATTCCTGGACATCAGTCAGCTGTTCCTGGATTTGGTGCATGTTTCTAGTAAAATCAAGTGATCAGAAACTACTATAAGATGAAGCAATTGCTCCGGCCCCTTTGAAAGCCAGCAAATCCTAGCAAACTTTAAATTTTACCTCTATTTTATTTAAAACGATGTAAACCTGTGCTCTTTTTTATGGTAATGGTACCTCTACTTGATGAAGTTAACTGCGGCCATTGAAAGTGTTTCTGAGAAACAGAAAATAACATGGAAGAATACTTACATTTTAAAGTTAAGAAGGCAGACTATAATGTTTCATATTCAATAGATCAAAACCATGTAATGTAAACAAAACAGGTGTGCAGAAAAAAACCCAACATTATAAAGAAATTGCCAAAATATTAATAGTGGTTTTCACTGGGGCATAGGAAAGTAAGAAATATATTTATCTTTTTCTTAATTTTATGTATTTTCTGAATTTTTGTAATGAGTATATATTATTTTAGAACACTGTTGCTCAATAGACCTTTCTACAGTGATGGAAGTAGGCTGTTTAATCCATAGCCACTGGCCCCATATGGCTATTGTACACTTGAAATATGATTAGTGTGACTGAGGAACTGGATTTTTAATTGTACTAAATTATACTAAGTGAAGTGTAAATTAAAAAAAAATTTTTTTAAGATTTTATTTATTTATTTATTTGAGAGACAGAACCAACAGTGGGGGAGGGCAGAGGGGGAGAGAGAGAGTGTGTGAGAAGCAGACTCCCTACTGAGCAGGAAGCCTGACACGGGGCTCGAACCCAGGACCCAGAGATCATGACCTGAGCCAAAGACAGATGCTTAACTGACTGAGCCACCCAGGCACCCCGGTTAAGTGTAAATTTTAGTGACAATATGAGGCTAGTGACTATTGTATTTGACCATGCAGTTTTAAAGTACAAAAATGATATGAAGAAATGTATATCTCAATAAAGCTGTTAAAATAATATTTACAATATTTATAATAAATACTTAAATGTGTTTACTGTGATCAAGATTTGAAATTTTATTACGACGTGGAAGCTTGACTTCATAATAGGGACTATGGACGGCACAGGAAAACACTGGGGTTTTTATTTAAGTTTTTTTCTAGCTCAATAGAAAAATGATTCAGCATTAAGCTTGTTTGTACCTGAGTTCAGTTTCAGACTAGAAAGAAACAATCACCTGGATGTTCTTAGTTGTTGTTCTGCAATGACTTTCTGCTCCTGCGAAACATTCTTTTGTAAATATGTCTAGATCTTTACACAAGTTTATACCATGTGAGTAATATGGTTTGTGGTGGGAACAAAGCTTGTTATCCCCACTTTATAGATGGGAAAAACAAGGTCCATGAAGGTTCGATTCCCAAAGACATGAAACAAGAAGCAAAGGCAAAGCCTCTTGGCTTTTGAAGCCCCTGGGATGAGGATTTTATCATCTTTCAGAATACAGACAGAACAATTTCTGATCAATTGTCTTGGGAAGAGATCTTCCCTAAGGAAGTTCCTTAGGTCTTTCCTAAGGAACTGGAAAGATTTGCTTTTTAAAAGTCCTTTCAAAGAAGGCTTTTTGTTTGTTTAGTTAGTTGGATTTGGTTTTGTTTTTTGGCTTCTAGAACTGTCCTAAAATTAGTTCACGGAGAGCAAGTCACTGCACATCTATCAAAGGTTGCCCTTTATTTGGTTGGATCTGTGTCTTCATGCTTTCCATGGAATGCCAAGCAAAAACCCCTTGTCTTTTCATGTGAGCTTACCCTGGACCCCCAGGCCCGAAACTCCATCCCTCTTCCCACCTTCCACCACACACAGCCCCTCCTGGAGTTAGCTAATCATAATTCCACATCTGAGATTTAGAGAGATTCAGAAAGGTGCTGAGCTCTCCTGGGATCGCATTCCCCGGACCACTGAGGTGCAGTGGACATGGTATCAGAGAGATGACCGCAGCTGAACAGGGATGGAGATGCTTCCCACCCCCTCCCCACACTCTCTTCATCGGTGGCCCTAAGTGTTTGCTAAGAGCAGCAGGCAGCAGTGCAATTTAACACAAAGGAATCCACCGAATGTTTTCAAACCTGAAGTCTCAAACCTTTTTGATTCAAGTTCTAGGGAAAGGTTGGAACCAGTTGGGATTTAAAAAAAAAATAATAATAAAAAATTGGTTCACCCGTCTGTCAGAATGGCCAAGAAATATTCACATGAGGAGGACTATCCAAAAAAATGAAGAGTAGCTCTTTTCCAAGACAGATCTCTGGAACTCTCTCCCTCCCTTGCTCAGAACCACTTCCTCTCCTCAAATCTCACTTTAAAACCTTCCTGTTTGTTTTAGCCTATGACTGACTCAGGCCCCATTCATCTTTCTTTCCTCTCTCCCCATGACCACATCCTTCCACTCTCCCCTCACCGTCCACCGTGAGAACACTTGCCTGCCTCTTTCCTCCCTCCATTCCTCAGCCCCTTGCCTGTTACCCTGCTGACCTGCATGGGCCACCCTCGCCTGGTCCGGACCTGCTTGGAAGTGTGAGGCCCTCCTCCACGTGGGTGTCTGCACCTCTCCCGGCTTCTCAGAGGAGGAGGGAATGAATTCCAATGGTACTTCTGCCTAAAGGGGTACTTCCCCAGTTGTATTTTTAGGTTATAGGCTCAGACACTCCAGAAGCAGAACAAAGATCTGCAAAGATACCAACTCCCAGCCCTGTTTCCCTTGGGAGACTTCAGGTAAAGCCTGAAGGAGAGGTGGGAATAAAACACAGGCCACATCAGAGCTGCTGTTTCACCTGCAAAATAGAGTTATGGTCGTCTCAACTGTGCTTCTTGTTTCCCTCAAGTAACGAGGAAAGTAAATCCCCACTCAGGTTCCGAGGCAGGACTGGCCCTGGGAAAACAGTCCCAGAGTAAGCCCAAGTGTTTGAATTCTTTTAGTTCAGGCTGTGCACGTGGTGCTTTCTGAGGAGCATGGTTTCAGCTTGGCTCCCTGGACGATGGGTATGCTGTGGCTTTCCCAGGATGCATTGCTTCCCTCCATCCCAGGATGGAGCCTTCTCCTGCAAACGTGGAGGCAGGTCAGTCTGCTCCTGTCCCCATGGTGGCTCACTGCTAGTGCCCAGAGAAATACATCCGGACTCGAGCACCCTATATTTCATCTGATGAAACACATATTCCTCTCATTGTTGGTCTTAATCTCAAGAACAGCCACCGCCATTTTTTCTACCATGTCTTGTTTCCAAAGCACATTTGTATTTATTATAGGAAATGTATAAGGCAGAGATTAATATTCCCATTTTACCCTTAAAGGACTAAGGTCGACGTGACTTGTCTAAGGTCACAGAGGTATTGAGTGAGGGAGTTGGAATCTAGAAAAATCTTCTAGAGGAACCACAGGCCAACCATAGACATCCCCAGGTGAGCACACCAGTGACTGAAGAGGAGCAGTCTGGAGAGGCTTCCACATGGTGGGCAATGCAAATAACTCTCAGAGTTGGCTTTTCCGTGGCTTTTGGAGGTTTCCTTTGATTTCTGGTGGCAGAGCTTCTTTTAAAAATTTTTTTTAATTTTTATTTATTTATTTATTTATTTGATCATCTACTTGCCTCATTTAAAAACTTAAGAGTGAGTCAGTGTTACCTAAGCTCACTGAAACAGGTGGCAGAATGATGGGGCTCAGAATTCTGCTTGTGGTTAAGCCCACCTGGGATTAAGTCTGGAGCAGTTAATTCTGCTGAATGAAAAACAAATAATAAAAAACACATTTAAGAAAACCTGGAAAAAGAAGTAATAAGAAATCGAGCCCAACCTAACTTTTGAAGGATATATCTATAATAGAAAATTTGTATGTAATTGTGTATTGGCTCTCCTCTTTTCAGGGCCTTCTTTATTATCCAGAAGTTTCTCTGAAGGATGATGGCTTTGCCCTGCCACTTGGACGGCAAGGTAAATCCAGTTCATGAGATCTTGGACAGATGTGACAGACGATTTGGGGAAAGGTCTAGGGAAAGAGAGAGAGAGAGAGAGGGCTGTTAGCAAGGGACACTAGGATTTTGAGAGCATTTCTGAGTGTAGGTGGGGAAAAGGGAGCAGTGGCCACGAGGGTCCATGTCGGGTGCCTCCATGCCACACCTGGGAACGGTGACTTGAGAAGTGACTGACGTGTTTATTTGGTGTGAGGTCAGCCACAGCTCTGAGGGCAATAACAGGATCCCCATAAAAATAGACCCCCCAGGCTGGGCCGCCAGTCAGCTTGTGCCAAACAAGGGTGGTGGCCTAATAAACGAGACGTTGCTTTTAACTCTCCATAGGTGGTGGATTCATTCACTTTGTGGATTACACAGCTTCTTCCTTGCCCTCCCATGTCAAGCCCATGAATTGCTTTTTAACCCTTTCCTGGCTGTGTGCTGCTTCTTTCAGGTGGAAAAAGAAGAAGGGCAAAAAGATTTGATTTCAGCGCCTATGAACTAAGAAGTTTCTGTGAAGAATGAAGTTGAAGCTATTGGTAGAAATTAGGTGGGGGGAAATCTAGCTGTAAGGACAGCACATAAAGACCTGAACTTTTGAGTGGACCGCAAATGAATATGAATGAAGAGCACAGCTCTCTTTTCCAAAGCCAACACAGAACGAGGATGTGTGTTTTATGCGGGAGCAGCTGTTCCTGCCAGTGGGCTTCTGCCTGTCATTCTTTCAAATGTCACGGTCAGACCCGGGAAATTCCTGGGGAAGTCCCCTGCATCCCAGGGTCTGCAGTTTGTCCATTTGAGTATGATTCTGTTGGATCTTGAGAGACTGTTTGATCTTCAGGAAGCTGTTATCACGAAATAGATTTTCCTGCAGTGAGGAGACAGCGTGGTACCTGGAGAGATGAAGGGAGGTGGACTGGGAAATGGGAATCTGGGTCCTAATTTCAGTCCTGCCCCTGCCGGCCTGGTGGCATGAGGAAAGGCCTGTTTCTCCTGGTCTTCATGGCTTCCTCTGTACGATGGAATGCCACAGAGATGGCGAGAGTGAAAGCACTGGCCATCGTGATTCTAAGTGCTCACGAAATGATTCCTTCCTGCCTGCCTACCTCGTTTTCCATCTGTAAAGTGAGGGATCGAACCAGAAAATCTCTGAGGCCCTTTCCACTCTAACACTTTGTGGCTCTGTTGACAACACCTTAAAATGTTCCCACTAACACTCTGGTGAGCCTTGTTCTATCAGATTCTATACAATCGTAGTGTTGGATGACATAGTGTTGTCATTTTGACTTTAAGAATTAGAATTTTTATTTTCCCTTCTCCTGATTTTTAATTCATATTTTCTACTTTATGGCTTTTGCTGGGTTAAGTTGTCACAAATCCTTTGGACAATAAGAAAAAAAAAGTCTAACAAACTGGATGGACATAACACATTAACTGAAAGCCAGGAAATAAGACGAATATGAATACTAACCAATTGCTTTTCCTGGACACTTACTGTGTATGAAGAGCCGTGCTAAGCACTTTGTAAATATTAGGTCACTTCATTCTCACCGTAACCCTGTGAAGCCATAATTACCACCTTCACTTTATAGATGAGGAAACAGTATTGGAGATATCAAGCAAGTTGTCCAAGGTCACACAATTAGTGAGTGGCCGAGCAGAACCACAAATCCAGGTCTGGCTAAATCAGAGCAGTGGTGTGCTCGCAAAAAAAGCAAAAACAAACCCCTAAATCTTAATGTGCGCCATTTATTGATTTCCATTGTGTGAATACTCCCACCGCAGCCAATTTCAAGTCATCAACAACTTAAAATCAGCTCAAAAAATTCCTGAATACTTAATAATCTGCTCTTGCAAGCCAGTAGAAGCCAAGCCCAAAACACTCCAAGGACAGCCTGTGTTGATAAGCACTGGGCATTACTGTCTCCCTGCATCAGAGGCTGGGGCTGGAGCTGATGGAAAAGGGAAGAAAGAAGATATGGTCATGGACAGAGGCAGTAAAGAGAAACAAATTCATTCATTCATTCATTCATTCATTCATTCATTCATTCATGCATTCCACAAAGCCTTATTGAATACCAGCTAAATGCTAAGCCTTGTGATCTGTGCGTAGGACTCAGGCATGAGTAAGAGGAACAGGGTGCCCAAGCCTAAGGAGATCAGAGTGTGCTGGGGAGAGAGAGACAGGTAAGCAAATATTTTCAAACATTATGCAATAGAAGCACATAGGAGTCTGTGGGAATCCAGGTGAGGGAGGGACAGATTCTGCCTGATAGACCCGAAGGATGGAGTTAGCCACATGTAATTGGAGGCTTCCAGGTAATACAAATTTTGCTTTCTTTCCAGTTTATGGAGTGGCTTCTCTCACTTGAGAGGCGTGCTCATCTCGGCTGCATTTCAGAACTAAATAGAGAAACCAAGGATGATATCCAAAAAGGGACACTGAGGCAGAAAGTGTGCTCCTTCAGTTAGGAACGTTGTCTGATGGACCCCTGTATTCTTTTTTTTTTTTTAGATTTTATTTATTTATTTGACGCAGAGAGAGAGATAGCACACAAGCAAGGGGAGCAGGAGAGGGAGAAGTAGGCTCCCCGCTGAGCAGGGAGCCCAATGTCAAGCTCCATCCCAGGACCCTGGGATCATGGCCTGAGCTGAAGGCAGATGTTTAACTGACTGAGCCACCCAGGTGCCCCTGAACCCCTGTATTCTTGACACCAAGCACCATGATGGTATTAAGTAAATACTCAAAAAATACTTGCTGACTGGATGAATCATTGATGAATAACGAGTCGTGAGCTTCAGAGAAGGTTGTTTTAGGAAAAGAGACTAATAATCAGTAACAAGTCAGCAGTGAAAGTAGTGATCCCTAAGCATATATGGGATCAGGTAGAGGTATAGAGTGAGTGGCCACATAGAACATGGGCAGAGACTCTAGGTGCTCAGAGTGGAGGGGAAGTAGATGGAAGAGGGTGTGTCCTAGAGTGTGTGCTCCGACACATGGTATGCCAGTTGGGGGTTGCAGAAGATGAGGCAAATCTCTGGCTCCCAGAAATTATATCATGCATTGCTTTGCTTCTAAGTTCAGTTTGGGAGAAGCTAAAAAGTAATTGCTATAGTAAAGTTTGAGAATTTCGATGATTTCATTCATGTTTGTTTGTTCTTCTCTTCCTCTGATCATCTGAGAGGAGTTCACTGTTACGGAAAACTAGGGGCAGTTTGAATATTCTTTCTTGGGATCCTGGAGTGTCTTTATAAGAAGCGTGTATGCGTGTTTATTTTGTAGATGATTTTCCTTATAACAGCGCCTTATATTTGTAGATGGTTCCTAGCTTCTAAAGATATTTCCCATAATTACTTTGGCTGGGTCCTCTGAACAATCCCATGAGGATGTTAGAGACGCCAATTTTACTAAAGGAGAAAATGGAACTCGAAGAAATCAAGGCACTCACCCAAAGTCATACAGCTAAAGACAAGGGCCCAAGATCATTCATTCTAGATGTAGAGAACTTTGTATTCACCCAGCTTACCTTACACTGATGCTTACCTCCTGCAGTGGGAAAATCCTGGATGAGGTACGTCAGCAGCTAGAAATGGTCCTTCTTACTTTTCGAGAACTTCTTTCCCCTTAGTGAAAAACTGAACCTGCCTGCCCCAGTTTCTCAGCCACCTTATGACTCGGCGAGCAATTGCTTTAACTCTGACAAAATGAGGCCACCTCCAACCTAAATGGAGCCCATTTTCAGAGTAAGACCCTGTGTGGAGACAGCTCTTTCCTGGAAGGATAACAAAAGCATGCTTTTGTGTATATTTCACTTGATGGAAAGGAATCCCCAGCGAGGCCATTTTTTCCCCCTGAATTCTCTCAAGTCCAGAATGTAGCCAAGTTTCCAAGATAATCTCAGAAGAGCCATTCATCTATGAAGATGGCCAAATTGTCTTCCAGCTCAGTAGACAGGGCATGTTTGAGAGGGGAGGTGAGGGGGTGAGGAGAGGGGTGTGGGAAGAGGGTGAGGGAGACAGCAAGGGAGTGAGACGTATGAGGGGAAAATGTGTGCCGACAAACGCTGACGGGGAGAGGAGAGAAACCAAAGGGCCAACCCTGACTCTGGGGTCCGACCTGCCAGGGACACTTCCAGCTGATCCTTTTTAGGACCTGTCACAGTCTGCCTGGCGAGCTGTCACTTCTCATCACTTGGCTCTCACTGAGGATCTTTGTGTCATCACTGTCATGAGAGACCTGGCAACTGGCGCAGAATTTCCCGGGGCGCTACCTGATACACCATTATTCGCCTCTTATCATCTTCGCAGAGTAGTTAGGCCGCTGTCAGAGGTAATGGAGACCATGCCACTAAGAAAATTGGCTGTAATTTATTTATCAATTGTTTCTGCATACCACAAAAGCGGCCTCCTACTTTACGGCTGGGTCTAAGGTATTTGAGAGCCCCCGAAGTTCATGGTTTTCCGGTATTCTAAGTTCTACTTATGGCCTTTCCTGTATATGACACACAACACCACCCTTGTGGCTTGCAGGCCCTTTTCTTCTTTGCTTTCTTTAGTCACAAATCATCCTGAGGCATCCCTTAAGTGCATTTGTATTGTTAAGTGCACCAGCTTGATTTGGTGTTAATTCAATTTGAGTGCCCTTAATATCTTGTGGGGGTGATGCAATGCAGGCCGCCTGTACCTTGTAAAGTCGGGTCCCAGGTCTGCCTGGGAGCAAAGCACCTTTCCCATAGCCATTTACCAAAGTTGCTGATAAAATTTTCATAAGGGAACCTTTTTAGTCTGACCCTATTGTGTTATTCTACCATTAAGTCTCAGAGAACCAAGCTGGCTTCTAGTGACAGCTTATCACGTTCTCCATTATTGCTGCCGGCCCCGAAGAGCTAACCGCCTGGGCTGAGTGCAGGGCCCTCCCTCCCTCCTGCTTCTGGTCCATTCTGGGAAAAGCTTAGGGGCCTGTACCTAGGGGCTAATGTGCAATCGGTTCTCTGTGGGTGCCAGGGAACACAGCGCTCTTCCTGATGAGCTGGCTCCCCTTTGCCTTGGAAAGCTCCAGAGGCCCTGAAGCACTTTGTGGAGCCTGCCCGATAGGAAAGGGAGAAGTGAAACAGAGTAAGAGTCACAGAGCCCTTCGCTTACATCTCAGCCCCTAATGCTGGGATGATCATGCCGACACACTGATCTGGAGCTCCAGTGAGAGCCTATTTGGAATATGGGAGTTAGAAATCTGACAATACCATTAGCTCAGAAAGATCTCTGAAATATGGGGTCAGGTGTACCTGGGTTTGCCTCCGAGCTCTGTGGCTTCTCTCCTTTGTGACCTTGATCAGGTTAGTGAGCCTCGGACCTTCAGTGCTTCCTTCTGTGAAATGGGAATATCGGCCTGTACCTCATGGGCTTTGTGTGGGGATTGAGACCACAGGTGTGAAGAGCACGAAGCGTATGGCACAGAGTCAGGCTCTCTTATGGTTCTCTTAGAATCCAGAGGCCCTGGGAGGTCCCCGGCAAGAAAGCTGGATGGGACAGTGAAGAAATTATTTGGATAGCACAAGAGGAGGAAGAGAAAGAAGTCTGGTCTCCTGGCCCCATCAAAATCCCTTTTTACCTTTCCCACTGTGTCCCAGTACTGTCCCTAGACATCGCGGGCTTGGGTAGATTTAGGGCGCATGAGACCACTTTTCCCCCTCCTTGATGATGACATTTCTTTTTTTTTTTTTTTAATTTTATTTATTTATTTGAGAGAGAGAGAGAATGAGAGAGAGTGAGCATGAACAGGGGGAGAGGCAGAGGGAGAAGCAGAAACCCCGCTGAAATGGGAGCCCCATGCGGGACTCAATCCCGGGACTGCAGGATCATGCCCCCAGCTGAAGGCAGTTGCTCAACCAGATGAGCTACCCAGGCGCTCCATGATGATAACATTTCTTCACAGCCGACTAACGTCTTCTCGTCATTCTGTCTTATCCTGCGGTCTGTGTCTGGGGAACGGCTTGAGCCTGCCTAACAATGTGAGGCCCCATTTCTGCCGCTCTGGCGGGGGTGGTGGTGGTGGTGGTAAAGTACGGTGGTCAGAGAAACAGAAATGGAAGGTGCTTTTTCAAAACAACATTTAAACGTTATTCTTATCAAAGAAATAATATTTCACTGTAAAAATGAGGACATCTAGATAAAAAGCAGATACTGGCGTGAAAGGGAAAAAAAACGGTCTGTGATCCTCCCACCTGGAACCCCGAGATACTATGCTGTTGTTTTCTTCTGGCCCTTTCCTATGCACGCACGCACGCACGCACACACGCACGCACACGCGCGCATACGTATGCATGCACGCACACGCGCGCGCACGCACGCTCGCTTGTTCATGCTCTTGGCCGCTGGAGTATGTTGTCCTGTTTTGAAGCGAGGTGTGGCTCCACCACTTGGGCAAGTTTTTTAGCTTTTCTGCTACTCTTTCCTTACCTAGAGCTTCGTGGTCGTGCTTCCCCAGGGGGTAAGAGAAGCAAAGGGACCAAGGCACTTGAAACACAGCACCTGGCAGGCAGCACGCTCTGTAAAGGGGTTGTCCCTTAGGATTATTATTAGGTACAGTGGAAATCTGGAATCATACAGTATATTCTGCTGGAAGTGTCGTTTTTATGGGGCTGTTGCTTCTTTGCTCACACCCAGTGGCTAGACTATGATGCTTTCTTAAACTGCTCAGCCAGACAGGATCTTGAAGTGGAGCTGAGCCCTGCCTTCCTCCTGGCTCGGAATGCCAGGGCTGAATGGTCATAATCATGTGTTCATTTTCAAAAGGGTCTGGCAATATTAATATATGAATCTCCACAGCCTGACTCTTGGTGGGCTTTCTTAGACCCATTTTACAGGAGGGAGAATGAAAACTGAGCAGGTATTGAAGTGGCTGTATGAGGTCTCCAAACAAAAAAGGTGGACTTCTTGGCTGCCAAGAAATGAACAGGGCAGCCCATAGAAATGGCTGGGCTGCTCATGGGCTTGGGATTTGCCTTTATCACTCTTCAGGCCTCCATGGAGCAAGGAGCAAGGCTGAAATCACAAGACGGGTTTTCAGAAACAAGTATCTCATGTCAAAGCTCTTCGAGTCTCCTTGATGTGTGTTTGTGTGCGTGCCTATGTGTGTGTGTGTGTGTGTGTGTGTGTTACCATTTTGGTCTTTTTAAGCCTCCCTTTGTGGGATTCAAACATTTTGAGAGTGAAAAAGGATCATTTTAAGCCAGGCTGGGCAAGGCAGGGTCATAAATCTGGAAGGAAGATCAGGGTCCAGCTTTATTTGTGTGTGTGTACATACATGTGCATGTGTGCTCATGTGTGTATGTCCGTGTGCATGTGCGTGTGTCAAGAGCACATGCATGGAGAAGGCACCTGTGTGTGAGCCTCTTGGCATGAGCAGGACAAACAGGGTGAGGTCTCCAGAAGGGAGCTGGTTTGAATGAAGTATTGGTGAACGCTCGGGGCACTGAAGGAGAAGAGGCTCTGGTCAGGGAACTGTGCCGAATTAGAATTTATAATATATTAGCTTATCTGCCCCTTGATCTTCAAGGGTATATGGGGAGCTGCAGATGAGGCATTTTTGCCTTGATTTTCCCAGCATTTCACTCTGCACAGCTCAAGGTGGTGAGAGCTTGCTCCTCACACCCCCTCTCAGGTCATTTGGAGGAGGCTGACAGTGCCCAGGAATGCTGACATGCTTCAAAACATCACACAAGAAAGAGCCCACTCAGATTCCTAAGGGGAGTTGCTGTCGGTCCATCCCGAGCTCCGGCAGCATCGGATGTGATTGCCATGGCCCTCCCTCCCGCCGCAGACACCGCAAATCCATATTCATCCTGTCTGCGGGACTCCCCTCTCCCTGTCCATCTGTCTGTCTGACTCTCTCTTCCTTGCTCTCTGCGGCAAAGGGTGCTCGCTATCATGAAAAGGGGAGCGGGCCAGGATGTTCCAGATGAGCTGCTGTCGGTGATGTTGCTTTAAACGCCGATGAGCTGAAGCGGCTGGCAAAGAAAGAGTGGGGGTGAAGTGTGGTTGACATCTCGGGGCGCTGGGGAGATGATTCATAGAACATGAGCCCTTTGGGGTCCTTGCTTAAATTCCAGCCTAGCACCGCCGGCTGAACTGGGACTCTGAAGTCCAGCCAAGGAGCATCCCTGGTCCTATCTTGGCAAACAATTGGTGAGTCAGAGGCAAAGGACAGGGGAGGGGTGATTCTTTCACTGGAAAAATTACCTGCTGGGAAAGAAGGAATTGTATGATGTGTGTGGTGGGAAAAGCCAGCCAGGAAGGACCTGGCTCTCGCATTACAAGGCAGCTCTCTGAAGCTAGAGGGAATTTTTAATTACCCCAGAGGCCTGTGGGCCTTAGCCCAAGTGGCTATGGCATAGTTCTGGAAGGGTGTAGTGATGGGGGGCTCTGTGCACTCTGGGGCTCTGGGAGCCGTGCTGGGAACTGTGAGGGAGGAAAGCTGGGGATGAGGCTTCACTGTCCTCAGACTCGCCACTAAGGTAGGACGCGGACATAGAGGGAAAGGGCTGCTCCATTTCCTGTCTACCTGGGTGCAGTGGGGTCTCTATTGCCTCCACTTTGGCCTTGGTATGAAAGTGCACATTTTGGCCACCCTATCTTCACCCCCAGCCTCTTAAAACTTTCCCTGTTCCCATTGGACCCTCTCTCCTCTTCTCTGAGAGCATTCGTTCTCTCCTCTTTTGGAATTTTCAGAGCTATCTTTCATTTGGGGAAACCCCCTTCCCCAGGGCTTAGATCCTGTGGATTTGGATCCAGACACCTGGGGGCACGTATCCCAGTTCTGGCCAGTGTTGGGTTTAAGGATGGGCCTGTGCACCACGATGGTCCAATCGGAGCCAAACCTGAAACTTCTGTTGGAAACTTTTGTTGGAACTTGGGGGATAGAGACAGACATTTTCTTTCACCTGGGGTTGATGAGATGAGAAGATAAAAGCCTGGAGCTTCTGGGGGCCACCATGATGAGAAAGTCTGCCTGCCAGTGAAGCAACAGGAAAGGGAAGAAGAGTGACAAGGTGGACAGAGACAGGTTTCTGGTGGCATCATTGGAGCACTGGACTCTAGTCATACTCGAAGTCAGGGTCTACTCCTGGACACCTCAGGTATACCAACCAAGAAATTTCCCCCTTTCTTTCATTGTACGTTTTTTTCGTGCTACCTATTGGAAGTGTGGTAGCTAAAGGTCAATATGCCTTCTCTTTCCTGCACTACTCATCTGTGTATATCTCGTAAAGTTGAGCCCCCGATTTTTTGTGTTTCCTTCTCTCTCCTTACTCACTCAGGCTTCCATCCACCCTGTGGTGTCAACTATGACTTAGGTGCACCTTCATGTTTTCACCTCAGGTCTTGTTCCCTGAGTCCAGCCCTTGGCAACACATTTCCACACTTGCTTCAGGCATGGGGACACGCACAGCTGGCTTATTCTCAACTTCCTCCTCCTCAGCCCTGGCATTGGGTCCCCCTGGTTCAAAGTCAGAATTGTCTTTGATTCCTTCTTCTCCTCCTTCCTGCCCTTGCATTGAATCATCCATCGAGTCTTCAAAAATGTCTGTGTTTGTGTCATTTTTTTCTCCATCTGCTGCCATTTTCTGGTCTAAAATCTCGTCATGGTTATATCAAAAGCCTCTTACCTGGCATTCTAACACTCATTTTGAACTGCCTCACCCACCCAGCACACTCCAGCTTATTTAACTTCCTCACATTCCTCTTCCACCTCACAGCTCACCTGAAGAAACTGGATTTCTCACTGTTGTGCATCTTCACATCCCCAAGGAATTGGCATTTGTGAGACATAAAGGAGCATCTTTCTGGACTACTAATTTCCTGCAAGGTTTCTTGGGGTATATGAAGTTGTATGTTAACTAGAAAGTAATTAAATACATTTTTAATATCAATCTTCTGTAAAGTAGAATACCAAACTCATATGAATTTTAAAGATGAAAGATTTCCAAGAAGTTCTGAGATTATAGAAGCCCACTTCTGGCCACCACCCAAGAGCTCTGGGGTTCCTTTCCTCCACGATTGGGAAGAAAGTTTGGAACAGCACCAATATGCTGAGCCATGTCTAACCTCCTCAGTTTGGTGTCTACCCCAACTGGCCCTACCCTTCCTACCCTCTTCCTTGTCCTTGAACAGAGGGTTCTTCTGGTTGTTCTTTGAACTCAACACTCTCATTCTCAACCTTGTTTTGTGCTGCTGTCTCCTTTTCCAACTGGTCCGCCCTCTTTTTATTTTCCATCCACCTAAATAGTCTGCCGCTTTCAGGCTTAATCACCACCTCGCAATGGTCTCTCCCTTCTCATATCTTTGTAGACTTCGGAATCCATATCAATAAATGGATTGTATACCAGGCGAGAGTCACTCACCTGAGCAAAACACTGAAAGTCTCCTTATTGTCTGTCTGTGAGATGAAGTCCAGTTTCTTTAGCATGGTATACTGCCTCTTGGCTGATCTGGTCCTTCCCTGATGATGCTTCAGCCTCAACTCTTCTAGTGACTACATTTGATCTTTGCTGTCCAGACTTTAAGAACCAATGAAGTGCCCCCAAAGCATGGTGGTCACTGTCACCTCTATCTTGATCCTCTTTATCCCCTTCCCCTCTTGTCTTTATCCATTAGGATTCAATTCAGGCAGAACACCTTTCTTGGATATCCCTCCCGAGCAGAGTTCCATCTCAGCATTAGTTGGAACAGTCTTGCATGCTTCATTCTCTGTTCACCTGATTGTGAGTTCCATAAGTGCAGGAACTAACCATCCTTCTTTGTCACTGCAATAATATTTCATCAATGAATGGATGAGGAAACAAATGGGAGGTATCAGGAAATTTAGGATTTACTGTCTGTGTCCCTTATCTATGTGATCTTGGGCAGGTCCCTTTACCTCTCTAAGCCTGTGTGTCATTTTCTAGTCAAGTCTGTCTTATGCACACAACTCTTTTGATCTCCATTTGCCTGAGGGCCCCTGGGAGTATCACTGGTGACATGGATTAGAACAAAAACTGGGCCTGAGGCTAAGACCACAAATGAGGAAGTAGGGGTGGGTGGATGAGCAGGACCAGGGTTGCTGCCTCCTTTCCAAGATGGCACACTCCGCATAGAAAAGCAACTGTGTGCTCAAATATGGTTTAGGAACTGTGGATAAAGGTCAGCAAACAGACAATTTTGGGTGAGACACAGCTTATTTTTATACATATATTTGTGTCCCAGCTTACAGGGAAGCTGTCAGTTATATTTTTAAATTCCAAGAGCTCTTATTTATTTGCTGAAACTCCTTATCCATTAGGACTCAGTTCAGGCAGAACACCCTTCTTGGCCATCCCTCCCGAGCAGAGTTCCATCTCAGCATCAGTTGGGACAGTCTTACTTGCTTCATTCTCTGTTCACCTGGGAAGGCACTCTGCTTTCATGGGTGTAGAATCTTCTCTTATCTCTCTTAGAATATTAATTATATTGATTTAAAAAAATATTTGTTCTGTTTCCTGCCTTGCCTCTATTACCTGTGAATTCCTTTCTGATCTCTTTCTTTTAGGTTAGCGGTTTTCCTCAAGTGCCTAAGAGTAGAAATCTTTTATATTTATACATATGGAAGAATCAGAAGGGGCGCCTGGGCTGTGCAGTCTGTTAAGCATCTGACTCTTGGTTTCAGCTCAGGTCATGATCGAGCCCAACATTGGGCTCTGCATTCAAGGCAGAGTCTGCTTGAGATTCTCTCTTTCTCTCTCTCTGCTCCTCCCCAGTGCACACACTCTCTAAAATAAATAAAATCTAAAAAAAAAAAAAAATCAGGAATCAGAAGCTAATGGAAAAACCCACAGGAGCAAAGGTAGGATGGTTGATTGGTGGGCCTCACCAAATCATGATCTGACAGTTGATTTATTATCAACCAGGGTAGTCTTTTCTACTGGAGCTGTCAGTTTCTGTAAGCAGCTCTCTCCTCCAGTCACCAGTCTGAGGTGGGGCAAACAAAGTAGAAAGTAATTGGGAAGATGGGTTTCAAAATTTCACTTAATCTTCTTGTTTTTGGTACAGCATCTCACTCCTACTCTCTGCTTTACCTGTCTCTAGAACAATCTAGCCACCGTGTAAACCTCTTTTCTTTCTCTTGGATGTAGGATGCTTTCTTGGTGTCACTGGGTTAGATGAGGGGGTGAGAGGGTGTCTACATTTTTCATAAAGACTTTCAATCTGCATGTTTTTAGGCATATATTCAAACCCCTGTATTCTGAAACACCCCGTGCCTTCAATTACTGAGCCTTTCTAGTTCTTTGTGCTTTGATCTTGCTTCTTGCTGGTTTCCATGCCCACCGACCCCAATCATTTTGGCTTCATCATTTACTGACTTTGATAAGCTATCTCCAGTAGCTTTCTCTTTGTTCTGGAAGATTTAGCCATTAAAAAAATTATTTTGCTGGCATTTTAGTGATGTTTTATGGGGGGCAGAAATAGAAATGAATGTACATGTTAATTCTGCCATGTTGAACCAGAAGTTGGACTGATTTCCTTTAAAAAAAAAAAAATCCAAGGGACACCTGGGTGGCTCAGTCAGTTAAGTGGCTGACTCTTGGTTTTGGCTCAGATTGTGGCCTCAGGGTCCTGGGATCAAGCTGCACGTGGGACTGCATGCTTGGTGCCGAGTCTGCTTGGGATTCTCTCTCTACCCCTCCCCCTGCTTGCACACACTCTCTCTCTCTTAAGTGAATAAATAAAATCCTTAACAAAATAAAAAATAACCCATTATAAATGTTTTTGTGTTTTGGGTTTTTTTGCGGGGGGGGATTTGGTTCCTACACAAATACTTTTTTCAATTCCTTTCTCTGATATTCCGCGTGCTGGGCACTAGAAGTACACTGGTGACCACTACAGACGCTGTCTTTTCCTCATAGTGCTTACTGTCTAATGGGGGAGATAGACAGTCAAACAGGAAATTTACAAGTGAGTGGAGTGCTATGAAAGGTTTTGTGGCAGCAGTAATATCTAATCTGCCATGGTTTAGTTGCATGGGAGATGGCCAGGTAAAGAAGATGTCACAGCTAGAAGAACAGTAAACATTATCGTTTTGCATAAGAGAGGAGACACATGTGAAGAATAAAAATAAATTCAAAAAGGTTTCAGAAAGTGTTGAAGAGAGTGAGATATGAAGAATTGGGGCTGGAGAGGTAAGAGGGACCAGATTACATAAGGCCTCACAAGCCGTGATGTGGACTTTATCCTGAAGACAGCAGGAAGCTATTGAATGCTGTTAAGGGCAAATGTGACTACATCATTTATGCTTCTTTTGGTTTGTTGGGGGGGTGGTTGCCTTGTTTCCATTTCTTTCAGTTTTATCATTGTTACTTTATATATATTGAATGTATATTGTGAGGTTCATATATCCCAGTGATGGTTATGTTGTTTGTGCTTTCTTATTCTTTTTATTATTTTTTTGCCTTCAATTCCTTTGTCAGATGTTAAAATTGATACTCTGACCTTCTTTGATTCAATATTTTCATCCTTTAACTTTGTGTTTTCTTTTTAATTTCTTTCATAGATCATATATTGTTGATACATAAGAGAAAACCATTTTTAGGTAATCTAAGAGCCTTTGTCTCTCTTATACTTTTATTTATTTATCCCTTTAGCTATCTCAGATCTACCTGCATTCCACCTATCTATCATCTTTCTATTATTTATCATCTGTCATCCATTTATAATATCACATTGAACAAGTTGGACATGTTAGCACATTCTCATTTCTCTTTGCTCCATCCCTTTTTGCCATCCCCTTGCTGATATTATTTAAAGCTTTTGTTCAGGGTTATTATGAATAAACTTGTTTTTTTCTTTGTTTCTTAAATTTTAGGTAACAATTAATTCTACTACATTATTTTAATCCTTTTATTTCCCATATTTCTTCTAGCAGTCTATTGGATTTGCTTTTTACTTGAATTTTCTAAATAGTTCTTTGTGTTGCAAACCTGCTAAAACCTTGTATGCTTGAGAATGTGTCCATTGAGTATCCAGATTTAAGTCATAATTTGGCTTGAGTATGGCATTCTGTATTAAAATTGTTTCTTTCTTTAGGGGTAACATTTACCATGTCTGGTAATCTCCATTGATGGAGGGTTTCAAACTCAACTTCTAGAAGAGGGACAGGGGTGAGCTCCAAGGCAGAGTGTTCAAGATTCCACAGAACAATAACCACCACCCCAACTTTTATCTCTCCATTAGGCCACAACTTTGGTCAGAAACTTCCTTTAGATGCTCTGAAAAAGTAACCTGGGAAGGAAATTATCTCTATGGTGGCAACCCATTAATGGTTCATGAACTCGATGTAGTGAGTCAATCAGTATGGGGATGGGGAAGAAGAAGACAGGAGGGAGAAAAGGAAGGAAGGGGAGGAAGAGAAAGAGGGGAAGGGAGGGAGAAGAAACAATGGATTGGAATGGAACAGAATAGAGTTGGAATGGAATGCAATGGAATGGAATGGGTTGAAAAATATAAAGAGCATCTCAACAGTAGGCATGTTGTTTTGTGAAACTTTCTTTCATTTGTACAGGGCTGTATATACATACTGAGTCACCATGTAAAATGTGTTTTCTCATTGTGAGTGGAAGTCAAAATGAGTTTGAAGAACACAGCTTTCGATGTGATCCACCAAGTCTGAGGGGAGGGGGCATTGAGGTAGAGGAGGTAGAGTGAGTACTCAAGGCCAACTGGCCAGACCACATTTTTCCATTAGTTCCTCACTCTGCAGGATGTTGGCACTGCCCTGGTTTGACCCACCTCCCACCTGGCTGATGCTGCCAGCTTCTCTTCCACCCTAGAGCAGGCAATTATCCTCCAAAGATAATGCAGTCAAGAGCAGAACTTGAGAGCTTCTCCTCAACACATCCTTCATCACTTCACCGGTACCCCTGGCCCGAGGTTGGTCTTCACTTACATACTCAGTCTACCAAGGGGTTCCCCACAGTTTTTATGTTAGTTTCACAAATCTAGTTTTGCTTATTTCTGTGGTTCATCCAGGTTGGTTGTGTGGGAAGGAACCAGGCTTGTTTTCATCGTGTCATGAAGCAGAAACCTTACTGACGGTTTAACCGAGAGCTAGCATGGTCCTGGGCCCTGCTCTTCAGCAGCTCTGCCTCTGGCGGTCTTCACCCTCTTTCCACGCCACGCCAGGCCCTCCCACTTCCGTAAATCCTCATGCTGGGTTCTCTGCCTTCCCCCATGCACTATCTATTTTGACTTCTGCCTTTGCCTGTGATTATTGGAAACCTCAGGTTCCAGCCAGGAGGGAAATTTACAGCTCAACAACTACAATGTTGAAACCCTGACAAGTCCACCCTGGTTAATGGCTCTGAAAATATGGGAGAGGTGTGAACAACTCAATCTATGACTCCATATTGTGGCTCTGCAAAGATAGACTTGTAGGACCTATTTACTTGAACGGGAATTTTTCGTTTTCTTTTCCTCTTATGTTGCTGTTCCAAATGCTAGTCTCACTCAATATGGATTCATTACCTGGAGGATAGAGGATGGCTCAGATGTTTGGATAATCATCTTCTCAATAGTTTCTTTTTTCCTTTTCTGATTATGATTTCTGGAAATTGGCCAACAACAATGCAACAGGAAAGCAATAGCCTGAGAAAAAACGCAAACAGTGCTGGGTTGCATTAGAAAATTATCATATATTACATGCAGGTGAGATTCCTCAACTTCCCAGCCTGGCAGAAAGCTTTTAATAAAACAGCATGAGAAGGGAGGAACTGCTTTTGAAAATGAGATGTCATGGAATTTGGGGAGGCAAGGAAAAGGTAGGATGGCTCAATGGTGAAAAAATAAAACTGCTTCTGGAAGGGCAGGTATCTAGTGAGTGATAGTGGGCAAGCCATCGAGGACAACCTGAAGAATTGGGTCTTTGCCTTACCAGAGCAGGTCAAATTATATGCTGATCTTCCAATTCCTTGGAGTAGTGTGACAGCTGCACACCTTTATCTGGCCTCATGATGGGTGCAGGGTACTTCTCCACCCCTTGTCTTGAGGGTTGGCCAAGTGATTTGCTTTGGCCAATGGGAAGTTCGTGGATGTTATGTGAGCTTAGGTTTGAAATTCACTCATGAGATTGGGCTTGCCCTCTTGTACTCCTGCTTTTTCGCTGTAGAAAGAACATCCTTCAGGTAAGTGCTGGTCCAGGGAAGGTGAGAGACATGCAGAGGAGCTCTAAACCCAACCCACAGGTTGGAACCAAGCCCATTCGAGCTCAGACCACATCAGTAGCCAAACCTCTCTCAACTCATTGATGTGTGAGAACAAACAAACAAACAACTCACAAATAAAACACCGAGCTTTTTGATTTCCACTGAAATTTTGTTTTTTTTGGTTGGTTGTTATATAACAAACCTGACTGATAACATTCACTTAATAGGGCTGCCCTTGGATAAATGGGGAAGACACACTCTGCTTTTTTTTTTTTTTTTTGAGTTAATACCTGAGTTTATGAAGTGGAAGTGGCTTTAGAGTCCAGGAAAACTCTAAGTCATTGCTTTCTGTGGCAAGATGCCCAATCCAAATGGCAGTCTGTATGGAGGAGAGAGAAGAGACCAAACAGTCTCCAACACTTGCTGAAGAATAGCAAAAATTGAGGGATCAGTTCTAGCAAAGAACAGGGAAACAGCATTTCCAAATGTTGCTTACAGTGGGAGGTTGAAGTGAAGACCTTTGGGTAATCTGCATGCAATTATGCCAAAATAAAGAAAAAAAAGTGTCCTGAGAACTTTTTTTATCATGGCTAAGTTAGATGGGGACTGATGTGGCTTCTCATTCAGTGCTGGAAGTTTCAGTGATTCTGTTGGACTGATACCAAGTCTCAATCTTCAATATTTGGCACAGTACTAAACAAATAGGAGATGCTCAGTAAATCGACTAGCAATTGATAGATTATTAGGAAACTTAAACCTAATCACAGCACTGCCATTAATTAATTACATGACCTCAGACTAAGAGCTTACCTTCTCAGTTCCCTCATGTGGACATGAGAAAGAAACTATTTGATGTCTATGGTCTCTGTAATGGGGGGAGGGGGCGGATGATAAAAGGAGATGAAGATGGAGAAAATCTACAGTGTTCCTGAAGTGATAGAATATTATTTCCCCATAGGTACTACTCTGTTGGGTGCCTGAAACAAAAAGAATGCTGAAACCAGAATGCAGCCTTGAAGGAGTAATAGGGAGATATTTCCCCTATTATCTCTATAGGAAAATGGACAAAGGGAGTAACAGCAATATTGCTCTGTCCTTTTACTACTGTAATTTGTTAGGCCAAGTCAGGCCTGTGGGCTAAGAAATCAAGTTTTTTATTGCCCCTTAAATTGCATTCTAGGAGTCCTGATTTGACTCTATAATTGTTTTGTAAAAGCATGTCCTCAGTCGGCTGAATTGCAGTATTAAACCAGCAATACCTCTGATCACCTGGCCTCTTTTTTAAGATCCCCAGTGTCACAGTATTATGGCTTGAACTGTGTCCCTCCAAATTCATATGTTGAAGTCCTAACCTGCAGTATCGCACAGTGTGACCTTATTTGGAGATAGGGTCTTTACAGAGCTAATCAAGTTAAAACGAGATCATTAGTGTGGGCCTTAATCCAGTATGACTGGGGTCCTTATAAAAAGGGAAAACATGGAGACAGAGATTCACATAGGGAATATTCTATGTGAAGATGAAGGCAGAGATCAGGGTGATGCTTCTATAAGGCAAAGGACACCAAAGATTGCCAGCAAACTGGAAGCTAGGAGAGGCATGGAACAGGTTCTTTCTCAGAGCCCTCAGAAAGAATCACCCCTGCTAGCACCTTGATTTATGACTTCTAACCTCCAGAACTGTGAGACGATGAATGCCTGTTGTTCAAGCCAGCCAGTTTGTGGTATTTTGTTATAACCGCCTTAGCAAACCAATACACATGGCATCTCTGTTTATGAAAAAGCTGGCTCTTTGTGTTAACAACAAAGACTTATATAGTGCTTATGATTTGCTAGGTATAATGTTAGGCACTTTACTTATAATACATCTATTCCTCCTAAGAATCTCATGCCACAGGGCTCATAGTACCCCCATTTTACAGAGGAGGAAATCGAAGCACAGAGGGTTTTATCAACCTGCTCAAGGTTGCAGAGTCAGTATGTGGCACATATAAACCCGGGCATTTAAACCCAGGTATACTGGCTCCAGGGTCTGTCCTCCTACCTCCCTTGCATGTGATATAGGGCTTAATTTTGTCCTCTTGTTCTTATAGATAACTCTGGTCTACTGTCTTTGCTCTCTGGATAACACAGATTGACTCTATTTCTAACTCTACAGCATGGCCTCTCTCTTACATTTACGGCATGGTTACCTGAACCTTTACTGTCTCAGGCAGCCTCCTCTAAACATGCCTTACTTTGTCAGCATCACCATTAATTTACCACAGTTATCCAGAACCCCAGATGTGGTCTGATCCAATTGGTAAGTGGTGAAGTTATCACTTTCCATGATCTAAATATATTGATTTTTAAAGAAGTTACATTATACTAATGATCACGTATTAAACTTGTGGTCAACTGACAGATCCGATCAAAACTCATAGCTATTAAGCAAGTAACCCTCTGTTGGTGCAGTTGATTCTTTCAGTGGAAATAATGGACTTTGCATTCACCCCTAATCATTTTGTTGGGTCTTTTTTCCTCAGCATTTTAGACTATCAAGGTTGCTTGAATCTTATTCTATAATACATGGCCATTTATCATTGTATAGTGGACTTCTTCACTGAAGTATGTTGTGGGCAGTAATCTCCTGGGACATTCTATCATTTCCACCTAATTCAAGATGATTTCAGCCTGGCAGTTACTTTGGTCTTAATGATATGAAAATTTCAGGCAGTAGTTGTGTGTGTGCATGTGCATGTTCATGTATGTGTGTGCGTGTCTGTGTGTGTGTGTGTGTGTTTACATTGGTATATAGTATATTCCAGTTTAAAAATTTAGTTTACCCATAGTTTTCTTTGATTTTTTTTAAGCTCCTTGATTGCTTCCTATCCTTTTCTCTAGCTCCAAAATAGGAATACTGAAGCGTGTGTAGGTAAAAAGGCCATGCCTTATTTATCTACCCAAGGTCAGGCTTGATCTACCCAGGGTCAGGCTTGATCTACCCAAGAGGAACACTACTAGGTCTCCTTCTCTTTGACCTTCCCGTGGTGGTGCTGCAAGTCAGGAAATCTAATCTGTTCACCTTTTGGAAGTTCTTGGAAGATGTTCCTTTATGGGAAACATTGTTCCCCACCTGGGAGAGAAAGCAGGGCTCAGCAAGTGTTCTTAGCAGTTATCTTCACATCTTTGGCTGAGGACTCTATCTAATAGAAATACTGACTCCCAAAGCCACCCCAGTCTCCTTCTTTCCTGTAGTGGGGTGACTTTGTCTTTATGAAAGCATTTGAGCCTTTTTGCTGTGATTTTGCTACATTCTTCATTTGACCTCTTGGTGTTCTGAATCAGTAGCTACTACATCTGCTTTGGCTGATATGGAGAATGTCTTTGTTTCTACAGATTTTACAGCTCTTATAATAAGCTCTGAAAAAGTTTTATAAGGCTATTTACACTTATTTGCAACCCTCTCTCTTAAGGAAATTAGAATCTGTTTTCCTGGGGCCAAGTGGAAGCATACCCAGTTATAAATAGAAATACCCCATCCTATTAATGGTGGACCACCACCCCACATAAATTTGAGATACACCATCAGTAGCAAAATTCTTCTTACCACTTTTCCTGGTAAGCCCTTTGGGTTCTAAGATGGACATTGTCAATCACTTCCTAGCATTCATTTTCCCTTCCTTCGTACAAAATATCTAATTTTTAAAAAATATTTTATTTATTTATTTGACAGAGAGAGAGAGAGATCACAAGTAGGCAGAGAGGCAGGCAGAGAGAGAGGGGGAAGCAGGCTTCCTGCTGAGCAGAGAGCCCAAAGTGGGGCTCGATCCCAGAACCCTGAGATCATGACCTGAGCCGAAGGCAGAGGCTTTAACCCACTGAGCCACCCAGGTAGCCCTCTGATTTTCTTCAGATGTTCAATCTCCACATGTAATGCAGCCCAATAAATCAAGTGAGGTTCATTCAATCCCTGGTTTCACGGATGAGTCTCAGTTAGTCCAAGCCAGAGATAACGACCCCATCTCCTTTGCTGGCCATCACTTTGGAACCAGGGCTTATGAAATTCACATTCGATGGTCCCCTGGCAACTATTGATCTAGGGTTGGCCATAGGACTTAGGTGGCCAAATAAGACTGAAGGGAATTATTTTTATTTCACAGTTAAGAGAGAGCTTTTGTCTCTTGCTTAGTGAACATGCATAAGGAAAAGTATAGCCCTAATGCTGTATACAGCCGAGCTGCAATCATGAAGAAAACCAGCTTGAAGACAAAGCCAACACATGCAAAAGGGCCAAATGAGAGAATTTCAAAGCAACAGAACCTGGGTCAGGATGTGCCTAGCTTTCCCATTTTCTTCATTGTTTACACCTCTGATAGTCAAACATGCTAACTGATACAGACCCTTAAGAAAATTGGAATTTGTGTTCCTGCCAGTATGGTAGAGCTCCTGAGGTGGGCTTGCACGGGGGACAGTCCAGATTTTAAGTGGTGAATTGTCAGTTATGTTTGTATAATGCAATTGAAATATTGGCTTTTTATTGATTAGCTTTTTTAAATGGAAGACAGAGTTGCTCACTGGGCCTCAGATGACTTCTCCACTGATCTACTATTTTATCCCAATAGTTCCACCCATTTTGGTTACAGAATAGTGGTGATCACATGGTGAGCTGGTCACATCTTGACAGTGATAAGTAACTATAAGAATCTTTTAAAAAAATCCCTCAAAAATCTGATGTTGATTTGGACAGCTGCCTAAATTATGTTGGAAAAAGGAGACATTTAGTTCATGTATGACTGAAAAAAAAAGGAAAAAATATATTGTGGCCTTTCTTTTCTAGACGGCTGCTCGTAGGAAAGTTATTTGGTGTCTTCCTCACAGAAATGTAAATATTCCTCACAGTGTCTCATATCTCTGGGAAGCTTGGAGAACTTGGAAGATGAAGGGTTTCATGTTGTAGAATGATTATTTCCAGCATTTCTAATCAAACAGCCTATAAGAAAGTGAATTATATGTGGTCCACGCTAGTTCGATGCAAAATAAATTCACACACATCTTCATGCTTGGTACGATGCATTTGTAAGCTTTAGACATTCAGGCTTTTTGCTTTTGTGACAGCCTTGGCTTTAATGCTAAAGGACTGGTAAACCTCCGGTGGCCTGAATCCCAAGTTCTCTTTGGCCAATGTAAACTTTCTTCAGTGTTTCTGACCTGGACATTGGGTAATTTGCTTTTTTTAGGGCAAAGAGGTGTCAATTCTTGAAAAGAATAAGCTTTCTTAGTTTCATTTCAAATAACCAATGTATAACTCCAGTTTTTCTTTTAGTTGAGCTTACAAGTCTGTGTGTGGGGTGTGTGTGTGTGTGTGCGCGTGCGTGTGCACGCGCACACGTGTGCATGCGCACACGTGTGCATGCTGATGTACACACGTGCATGAGCTTTTTATAAACCAGTAGCAAACAGCTTAAGAGATGTGGTCACATAGAACAGACTGTGCATCCTTTTCTTGAGTGAGAGATAATAAATCATTCTTCTCAGGTGGAATCTTTTATTTATGCTCTGGGATTCCATTTTATCGAGAAAGCTTTGGTTTTCCTTTTTGGCTTTGTCTAAGCTGTGCTTTAGCAAGTAATTTAAATCAAGCTGACATTTATTAGTGAGGACATGGTCCACTCCAGTCTCATACTCACAAACCAGCTGTTGCCATCCCAACTTTGCTATGGGTTTTCCCATTTGTAAGTAGGCGTGTGTGGTGGCCACGTTGCGTGGTTGCAGATTTACTGTTTGTAAGTCAGTGGACTGAAGTCACTATCCACATCCACACCATGGGAATTGGTTATCGAGGGGTTTTATTTTGCCATTAAAAGAGTGGTAACTTAAAATATGAGCAATTAGATAGAGTTACCATAATCAGAAAATACAAGATTTTAGTAATTGTTCCTATGCTGAAAATATTCCTGTTTTCTTTTTTAAAAAGGTTTTACTTATTTATTTATTTAAGAGAGAGAGAGAGAGAGAGAGAGAGAGAGGGAGAGAATCTTAAGCAGACTCTGCGCTGAGCCTGACACGAGGCTCGATCCTACAACCCTGAGATTATGACCTGAGCTGAAATCAAGAGCCGTTCCCTCAACTGTCTGAGCCACCCAGGGGCCCCCAAATATTTCTATTTTCTAAGACATTTTCACATTCTTATCATTTTATCCTCACAATAATCCTAGTGGTTAGGGGGTATATGCCGTTATTCTGTCTTATAGTTGAAGAAAGGCAACTGAAGGGAGCAAAGTGATTTTTCCCAAGGTCACTCCCAGTTACAAAGCAAGTTACGATGCCACCAGTCCAGGGGCTCAAACTTGGACCTTCCAAGGTCTGCTCTCTTCCATGGCAGGAAGAAACAAAGCTTGAAACAGTACTCTAAGGTAATTCTAAAATATTGTGTGTGTTGTTCTTGACACTGATGTTTTAATGGTATTTCATGGAGATATTAAATAACTCTCTTTGTTAGACTGGAACTATTTGGGTACTGTGACTGGCATGCCTGTTAAGTTGTTTCTATGTCGTTAAATATTTCTTAGGACCAGGGTGGGAGTGGTTCTAGAAAGACACAGCTTCACATTCCTTTCTTTCTTCCAGATCTAGAAATTCCTACTCTGTAAACAAGGAGTCTTCGGGTGTTGGAAGGATCTTTTGGTGTTGTTAGCTCCCCCATGGACTTAAAACGTTTCAATGCTGTTTCTGCATCTAAGAGATTGTTTTGTCCTGACAACCCTATCTCCTGGAATTCTCTCAGATTTTGAAAACTCATTTGATTAACAAAATTTTGAGCGTCTGTATATGCTGGCAGTGCTCAGCCCCTCTCTTTAGTGATCTCACCATTTTGTTGTGTGTGTACAAAGACTGTAGTTGGGAGCAAACATTCGATTTTGCTGAGGTTAATGATAGACTAAAGAGACTGAAACATTGTTTTTCTCCTTGAGTTATTCTGCTTTTACAGGATATTCCATTGAGTGAATGTTGGACATAGGTGGTTCCTTTTAACCCTGAATCAATTTATTCCAGAAGTTGTGCTATTAACGTTTGAAATCTGTAAAGTAGGATACTTAAAGTAAGGGCCGTTGCTTTAAGTTAGGTAAAGAGTATCTTATAGTCCTGGGTGCCATTTTTATTTAACTCTGAGGAACATGGGGGGTGATCTACCAGCCACCCAGCTTGGACTGGGAGTGGCCTCATGGAGCTGGAGGGCGGGGCCAGGTAGGGGGAGGGAGGAGGTGGCTTCTATGTTTCTTCATCCTCTTTATCTACACTTCCTCCCTACATGATCTTGTCCCATTCCTATGTCTTGCTGCATTTCTCAGAGCTTGGTCAGGGAAATAGCAGCAATTCTAGGTATTATAAGCAGCAATTGTGTTAATTCAGGGACCTAGAGGCTTACAAAACTCTTGGAAGGTCAGGGAAACTACCATTGCAAATCTCAGCTCACTGCAGTATTGGGGTGGATAATTCTTAAACGCTTGCCCTGAAGTCACTATTTCAAGTCCAGGAATTCCACTGGCTTACAGCTCTGGAGCAGGTGATTCTCTAGAGCTTTCCTGGAAACCCCCGCATCTGCTGACTGGCCACGCGTCTGCCTGGAACTTGCGAGGGAGTGCTCTGGCTTCCAAACTTTATGCAACGCCTCTGAGGGGCAGATTCTAACGTCCAGACGTACAGGGGAAGATTTCTGAGAAATGTGTTTCCAGGCTCCTTTGCTGAGATACAGAGGGCAATGTAGCGGGAAGTGGCGTTAATACTGAGTTATCAGCAGGACATTGCCTGTATCCATGTAAGACATTTTTTCGGTCCTCTCTATGTGTGAAACAGTGTGCAAGAATGCATGAGACCGAGCCTCCATGATGATCACAAATATAAGTGGGAGAGCTACTTGCAACGTGGTGGTCTTTATCTTCTTTAAAAATGACTCTCTTAGGAAAAAGGAGGGATAAGAAATGAAGAGAGAAGGAAGCCAATGATGGCCCTACTTTAACCTACCTTTTGTCCTCAAAGCAAGAACTTCCCTCACCAGTTAAAAAAAAATTTTTTTTAAATTAAAAAATTAAAAAAAAAATTCATATTCGTTATTCCAGTTACTGAATGAGCCTTTACCAAGTCTAAATGAATTTCAAACATTGGCTAGGAGTTATATATCCCAACATAAGGAGAGAGACTCCTAAATCAACAGTTCTCAAAATGTCTGATGCGGCGAAGCACTTCTCAGATATTAATTCAATGAAGAAAAATATCTTTCCTTTTAAAAGTAAGAGGGATGATCAGGAAAATAGAGAAACTAATTCTCGTGAGGTGGAGAATTGTCTTCTGGTTCTTCCCTCCAGCTATTACTTTTTTTAGTCCCCACTTCATCATTTACTTGCTCTCTAAACCCTCTTTTTTCTCCTCACACCGATAGTGCCATTTGTCCTTCTCCTCTGTTTTTCCAAGGAGATTTGGCCGCATCGAGTGATGGTCACCCCCTAGCCTGGGGAATACTGATTGTATTCATATAAATCATCTGTTGGTAATGTATGACTGGCCGACTGCTCGGGCCAGTAGGTCTTGGAATGCGTCCTCCACCCAAAAGCCCTCCTCTCTCCCACATACATCTTTATCACTGGATTTCAAAGACAGATCATGCACAGGAAGAAGGAAAAGCTTTCTTTCTTTCTTTTTTTTTTTTTCCCCTTAGCATCCCCTCCTCCTACCAAAACTCACCATGGTACCCAATGGGAAAGAAAGGAGATAATGAGGATTTTTTTTTCCTTAGAAAATTTGCAAGATGAAGCCCAAGAGACAGAGCATGCCAGCTGTTGTGGAGAGCATGACTGCCTAGTCCCTTCGGCCACACATGCTGAAGTCATGAAGTTGGGAAATCTGACTCAGGAGTCACTGTCCAGTGTGGGAGCTGACGAAGAGCCAAATGGTCTGGGACAACTGGTAGCCCAGCCAGTCCCCCGAGCTCAGGCCTGGTTTGAGGGCTTTCTTGGGCAGAGATCAGTCGGAGGGAGACCAGAGGGCTGGGATTACTTCTGGAATGTCATGTTCTGGGAAGCCCTGAAAGGTCGGATCACTTCTGGGGTCAGGATCAGCTGTGGGCTTGGTATCCCTATCGTTTACAAGGGAAGTCCTGAGTACCTTGGGTCTACCTTGGATGAACCGTACAGCACGTCAGATGCATACGCCTACGCCAAACAAGATAGGATATTCAATAGTTCAAATGAGAGAAAGTGAGAAAGCACATATTTCCGTGCTTTTTCTAATACAGCTTTATCTTTATTAAAATTACAATGTGAGTCAGTCATCACTTGGTATACAAATGAACAAACACAGTAGAGTGAACGAGGTTTTCAATACAGGCTCTAGGTTCAACTTGTCGCTCACCCAGCCCGTTTATGATTAGTTCCCATCTGTCTCATGCTGTTTTTCCAGGTTGAGGTGACATCTATGCTTAGTCCTGACACAACTGCCCCAGGATCCTCCTCTTCCGCCCTTGCTATCAGCTCTGGAAGCAGCCCTGGCTGCCTCTGCTACCCTGGAGACAAGAGCACCTTTCTGGGCTCCCAGGGAACACATTTCGCAGACATGGAGTCCTCTCATCAGCGTTGCCTCCGTACCCTGGTTCTCCAAGGAGTTCGCATAATGGTCCCTTGGGAAACTCATGATAAATGCAGATTGCAGGCTGCGGTCTGAAGAGGTCTGGGTGGGCCCCTGCAGACCGCCGCATCTTCAGTCCGTTCCCAGGTGAGTCTGACAGTTGCTGAGAGCTGCTGGCATGCCTGGGACAGCTGCCTCAGGAACTTCTTTTTCCGAGGATGCCTCCACATGCCTCCTTTGGTTCCCCCCCCACCACCCAGCAGGTGCAGACATTTGCTAACAGAAGTTCTTTGCTGTATTGCTGGATGTCAGAGCATTTTACAACTAGCTTTCTGCAGAACAGTAAAAAACAAAAGAGTTCAGCTTAAACATAGCCAAACAACTTTTAACAGAGCAGTAAAGTGATTTCCTCACCAGGCTGTGCTCTGCAGCAGATCTGAGAAGCTCTGCTCACTCTGGACCTTCTCGCATGTTTACGCCGGGCCCACTTCAGATTCACCCTCACGCAGACCTGGTGTGCTGGGTGGAATATAATCTCCCGGGACCATCACACTGACTTATTTCAGACCCGTGTCCTCCGGGGGCAGCTGGGAGCTGGCCAAGGCCTCAGGGCAGCTGGGTAGTGGAGCCTGATGCCCAGCGCTGCCTGGTGGCCTTCTGAGCTCCGCAGTCTGGGTGGTCTGCGTGCTGGCAGAGCGCAAGGCTGCAGGAGTTCACAGCCCCCCTCTGGGGGACATGACGAATGGCCTTGCTGACAAACCGTGGTCTGCTTTCCATCTCTGAGCCATGAACGGTTTCGTTTTCAAAGCCAGAAAACAAACCACGGGAACGAGACACAACACACGCAGGCCACAAATGATGCAGCCATATTCTCGTCTCAAGGAAGGGACCTGCAAAGGTAAAAGAAAAACAGCTTTGTTAGAACTCTTCAATGAAAAGTTAATACAGCAAACCCAACCAGAACTTGTAATGGGACCCTCTGTGCCCTCCCCGACTGAGGCCTTCTGACGTGGTTGACAGTCAGTCCTTTCTAGTGGGCAGACCTATCCGATGCTGGTTTTCTCCAGGAGTTTTCCAACCGTGCTCCAACCCGGGGGGCTTCCCGGGCTGCCGTCATGGGCGATTTGGGCAGGCCAGGAAATGTTCTGGGTCCTCTGCACTCACCAGCTGCGTTTCTATCTGACTTATTCATAGAATGCTACCAAAATCCCTTTTGAGGAAAACGTTCTGT
The DNA here is from genome assembly GCA_028534135.1 of Potos flavus. Lineage (NCBI taxonomy): Eukaryota > Metazoa > Chordata > Mammalia > Carnivora > Procyonidae > Potos > Potos flavus. The sequence goes on along the minus strand of CM052892.1, from coordinate 45,943,987 downwards.
AAACAACGTTGGAACTATTCCAGTCTACTTTGGTCCCACATGCTTTCCAATGGGTGGTTCCAGTAAAGAAAGGAGGAAGACAGGATAGCAATTTTACAAGAAGGATATCCATTTCTGGGCCCCTCCTGTCTGATGTTGTCCACCAGTTCCCTCTGTCCCGCTCTGTCCCTTCCTTTGGGCACATGCATAAAAATTTAAGGTTGCATTACCAAGAGCCAGAAAGAAAGAGCGAAGAATCATGTCTCTGAGGATTGTGAATGACAAGGAAAGCATGTTAGTTAACCAATATGATAAGTGAGTCCTCACCTCAGCCTCTCCTACCTGGCAGACAGGTCCCTGGTATGCCTGGGTCCCGTGTGGGACACGAGCTTATGAACACAGGCCTGTCCTCTCCATGTTCCTACAGCAACATAGGAACTATCACAGATAACGTGGGCTTGGTGAAGAATGGGTCACCCTTTTACGCCCACCTCCCACACATGAGTGCTCCCTACTGGCCACGTGTATAGTAAGTGATTTTGTTCCCCTAGCCATAGCTGACCGAGCCAGTCTTCCTTGCGTAGTGGCGAAGAGCACGATTCACGCTAATACAGAAGGTGGCATGAGATGTAGGGTGACGAGCATTGCCAGTAGGAAGCACATTGTAGGCAAAGGCAGGGAGGCATGAATGAATAAAGAATGCAGGGTAGGCTGGGGGGAGTACCTGGAAAGGAGGCTGGGGTCCCTGTCGTATTGGGTTAACATATTTGGAATATTCTCATAGACAATTGGCAGACTTTAGGAAGTACCTTAAGCAAAGGTAATGATCAAGTCTAAATATTTCAAAGTTAACTCTAGTGGCTCAGTAGAACATGGATAAGGAGTAGAGAGGTGGTCAAGAGAATCTTTCTCAAAATGGTTCATTTGTTCTGTCATTCAAAAAATGCTTACGGAGTGTGTGTCAGAGGAGGGACGATTAGGGTGTAAATTATGGTGGTCATTGGAGAAAGGAGGAAGACGTTCACAGCACATGGCCAACAAGACCTGATGGCTGATTCTTTGTGGGTCTGAGGGAGGGGTTCCTGAGACCCCAGAGGGACCAATAGGACCATTATTCCCAAGGGAGGAGGAGCTCTCTGGGGTGTGGGTCCTGGAGCAGTGGGAATGTGTACAGAAATGAGCTTTCTCTCTCAGCAATGAGACTATCCTAACATTCAGAGGACTTTCAGGAGATTTAGCATCAATCCACACCTTCTAGAAAATTAATATTAAAGCAAAGAAGTATATTATAGGATGATGTGAAACAAAGTGTTAACAGGGAGGTCATCAGAGGAACAATTTATTATAAGGGACTGTGACCCCAGTACTAATGTGAAAGCCCTTTCAAGAGCATTTGTGCCTTCTAATGATTCATAGCAAGGCCAGGACACAGCCACCTTCAGTGAGGGTGGGCTTCTTTGGAGAATGTAGATAAACATTTGGGCCCATGGGAAAATGCTGGCTGAACTTCTTTTGGGGAAGCATGCTTAAGGGAATGAGGTGAAAGCAGAAGATCTTATTTTCTGCCAGTTTTCTCCCCTTCCTCATTCCCATCCATTCAGAACATTCCTCAGAGGTGGTTTCCCAAGCTTCTGAAATCCACACTTGGTTCTTTCTCTTTCTCGGAGCATGCACTCATATACACACAGACACACACACATCCACGCACACGGTGAAATATGGAGAACTCTGAGTTACCGGAATATTTTTTCCATGTCACCTACTTCCCTACAGAAGTGTGAGAAAGACGAAAGGGCCAGAGAAGAGCAGAAGGAGCAGGGCTTTGGTGCCAGAAAAACCCCGTGTGGAATTCTGCCTGACATGACCCAGTGCGAGACACTGACCGGACCTTGGTTCCTTTTTTTTTTTTTTTAAAGATTTTATTTATTTATTTGTCAGAGAGAGAGTACAAGCAGGCAGAGTGGCAGGCAGAGGCAGAGGGAGAAGCAGGCTCCCCGCCGAGCAAGGAGCCCGACGCGGGACTCGATCCCAGGATCCTGGGATCATGACCTGAGCCGAAGGCAGATGCTTAACCGACTGAGCCTCCCAGGCGTCCCCGGACCTCGGTTCCTTTAAAACTTCTTAGCACTATCTCGGTATTGGAAGCGATGTCTGCAAAATATCTTTGAAGGCATTTGGTAACTCTTAGGATGAAATCAGGACTTTGTGTCTCTGTGCTGTAAAGTTTTCCTTGTTTCATTTTTCGTCATAGTGAATCATGGTCCCAGCATATCCTCTAACAGGTAAAACTCTCTAGAAACAAAACTTTAGCAAATATCAGTGTGGAATTTATTAATGTTTTATTTAATTACTGGGCATTTAATGAAAGAATGAATTATTAAGTGAGGACATTGATTGTTCCCTGTGTATGGCAAGAAGATCTCCTGTGTATGCTTAAAAGAGCGCCATAAAATGGAGAGCTAGTAAATTAAAGAAAGGAAGGAAAATGGAGTGAGGATTGAAATCATAATTTAGCCTGTAAGTCTGCATAAAATGACAGTCACACCCCACTTATCCCATACCCGCCATACCTGGGACTTGTAGCACTTCTAGAATAGTGGTGAGTGCAGACCCAGAAGAGAATTAAATGCTGCTGCAAGAAGTTGAAGATGCATGGCCATTGGACTCATGGGCCAGACAAGGCGAGCTCTCTGGTGTCTGTGCCTCTCCAGATCTCACCCCTCTTCACCCTGCTCTGTGCCCTGGAAGCCTTGTTTTTTTGTTTTCGTGTTAGGTTTGTCCAACAGGAGACCCTCGAAGGGTATGGAAGGGAGGGAAGAGAGAAGGTTGAGGTATTTATCCCCCGGTTCTTTCAACCGAGGTTATTGCCCCTCCCCAACGGGTCTCTCTCTGTGACACTCTCTTTCTAAGCCCTAGAAGTTAAGTTCTGGGTTCCCTCTCCTTACCACTTTGGACCTAGAGGTGGTAAACCACCCAAGCTGGTCCCTACAGCTGGGCTGGAGTGCTTAGTGCAAGGGTAAACTGAGTCTTAACCAGTAAGCTCTGAGTCTTTCCCTGTATTGAGACACAATCTAAGAGTTAATGGTCACAGTTTATATAATCGATCATTTTGGAGATAAAGCCAAGTTATATTCCATATATTCCCCAAAGGAAACAATATTTGTTGAGGACCTACTCCTGGCCAAAATAGGTATATTTTAATCCTCATAGGAGCAGAAAGTAGAATAGCATTATCCCCATTTTATAGATGAGGAAGTATGTTTAATAGAATTAAGTAAATTGCCTGAAGCTACACAGCTAGTGTGTTTGAGACGTGAGAACTGAACACAACTTTTCTGATTTTACTGAGCACACACACTATTTCAAAAAAGAATGAATCCTTATCTAGAATGATCCACGAACATTTCCAGCAGTTGAAGCATGACTATATGTTTCTGTGTTCTGCTGGTTTTTTTTCACAGCCAACTTTGCTAAGACTGCATCGTATAAAAGGTGCATCATTTACAAGGAGGCTCATTGAAGTAAATAAATGGGTCTCTCTTGGAGGCCCGCATCTATGCTATCGGCGAGAAGCCAGAGGAAGGACAGTACTGAGCCTCAAATGGAGCTATTAAGAGAGAAAGAGAGAGGGTGCCTGGGTGGCTCAGTGGGTTAAAGCCTCTGCCTTCGGCTCAGGTCATGATCCCAGGGTCCTGGGGCGCCACTGGCACCTTCAAATTTGTTCCCAAGCATAAAAGGAAAGTCCAACCCAGGAAGACATCCACCATGACAGCCACCAGGAAACCCAGTGAGGCCAAGGAGAAGGTCCCTAAGAAACCAATGGAGGCAAAGAAGGACCCTCCCAACCCAGATGAGGTGAAAAGGGGACCGAGGAAGCTGCGAGAGGTGAGGACGGCTCCTCCCAAACCAGGTGCAGCCAAGGAGAAGGCTCCCAAGAAAGGCGGCCAGACCAAAGACCAAGAGGCAAGAGTGAGTGAGGCCAGGAAGGCCTCCCAACAGCCAGACAAGCCCCCCTGGGTCCCTCCCAGTGCCACTGGGCTCAGTGGGAAGTCAAAGGTCAAGGCAGAAGGAAGAGCCAAGGTGGTGAGGCCCACAGGAAGATAAAAGCTAGGAGTCAGGGTGCAAAATCCACAGTCCATCCATCAGGTTCTCTGCTCAGCAGGGAGCCTACTTCCCCCTCTCTCTCTGCGTGCCTCTCTGCCTACTTGTGATCTCTCTCTCCCTCAAATAAATAAATAAAATCTTAAAAAAAAAAAGAGAGAGAGAGAAACAGAGACAGAAAAAATGGGAGAGACAGAGAGAAAGAAGCTTACATTTTCCCCTCCTTCGCAGTTGGTGCATTGAGTTCTAGATGGTCAGCTCTGTGTTGGGACTAGTCAATTTCACATCAAGAAATATTATATGGGGCTAGCAGGTGGAAATGCCCGCTGTGAGAAATAAGGAGAAAGAAAGTCTGAGCTGTAAAGAGAAAAAGACATGAAAATAGCTGGTCTAGGCTTTCTAACCAAATATTCTGTTCAGGGAAATCTGACAGATAGGCAGGGCACAGTCCAAATCAGAGGTTGGCTGTTTTGTTTTGTTTTGTTTTTTTAGCTGTGTGACTTTTGACTAGTTAATCAACATCTCTGAGCCCTTTTCCCCGAATTAATAAAACAGAGTTAATCTTATTATCCTAACTTCCAGGGGCATTTTGGAGATTAAATTGCATTCAGTCATAATACGGTACTCGAAATGTAGTGGGTCAAAATAAATGGTCCCCATTATCATCATCATCATCACCATTATCATCATCATCATCAAGGACTTCAGAGCCTGGTTGGAAGGATATGCAAGTAAGAGCTGCTATTTAGACAACAAGACGTGTTCATGCTGAATGGCGTTTGTCAAAAGAAGAACGAGAAAGCTAGCTTTGGTCCCTTTCTTCGAGTGTTGGGGCAAGCCACCAAATTTCGTGGAGCCTCAATTTGGGCATAGATAAAATGGGGCTAATAATGTGTCAGCTTCCCAGAATACTGTGTTAATGACATAGATGAAATGAAGCCTGTTACCTTAGCAGATGGAATTACAAGGCAGTAAGAGTGGCCCTACTTGTAACACCGCTAGTCGGGATTTTGTGGCCTTTGATTGCTGTCTCAATGGTGTGCGGTCCAGAACCAATATTTTAAAGATCTCTCTCAGTTTCCAAAGCAATTTCTTGATCCATTTTCCTTTGTAATGTCCCCCCTTGGAAGAAATCGACTTGCATGTGTTAGCCAGAGAAGGTGTGTGGATTGGGATTGGGGGAGCAATAATGGTACGATATGCCGTGTTCATATGTAGGCATGTTATGTTTCTAGTAAAATTAAGGCTGCTCAGAGGATTCCCAGCTCCAAATCTTGCCTGGGGAAGGGAGGGCCCCTTCTGTAGCTCTGACATGGGACTGTCACTAATGGTACTGTGATAAGCCCTTACTTGGGAAAGTTTTCTGGGGGGGGGTAGTTATAAATTTTATTTTAATAATGTCTCTTAAAACAGAAAACAAATTGGTATCCAACCCAGTTGATTCAACAACTATTTAGTGAGTGACTGTTATATATTGTAAGGCCTTGGCTTTGAAAACCCCATCGTTTTAAGACTTATTTTAACATCGATTTCTGCTGGATTTAATAAAGCAAGGCACCGCCAGCCCATCCGAATTCCTGGTAGGAGCAGCTGCGTGTGCTGGTGGGCATGCACCCTGTTCTCCTGAGTTTGTCCTCCTAAGTTTCATGTTCAGCACAAAGAGGGAAGGGGGCAGCAAAAGCCATGGCATGGGACTCTGGGAAGGTGGGTGAGCAGGTGGGGCACAGATGCAAGGGTGAAGATTGGAGTAGGTGGAAGAGATGAAGTGAGCCTGACTGGACTGGAGGAGAAATCAGCAATTCTCAGTTCCTCCTGTGGGCTGATTTCTAAGCATTTCTTTCTTTCTTTCTTTCTTTCTTTCTTTCTTTCTTTCTTTCTTTCTTTCTTTCTTTCTTTCTTTCTTTCTTTCTTTCTTTCTCTTTTTTAAGATTTTATTTATTTATTTGACAGAGAGAGAGATCACAAGTAAGCAGAGAGGCAGGCAGAGAGAGAGGGAGAGAGAGAGGGTGAAGCAGGCTCCCCGCTGAGCAGAGAGCCTGATGGGGGGCTCGATCCCAGGACTCTGAGATCATGACCCAAGCCAAAGGCAGCGGCTTTAACCCACTGAGCCACTCAGGCACCCCTCTAAGCATTTCTGATGCTGTCCCTTCCGTAAGGAAAATACCTTCAGCTTCCCGGGTGACTTCTGCAACAAAATTCTGAGAAGCAGGTAGTGAACAGTTGCCTGAGGTGTACGAAGCCATTTGAAGAGGATATTGGAGCCCCCATGAATATGCCCCAAATGCCCGTGTTGGCGGGCTTCCCATGGGAGGCTGCAGCCCACACTGGTTGACAATGGGATAGCATTGACCAGACAGATAGCACAACCAGGACGTTTGATCAGGATGATGATGAAGGAAGAGACTGGAATAGATTCTCTTCTGCAGGCAGTTAGGAAGCTCACAACAGACATGGGACAAGTTAGTGTGTGTGTTGGTCAAAGATGAAGATGGAAAGAAAGAATGATTATAAAAACACCCAACCCACCCTTTTGGTGGCCGTTACTTGGCTGTGGAAAAGGTGGCTTGTGACAAACTCGAGACTGAGAAACCAGTGCCGTATGGAGATGGCTTTCAGGTCAAAAACAAACAAACAAACAAACAAACCTTACTAATCCCTGCTTTGCAAAACATCAGCGAGTGCGTGTAATACTAGCAAGACCTGAGCTTTCAATAAATCAGAAAACAATGGAGGCATTGTCTGACTTCACCAAACAGTCCTTTGCTCCACGACACAGAATACTCTCGTCTGTAGGCAGCTAAAACTCAGCCCAATCTTATCGAACTAAATTGATTTATGAGAGGAGAAACCTAAAAAGGGAAGCAGCAAAATAATGATATTAATTCTAATAATGCATTGACTAGTGCTCCTATAAATCACTCTCCCCACTCAGATTGATTTCATGAGGCTCCGAACTCCCATGTGAAAGCCCATCTCCAGCCGCCCAGGGCCTCCTCCTGCAGATAGAGCTCAGGAGAAGGGTGGGGGGTCTGTGGGAAGTTCACAGGAATTTTGCCTGCGAAAGGCCTGTGGGATCAACCCCAGAGGTACCGATGTAATTGGCCACACACACAAATGCTGCCGCATCCGAACATTTTTGGCAACACATGAAAGCCTCGTTCCTAGAGGCCACTTGAGTGTCCAAATAAAAGGGGATTTTTGTTAGTGAAAACTGGAAAGAATAACCCATCCTAGGATCAGGCTAATAGGGCCTGGCCTGTTAAAATGTAACACTGGGCTGGCCAGAGTTTGAAGTGTTGCTGGCAAGGATTCGGAGCAGCCTCGAGGAGAGCCAAGCGTGGCTCGCAAGGAAAACTCTGCGGGTGAGTGAAGCTTTCCACGGCCCCAAGAGCCCGCATGGCCCGCCTTGAGGGGAAGAGCTTCTTCTGGGGTGAGAATCTTCCCCGAAGGGTGGAGGGCTGATAGCCTGTGGTGGGTTCTGCCTCCCCCCACGCCCCACCCACCAGCAGGCTGTGATTCTGGGCGAGGGCGACTCTGTGGCTGACCTTGGGGGCCCACTTGTGCACATGGCCTGGGAACAGCAGTTGCTCTCTGTGCGTGGGAAGGGTGTTGACAGCCGTGGACTGAGGGGGTTGGGGGAGGGAAGCGGAGAAAGTGATGTTGTAGAAATAAGGCCACGGAGGCCTGTTCTTATCACCAAAGGGCCCCCAGCTGAAGAAAGTTCTACTGCTGCTTGCTTCACAAAAGAAACGCCTTCTTTTACTGAGGGCCAGTCTGGGCCCTGAGGCTCTACATCTAGGGTTGCCAGAAAAAATAGAGGATGCCCAATTAAATTTGAATTTCAGATACGCGACCAGTGCTGTGTAAGTATATACATCCCAGATGTTGTATGGTACGTAACTATCCTAAAAATATTTTTTGTTGTTTATGTGAAATTCGAATTTAACTGGGTAGCCTCTATTTTTATCTGTTGTGTTAGGCAGAATTCTTAAAGGTGGTCTAATGACCCTTATTTTTGTATAATCTCCTCCCCTAGAGTGTGGGGGAAAACCAGAGGCCATGTGGGACATTGCTCCTGGGACTAAGTTATAGGACATGCAACTGTAATTAAGGTTGCTAAGCAGTTGACTTGGAGTTAATCAAAACGAAGGCTATCTGGGTAGGCTGGGCCTAACCACATGAGCTCTTTAAATTGTGATCTAGAGGCTAGGGACATAAGAAGTCCAATATTCGTGGGGCACCTGGGTGGGTCAGTCAGGTTAAGCGTCTGGCTCTTGATCTCAAGGTCATAAGTTCAAGCCCCTACTTTAAGAGGAAAAAAAGAAAAGTCCAAGACCCGAAGCAGTCAAGAATTCTGTTGGCCTTGAAAGAGAAAACTATGTGCGGAAAAGATCACGTGGCAGGGATCAGTGGTTGGCCTCCAGGAGCCGAGAACTTCCCCTAGTTAACGGCGAGCAAGAAAACAGGGATGTTTTCTTAGGCCTAGGCCACGATGTACTGAATTCTGCCAATTCAGAACTGGGAGGAGGACCCCAAGCCTCAGGAGAGATGGCAGCCTGGCCACCCTGATTTTGACTGTGTGAGACCCTGAGCAGAGAGCCCACCCATACCGTGCCAGACTCCCAGCCCTGGAAACTGTGAGAGTAAAATCGGTGTTGTTTTAAGCTGCCAAGTTTGTGGTCATGTGTTGGGTAGCAATAGTAAACAAATACATTTGTTAAATCTGGCATCTCCCTCTGTAGCCTATGGCCTCCCAAACACCCTCGCACAGGCTCCTGGTGGAGGCAGCCAGGACAGCAGATGAAGGGACAAGAGACCAGCATACGTTGGACGTCTCATTAGCTCCCACAACAGAGAAAGAGCAAGGGCAGGAAGGTGAACCGGAGTACTGTCTGCTTGGGCTCCTGTGTCCTAGAGGGAAGATGTGACCTGGCCTTCTGGACCCCAGAGCGCCGAAGTCAGTTTGGAACTGGAGACATACACACACACACACACACACACACACACTCACTTACTCACACTCACTCACTCCAGTGTAACTTCCTTTCTAGGGAGGAGTTGGGGACAAGCTTGTCACTTGTCTCAGAGACAGATACAGTTGGTAGTTCTATAAGTAAACATGTAGTAATGGCCAGAGCCCATTACTGACCTGTGCCATGTAAGGATATGCATGTGTGTGTGCGTGTGCATGTGCACGCGTGCACACTTGTGTGAGGGTGGGTATGAGTATGAACAGAGAAGATAAGGCTGTACCAGTCTAGAACGTCCCTGGGCATTAATTCAGCTCTCATTCGGTTCATGTAAATGAGCCCTCATGATCTAGAAGAAACTTGGATGTCTTTTAAAGAGGGTCAGAAGATCTGGCTTTGTGTTTCAATTCTCCAAATGTTCTTGTGCTTATGGATTCCCCTAAATTCTCTTTCCACCAGTTTCTTCTGTCCCTCTGGCCTCATGCTGCCCTTGAAAGTGGCCAGAGGAAACTCTTAGGTGTCAGCCAGTCAGCATGGAGAGATTCTCTTTCATCCCCTGAGTGTCTGGAGATGCGAGTTTAATGAGAGGCATCGACCTTTGAATTATACAAATGGACCTCTTCAGCAATCACTTCCCTCCCCAGTCCATACCCACCCTCAGCTTTTAATCTTCTCAATTATATTTCCTTTTCATTGATTACTACTTTGCTAACTTTCAGATTGAGCGGGCAGTAAAACCTCACCCACACAGGTAATGCAATTGCTCTTTGAGCCTGACGCCTGCATCCCACCTCCTGAGGGGGCCCTCGGGCCTCCCTCCCACCCTACTGGCTCTTGGCAAGTCCCCCGGCCTTCAATTAACTTTGCAAGATGGCCCCTTCCACCTGAAGATCCGTGTGATCCTGGTTACTAAGACAGGGTTTCGGTTCTGAGCTTTAAGTAGCAAAGATGGGGCGGGGAGTGGGGGAGGGTTTGCATGCTGCCAGAGTGTGGGAAGGGTGTCCACAGATGCTGGCTCTTTCCCACTGGGCCTGGGAGTGGGCAGGTGATAGGCCTGGGAGCAGGGAGCTCTGGGTCCTGTTCCCACCTCTGCTCTGACTTTTTTGAGTGACCTTCGCTGAACCACTTAACTTTCCATGCTTTCCTTTCGGTGCCGTCTGTAAGGGGGAGACAATGACACTTGTTTGGGAAAGAGCTTTGAGGGACGTTGGCATAAAAGATGCAATGTAAAAGCAAGTGATGGGCAATGTTTCCCATAAAGAGCCCCTTGTTTGCATCTGCAAGAGGCCCCATTTGAGGGCTAGGCAGAAAAATGGAGAAATTTCCTTGATATCGAGGCCAGGCAGAGGACATGGCTCCGGACCAGTTAGCAATCCTTTCTGTGGCTGGGGGCTCCTGAGCAGCTGCTGGATGGGCGCTCGGTGAGGTGCATGCTGGGAACTGGCCACAGAACAAACAGATCTGAGGTCTCCACCCCAGGAGGACCCAGTGCCATATCAGGATTAGCCAAGGGACCCAGCGAGCAGGAAGGGGGGCTGCCTCCCCATGATTTACGGGCATTGACGCAGGGACCTGGCGGGGGAGGGGGGTAAGAGAACTTTGGGGACATTTTCAAAACTGGAGGTCGTTCAGAGGAAATTACTCAATAAAAACCAGGTTTCTCTAACTGAATAGATCAATTTACAGCTCATAAGGTGGAAAAAGTCTGAGACTTCAAGATTCTGGCTGGGCGGGTCTCCTAAGGTTTCCTCCCTTGGCAGAGCAGCTGTGGCTTTGGCTCTCTCACCCCGGGCACCCCTTCCCTACCTTGAAGGGCCAGCATTTGTCTCTCATCTTGTTTCGCTCTTTCTCTGCTCCTTAAATCTTTCTGGTTTAGATTCTTCTCATCCTCTCTCTTCCTCTGAAAAGCCTCCCGCTTTCAACCTTCGCCTCCCTACAGTCCTCTTAGAGAAGACCCTACCATTTTGTTTGCCTGATAATATAAATCCTTTTTTCCACGATTCCCCCTCTCAGCTACCTCCCCCTCCCCATGGTTAGTCTCCACGTCCCTCTTCCCTGTTTTTCCTTCAGGTCCCCGAAGCTGCTGCCTTTCTCCTCCAGCTGCTCGTGGTCTGTTGGGCTGCACACTTCTCAACCTCTCTATTTCTCCCTCTCTGCCTTTTATCATCCCAGCCCTTCTTCTTGGTTGCTCTCTTGGCTTTTCTCAGTCACTACAGCAATAATTCATCATGAACATCCAGTAGCACCGTCACCTATTGACTGGCTTCTCTAAGCTGCTCCAAAGCAACAGAGTTCTCGGGGAGGCGGGATCCTAGGGGGTTGGGCGGGGCGCAGATGGAGCTGTATTGGAATTCCATCATCCACCCATCATCGTTCATCTAGGCACCCATCATCCATCCATCATCCATCTACCCATCCATCCACTCATGCATCCATCCAAGCCCTCATTTAACCATTCATTGATTTATTTATTCAATAAACTGCTTGAGCATGTGCCCTATGCTGGGCAAAGGCCTGGACCCTTGATGGAGAATGGATGGATCAAATCCAGACCTGGGCCTTGACTTCAGTGACGGCAAAGGAGTTGGGACCAAGACACTGTCTCATTGAAACTTAGCTTATTTAGGAATGGAGAGTTGAGCTGACATCAAGAGGCTGAGAGGAAAGAATGGGCAGGGGGGTAGGGACAGCTTTAAGAAATCCTGCCCTTCCTCAGCCCTACCAAGTCCTCTCCTATTTGCTGGCCAAGGACATTAGTTCTTCTAGCAGAAGTCAAGGCTGTTAGGCCACAGAGTTCAAGTGCAACACATCAAGTGACTTGGTAAGGGTGACGTCAGACTAAGTGGTAAAGAATAGACATCGGTACTCCCCTGGGAACAAGTTTCACTAGAAGGTAGAAGGGGCCTTTAACATCTGAAGGTGGGGGACTGTAGGGAAGTGAGTTCTCCCTACCATGTGGCCATAGCCCTAGGAAGACTCGGCAGGCTTGGGGGAACAGCACGCGTTTCCTCCCCAGCCTGCTCTCCCAGGTGTCAGTTGGCTGGCTTGACAAGCTGCTCTTTGCTCCTTTGGGCCCTCAATGCTTCCATAAGCTTTGGAGACCTGGCCATTCTAGAAGCCCAGAACTAACCCCCCTTCCGCTCCCACCTTTCACTGGCACTGGTCACAAATTCAAAGTGGCCATTGGGTTTCATGGTTTGATGGCCTTGTAATTGTTATTGGAACTGGCCATGGATGGATTTACGGTAATGAACTCACCTAAGAGCAGACCCGTCGTGGGCCTTTTCCAGACAGGATCTTTCCTGAGTGAAGATATTAGAAAACCATTCTGCAGAGGAAAAGTAATACTAACTGGTGACTTCAAGTTTAGGAAAAACACCACTGTTCGGGTTTTTCTGTTGGGCTCTAACTTTAAACACTTCATTGGCCAGTTGCTAACCAACACAGTTTTTGGCCCAGGCCCTGTTTATGTTGGCACCAAATGTATGTATCACAAGCAGTTTGTGTGTTTCTGGGCATGTGTATATGTGTGTATGAGTCTGTATATGTTACAAACTCCAAAGCTTTTGAACACAAGGTTTTGTACTCTTTCTGCAGATTCTTCTAGCCAAGAACACAGGCAGCTGGCAGGCAGGGCATCCATGTGCATTAATGACTTACTTTCAGGCCACCCCACCCCATCACAGCCACCCTCTGGCTTGGCCTGGCCTGGCCTGGCCCCGAGCTCCCTGGCCTCCCCGAACCGGACCCCTGTCCTACTGAGTTATGAATGAGGGAGGCAGTCCCCGCCCAGCAAAAGGGGTGCTGGGGACAGTGGGTGCTTTCTTGTGTCACCTCAATCTGCAGCACCAGGGGGCAAATCAGGAATGCTTAGGACCAGGAATGTGCTCCTAGCTGGGGCCGGGAAGGCTCCATGTTTTTGTGGCTTGGCATTAAGCAAACAACTGCTTTTTTGTTCTCTCCTCAAATTATTTGTCTAAACAAAAGGCAACTGTCATGGGGAGAAAAGTACAATTTTTCCAGCGTTTTCCCCTTCCTGCGCCCCTTCTCACAGCACGCTTTCTGACTCCGTGCATTTCCACAGCCCAGTGTTGGATTTCCAGCCCACAGAAAGGCAGGGTTTGCTGTTCCTGAGTGTGAGAGCCACTGTCCGCCTTGCTCAGGCCGGCTGACCCAACACAGCCCCGGAGCTAAAGGCAAATTTCACAGGTGGCACCTTCTGGCTCCCAAATCCCAAAGGGCTTCCCAAGCCTATAAATCATGAATCCAGAGTCATTTTCTCAGAGCCTGAAAGTTTGGATAAACAGGGAATCCTAGAAGAAAGAAGGCTGTTTTCCTTCAAACTCCCATTTCTTCAGAAAATTTAAGAATTAGATCTTCTCCCTCACACAGGATTGCTTTTTAATTGCAAGTCATCCTTTAGCAAAGACATGGCTTATCACTGTGTATCTCATTAAAATATGGTAAAATATGCTAAACAATGTAACTAAATGATATAGAATTTAATCTTCTTCCGAGACTCGTTGGAATTAGGCCATGTCCTTATCTACCCAGCACACTCCTGATTCTCCTTCAAGACTTGGGGCAAATGTCACCTTCCTGGTGGGGACCTCCCGTGCCCCCTGACCCAGAGCTGCCCTCACCCGCCCCTGCAGAATTAGGGCCACCTCATCTGTGTTCCCCTAACTTTCTCAACACTGGCACATCGCAATATTTATACTTTTTGTTCCGAAATAATTCTAGACTTCTAGAAAAGTTGCAATAAGAGCATAAAGAATTCCTATCTTCCAGCATTTCTCAATCTTTTTCTCATCACTCTCCAAGAGCCTTTCAGATATTTTTTTCCCTAATTGCTTTCTGCTATGAAATTTTAATACCACAGATACTATATATCTGTTTATGGCCTCCATGTATATCTGAACTTTACATGGAGAAAGAGTAAGATTTTTTGGACTCCAAGAACAATTTTTATTTCTTTGAGTGCAGAATTGCTTCATGGAGAATGCAGGCTCTATAAGCTTTACCCAGATTCCTCAAATGCTGATATTTTCCCATATTTGCTTTATTTCTCTCTCTCTCAAAGTGTGTGTGTGCATATCACGCATGTATACACATTTGTTTAGACAGGTAAACATATATGTAGATACATGCATGTATATATAAGTTTTTTTCTGAACTGTTTGAGAGTAAATTGTAGACACAATGACTCTTTACCCCTAAATATTTTAGAAAGCATTTCTTATAAACAAAGATTTTTTTTGCTTTTTTAAAAAAGATTTTATGTATCTATTTGTCAGAGAGAGAGAGAGAGAGCACAAGCAGGGGGAGCGGCAGGCAGAGGGAGAAGCAGTCTTCTGCTGAGCAAGGAGCCTGATGTGGGACTCAGTCACTGGACCCTGAGATCCACAACCCGAGCTGAAGGCAGACACTAAACCAACTGAGTCACCCAGGCGTCCCTTCTCTTTGCATTTTCACAAAGTCTTTATAAAAACACTTCTATCTTTTCCACATGTCTGTAAATTTCTCAAGGTCGGGAACCTGTGTCTTAGCGGTCTTTGGAGACTGAGTACCAGAATGGGGCCTGGCATGTTGAAGGAGTGATTATAAAATAATACAGTTCATTAGGGTATTAGTACATGCCATGCATTTCTATGTAATGTATATATACTAAAGATTATGAAAAGTTTCTTGACTATGACAGTTCCTTTCAATATAAAATATATAAAATATCGTATGTTACGCAAAATAACACAACAGTACATTTTTATTTACAAATGACTGGAAATCTCAGGGTGTGTAGTATTAACTTCAGTCACAAAGTATTCTGTAGTTTTGGAAGCTAGGAGAAATTGGGCTGAAAATTTACAGACTTTGACATTTGCTTCAAACCCAGGAAATAAAACAAGAAACCTCTCACCTGATGTCAGTTTTATGGAACAAGAAAGATATTCTGAGTTGGTGGAAGCTGGCATTCACCATTCCAGTCTCAACATTTATGCTGCTCTTTGGGAGGCTGTATAATCCAGTAACTCAAATGCTTTCTTGCCTTCTTGCATTTACTCTCAAATATTTATTAGTAAACTTGGCATTTGACAAGCATTTATTAGAGGCTCCTGGCTTCTATTTTTTATTTTCTATGTGCTAAAAAAAGTTACTGAGCCATATTTGCCTTGATTTCTTTAATTGCAGAAATGGCTGTTAACACATTGCATCCTGGGCTGCTTCCTAAGTCAGTGGTTAATATGGTACTGGAAGAAAGTGTTCACAATGTGTGCATCTGACAATTGTTTTGTTTCTAGAAAATAGTATTTACGGTTCAATAATAAGAAAAAGAACCTAGTTAAAAAGGGGCAAAAATTTTAACTGATACCTCACAAGTTTTAAAAATAGCTAATAAGCCCATTAAAAGATCTTCAGCATCATTAGATATCAGAGACTGAAAACTTAAACCACAGCGAAGACTACTATACACCTGTTAGAAGAGCTAAAATTAAAGACATTGACAGTACCAAATGTTGGTGAGGATATGCAGAGACTGGAACTCTCATCTATACTTGATGAGAATGTAAGATGGTACAACCACTTCAAAAAACACTTCGTTGGTTTCTTATAAAGTTAAATATACAGTAGACGTATGCCCCAGAATTTGCATTCCTAGGCGTTTACCCATGCGAAATAAAAACATTTGTCCACGCAAAGACTTTACAAGAATGTTTATAGTTGTTTTACTCACGAGAACCCAAACCTGGAAGCAATCTAGATGTTTATTAATGGATAAAGGAATTGGAGTATGTCCGTACAATGGAATACTGCTCATTAACAAGAAAGGAACACATTGCTAATACTACTGATACAAGTGACAGAACGGAAGACTCTCAAAAACATTACACTGAGTAAAAAAAAATCCAGACACAAAAAAGTTCACACTGCCTGATTCTACTTACATAAAACCGAAGAACCTGTAAATCAAAGGAAGAGCGGCAATCAGTGGCTGCCTGGGGCTGGATTCTGGGGAAGGGATATAGGATTGGCATGGAGGGGCACAAGGAAGCATTCTGGTTTGGTGGAAATATTCCTTATCTTCACTGAGTTGTGTTTTTTCAGATGGACAAGTTACCAGAAGTTGTTAAACTGTATGCAAAAGTGGGTACATGTTATTGTATGTTAGTTACACCTCAGTGAAGTTGATTTTTAAAAAAGTATATCCTTGTGGTATTGAGGGCAGACCTTTACCTTCAAACTCTAGAACTCTCCGTTGTGACTCTTCCATCAGGGCTTGGCATGGGCACCATAGACCATCCTGAACAGACACTGACAATTCAAACACCATTGGATTCATCAGTTTGAAGACCTAGTGGCAGAATTGTTTGTGTTGTGGTCTGAATCAGCTTCTCCTCCTACTATCCCTTGAAGATAGTAACCTAATGCATTACTCAGCAACCGGATCAGAGGCATACATCCATACCTGGTATATGATGCCTTTAAAATCCAAAGAGGTCCAAGCCAAGCTTGTTCTTAGTGGTGAGTTATGCATGGTATAATGAGTTTTCTTTCACTTTGGAAGACATAGTCTGATATTATACCGACATATAAACTTCTAGAAATATCTGTCAGATTCCTTAATTTGCAATGGATGTTATCTCCCAAACTTTGACACACATAGGTTTTATAGGGTATCTAGGATATCTGTTTCTGCTTGCTCACTTGGTCTTTTAGCATTATGGCATCTCAGCTATGGTCCAGCATAATGTTCTGTGGGCTAGTAAGAAGATCAAAAGTTCCTCTGATCTACAATGAATTGGTGGTTGCCAGAGGTGGGAGATAGGGGTAGGCCAAATGGATGAAGGCAGTCAAATGGTACAAACTTCCAGTTATAAAATAAATCCTAGGGATGTGATGTACACTGTGGCAACTATAATTAATAATACTCTATTGCATATTTGAAAATTGCTGGGTACCTGGGCGGCTCAGTCATCAAGTGTTTACCTTCAGTTCAGGTCATGATCCCAGGGTCCTGGGATCAAGCCTCACTTCGGGCTCCCTGCTCAATGGGAAGCCTGCTTCTCCCTCTCTCTCTCTCCCACAGCTTGTGTTCCCTCTCTCACTGTCTCTCTCTCTGTCAAATAAATAAATAAAATCTTAAAAAAAAAAGAAAAAATAAAATTGCTAAGACAGATCTTAAAAGTTCTGATCACAAGAAAAAAATCATGTAATTATGTATGGTGACACATGCTAACTAGATTTATTGTGGTGCTCTTTTTGCAATATATACAAATGTCAAATCATTATGTTATACACCTGAAACTGATATAATGTCATACATCAATTATACCTCAATCAAAAAAGTTGCACTAAAAAAACCCCTCTGATATAAGTTATGGCATAAAGCAAAAGAATTAATGTAGTTCTGAGACCGGAATGGTGAATATGTACTATTATTCCTATCAGGTAAAAACAAATTTCTAATAGAGAAAATCTATTCACCAGATCAGTAGCCATACAGCAGACCCACAGGATGAAGAAACAGCCTTTAGAAGAGCAGCTTCAATTGTAGTCATCACTTAACAACATTTAAAATAATGCCCGCTAATTTTCTGTCTTTTGCAGAGCTAAACAGGACAGTTAAAGAGATGTGGGAGGGATCACCATGTTTGCCAAAGTCTTTGTTGGTGGACTACCTGTGCTAGTCCCCCAAGGATTTATTATTTTGGTATAGAGGGGAGTGCTGCAGGTGCTTTTGCCTTGCCTGATCCCAAAAGCCCTCCCTCTACAAGTCAATGACCCACCGTGGTGGTTCTACTGATTGCCGAGTATAGCCACTCAAACTACATTGTCAGGAACTATGAAAATAACAAAAGAATGTTATGTGTGTAGTGGGCCACCAAGAGATTCCACTATTCCTAAATTCCATTTCTCAATGGTCTTAAACATCCATTTTTACCTAAGGGTCATGGTGGTTTTCTGGAATGCTAAGGATTATCATGATTTCAGAAGCAATGTCCAGTTATTCTTGAAATGTCCAGATATTTAACTTTTTCTAGTATGAAATTATCTGTAGCCTTCTTTACAGTCTGCCACAATGCTTACCACTCCTAATTGTTTCTTAGACCTGTTAGGTTCCCTTTGCCTATCCTCTGTTGGCTCTTGAGTTCAAGATCCCCTGCTTTAAACCCTTGATCAACTCTTGTCAGGGCCAAAGCCCAAGAGAAAATAGGACTGACCTATTTCAGGAGAACAAATGCCTTTCAAAGCAGAAGATTTTGCCTCCATTTTCCAAATCAGTCAAGCCTTCCAGGAGTGGTTCTTTAAGCTCCCTGTCAATATGGAGAATAAGCCATTCAACAAGAGAGACCAAGACTAACTATTCTGGGATGAAAACCTTTGGTCAGCCTTTAAGCAAGACCAAGGCAACAGTTCTCCAAGGGAATGTCCTATGGTCATGAGTGTCTCTCCCTGAAGTACTTTATGACCTGGTAGCCCATAGTCTTTCATCTCTGTGCCTGACTTGAGACCTCTTCTAGCCTGAAATCTTGTCCCCATCTTAATACCCCCTCCTGCTTAGCCCAGCTGAGCACTAATAGAAGAGGCCCCCCAAGATAATAGGTGAATTTCCATGGTGGAGGTAATGATTTTAAAATATATCCAAAAATTCTTTGACAAGTCTTCTCTTAAAAGGTGGAGCCTAATTCTTCTCCCTTTGAATGTAAGACTGAATGACCAATTACTATGTAAAAAAATAAATTGTGGTGGAAGTGACAGTCTGTGACTTCGAAGCTTGGGTCATAAAAAGCATGGTGGCTTCCTCCTTGTTCTTGCATTTGGACTGCTCACTCGAGACAAGGCAGACACCATGTTGTGGAGTCATTCAAGCAGTTCACAGAGAAGCTCATATGAATGAGAACTGGGTCTCCTATCAACAAGTGTGTAAGTGAACTATTTTGGATGTGAATCCTTCAGGGCTAGTAAGGCCTTCAGATAACTGCAATCCCAGCCCAAATCTTAACTATACACATCACCAGAAACCTTGAGCAAAGCTGTTCCAAATTTCTGACCTACACAAATTACAGAAAATGCTGTGTTTATTGTTGATTTAAGCCACTTAGGTTTTGGGCTAGTTGGCTTTTGTTATTGTTATTGTTGTTGTTTGTTTATTTGTTGGGATTTTTTTTTTTTGCTGCAAAAAGCTTTCTTGTTTCCATTTGCTCCACAGCTTGGGAGAGGGCTCCAAGGTGGTTAAAAAGCTTCCTGTGGCTTCAGGGAGAGGCTCAAGCCCAAGCCCTGGCACCAGGAGGATACCAGAGGGGCCCCTCAAAGTCTGCTGGGCTTCAGAGTCTCCTAGTCATGCTTGAAGGTGAGCCCTTCAAAGAGATACTCACCCAGCCCAGTCTGGGAGGCAGCCAGCCTGCAGAGGTGAGTCAGGTGGTCTCTATCTTGAGTTTCACCTCCTTATCTAGGAAGTGGCTCTCCAGGAATTCACAAAGATGGCGGCCTCCATGGGCAGATCTCAGGCCATGCAGAACTGAAAGGGCCTGGTTCAGGTTTATCTCCAGAACTAGGGCAGCTGGCATGGTGTCCAGGGTTTTACCCCACTCATCTTGGGATGGCTTCTGCACATCCTGGAAGAGGACATGGCCACTGCTCTGGTTTTGTGTCTTCAAGATATGCTTAGTGCCCTTGTGCTTTTCCTCAGTCAACTAGCAGAAGAGGGGCTCACGCCCTCCAGAGCCACATTGTCTCGATTGAAATAGAAGCCCAGAGAGAGGTAGGGGTAGGAGGCCAGCAGATACATGTTGACCAGGCAGCTGACAGTGGCGTCCACTTCTGTGGAATAATTCTGATGAATCTGGGAGCTCATAGTGGATTGGTAATAAGGAGCTAAGCTCAAAATAGGGTGTTGACAGGTTCCAGAGGCAGAGAGTGGCTGAGAAGATGGCTCCAAAGGTTGTGACTGGCAAAAAGGTTGGAGGATGGTTGGAGGCCGATAAAAGAGGTGTCCCTGGGTCTGTTATGTCCAAACACTGTTGAAGATCTGCGGACTGCCAAGCACTCCTGGTTTGGGGCTCATTTGTTACACGGCAACCAATGACTAATACAGGGACTTTGCTGTCCATGTTATTACTCATGCTGGTTGTGGGAATTATGAGCCAGACGAGAGGGAATAATTTATGATAGGTTGGTGGGGAAGACATTTTGGGAAGTCTGACCTCTCCTACCATACGTCCCCATAAATGGTGACAGCTCCACTGTGTAATTGGGCTGTTGGTACCATTAGATTTGTAGGGACATTTCGATGTTTAAAAGATGTTCAAACTTACAAAGAAATATCTCACAAATACTTCTTTGTATTTTCTTCCCGACAGCTCTATGGAGCAGGCAGGGTAGCTATTATTTCCTCCAATTTAGACAAGAGAAAACTCAGGCCCAGAGTTTCAAATTTCAAGTGACCAATGTGTGACAAAGTCAAGATCTGAGTGGAAGTCTCTCAGATTCCACATCCAGGTTACCACCATGCCCCTTAAATTAGTGTCATTCCTGCTCTGCGGGTCACTTAAATTCAATTCAGCATATTTTAGTGGCAAGAGATAATATTTACAAAGTGCTTGGTGCAAGGTACAGTACTCACTAAGTAGTAGCTAATACTATCATTTTATTTATGGGATGCCAGGGGCTGGGAATACAGAGGTGAACCAGGCCAGGCCCTTCTCCTTAGGGAACTTGGGCTGGGAGGAGAAGCAGACCTTGCTGAAGGAGATGCTTCCAGGATTGCCTTGAAAAGCCAAAAAGAAAAGAAAAATAATATGTATAGGCCAGGCAATCTAAGGCCAGGCATGGAATGTTCAGGACCCTTTATGGCTCAGTGTTCTGTCCCTTTTCAAATGTAGGGGCGGAGCCCTCCCACCCCAGTCGACATGCCCCAAAGCAGGCACCTGAAGAGCAGGTTGCCCAAGGGCAAAGAAAACAATGATCATCAGGAATACCCCGTTCCTCAATTTCTGCAATAATTATTACCTCCTTTTCTTGGGTCGAATGTGACTTACTGAGATCCAAGAATCAGCCAGGACAGCTTAAGAGAAAACACCATGGAATGAGCTTCCTACCTCTGTGGGGGTTCTCCAGGAAATGACCACGTTGAAATCCCTTCCTGGAGTTCACGGGCTCCTGGAATGGGATTGGTGGGAGTGGAGCTGAAGGCAGCCCATGGGACAGGTGGAAGGAAATTGCTCATGTGGCCCATGGAGAGAAGATGAGGCCCTGGGCATTACAGAATGGCTTCCATCGCACCAAATGCACCTTGAGATCCTTGGTGCTGCCGAAGGCTTTCCTGAGGGAGGAGGAGAACCGTTCTGAGTGGCTCATCAGGGTCCTGGGCAAGAACTGAGGATGGCCTGTTTTTCCTCAATTTCTCTTGTTTTTGTTTTGTTTTTTAATTTTTTTTTTGAAATTAAATTCCCATCATTCTTTGTATGCAACACCCATTAAACCTAAGCGATTCTCCAAGACAAAGGAAACACCGCGTCTGCGGCCATGTGCCAACAAGAAGTACATGACCTTCTCTTGCTGGGGCACTGGTATTTTTAAAGCAACAAATGCATGATATTGAATATCCCAGCAAGGCTCCCTTCTGAGCAGATCCAACAATTGTCCCGGAGAAGAAACAAACTGGTAAATGCCCCAAGCCTTTCTGGGGCGCCCACAAAAACAGATCATCAAATTCCTCTCCCTCATCAGGAAGGCGGTGGGGGTTAGGGGGTGGGGGGTGGGCTGTACTTGTGTGCGCAAGTGTCAGGAGGCAGCTTGTCATGGCACTGAGGACCCGCTGTTGTCCTCTCGTCAGCACAAGTGAGGACATTGGACCTTTTACTCCCCTCTGGAAAAACATAAGACACAAGCCAGCTTCTCTCCAGGGACATTTTTTCACCCAGAGGTCTTTGCCTCAAGGCTCAAACATCGACTCTCTTGGCCCTAGTACAGGCTTCTGGAAGCCTAGCCCTCATTTGGCTGCATGCGTGATGAAGTTCTTGAGGGGGTGGGGGGTGTGCAGTGCTGAGCTGCGCCACCTGGCAGTGCCCCATTGGCACCTTTATGCCCCCCGGCTCCCGAGCACCAGGATAGCCTTTCTGAGCCTTGGTTTTTCAGCAGCAAATGGAGGCAAAGTGTGAGGAGAGGTAAATGTAATCTCCAGTGAATTGCAATATTTTGCTTTCTGTAATCCTCTTCAGGTGGTGACTATAGCCAAAAGGAAAAACAGGCCAACATGCAAGATGGATAAAAACCGTGATTATTACCCTGACAAAAGTGCATTGGCTAAACCGAATTCTAGTCCCGGTGATTCATTACCAATGGGCTTCAAGTCTGACCTAGAGTTTGAGATTGGGCTTCTGCGAAGGCCGAGGTGGGGGAGACCATGGGAGGGTCTCTGCCCTGGAGGAGAGCTGGGTGGGAGCAGACGGCCTCTGAGCCTGGCCCAGACCACAGCTGGCCCGGGGCTGGGTGCTTGCTCCGGGACTGCCTACCGTGCACCTGCCACGGGTTCTCTTGTCTCAGGGCTGGGCTGTGGGCAACGTGTCCCCTCCTCCCCACATCTCAAGATTGGGCTTGGGCCGAGAGTGTGCAGAGAGGGTGGGGAGACAGTGCTCCATCTTCTCCACTCCCCAGTGAGGGTCTCCCCAGTGAGGAGAGTGGAAAACACTGTTTCGCATGAATAATACACCTTCTTCACTCTTTTGAAGAGTTCAGAGCACCTAGCAGACAGAATGTTCTTCACCCTCAACAGCTCCCTGAGGCTAAATCAGGTTTTGAGTCCTCCCAGCCCTTGCCTTTTTTTTTTTTTTAAATAGATGAGACAATGACAGCCCATAGCAATTGGTCTTTGGGAGTGAGCTGTGCTGGGCCCACAGGAAGCAGGCAGGGAAGAGCTGATGGGGTGAGTCCTTTATGGAGGCAGGAAATCTCTTGGCTAATCCCTTGCTTGATCTCTATAGACACTTGAAAGAAATCACGCCTTACAAAGTCCTGATATATGTATATAATACCTTGTTCCAGAGGCTGGTCAACTAATAATAGGCTTTTTGTCTGTTTTAACTAGCAAGAAGGTTCTCTTTTAAGAGGATGCTAGTAGGTCATAAGGAAATATCATTGCAATGACACCCAGGTCACTGCAAGGCCAAGAAGAGAGATCCAGGTTTTTCTGTGTGGTAGACTCACCACTGGGTAGTGGGGACTAGTCTCTGATCCTCTTTGGATTTTATTATTGTGCAGACTCTTGCTGACCTGTCGTGCTGCTTCTAGTCTTTTTTTAACCATACTCCAGTGAGAATGGTCTTCAACAAAACCAAGATGTGATCATGCCATCCTTGCACTCAGACATCCTGCAGCTTCCCGTAGTAGTCTTCAAGATGAAATTCTAGCATGAAGGACCCTGGTCTTCCCACCAGAAGTTCACAACTGCCTGCTCATTTTCAGACTCCACACTCGTTAATTCACTCAGTTGTTCAGACATCCGGCTGGCATTTCCGGAAGGGTTAATATTTTCCAGCCAGTTCACCGGACACTGGAAATATCTCACTATGTCAGTGCCTAGCACATGGGCTGGTCAAGACTCAGATTCTGCCTCTAGTCTTGGAACTTGCTTCTCTCACTGCCTCTGACCCCTTCTTCTGCCAGCTGCTTTTACCGTTCCATGACTTTTCTTCTTCATTCTTCCACTCCCACTCCTGCCTAATACCACTCGTTAAAAAAAAAAGAAATATTTATTTATTTGAGAGAAGTGAGCAGGGGGAGGGGCAGAGGGCGAGAATCTTCAAGCAGACTCCTTTCAGAATGTGGAGCCCAACTTGGGGCTCAACCACACAACCTAACGATGCCTAACCGACTGAGCCACCCAGGCACCCTGTACTCCTGAGTGTTCTGAGAGCTCATGGTGCTGTAGCTGGCTATTATGTTACTGTTTCCTCATGTTGGGAATGAGAGACTTTGTCTTACATATGACTTCTAGCACAGGGTCCAGCTCCTGGCAGGTGACTGTACAGGTCGTAGCTCCAGGGTTACGTTGACTTTGGCCAATGTGATGGGAGCAAAAGTCTGCTGGGGGTCTTCTGGGAGAGAAACCTCTAAACACAACTGTCCCTTGTTTTCTCTTTGGTGTCACATCTGGAAGAGATGCTTAGAACTGCTGCAGCCATATAGAACTAGCTTGGAAAAAAGCCAATAATGAGGACAGCAGGACAGAGAGCTGGAAGTAATGTCTGCCTGGGATCATCTTACTTCTGGACTTGAAGTTATGTGAATGGAAATTTCTTATGGTTTGAGCCATTCTGATTCAAGGTCTTCCCTTCCCTTCCCTTCCCTTCCCTTCCCTTCCCTTCCCTTCCCTTCCCTTCCCTTCC
>CM052892.1:45889858-45919451 GCA_028534135.1 Potos flavus | reverse complement strand
CATTATCCATCTTTGTTTGGACGGAGTGGGTAGGCCCAGACATACTAAGTCCAACTGATAGCATCTGCTATTAGTTGTATTTACTTATATATGTCTTGTCTGCCTTACTAAACCACTGGTTCTTTAAGGGGAAGAAATCTCTTTTGTCCAAAATTGTCCTATTAGTCTCCTCTCCCAAGTGTCTACCTAATGCCTGCTACATAGTAAGGAGTTCCACAAATGTGTGTAGAATTGAGTCGAATAGAAGCCTTCAACTACTTTTTGTCCTTTTTCTTAACCCTCAATTTATCCCTTCTCTTTGTATATCATGATTCAGTATTTTATTCCATACTGTTGTTCTCGCATTATTTCCCGCTGAAAGTCTTGCACTCTCCAAGAAGATGCTAAGGTCCTGGAGAACAGCATGTGAGTCTCATCTCATATTTCTTTGGTGTCCCACAGGGTTCTCTGCATTTGCAGGGCTCATAAGAGGGATCTAAAAATTTCCTGATGAACGAATCCCCTGAAACCTCACACAGCATGAACCCTACTTAAGTTTGTAGTCGTATACTCTTGCATGTTTGTCTCAGTTCCTTGATGGTGGAAGTTCTCACCTTCTTCTTTTCTACCCTATACCCTAACAGGCACAGAGTCAGCATCAGTAAAGGCTTATGATGAATGGATGAGAATATCTAAGTATCGTCTCCCCACAGATCATGAACCCACAAAGCGATTTTGGTGAACTTACACCTCTCAAGAACTAGTGTGGCGGAGGTGTAACTAACATTTAAAAATATCTTTTGGGGTGGGAGGGCTGGTTTTGGAGGTGACGATACACACTAATATCCTCCTCCAGCCATTGAGACCATGTTGCTATTGTCTGTGCGTAGTTTTGGAGCCCGGTTTTCTTTTCCAATCTGCCAGACATTTCTATTTCTATTTTTGAAGCTCTGCTTCTGGTATGTCCCTAGGTCTCCAGAGAATCCTGCAGTCACAGCTACTGTCTGTTGAAAAGACACTTGGCACCCCATTTCCTGTCCTTAAGAAGGTCCATTGACAAGACACTCCAGCTGCCTGTGTTTCACGCCTTACCACAATGACTGATATTCAAGAATATAACTCAGTAGTTTAAATTATTTACACTGACTCCCAATAAACAAACAAGTAGGGAGAGGTAAGTACAGAAGCCTATACATTCCCATGCCTTCACTGACACTTTAAACAGTTTCTTTATCTTGGTGATAGATTTTGACCCTGGTTATAATACAGTATCTCCCAGAGACATTTTAAAACCTTAAAACCATGAGAAAACAGGGATTGGGTGAGAGTCAACAAATTTGTCCTCATTTATTCCCCCTTATTTGAAATCTCTGAGTGGTCTAGCTTCTCTCTCCAAATCTGACGAACGGGTTTTCCCTTCGAAGAACGGTTATGCAGTCTTTGCCTTGTTTAGTTTCTACTCGTGAGTGTGAAGGTGGTGGTGGTGAATTATGTGTGTGTTTATGTGTCAGGAACATCCACAATATATATGAGGAAATGCCAGGAAGCAGGGCTCTTAAATTTAATCTTCTATGTCAGTGCTTTATACCCAATGAAAATACCCCAATTTAAAACAACTTTTGACATGTGAGGCAGTGTGCTGGATGCCCTAGGGGATAAAAGATGCATAAGACATATCCAGACCCTCCAGGTATACTATGGGCTATAAGCAATTCAAAAGAGAAAAATTTTTTCCAAAGTGGGAAAGTTTGGTATTATAAAGGTAATTCACTGCCATAAAAATGAATATAAATTAAGAATGTATTTAGTAAAGAGAGTAAAGTTTTCCACTTCTCCATCTCTAATCTCAGAGATAGACACTATTAAGAATTTGTTGTAGCCTTTCAGAATTTTTATGTGTATAGAAACATTTTTTTAAAGATTTTATTTATTATTTGAAAGAGAGAGAGAGAAAGAGTGAGAGAGAGAGAGAGAGCGACCATGAGCAGGGGGAGGGGCAGAGAGAGAGGGAGAAGCAGTCTCCTTGCTGAGCAAGGAGCCTAATGTGGGACTTGATCCCAGGACACTGGGATCATGATCTGAGCCAAAGGCAGATGCTTAACTGAATGAGCCACCCACGTGCCTCCATATAGAAACATTTTTATGTACCGGGATCATATTATACATATTGTTCTATAACCCTTGTCGGTACATGTAGATATATCTTACCCTTGTTTTATTTTCACTGGCTGTATAATATTCCATTGTGCATGTACACACTAATGTCTCTTACTAATCAACAGTTGGATCCAGTCTGAGATTTTTCACTCCATTAGAAATAGCATTGTAGTGAACATCTTTGTTCGTTTATTTTTCTGCACATGTTGAAGGACTTTCTTCCTGGAAAGATCGGGGAAGATTTCAGAGAAAAAGTGGAATTTTAATTGAGCCTGAGGGAGGGAACAGCATGAGCAAGGGTAGGAAGTACAAGGTACATTTAGAAGTTTGTAAATAGAGCTTTTTGGGTAAAATGGAGAATGTATGGTTCAGTCTTGGGCAATTGAGTCACAAAAAAGTTCAGATAAATGGGGAGTTTGCAAGGGAACACAAGTTCTCTTGAGTTTGCGGTGATGCCATGATGTCTGAGAATATCCCACACATATCTGGAAATGGAGGGCGATGTTCCCAGACAAGAACATCTGGGAAGAAGTGCGTGGAGGGCACCAGGCTTTCCAGGAAGCACTGGGAAACTAAGACCCGTGGAAGAGACAATGTGATTCAACAGGACTTGGTAATTGATTGGATGGGAAGGAAGTCAGTGGAGGGTCCAGGCCTGGTTTCTTCATCCAGAAAATGGGGACAACAGTTCTCATGCCTCAGGGTTATTATAAGCATGAAGCCAAATATAGAAAAACTTTCCATAAATAACAGTTATTACTATAATATTATTTCATTTGGTTACGAATCTTCTCTGTAGTTCCCCAAATAATGGTCATCCTAATAGGGCTTTTGGAGATGCTAGTTTATGGAATGAAGAGGGTGGATTACAGTGACCTTTCAGAGAGCCACTGTGAAGTCACCAAAGGGGTTGGCTGTGTTTTCTCAGTGATTCAGTGGAAACTTAAGAGTTACCTTCAATGATGTGAATCTGATCTAAATACTTCAGGGCACTTTCCCATCTGCGGTTACTGAGTTTGATTTTCCCTTTTATCTAATTCAATCCCCCTCACCAAATTACAGAGACTTGTTTTTGCTTTTAGAGCAGAAAGGAAGGATGGGAAGACACACTCCAAATATTTAGTTAGTTTCAAAAGTATGTGTTATTCCAAGCACCTTCAAATACTAGGTTTCTTGAAATAAGAAACTATCATCTTGCTCTGCCGTGTTCCCTTTGGCAGGAACAATAACCATCCACTTCATGTGCATAACACTCAGCTCTTTGCAGGGAAAGAAAAACAGCCTGATCGCTGGAAGAGCTAAATTCCAGTCTCAGCTGTCTTCATGTAGCTGGGATGATTTCTCTGGGCCTCCTGTGCCTTACCAGTAAAATGAGAGGCTTGAACATGGCATCTTTATGTTCCTTATGTGTAGGATATCACAGCCTGTGTTCACAAAGCCCTTGTGAGGTTGATGGCACGGTGTCATGAAGCCTGTTTCACAGATTTGGGAATGGGAACCAAGGGGTGAGCAACTTGGCTAAAGCGAGCATGATTCCCCTCATCAGAGACACTATCAGAACTAGAAACTGCTATCTGATTTCTAGCATGTAACACTGTCTCCTGAAAGTTTCTCTCTTGAGTTCGACTGGAAAGGAAGCTTCTAGAAAGTCATGTGTCTGCCTTCTGTCCATGTGGACAACCACGTTCCACTACTTGGCGGCCACAGCCCTGAGGTGGACCACTCCCTTTCTTCCCTTCCTACACCCTCTTCGCACTCTTGTTCCAGCCACACTGAACTACTTGGAGTTCTTCCTATGTCCCCACTCCCTCTCATCTCCTGGTCTTTGCATAAACTGGATTTAATGTGGGGGCTTGGGAAGCTTCTTTCCCCATGGACCCCTTTCCCTACTCAACTTCTTCTCCTTTAGGATTTTATTCTACCATTATTTCCTTCTTTCAGAGGGCTCTCCCTGACCCTCCTTCCAAGTTGCGTTAGAGGCAATTTTTCTGGATTCCATAGTAATCTGTCCTTCCCTAATTGTTGTGATATAGTATTTACTACCCTACATGGTAAGCGCCTGTTAACTTATGACACAGATGAAAAATATACTTAATGATGGTCCCAAGCTGCAGTGGCGAAAACAAGATAAAAGTTTAATTTTCTTACCTTGTAAGGGGAAATTTGGAGCTAGACTGTCCTGAGATGGTGTAGCAGCTTTATGGTCAACAGAGACCTAGGTCCTTCAAGTTTTTTGCTCCAAATATTGCCTCACGGTTGCAAGATGACTGCTGGAATGCAAGTGTCACATCCATGAAAGGGGCAGGAACTGGAAAGAATGTCACCCAGATGAGTCATTTCCTTTTATGAAACTTTCCTGTAAGCTCTACCACAATGTCTACTTGCCTCTCCTTAGCTGGGAAATGTATTCTTGTAGCCTCCTGAGCAACACTGGGTGCCTTTGTTGAAGTAGAAAACGAGGGGAGCTATTTGGTAGGCAGTCACCATCTTTGTCAGCCAAGCTGCTCTGTGCGGTAGGCAGTCATGTCAGTCTGCGAGCAGGCAAGAACAGAAATGTAAGTGTTCAGAGATGTTTACAGCGACTTGACATTTATGTGACACGGTATCAGTCCACAAAGAAAATGACAACTGGTCCTTCACCACAGAGTTTGAGAAGTCCTGTCTGCCCCAAGTCCTCTGTCTTCTCTACGAGACTGCAAGCATCACAAGGGCAAGTAAGTCCTGCTCTCCGCTGTATTCCCTGATCCTACACAGTGCCTAATGAAGAGGTGAGTAACGAGCCTCTGAGGCACCGAATCCACTTGTCACCGCCTGCTTCTTGCTCAGCTCGCCTTCTCTGATGTGTCTGGATCTCTCTCTTCCCTCCTCTCTCCCTCCATGATCTCCTCTTGCTTTTCTCTTGCTCTCCTGTCAGGATCTTCCAGATCCTTCTTTCTCTCCCAGCCCTCAAATGTGACGACTTCCCAAGCTTCAGCCCTAAGCCCTCTGCCTCTCTCTCTCCATATCCTCTCTGCTGGGCTTGCCTGCTCCTACAGCTTTAATACACCTTCAGGGCAAGGACCCCCTGACCCCAGGCCCGGGCTGGGCTCTCCTGGCTCCTGGTATTTTCCAGGGCTTGTTGGAATGGGTCCAAGCCTGAACTGCTCTTTTCCCCTACCCCAGGCTGACTTCTGACACCCCCTTGGAAGGAACCATAGCCCTTGGCTTCAACAAGGAGAGTTCTTCCATTGTTTCTGTGGCCCTCCTCCTTGTCCTCTTTGCCTTCTAATATTGTTTATTACTTTCCTAGGGCTGTTTTAACAAAGTACCACACACTGAGTGACACAAAGCAACAGAAATATATTCTCTCACAGTTTGAGAAGTTGGAAGTCAGCAGTGAACATGTGGGCAGAAGCAGGCTCCCCCTGAAGCCTCAGATGGAGGATCCGTCCCTTCCTCTTCCAGCGTCTGGCAGCTTCAGGCATGCCTTGGTCTGTGGTCACTTGACTCAGTCCCTGTCTCTGTCTTCTCGCTTATGTCTCAGTGTCTTTACATGACATTATTGCCGTCACGCACCTCTCTCTCCTTGAAAGGATGCCAGTCCTATCGGCTTGGCCCACCCTACTCCTGTTTGACCTCATCTGACTTCACTAGTTTTACCTATAAAGCCTCTATTTCCAAAGAAGACCACATTCTGAAGTGCTGGGGGGGTTAGGATTTCAGTTCCTCTTCTTGGGGGCGGGTCACGATTTCATGCATCACATTTCTCTTTCTCCTTCCATAATTATTACTTTATGGAAATTTCAGTAGCGGTCTCTAGGATGCAGCATCTGAGGCAGAGTTCAGGGTGTTTGTTAGGGAGGGAAGCTTCGGATTCAGCCTGTGGCAGTGGAGGGCTGGGAGCCTGGACTAGTTGTGCAGAGGAAGCAGCTGGGTTATGAAGCGAGCTCAGGGAGAGCCTCACTGGCCTAAGATAGCTTCAGATAGCCCTGAGTGGGGCCTTGGTGGTCGCTTGATGATCGTGCCTACTGTGACCAAGTGAACAGGAGTGTCCAGAGTTAAGGGGTTTCCCAGGCACAGGATTTTCCGTATTTTCAGACTGACTGGGATGATTGGGCAGCTTTATGCTTCTGTATCCGTCATAGGATTCGGGTGAGGTCTCTACCCTCTACTTTCACATCCAAGATTGATAACATCAGGTGTAACTGAAAGACCTCCTTTGCTAACGGTGAAGAGACAAAACTCTGAAAAATGAGTCAATAACTTTTCATGGCTTTCCACTGAAAAATTTTCAGCAGGAGAGTGACAGGATCTTCATCATCGTGTTCGTGTTCGCAACTTCTGTTGCGTTAAGGCCACATCTCCCCATGGAGCGCCCTACGCCAGCCCACCGGTCTGACCCAGCTCTGGGGAATGTTCGCTGCAGAGCCAATGAAGAGGCTTCCTGCATTCCCGTCTCTCCACCGTCGCTCCCAGGAGCACCATGTGGAAGCTCGTCCCATGTTCCCCATTTGTTCAGATTTGCCCATACTCAAGGCTCTGTCTTTTGGGTCGATGTCGAATCCCACTGGTTTCTGGAGATCAGTCTCCCTGAAGATGTGCCAGGTCCCCTGCCCTTAGACCAGGCCCAGAGAGGCCCCTGCTGTAGGGCTCTGGGATGGTGGACATCATCCCGTTTGCCAAAATACAGTGGGTTTTGTAGGAGGGGAGAGGGAGACTATTGGAGATACCTTCTCCCATAAGGATGTGCCTTAGGTCACTGTGGGCAATTGCTCTTCCCTAATTAAGTGCAAGGCCCACCCACTGTGAGCTCACCTCCCCACTCCCCCCAGGTCTACTCAGGACTGACCTGGCCTTCTCAGCTTGCTTCACAATCAATAGCCCCAGAAAAGGCAGTTTTATTCACTGAAGTCACAGATCAATGAGACAAGATTTGCATATGAGCTTAGTATATAAATCCTGGGGTGAGGTAATCATTTCTTTTCCCTGCGCTCTCCTGATTTTCCCTCCCTTTCTAGTTTCCTCAGTGCGTTTCCCCTTCTGCTCTTTTGTCCTTCTCTTCACTGAGAAAGTCCTTTCTTTAGAGCCCCAGCTAGGGAATGCAGCCCTCTCTGGGCTCCCCCATGCCCTGCCTGGTGAGCATCTGTTAATTTGTCTCCATCCAGCCGACCCGCCTAGTCTGTGACCCTCCGAGTCTCCTGTGTGTGCTGGGGGAAGCCCAGAGAACCTGACCGTGATAGGTTGCTCAAGGAGACGGTGCCCATAGGCTTCTTCTATTTTTATTTTCTGTTTTGTCCCAAAATTTGTAAAGCTCGCCCTGTTTCAAAGCAGGTACAACTATTGGGTTGATTTCTGGCAGCTCTGTCGTGTTTCCAGCTGTTACCACTTTCTTTTACTTCTCTGGGGTATTGAGAAGGAGTGCCAGCACATTTGGGAGTCCTCTCCTCAATGCTAGATTTTTCTTTAAAGATAGGGGAGATTTTCAAGGAAGATTGGCATGGATAATGGCCAAGACAACATTCTACGTCATTAGAGATGAGAAAGGAACCTCTAATCCCATCTCATATGCTGGCTGGTTGCCAGCAGAGGCCCTGGGGCATTGTCATTGTTACTTTTAACAGTGGTCGCTGCTGACATTCCCGTGGCGTGTCATAGTGTGCCTCCATATGCAATCTTAGTCTTCCATGAGGTCGGTGGTAATTATGTTCACTGTAGATGAGGGAATGGAGGGTCTGGATGTTATGTCACTTGCCCACATTTCCAGAGCCAAGAAGCACCTTCTAATGCTCAAACCTGAAACTTCCATTGTTAAATTCCTTGATCTTCTCGTTGTGCCTCATTGTTCAGGGATGAGCAGCACTCCCGAGTGATTGGCATCATGGGAAGGGGCCTGACCTGAGTCACCTGCCTTCCTCTTGGTGGCTGCCCATGACAATTGACAATGTAGGAAACATCCCCTATGCAGTCCACTTGGCCCGGGACAGGAAGTCTGCTCCTCGGCAGAAGATCTGTAAAAGGCTGAACCTCCGGGCTACCAGAGCCTATGGATAGGACCACCTTGAACTGTCCAAGTCTCTCCTTTTCCTGTGTACCTGTTCTCTCCCACTGAGCCTCTTAGCACCTGCCTCCCCTCTCCCTCCTGCTCTCCGACCCTACCCAAGCCCATTAATATCTGTTGTCTTAGTCAAAAATATTGTGCAGTTACTCTCCTGTCCCAACCTCTGCTGAAAAAGAATCTGGTTAATTAACATTGATTACAATCCACCAACTGCAAGTAAAAATCGATTGCTGGGGTCCCTAATTTGAATGCACTTCTCTCTCCTTATCTCTTATGAGGAAGAAAGAGACTCAGAAAGTGTGAGAAGGAGAAGAGGTGAGCAGAGAAAGGGTATTTTTTAAAGCAGTCCAATTTCCAGGGTCCCCAGTGAGGGACATTAGTGACACGCTGGTCCTTAGATCTTGCCCACTCTCCTTCAGTGTGGCCATTTCTCAGCGTGACGTCTAATTGCTGCAAATAGCCATTGTGCACATTTGGGCCTTGTTCATAGCTCCTTACTTTATTGAGAGAGGAGCGATAGTATTGATTCTGGATGGCCAGGGAGAATGCCAGAGAATATTAGTAAGGAGCGGAGAGAACACAGTACATAAACTTTTATGACACAATGTCAAGCTGGATTGTGAAGACATAAATGAAAAGGACAACACAGTCTGTAATTACCACAAGCGCGCATCTTCCATCTGCCGGGGAAGGCCACCTGGGCTGGCCAGGGCAAAGTGTGAGAGGGGAGGAATTTTCCAGCTCACAGAGACGATGACCCATAGCTGTTGCTTCCTCTTTGGGGAGAAGGAATATATGGGACATAGGAAAGCACTTCTTGTTGTGGGAAGTGTGGAAATTCTAATATCGGGTCCATACCTACTGCTCGCTGTGTGATACTGAGCCGGTCACCTAACCTCTCTGGGCCCCACTTCCCTCGGGAGATAATAATGGCTACTTTGCAGGGCTGGTGTAAGGACCGAATGAGATAATGCCCGCAAATCTTTTGTGTGGCGCCCGGGAAGTAATCATCCCTCAGCAGGTCGTACATATTACCATCATCATTCTTTTCTTTCTGATGCAGGAGATATCTATGGAGTGTTTGCTGTCTAGCATTGTGCTAGAGGCTGAGGCTAGGCGAGTGCCCTATACTCATGGATCTCGTAGCTCTGGGAGTGAGACAAACATTCATCAATTATTGACTCAAATAAATGTGAAAGCGTTCCTGTGCCGGGACCTGGGAAGGAAAGATATGAGGCTATATGACGAGATTTCTGTTGTTCCCATTTTTTTTTTCAATAATCACACTTACTGGTTTATTGCCCATCTCTCTCAGTATAACGTTAAATTCCCTGAGGACAGAGACTTGGTCTGTTTTCTTTGCTGCTCTCTCTTCGGTGCCTAGAATAGTAAGTGACACATAGTAAGCACTCAGTAAATATTTCTTAAGTTAGTGAATAGTGATGTACTCAGGGTATAGAGGAAGAATTCGTTCTTGACTCTTAAGAGCTTGTAGTCAAATGGAGCACAGAGGAGATGAATAACATTTAAGACTCAGTGGAGTGATTAGCAGTTTGAACGACAAAACCACAACTAAACTTAAACCATAAGAGCTCTCTTTACCTAGACACTGGCATCCCACACCAGCATGGGGCCTGATGTCAGATTGTTGGCCCGTCATGAGAAGTAATGAAAGGAAAGGGAAAGACAAGGAAACTGGTTGAGCTCCCCGAGTTTGGTGGCTGCCATTGACGCAAAGTGAGTGTGTTAGTCAGAATAGGCTGACTGATTAACAAACAGTGCCCGATCTCAGCTGTGGGGTCAGCAGCGGGGCTCAGCTTGGGTCAGGTCTTGGGTCCTCTCCTGGAGCCTCTACATCACACTGACAGGCAAGGGAAGAAAGATCTAGAATATAGGGAAGCATTTCCACTCCTATTGCATCAACCCAGAGGTGGCCAGGTTGCTGTGGCTCATGTTGTGTTGGCCTGGCAAGTCATAGGGCCTCAGCCAGATGCTGCGGAACTGAGGACTGTAGACAAGTCGTGTGTCCAAGAGGAGGAGTTGGTGGGTGCCATATGTCCCTACCACATGAATTCAGCAAATACTTAGGGAGGCATTGCTGAGTGCCAAACACCGGGATCCAAGATGGCCAGTGCCCTCCAGGATGTCACCATCCAGTGGGAAAAACATGGAAATAACTAATGACTAATGAAAGGCGGATCTTAAGAGCTATACATAGAGGGGCTGCAAGTGTGATGGGAGTATGGAGGAAGGAGGGATTAATTCTACACGGATTGTGGGACAGTTTCAATGGAGACAGATCAGAAGGGAGGGTAAGAGTTTAACCCCCGATGTGGTGGAGATGGCCAACTGTACAGCAAATACTTGTGTTCCCCCTCCCATGGTGCAGACTTGTGGTTGGTAAACAGCTGTCCGGCTGGTGTGTCCATTTCACAGCCTTCCACACGTGTAAGGGAGGCCCGGGACGAGTTCTCAGCCGTGAGACATGAGCCAAAGGGATGATGGCTACCTTTGGGCCGAGTCAATAGAGAAAGGTGTTCTTTCTCCATTCTCTCGTTCTCCATCCCTTGGCTAAACGATGCACGGGGTCACACTGTAAGCTTTCTTTGGGGACGAACTTCCTTGGCATAGAACTACCTTGGACAGTAAGTGAATGAGAAGGAAACATCATTGAGTTTAAGGTATTATACAGTGTGGGACTATTTGTTACAGACATTAGGTGGCTTAATAGAGGTGACTAATGGGGGAAGAGTCAGGCAGTAGCCATGGGACTTTCCAGGTATAGGAAATCATGAAAACAAAGACTCAGAGGCAAGAATATCAAGAGAGTGTTCAATCTCGTACATTGTTAGTGGGAGGGTAAAACGGTACAACCACCCTGGAAAATAGCTTAGCAGCTTCAAATAGACTTAACAATGCACCCGTCCTGTGTTCCAGCAATTCCACTCCTAGGTAGTTACCTAAGAGAAAGGAAAACAAATGTCCATGGTAAGACTTGTGCCAGGGTGTTCATAGCAGCTTTATTTGTAATGGCGAAAACTACCAACAACAGTCCAACTATCTGCCAACAGGTGAATGAATAAAAACATTGTGGCAAATTCATACTATGGAATACTTTGGGCCATTATTAACAAATAAAGAATAAATTACTGATACCTGTGATAGCATGTGTTAATATCAAAACGTTACGTAATACAGAGGAAGCCAGACACAAAAGAGGACATACCATGTGATTCCTTTATATAAAGTTCAAGGCAAGCACACTAATCTATGGAGACAGAAATCAGGAAAGTGGTTACCTATGGAGGAAATTGACTCTAAGGGGACATGAGGGAAACTTCTGAGTTACGGACATACTGAGGGGATGGTAATATGGTTGTGTACATTTATCAAAACTCATCTGATGGTATCCTGAGGATCTGTGTACTTCACTGCATTTTACTTTAATGTTTATTTAATTAAAAAATGTGTTCAGGGAAAATGAATGGATAATTTTGATTAGAGCATGGGATTCTGGATGGGGGGATAAGGGTAACCTAAAAGATTGGTATAGAGTTTGGGGCATTTAATGCTAAAGCGGTTTGGACATTATTACCTAAACGATGGGGAGCCACCCATGGCTTTTGACCAGGGGAGAAACAAGCTTGTGTGCAAGTTTGGGCAGGGGGTGGTGGGGAATGGTGGCAGTGGGAGGAGGGGAGAGAGTAAGATGACAAGTTGTGTTAGAGGCAAGGGCCCCTGTAAGTTATGCACAGACTGGTATTTCCTTCTGCACGGACTCACAGGCCAGCACAGGGAGACGGCTGGGGACCTAGGAGCTGGGTTTGCCAAAGGTCGAATCATGAGACAAACAGTTTCTTTCATACAGTGAGTATTTTAATCCCTATGACTCTATAGTAAGATCAGGCCACGTGTTATGATTGGAAATTATTTCTATTATTAGTTACTATTACTACTCTTGGGCTGTCGAATGCCAAGGCTTGGGAGGAGCTGGGCAGGCCCCAGAGAAAGAAATGGTCTGTGAAGTTTGCATTTTCCAGAGCTCAGCAGACAGGCGCTCAGGCATGCAGCTAGTCATTTCATGCTTATCCACTCACACCTTAGGCTGTGGTCTTCAGTTTGCGTCAAAAGTACCAAGAGCCTGGAAGTGGTGATGGTGAGACCGCAGGGCAGAGGCTCGGAGAGCGAATGGTTTACTCAGACCCGCGGGTGAGCCACCCATGTGTTGCTCAAGTATCTTGGGAAAGACTGTGGCAAAAAGGCCTCCATGTCGTCCAGAGTGAGCATGGAGGTGAACCTTGCAGATTTCTGGAGGGCTCGAGAAACATGTAAGCAGCTCACAAAACTCTTGTTTCTTAAAGCTAAGCACTTCACAGATACTTTTCGGAGTGTTTGCTGTGTGTTGGCGCTGGGACACATTTGGGGAAGGAGGAGGAGGCCCCCTTCATGCCTTCCGTGTCATCCATGTCACCCAGCACCATTTCCTCTCAAGCATTTTCTGAGGCAGACCTGAATTTACGTATTGTTATCCTTTGCTGCAAAGGTGATTCATGAAATGTCAAACCAGATGTGACCTTACTTTAGCACCCTTGTCAGGTTTTTCTTTCGAATGTATCCAGAGATCAGAACAGCGAAATCCTTTGTCGGTCTTTGCAACGGGGTCGCGAAAGTCGTGCTAACTGTAGTTGTGATGTACACAGTAGGTGCTCAATAAGTGCTTCATATGTGCCTATCTTAAGTCACTTGAGATGGTTAATAAGGTAAAACCAGGAAGCTGCTTCCCGGGGTCCTGGTCATGCTGGCTGTGAGTCTCAGGGGGCTTCCACCCGATGGCGGACTGCACGTGTTCAGCAATTTCATGGTACGAGTTCCTACCAAATTGTTGCAATGTTTGCAATCCCATGGTGACAGGAGTCTCTCAGTGGCTGGGGGGGGGGGGGGGGCTCATTTAGTCCGCCAGCTGTCCTGAATGCGCAACACTCATCAGGTTAAGAGTTCTTCGGGGGATCCTTGCTCTGCCCTGAACAGCAGTGGCTTAGACGCGAGGAATCAATCTTCTGGAAGCTGCAGATGGTCAGACTTCCAGACTTCCCTGAAGGCGGGACTGATTACCAAAGATAACTGGCTTTCTCTGGCAGGGAGACTTGTTTCCCACCCTGGACAAATCTGTGGACCTCGGAACCCTGGCCACACATGGGCCTTTGTTGTGAAGATTCAGCAAAGCATAGCGAAAAGCCTTGGAGGCAGACAGGTCTGGGTTTGAATCCTGGCTCTGCCACCTGCTAGTAATGACGCCTGGTCTCTTCACCCCCGAGCCTCAGTTTCCATCTCTATAAAGGGGAAAACAGTGGTGGCTCCTTGTAGTAGTCAGAATAAGTACCGCTACGTGCCATACACAGAATCTTAAATATCAGCGTTCCACCATGAGAAAAGTCGATTTCTCATCCACACGGAGTCTAATGTGGATGTTTCGGACAGATGGCTCTCCTGGGGGGCTCCCCTACATAGGAGCTGGCTTAGAGGTCAGGAGTCTTTCCATTGCACATATCTCCCATCTTCTAGGGACATAGAGTCCTATGTTTCCAGCGCTGGAGGAAGAGAGAGAGAAAGGGGCAGACAGGAGGGTAGGCAGACAGAAAACAAACATTCTTAAAACAAGTGCGGAACAAAGGCATCCGAACCTTTGCTCCCACGTTGTGCAGAAACGCAAGAGACCAGTGACTTGTCTCCCGACAGTCAGTGGCTTGAAGCTGATCCTCGTGGGAGTGTTTACACCGTAGAAATCGGCACATGTTACAGAGCAGAGCTATTTCCCCAGAGAGGACTGGTGGTTAAACATTTCCAGGCACGTCCCCGGGGCCTCTCTAGCTCTGACTCAGGTGGGCATCCCTGGCGCGGAGTGCCCTCCTCAGACACTTTGTGTCAAACGATGTTTAAGAAAGAAGCAATCCTATTCCCAAGTCTGTGTGGAGGTCCTATAACCTGGTTGCTACAGAACCAAGAGTGGCCTCTGTCAGGCTTCAAATTCACTGCCATGGTGGCTAGAGCCTGGGGGGTTTTCTCAGTGACAAGGTCCAGAGTTTTGCCCATGGTGGGAAACACAAAGCATAGGAAGTGACATTTGGGGGCAGGGGTGAGATGCACTCTCTAATCCTGCCTCAAAGCATCCCCCGATTCTCGACCACTGTCCCAACCACACAGCATGCTACTGGAATTGAGAGGATGCAAGGACGTGGGCAGCTCAGCTAAAAGAGGAACTCCTTGACAATATCCCCGGCATCTGAGAGCTGTCTCCGAGAAATGATTTTTAATCCTACGCCGCATTCACCTACGCACATGCCCTGTTTCCTAATATTAACATTTCCTACTTTTGCCATTTTCTTTTCTGAGACCTCTGGGAACCATTAGCAGAGTTTTCCTGCTACCCAGGATTTGCAGGAGAATGCAGATGGGCCCAGAGCGCCCCAAGTGACGTCTGGAAGGACGCGACAGAATTTGCTACTGGAACCCTGGCTTTTCTTACCTGTGGCAAACATTCGTCATCATTCCCCAAAATAGTGCAGACAGAACAAAGACTTCTCTGGGTCTCCGCTAGCCTTGGCCTGGGTCTGTTTGCACCGGGGGAGCGGGCTGGGCAGAGCGGGTAGGGGTTCGTCTCACTCATCATTCCGGTGGAGGAAAGGCAAGGTTCAGTGCTTTTCTGTTTGTTTTTACTAACTCGACGGGACCACCTCCATCCCCACCACCACCCAATTTGCAATCAGACCTTGCAAACAGGAACACAGCCTCACACAGCCACACAAGCTCCCAGCAGCAGTGGTTGAATGGCGAAGTCTGAAATGATGTCAACGGCTTGTATGCAGGCCAAGGAAAATATGCGGGGGCCCTCCGTGGCCTCATCCCCGTGCTCGCCGCGCCGCAGCTGCGAGCTGTAAGTTTTCCTTCCGAGCAGACAGAGCGCAGTACATCTGAATTTGATTCAGAAATGAGCGTGCCTTTTCCAGACCCCTTGCACCTTCCCCCGACTCCTCACCCTCCTTGAAGAATAAAGTTGTCCCAGCCAGGGCTGGAACATGGGGCGGCTACACCTGGTGGCGATGTGGAATTATTCCTAAAGTCTCTGAGTCCTGGGGAAGGGAGGGGGGCGGGGAGGAGAAGGAGCAGGCAGGTCAAAGGGGTGGTGGGTGTAGGAGATGGAATTCCACAGCCGTAGGGATGCTGGGGGGGTTAAGACAGCTGCTGGGACGGCGCAGGCCCTTATGCCTACTTCCTCCTGATGGATACTAGTTTTTGCCCTCAGTGTTGTGTTTGGAAGGTTCACAGGGTTGCGTTGCCCCCCAGATGATCATTCCGATCTTCCCACTCGATTTTAGCCACGGAGGCATATGTAGCTCAGAGCGTCTCTGAGACCCGGTTCCTCCTTTTGGCTACTTGGTGGAGCCAACTCCATGGTCAGTAATTTCGCTTTTGAATCGGAATCACACGGATGCTGCCCCAGGGGAAAAGCTTAAGTACCCAAGCAGTGAATTTTATGGATCAAATGACAAGGCAGTGGAAGCCAGGTTATTTTTCTTAGTCCAGCGAGGCCTTGGAGCCGGAGAAAGGGAGAAGTCTAGCCTGACTCCCCGGCTGCCTCCTCCTCCCCTGACCCTCTCTCTAACTGGCTCCAGCCAAGTGAGGGTTGAAGAAAGTATGGTCTGGGAGGCCTGACAGCATGATGGGACGCAGGGCCTCTCCTCCTCACTGACCGCCGGGGCCAGCCTGGGAGTGGCTGGCCAGCGCCAGGAATGCCGCCTCTCCCTGCTCTTGCTCCGACCCCACCATCACCGACACTTGGCTCTTATTTTACGATTGTGTTTATAAAGCAAACATACTTTGGAAAAAGAAGAACTCTCCCATGGCTGCTGGCCATACCACCTTGTGGTCGCAGAAGCAGAGCCAGGCTGCGCCTGATCTCTGGGTGCTGAGGAGTCCACCCAAGGGCACGTAGGTGCTCTGAGACCATGGGGCCATGGACTCATGGCCTGGCCTCCCCTCTTCTGAGTCACATGCCCCTGTGAGAAGAGGTGGAGGCTGGCCGTCTCCTGGGGAAGGAGATGCAGTGCAAGGCCAAAGACCCAGTCTGTGTTTCTACCTGTAACATCCGTTCTTTTCCACCACGAATAAAAAGCAAATGACCTCATCTCTCTCAACTCCAGAGAACAAAGTAAATGCTCCCCAGACTGTAACTACCATCGTTATTGTTAAGGCGCCACCGGACACTGTCTTGGTGCTCTGCATATATTTTCTCTAATTCTTATAACACCAGCCCAGTTGGAAAGGTATCATTATCTCCATTTTAGAGATTTGGCTCAGAGAAGTTAAATAACTTGCCCAAAGTCACAGAGCTGGGCAGTGTTAGAAGCCACCTCCAAAGTCTAAGCTCTTTATAGGAAAACCTACAGCCTCCTAATACTATTTTTGTTTTTGTCCTCTTTTTTCTCTGTCTTGATGGACCACATAAGGACCTATCAGCAAGGAGCACCAGAGCCTCAGGGTCCATGGGGCCCTTGGCTTGTCCTTGCAGAGAAGCTGCCTTCTTGCCTCAGCCTAGCCTGTGTATCGGTCTCTGGGATTCTCTGAGGAACCCCTGCCATGTGTCTGAGGGACTAAGCTGGGAAGAGTGGTGGCCTTTGCGCCAAATGTCCTTTCCAGTGCCTCTCATGGAATTGTTGAAAATATCAGTCAGGGGTGGGGTTGGCTTGGACCTCAGAGCGTTGCGTCCTGGGAGCAGCCTTCCCACCCAGCTGACTGCACCTCCATGTTCTTCCCACCTACACTGGGTGGCGAGTTCCATATGACTCTGGGAGACTTGGCAGGCTGAGCTCTAACAGCTGTGGGGGCGAGGGAAAATGGCCAGGAAAGGGGAAGAGGTCCCACCATCAGGCCCTGAGGAGGAGGCCTGAGGAGGGAGGAAGCATGGAGGGCTGCTGCCCACCCACAGAGTCCAACCAGGACCCTAAAACCACAGCTACTGTAGCCACAGCCACTGCAGCCACTGGATTTCCAGGCTCAGTGGCGCACTGAGGAGCAGACAGAGAGCATTCTGTGACTTCAAGGTCTGTGGGAGGAAGGAAAAACCGTTCACCTGTCAGTACCATCATTCTCTTTTTCATGGTGTGGGTTTCATTTTGGCCAAAGCACTGCGTGTGTGTGTGTCTGTGTGTGTGTGAAGGCCATCATTATACCCAGAGCTCAAACATCTCATGTCTGTGGTGTGGCCAGGAATTCTCCAAGGTAGAGCCTGTGACATTGTTTGGTGAGAGCTAGGCAGGGCCTCCCAGAGATCCACAGTGGAACCAAAGAATGACCGCATGGGTGAATCAGTGAGGGTATCAATAAACTGATGAAGCCAGAGACCTTTGTTGGGCTATTCTGGTCTTCCGTCTCTTTTCTCCTTCTCTCTATCTACAAATGCCACAAGCCTCCTACAAATCCTGTCTCTTACTTCC
Organism: Potos flavus; assembly: GCA_028534135.1. Taxonomy (NCBI): domain Eukaryota; kingdom Metazoa; phylum Chordata; class Mammalia; order Carnivora; family Procyonidae; genus Potos; species Potos flavus. The sequence continues at coordinate 45,901,787 of CM052892.1, read as the reverse complement.
TGGATGAACAAAATTTGAATCAACCCATCAACAACCCTCAGATAAAATATCCAGGGTCATTGCCAAGGTGAATACCACCTCCATGGCCTACTCCAGGTCATCTGTAGAAAGCACTGGGCTAGAATCAGAAGACCCACATTTGGGCTTCAGTGTGGCTCCCGGCTAACTGTGTGGCCTTATTGAGGGTTCTTCGTCTCTGGGCATTAGCTGCTGACTCTCTGAACGCAGCATCTGGCCCAGGGGGTCTGCTGAAGCCCATCAGAATATGGTTCTCTGGAAGTGGCCTTTGAAGGTGCCCACAGCTGTCAGACACTTGGCCTATGGTGGCAGGAACCCAGTCGTGCAGGCCACAGACTCCTTAGAGACTTTAGCTGAATGATCAAGGATCTGCAGCTTGGACCTTGTGTCTTCCAGCTCCTGGAAATGAGCAATGAGGAAGCCCCACAGAGCAGCTTCCAGTCCCCCAGATGGGCCTGTTCTTAGAGGCACAAGCAGAAAGTGAGGGAAGGGGACAGAGGTTCAAGACATAGAAGGCCCAGGGCCATGGGTGAGTTACCGGGCAGGGCTCCTCTCAGACAGGCAAGGAGAGCCCAAGGCTGGCAGTGCAGAGGAAGGGCAGACAGGGAGGAAGCTGTGGCTCTTCTGGGCTTGGGGACAGAGAATGACTGGCATTTCAGTGCTTCAGGGTCCCCTTCCCTCCTACCTGCCCCCTGTAGTAGCTGCCCCGGGGAAAGAGCGGGGCGAGGGGTGAGCCGGGGGTCTCTCTCCCGTGTCAGTGACTCCATACCGAGCTGATGATTCAGATGATTTAGCTATGATAACAGAGTCAAAGGGGCTCTGGAGAAAAAACACAGCTAACCAAAAAGCCTCCTGGGGAGTTTGGGTCAGAAGAGGAAACAAGGTCTAAAAGAAGAAAGGCCAGGAGAAAACATCTGTAGGTCGGGCTGCGGGGACAGGGAGCAAGAAGCCAGCATCCACAGGCACAGCTGCCAAGGAGCCTGAGTTGTAAATCATCTCCCTAGTGAGGGCAGAGGACGGCTGGTGGAGGGAGGCCCAGACGGGCCTGGGAGTGGGGGGCTCAGCCTTCTGTCCCCCAACATAGCAGGTGTCAGGCCGATGCCACTCTCAGAGCTGGTGCTACTGAAACTGTATGCTGCAGGGGCCGATGTGATGCACAGCTCTTCTGTTCTCCCTGTCTCCGGCCCCCCACGGCCTTCCCACAAGCACCTGGAAATCTGCCCTAGGGTGTAAAACTTTATCATTTCGGGAATTAGTGATCACAGAAAACTTTTATCAAGTGGACAGTGTGCCAAGAGCTGAGTTCAGGACTTCTTTCCACGCTGTATTAGAGTCCTCCAGAAAAACAGAACCAGTACAAGATCTATCTTATCCACTCATCAAGAGAGAGAGAGAGTGAGAGAGAGTGTGTGTTATTTTAAGGAACTGGCTCATGCAACTGTGGGGTCTGGCAGTTAGAAATCTGCAGGACAGGCTGGCAGGCTGGAGACCCAAAGAAGAGTAGATGTTGCAGTCTTGAGCCCAAAGACAATCTGGAGGCACAATTCCTTCCTTTTTGGGGGACCTTGGTCTTTTCTCTGAAGGCCTTCAACTGATTGGATGAAGCCCACCCACATTGTGAAGGGTAATCTGCTTTACTCATAAGCTACTGATTTAAATCTTAGTTACAGCTAGGAAATCCTTTCATGGTAACATCTAGATTGGTGTTTGGCCAAGCACCTGGGCATTATAGACTAGCCAAGCTGACCCATAAAACGAATCATCACCTGTACTTTCCTTCCTTTGAGCCTCACAACAACCCTGTGAAACAGGCACCAGTGTAATCCCTATTTACAGGCTAGGAAATGGAGACTGAAGGTTAACACATTGCCAGAAATAATACCGCTAGTAGGTGACAGAGACAGGACTCAGTTTCAGGATTGCTTGATTCTGAGATTCCCCCTGAACCACAGCACGGCCCTGCCCTACTGGTTTCAGTCCCAGAGCCTCTATTTAAAGATTTAATTAATTAATTAATAGAGAGAGTAAGAGAGCACCAGGGGAAGGGCAGGGAGAGAGGGAGAGAGAGAATCCCAAGCAGACTTCGAGTCAAGCAGAGCCTGATGGAGGGCTTGACCTCATGACCCCAAGATCATGAGCTGAGCTGAAATCAAGGGTCAGATGCTTAACTGACTGAGCCAACCAGGTGCTCCCAAAGACTCTATTTAAACACATATGCGTGGGAGGGGTACCATGTTAAATAATGATCAGTGAATCTCTTGCTCATTCCATCATTCAGATATTTGGGGAGTATCTCTGATGAGTATCACATGCTAGTGAATCAGTCTCATGCTTTGCCCCCTGAGTCAGCAGGTTTCAACCCTTCCCATCAGGGGCACCAACATCTGATTAGCATTAATGAGTACACTGAGCCTTAGGGGCAATGCCTGGCACACTTATGGTTTCTCTACTCTTCTATATTGCACTCAGAAAACACTTTCATTGCCTCTCTGACACCATTTCCAGAAGCCCACTTGCTTATGAGTTCCAAAAGAGCACCCAATTGGATTTGGGACTATATTTCTCCAAACCAATCATGGTGGTCATCTCAGTGGCTGTGTTTCCAGAGATTGGAAGCTAGGGAGCTCACCAATTTCAAGAGGACCAGGACATCCATCTCCTACCCTCACTATCAGGGGGTCAAGACCCCATTTCTGTCCTGCTTGTGCTTGGAAACACAGGCATCCTTCTAATTCACAAATGTAAAGGAGAAAAGGAAGAGAAATTTAGATTACCATGAAGAGCCTTTAAGAGATGATGAATTTAAATTAGAAAGTAAAAATTTCTGCAGCTTCAGGCCCCCTAGAGAAGGGTGAAGAACCCAAGAAAATGAAGCAAGAAAGCTGTCATCAGCTCTGCGCTCTGTTTGCCAGTGACCCGCTCACTGGGTTCCTTCTCTCACTGCTCTCTAGGCCTCTTTCCTATCTGTCTCCACCTTCAGTGTTGGGCTGGACAAGAAGGGTCAGCAGAGTGAACACACTAATTCCTCTTAGCTGATGTCCCTCAGACCATACATAAATATGAGACAAATGGTTCTGGTCACTACAAATCAGGATCCTGACATGTTGCCGACCAAAAGTCAAGTGTGCACCAATTGTTAAGACTCTTGCACTATTTCTGCTGTGGAAGAATTTGCCTAATAAATTTCCTTTCCACTGTGTGAGGAGGAAAGGAAAGACAGAAGCCAGCCAGCTTGGACAGAAAGCCCCACATGCTGAAGGCTCAGTATTTACTGCTTTGCTGGGTCTCTCCTGTTCAGCACCAGGCAGCAGCCTTATTCAGCATTTACTCCCTGGTAGTGCCACAGACTGGTTGCTGGAAGAGGAGAAAGGCAGACAGATGTAGCTTCTCAGGTTTCAGAGTTTTAGGAGCCACTGGATCCATGAGATTCGAATACCACAGGTGTTTCTCAACTTGAGCCAAGATGGTCAGATTACAATGGGAGACAGAACTTCATTATAGGCAGAGACGTGAAATCAGAAATGGTGGGGCGCATGCCTCTCAGAGTTGCTACTTAGGAATAAATAAGTCAATAGATTAGTCTTGTGCTCTGCATAAAAACCTGGGTTTCATTCTACTTTCTTTATTGGAGAACTAGTTAAGTATCATTTATCCCCATAGTGGAGTCTCCAAAGGGGACACCATTCTCCAGGGAACACTAGTTAACAGCAAGACAAAGATAGAAGAGTTGAAGGACTCCTCATGGTGGCCAGCTGTCTCTTATTGCCAGGAGTTGGCTACAGCACGAAGGAGTGTTTTGCCAGGTGAAGACCCACTGCCAAACTTAGTTCTGCGCATTCACTCTACTTATTTCGGTAGAAAATGTGAAAGAAAAAGAACGTGTCTTTTAAAACAACTATTTTCTAAAACAAATGGTGTGAGCAAGAAGGTTGACACATGGGCCAGGGCCACCAAATTTTCCAACCTTGCAACACGTGGTCTATACTAGAGGATAGGAGGAAATTAGTATTTCCACTGGTATTGGGAAAAGAAGGCTTTTCTGTGGGTATTGACTGCATATTTCCTAGGTCTCTTCCTTCCTTCCATTGTTCTGCCTTTACTTCCTTGATGAACATAGAACAATATCTACAATATCTTACAATATGTAAGAGTAAGCAAAATCACTCAGAGTAGGTCTTCCAGTTCATGCTAGAATCTACATGTTATGGAACTAGGTCATCAGTCTTGCGGTACGTTAGTTTGGATTCTCTTTGTGTGTGATTCTAAGAATCAGAATTTTGCAGCTAAGTGCATCACATATGAGTCATACAGTCCAGTTCTCTTTTCTTCTAATAGAGGAGGAAACCAAGGCCAGAGAAGGTAGATTCTTGAAAATTATCACTCCAACAAGATGAGTCCTAAAGTGTGAATTTGGGAAAGTGGTACCAGTTGCAACTCAGATTGAGGGGAAGGCTTTCTTTTTCCTGGAGGATCATGAAAATCTTTCCAAGGCCACTACTAATCCCATTAATTCTACCTTCTTTCATGGCCTACCACCATCTCCGTCTGTCTTTCTGTTTCTCACTGCAGCTCATGCTCTAAAAATAGAGGATATGGAGGTCTTCTGTGTTGTGGAAAAGGCTAGAAGGGCATTCCTATGTTAGCCAAACTATCCTGTGAGGCTCTTAGCAGCAGAAAGAAACTTTAACTTGGAGAACCAGCTGAAATATTTTATTCTTCCTTTGAAAATGTCTTGACAGCTCAAATGGTAAGGATCCAGAATATTAGAGAGGGCTCACTCTTGGGTAATCCTCAAAACTGGAGATACTATAAATGTGAGGATTATCTGTGTCATCATTTTTCAGAGCTGAGAATTATTACATATGGCATTGAAGCTGGATAGGTTAGAAAGATGGTACAAAGTCTACTTTTATCCTACCCTCTTCTCTTGGGAGCCCAAGAATCCCCTCCGCCCTTGTCTTCTCAAATCCATATGGAGTGATCTTTGGTGTCCTGGTTCTTTGGTTTTATTGCAATATTCCCATAGTGAGATTCTAAGAGAAAAGGGTGGTCACATGAAGGCAGGAATCCATTTGAAAAAGCAAACATACAGAACTCTGGTGATCATCCTGCCTTGAAATGGAAGTCCAATTGTAGTCTTAATCATGAAGAGTGAAAGTCAAGATAAGCAGGTATAATTGGTCCTGGTAACCTACAGCCAATTTTTTATAATGCAGCAGGAGAAAAATTTTTCAAAACTTTAATCAGATCATGATATTCTCTTGCTCAGAATCTTCCAGTTCCTTCCCTTCACACTCAGAACAAAATTCAGAGTTTTCTCATCATGACATAAAAGGCCCCGTGTAATCTGGCCCTTGCCTACCTTCATGGCTTCACCTCCTACCATTTCCTCTCCTTCACTCTGCTCTAGCCACACAGGCATATTTATTTCTCTAATATACAAAACAGATCCTGCCCCAGGGCCTTTGCACCTGCTGTCTTATCTCCCTAGAATGTTTTCTGCACCAACAGCTACATATCTAGCTCCTGACTGATTCATAGTTCTGCTCAAAGAGGCACTCAAAGGTGCCACCCTATAGCTTCCCGTCCACCATTCTCCATTCTCTTGTCTTACTTTTCTTTTTAAGACTAATATTTTCTATTGTTTATTTTCTGTCTCCTTCATCCAAATATAGATATCATGAGGCTAGTAACTTTATCTGCATTCCTAGGCTACTGCCAAGTATGTGGTAGGTATTCAATAAATATTTTTAGAAGACATGAGTGAATATCTTATATTTAGTGTTCACATATCTTGATATCTCTCTTCATACATATTTTTTTCAAGTACACACACCTCCAGCCCCCTACACACACACACACATACACACACATAAGCATCCCATCCCATCACACATGACACACACACTAAGCATAAAATATTTAGGCATGAGGTCATTTCAAATTCATTAAGTATTAATTGAACATCCTCTTAGTGCAAAACCCTTTACCAGGTGCAGGGGCAAGAGGAAAGTCCTAGAAAAAGGAATAAAAAAGTCTTCTCTCTCCAGCAAAACCCCTTTGGGTTGACTCTTAACTAAATCTGTTTAATTGTGGCAAAAAATTTGCATGGGAAAATATTTGTTTATGCTCATATGTGTTCTGAAATTACACTTCGTTTTTAAACATGCCACTTCTTTAGATTTTTCCTTTTTCATATCATTGTATCTGATATGGGGATCTGATTGTGGTGGGATTATAATTATTCTTTTACACTGAGTTGCAATTTTGGAATTCTTGATGAAAAATAATCCCAGTACTGAGGTCACACAATTAATTCTTCAAAATCAGATTAAGAAACTCTGCATTCTGGAGGGAAGACTCTGTCTGGTGATTAGTTGCCTGGAAGAGCTTGTTACAAGCCAAATAGAAGGAGCTGTCATCCAGTTGATGGTTTCCAGGGATGAAGGCTCCAGGACCTGCAGTAATTTCATTTGTCATCATTGCAAAACCAGATAGTCACGTGAGCCGCCAAAGCCTGCAGCAGAGAAGGCTCACTTGCCAAATGTCCTTAAGAATAGGAACACAAGGTAGACAAGGCAACTGCTGGAAGTGAATTATTTCTGGCAGTTATATTATCATCATTATGAAAAATAGAGGCAGCATGGTTGGATCTTCTTGTAATCATTTCCCAACTCTAGGCAAAAACTTTTAGTGATGAAGATGTCTCTAAAAATCATGAAGATTTCCACCACCCTTGTCATTGTGAGCGTAGGTTCAGAAAGCTTTGATCGGACAGGGCAGCAGCAACACCGTACAGGAAGGAAAGAAGTAGGACCTGGTGGAGCCACCCTACCAGGGTCTTAGGTGCAAGCTAGAGGAAATGCACCTCGTTGGAGAGTCAGCAATCCCAAGGGTATCAAAGTGCAGGTGATACTGAATTAGGCAACAGTACTGGTGAAAAGTGGGGAAGATCATGACTCCAAGGCGTGGAGGGCTGCACTCTTATTCTGGTCCAATTGTCTATCTGTTGATTCATGGGAGTGCCTCTGTCGATAGCCGGGGATAAAAGGAAAGGACTCAATTCCCCAAGAAAGGGGTTAGCAAGAGCTGCAAACAGCACAAAGACCTTCTGTAGCCGGGCCAAGCTAAGTGTTGTTGTGGAGACAAATAATCCCCTAGCTCAGTGACTTCAACCCATGAAGGTCTGTTTCTTGCTTGTGCTGTATGTGCATTGCACATCAGCAAGAGGCTCAGCTCATCAGGGTCACTCAGGGACCCAGGTTGATGGAGCACTCACCATCTCAAATGTTACCTGTCACCTTGCCTGAGAGAAAAGAGGACCCTGGGGTGTCTTGCACTGGTCATTAAATGCTCCATCCCAGAAGCGACCCATATAAATTCCGCTTACATTGGCCAGAACTAATTTCGCTGCCCCTGTACAAGAGAAACACAATCTCCACGATTGGTAGGTAGAGGGCAGGGGACTGGAAACACCTGGCGAATGGCATTAGAGACTCGTGCAACCCTGTCCTTGTCCTGTAGGGTGCTGAGAAATAATGAGAGTGTTGTCCAAGTCAGGGCTGATATCCGGCCAGGGAAGTTTGGGAGTATGAGGGAGGCAATATGGAGGATGGGAAATGGGGAGCCAAGGCAGATACTGAGCCCACAAAATGGAGATGGGAAGCCTGAGGTAGCAGACAGGCATGTTAGCTCAGTGGCCATGCTGACCACGGCTCTTCCTCTGGGATTGGGTAACTCAATTCCAGGGCCCTCTTGTTCCAGACGGGGAACTGAAGCTACAAACATTCCTTCCTGCATCCATATGGCTGCTGGTCCTCCAGCCCTTGCAGGAGGAGCTCATCAGAAAATGTACCTGTGATGAGATAGGAATAGAAGAGGTGGGGAAGGGAGGAGGGGCTCACATACCCGGCTCTTGTTGTCCTTTGACTCTGAGAAATGCATTTATTTTATTTGCAAGGACTGTCAATGTAAGTCCCCAAATCCAAGGGAGAAGATATAAGGAAGAATTTTCTGAAGCTTTTGAAATCCCCAGATGAGTTCTAAGGGAGGTAGAGGACTTTTGTTTACTTAAGACTCTAGAGCAGCATTTCAGTGTTGTTCAAGACCACCTGCATCTGAATCACCGGGGAGCTTGTTAAACATGCGGTTCCCTGGGCTTCTCCCCAGACTCACTCATCTGGGGATGAAGCCCAGAAATTTGCATTTCGTTCCCCTGAAGAAAATTAAAGTTGGAGAATCATTGCTTTAAAAAGGGATAGGATTGCCATTCGGGGCAGCACAAGTTGGTGCCCCCTGGAAACAGAAAAGGAAACCCTTCTAGTTCTGTGGTCCTTATACTCCAAGGCAGCAGTTTAAAGCTTCCAGTAGATTCCACCAATTAGTCCTGTTTTTATTTGGGTTCATCCCTGTGTTCTGGCTCCCCCCTCTAAAACAGTTCTAACTTCCCCTAGCATTTGTCCAAGTCTGAGCTACTAGTTGTTTCGATGGGAAAGACAGGTGGCTGGGCCAATGGGGTAGGGGGTCTGCTCTCCGCAGGAGACAATTACATGCTCTGAAAAGGACAACCATGGCTTGTCCTAGGCAACAGAGGGGAACTCTTGTCAACATTTTGAAAAGCCAGCGCCATGCTTGAAAGGGGCTGACGGGAGCCACTGATGGGTCTGGCTGAAAAACAGTTGCTTATGAGAAGGATCAGTGTCAACTTTGAAGTGAGCCATGCTCGAATTAGCACCATCGTGGTAACAAGCAGAATGAGCAGGGCTGAAATGACATATTTAGTCAGGAAAGAGGCCTGTGTTTCAGGGAAGGACTCCTTCAGAGGAAACAATGCATGAGACTTGGATGAGAACCTTCTGGCTCCTTGTTTGTCTGGCTTTTAAAAACCTCAGCAAAGTTCACATTCAGTTGAGAGACTCATTCGCTGAATTGAGTTAGGTGGATAGCTTCCGTATTTCCATGGCAGATGGAATCTGGCCTTTCTGGATTGTTGTGTAGGTTCCACCATTCATGGGCTGTGTATCCTTAGGAGTCATGGAGCCTCCGTCTGCTTTAGAGTATCCAAAGGTGGGATTCCATGCCTTCCCCTGCTGACTAGGGGGCGGGGGGTCTCTACATAGCTTGAGGGATAAAGTGAACCATGCTATTGCACTGGGGGAAACTGGACTCGTTTTCTCCTCCTCTGTGGGGGCCATCTCCCCCAGTGTATCTGCAGAGAGTAATGGTGGTGTTTTTGGTGGTAACAGTGGTGGAAGAAGAGTTGAATGAACAGTGGTGTTGTGTTGTCCTCTTCCCAACCTCTGCTCTCTTTGCTTCTCCCCATTGCTGTTCACTCTGCCAGGAGCTGCCGTTCACTAACTCCTCATCTCAGCTCTGAACTCCTTGATTACCTTCATGTGAAGTTGCTGCTTTCTCTTCACAGATCCTCTTAGGAAGAGCTCGTCATGATCAAGCTAGTTTTGCGGTTTTTTTAATGATGTATTCTTTTTAGAGACTGGGGGCAGGGGCAGAGGGAGAGAGGGTCTTAAACCTGAGCATAGAGCCCAACTTGGGGCTCGATCTCACGACCCTGAGATCACGACATGAGCTGAAACCAAGAGTGGAACGTTTAACCCACTGCACCACCCAGGCTCCCCAGCCAAACTGGGTTTGCGAACGGGGTCTTCTCCTTCCCGAGCTCTGGGTGGGAAGTGGGAAACGGAGCAAGAAGTCAGTTATTTTTCCAATTACCCTTTCATAAACCTTTACTTTCTCGACTTCCTCGTGTATACAGTGTGAGAATAATACCTCCCTTTAAGAATCAATTCAGTCTCTACAAAGCTTAGCTCAGTGTCCGGCAAAAAAAAAAAAAGAGCATGTGATACGTATTTCTTGAATTTAATTGGACTATTTTGATTAATTTTACAGATGATATTATTATGCTAATGACTTTCTATTTGGGAGCAGCACTGATTTGGGCGCTGAAATCAGTCACATTATGGATGTCACAAAAGGCAGGATTTTTATTCTGTCTGCCGCATATAAAACCAACAGCTCTACTTATCTTCATTTAGGGATAAAGTGTTTTTTGCCTCTTTCCTCTTAAAAGCATTCTTTAAAAGAGCCCAAAGTGCACAGTTGGAATACGCCATCCAGTCTGTCATTGAAATCAGGAGTCCATTATTAGCCTTCCGGATGGGCGCAGGCTAGTTGTTCAACACTTCTCCACCCGGTTTCTCCTCCTCGGTAAGATGGGGACAACGTTCATTTCCCCGATGGTCATTCATCTGCTGCATTGTAAAGATGAATAGAGGATCCCTCAAACCCTTGCAATTCCTCAAAAGAAAATGTTACCGTAGTAACCCAAAGGCTTCGTTGAGGTTTCAGTTCATCATTGGAAAATCTTTCAAACACTCATTCCTTCGTGGGGAGAAAAGAGAGACATCAGGTTAACATCACCCATTCAGAGAACACCTGGCAACTTACCTACAGATCAGGAATCACTTCCGAAAGGTTATGGAGAGCGTGTGGTGAGAGGAACTCGCCCAGAAAAAGCTTAGCACAGCTCCTCTCGGCTCAGCCATCTGGCGAGCCCTCTCTTCCCACCACCCTTCTGTTGCTCACCTGGTGAAGGGCCTGCCCAGGGACAGCAGGGGGCAGGTCTGCAGACCCAAGGCCAGGCTGGTGCTGCCCCAGCAAGGGCAGCCATCCAGCCATGAGACAGGAGAGCCCATTAATTGGCTAATTTTGCTTATAATGTCTGGTCACTACTTGGCAGGCCGTGCTGCCTCTTGGGTGGTATTTACCTGGGCTCGTTTGGAGAACTGGCCTGGTTTGCAATGGGTTTTTTGAACGGCGTGATGTGCACTTCTAATGGTTTCCACCTGAGGTGAGCTCTTGTCTTTTTCTTTGACCATTCTCTAGCCTCGATCAGTTCTTCTGGCCCTGGTTCATCAGACCAAGCTGATTCTGAGTTGAATTTCAGTAGGTCTCTCAAAATGTCTGCTCCTCCCTAACCTCAGATTCTCTGGTTTAAGGTGAAGGAGAATGGCTGCAAACCCTAGCTAGCCACTCTGCTTTGGGAATCCTCTTTCAGCTAGATCCTTTAATCCAATATGGCACTATCCGAAGGAAGTGTCCAGTTTCTAAAGTCATCCTAGGTCAGGAGCACCAAAGGAAATAAAGTGCCTGGATGTTTAGTGCAGTCTGAGCTACAACATTTTTCTTCCAAGTTGTGTGTGTGCGTGTGTGTGTGCGTATTTCTAAGATATTTTTGGTTCTTTGAGAACATTTACTAGAAATTGCTGAACAAAGATGAGCCCATGGCTCTACCCTCTATTTGCTGTTTTAGTTCAATGATGTTTTCTATTTCTTTAGTGTTTTGTCTTTCAAACTTTTTACAGGCCTTGGAAATGTTCTTTTTGACATGGTTTCCCCCAGAAAACCAACTTACTCCCCCAATTCTTCCTCCTTCAGACCTAGAGAGAGAGCAAGTCTCCTGCTATCAACTTCAGGGTCTTTAAGAGCTTCATAACCTTCTACTCCACTTCTTTTCGCCTCAAGAAAAGGACATTTCCACTTTCTGTCTTTCTACTCCTGTTCTGGAAATGCTTTTTTATTCCTCACAGTTTGCCCAGCTTCCTCTTTTACTTCTCAGAGATTTTCTGAAATTCCATTTCCTTTGCAACAGTCATGCCGCCCATCAGAGGGATGTTGGTGACTTATCTCAAGACCCAGTGGTACACAGTCTTTTCATCCTTCCAGTTCCCTCAGCTTTTGCATAATGGAGATTCCTTAATTTTCCTGTTTTCCCAATGCCTGCCCCTTGGGGTGTGTGATTTCCCATCCTCACGGGTTTTCGGCTTCCAAGTCCTCAATGTCAGATGTTGTCTTTACTTAACCTTGTCTGCTTGTTCCTATGGCTCCAGGTACT
>CM052892.1:45854613-45889358 GCA_028534135.1 Potos flavus | reverse complement strand
AGAGAGAAAGGGCAGAGTTGGCCCTTTGTCCCTATAAAACCCCCACTGTAGTGGAATAAGCTTCTCATGTTTGCTGATAAATGATGATAGAAAAGAATTAGGCAATTGCTACTTTTTTAAATACCCTGAAAAGCAATGCAAACATCCCCCTTCCCCACACCACACCAAAAAACCCCCACAGAAACCCAGTGGGAGAAGAGAATGTAAAACAATTTCCAGATAGCAAGTTTGGTGAAGAATACAGAATGGCCTCTTTCTCCCTCATGCCTCTGAGTGTTTTCCTCTTTGTTTTGACTCTGACCTCAGTTTTCACATCTGGTATGACAGAAAGCAAGAAGGCTGAATTCCACAACATGGCCGACATCTTAACGGAAGTCTCAGTTACACGATAGAACTTTAGAAGAGCTTTTTCTACCCTAGAGGGAAGATAAGAGGGTGGGGGGGGAGTAAATGTTATATGTATGTCTGCTCGTGCAAAATTTGTATTTAAATACAAAAATCCTGTGTGTCTGGAAATAATTGAGACCCCATGTGATATATAAATCAATGAGGGAAAATGCATAAACAATCCAGAAAGCGATCGAGAAACAGATTAATGTAAAATAATATAATTTGGTGACACGTTGGCTTCTGCCTTCTTTTTAGGTAATGAAAACACATGTTTGTGTAGTCTGGTTTCCAGGACATTCCCTTTCAAGTATCCTCAAAAACATTATCTTATCTCTGGCTCACTCCCCTCTTAACCTTGGTCTGATGTCTGGGATAATGATGGTGAAGGCTCGCAAGATCCAGAGAGCAGTACGTTAACCGTCCGGTGTTCAGAACTGTTCATGGGAATGGAGACACTGGCGTGTGCATATTCTGTGGTACAGCAGCAGAAAGGACGGATGGAGGGCCCTTTATGTTGTCTGATAATGCAGCTCTTTGAAACATTGCTGGCAGACTCTCTTCACATCATGTCACACAAGACAAGAAATGGGACAGGCCCTCTCTGCTTCTCGATTCATCAACCTGCCATACAATACAACAAACCGGCTTTTTCAAGGCCCCCTGAATGAAGGCCTGTGCCTGCAAGGGAAATTTAATTGGATTTCTTTATGGGTTGCAACAATCCAATGAAAAATTATGTAAGAATGGCATGATTCAGTTTTAGCATGCACTTGAATAATAATATTTTTTTATTTATAACAAGAATTCTTTAAAAAAATAATAAGAATTTTTTAAATGAAAACACCTTGCAACAGCACTTTTCAGCTCAGCGAGACCGGGCAGCCCAACTTTATGCACCGTAGCTCGTGTTGTGTGGATGTTTGTGTCGCTGTCCCAGCTTAGAAAATGATTTTAAATGCATAGATTACATTCAGAATGGAGTCGGAGGCTTTCAAAAGCACCCAGTTTGGCTTTCTGGAAGAATAATGTTGTCTCTAACAATGTCCCCCGCTTTGAACCAAAGTGCATTTGTGAATCCAGGAGAGGAAGAAAATGTCCATCACTCCGTCCATTCTTTGGAACGTCTTTGTGATATTTGAAGATTAAGTCCTCTGCAGTGTTTTGACATCTCCATGTTGGTTTAAGTGGCATTGAGGATTATTTCTTATCCTCCTCCTGGAAGTGGACAAGTGGCCAGTATCTGCCTGAAACTCCTTCCTTGATATTCCTTTGCTAAGGCCCTCTCTCCTGTTTCCATGGTTCCAGGTGTCCTTTCTGGCTCGCTGGGCTGCAGAGAGTGGAAAGGAGCTCGCTGCGTCCACCTCCATCCATAGATTTCCACACAGTTAAAATACAAGATGGTAGATCATTTAGAATCCCTTCCTTATGACTTTTATTCATCTTCCTTTAGTCATCAAACCACACGCTCTTCCCACTGCCAAAAATACATCTTCACCTAGTTCACCTGGACAACCCATACTCATCCTTCAAACCTGGGTTCAAGTATCAACTGCTCTGCAAGGCTTCTTACAACCCTTCACCCATTCCAGAGTAAGTACTTTCCCCTCTGGCTCCCATGGCCCCAGTGCGTGCATACATACCTCTCCACTGTAGTTCATGTCACACTGTTGTAACTGTATTCACGAGCTGGGCTCTCCCAGTAAACAGTGAGCTGAAAACAAGGGCCATCTGCCATATTCATCATTGTATTTTCAGTACTTGGTATAGTGCCTGGCACAGAACAGGAATTTAATAAATAGTTCTTAAGTGTATGAATGAATCAATGAATGATGAACGAATTGATGAATGGGTAGATAAAGATAAAATATGGGTAGCCCTCACATACATGCCCAGCCAGAAATAAATCTATTTTTTCCAAAGAAGCAATAATAAAATACAGGATTTTATACTCCTGAACTGGAGCCCTATGATTAATTTCTATAGAAATAAAAACCATCATATTCATTTATGTAGAAACAATATGCCTAAAAACTGTATAGTGGAAAGCTTTTAAATACACATATAAATTGTTTGAACAGGGAAGCCCAATAACCAATCACTTGATATTTGCATGATAGCTCATAATAATAATAGTATCTGACATTAGTATGCACCTTGCAGTTCTCAAAGTACGTTTTCATTCTCGAACTTGTATTTATTCAGCAAATATTTACTGAAGGCCAGCTATAATCTAATCACGCTGCTATAATGTGCTACGTTGAGCAAGATAGTCTTCATGGAGCTTACAGTCTAGCGAAGGAGGCAGATTTTAACCATGAACAGTATTGCACATGAAAAGGAACAGAATAGTAGGAGGGTGTCTATTATACTTTATCTTGAATTTTGCATTCTTGTGAAGATTGCAGACAAGTATCCATCATCCTGTGTCATTTTTAAGCCAAAATGGACAAAGTTAACAATGGCTAGCAGGAGTGGAAGCAGGATTAGAACCCATTGTTCTACTTCCAAGTGGGGCTAGGTATTGAGAATGGCTTGAGTGGGAACTATGCAAGCTACTGGCTTGGGACACTCCAGAAACTTGTCCACTGAGGCAGAGGGAAGAGGTCTCAGCTTGGTGCCTGGGAGGGACCTGGAGGCCAGAAAGCAGCCCTTACAGGAGTGTATCACACTTGGGAGGCTTAGTTGTCAGACTGACAGTGTTTTGCCGGCGTGTGATGGGGGTGTTCCTGGCGAGGGCAGTGTTTATGAGGTCTTCTAGCCTCCTGGTATTGACATGATAATGGCCACCGCTTGAGCGCTTATTACACGCCAGGCATTTACAATATTCTAATCTCCATTTTACAGGTGACAATAGGCAGGACGTCACAAGAGCCCAAGCTTAGAGAAATTAAGGACACTGCTCAAGAGCATGGAGCTAAAGGTGATGGGATGAGGATTTGAACACGGGTCTGTGGCCTCAGAACCTGGGTATGCCCATGTGCACATGTACGCGGGTGCGAACACAAACACTCTCTTGCTCTAGAGCCTGTCTTTCTAGGTCCACTTTCTTGCCACCGAGAAGAGACCTCAAACGAGTTTGGGGCCTCTTTGACTTCAATGGGATCCACATGTGTGCATCTGGAGACAGCGTTTGGCTAGTGGGAAAGAAATGAATTGTCATTTTCAGTGACCGTAGAGAGAAAACTTGATCCAAGAACCTCTTTTTACCATGGGAAGTAGCTTTGTTGGTAACAGTCCTAATCTTCTTTTTCAGCGGGTGAACAGGGTAATGATGCTTTTGGCCAAGGGTCATGGGGAGTGTGGCACTTGGGGGAATAGCTGAGCATTCACAGGAGGAAATGCAATCTCAGGCATTATAAAACCGCTGCCATTCAACCCATTCCAGCGGCTCCAGCCCCTCACATTTCAGTCACTCATAACTTTATGACAAATTCCCCTTTTGGGATAAAACTTTCCAAGTTCAGTCTCTGCTCCCTGGGGGTCAGCTTTTTATGGGAAATTTGTGCTAAATCAGCATAGCTCTGTTCAAGTTGGAGAAATACTAGACACAATTCACTTTCCTTCCGCCAACTTGAAAGAGATGGTCAGCAGGGAATATCCCCTGAGGTTGCTGTCTTGGGGATGTCTCCTGTTTCTAAAAGTTCCAGGCTCGGATATGCTCATAGTGATGATGAGAAACAGCATCGCCAGTTTCAGAGATGTCTGGATCAATGACAGAGCCAATAAAAGGATATTGCTGGGGAACGGAGACAAATGTAAGGGAGATTGAGAGGCAGTAAACGAATGAGCAGAGATATTATAACACAGAAAATATTCATTGAAAGGGACTTCTCTGATTCAGTGGGGAAAAACCAACCAGCTTCCAGGTTTACATGGGAAAACAGAATGCTAGAACACACCCGTCTGTGCAGGAAGTCACAAGAGCTAGTCTCTCAAATTGGGTAGCTTCTGTGTCCCGAAGATCTACCAAGTGTCAGACAGCACGTGAAGTCAGGGGCATTATGCCCCTCATTCTCACCACAAGCCTGTATGGCAGAGATAACTATCCACATTTTACAGATGGGGAGACAGAAGCTTGTTTGTTCATTTAGCCAGTAAATATTTTGGAGAGTTTATCATAGGTTTAAAGCAGTGAACACAACCACAAAATCCCCTTCTCAGAAAGATCACATTCATGGGGAGTAGGACAGAGATTGATAACAAACCGTTACATGTCAAGCAGCCATAAGAGTGATGTAGAAAAATAAAGCAGGTGTGAGAAAAATAAAGCACGGTGCCATCAGGTGACCAGGGCGGAGCTCCCTGAGGAGGTGACGTGTAAGCACAGCCAGGAGGAGATTCTCTGGAGCACCGAGAACAAAAGAGTGTGAGAAGACTAGAGAGCTAGTCCAGAGCGAGATCATACAGGGCTTTGTGGACCTTGAGAAGGCTTTAGATTTTATTCTAATTGCAAAAGCAAGGTACTGGAGGGTGAATGAGCAGTGCACATTCAGCTGCTATGATAATGTAATAAGATGAAAGTCTAGTTCTCTTTCATGGGCTATCCTGAAGCAGGAAATCCAGAGCTGTTAGAATCATTGTGCTCCACCCTTCCCTGGAGTGAGATGGTGGACATCAGCTCACCACCCACCAAGGGGAAAGGGAGGCAGAGGAGCCTTCCCTTCTTTTAGCATGCAGCATTGTACATGTTGCTTCAGCTCGTGGACCACTTGCTCCAACCTAGTCACTTGGCTCCGATGAGTCACATGGCTCTAACGTAGTCACATGGGCACACCAACTGCAATGGAAGCTTAGGTGTCCTGAGGATCTACCAAGTGTCAGATAAACTTTGGAGAATGGATAAATAAAGGGAGATGGATGCTGGGGGACAACTAGGATTCAGTCACAGAAGCTTTTGAGTAGATGAGTAATATGATCTGACTTATGTTTTTAAAAGACTCTTCTAAACATTGGCTTGAAAAATCATCTGGCAGGGCAAGAATGGAAGTAAGGAGACTAATTAGGAAACAATTTTAATAATCCAGGTAATTAATAATGATGGCACGGTCTAGGGTGTCAGGAATGGAGATGGTGAGGAATGTGTAGATTCTGGATATATTTGGAAATAAAGCTAGAAGGATTTCCTGATAGATAAAAATGTGAGGTCAAAGATGACTCTGAAAATTTTTAGCTTGAGTACTAAGAGAATAGACTTACCATTGGCTGAGACGGGAAAGAGTGGGCAAGTGTTTGGGCATTAAATTAAAGGTTTAGTTTTGGGCATATTAATTTTGGGATGACTATCAATCATCCAATTAGAAATATCTAGAAGGAAGTTGGAATTTGACCCGCCCATTTGGGAGGAAGATCAGGACTGGATATATAAAGTCACACTCAGAGAGATAATGACTTTGGTGTAGCTAAGATCCCTACACACATACATCTGTCTTTTGACAAAGCCTCTGCTCTCTCAACTAGGCCACACTAGCCATCTGATCATTACCTAGGAGCTGCTGATCTGCCTTTTCAGACCTATTGCTAATTGCTCTTCCCTTCCTCCTCTCCCCCTTTGTTCAACTTTAATTCGTGCCTTTACTATTTCACTACGGAAAGGAAACAAAATATGCTCCAGTCCAGGAGAGGGACTTCCCAGGAAGGGGTGTCCTACGGGCCAGAAACCCCAAAACGTAAGCCAAAGAACATGAGCTGAAACAGCTGGAATGGAAAGCTGGTGGAATGGGGTCACCAGGATAAAGGAGTCATGGGTCTGAAGGCACAAGTCATGGATAAAACAGCAGGGTGAGGTTGCAGCTGGGGTGGGTGGTCAAGGTTGTCAGGAGAATAGAAAGAAGAATACTACAGGAACCCAGGTAGTTAGGTGAGGAGCTTCTGGGACCATGTCTTTGAATGTGTGGAAAGTGTAGGACTGACCTTTAGTTCAGAGCTCTGTTTACCTAGCCAGACAGCTGCTTGAAGGGGCTGTTCATGGTGCAACTATTAAAAACAGCTTTCATAAAGATATCATGGGGGTTGGGGGAGCCCTGGAGCTGGGTTTGGGTGCTTAGAATAAGCTTCCTTTTAGTTTTTATCATCTCTTTGTTTCTACCAAGACTATATTAGCTGAAAAAGAGCACAATTCTAGAAGACTAGAGAAAGTTGAGAATGTCATCATTAATCTTTGTTTCTGTGGTCTTTCTTCATTAATTCACTTTCCCAATGACCTATTCTCAGCTGGCTCAGGGAGCTAAGGGATTTTTGTCCTCCTACATTAATGGCCTTGTGGCTAAATGGTGTCCTTCCGGCAAATTCATATGCTGTTGAATTCCTAACTCCCAGTACCTCAGCATTGTGATTTTATATGAAAATTGAGTTATTGGAGATATAATTAGTTAAGACGAGGTCATTAGAGTGGGGCCTAATCCAATATGACTGGTGTCCTTATAAAACAGGGAAATTTGGACACAGAAACATGCATAGAGGAAAGATATATGAATAGACACAGGAAGAAGATGGTCATTTACAAGCCACAAGAGAGGCTTTGGACAGAGCCCTCCCTCATAGTCCTTAGAAGGAACCAACTTTGCCAACACCTTGATTTCAGACTTCCAGCATCCAGAATCATGAGGCAATAAATTTCTGTTTTTTAAGCCACCCAGTGTCTGATACTTCATTTCAGCATTCCTAGCAAATTTTCGTAGGCCTCCACAAGTGTACACAGGAGGATGCCAGACTTAGCCTAAGGACAAAGCATTTACGCAAAAAAAAACTTTTCCTCACCTCTAATTTGTTGTGAAGTCCTGTGCTAATCTCCCTGGCTTTGTCTTTACTGATGCTTTTCAGGACCTGAGAATCATTTTTCCTGCTGCACCAGTGGCCCTGGTGACATTGATTCATGTCACAAACCTTAAAGAACGTCAGTGACACCAATTCAGGGGAGAAAGAGAAAGAGAGCAGTTCAAATGATGCTAGCAAGTTTGCCCACCATCCTACTCAATACATTAATGCTTCACAATGAGTCTGCGCTGAGACACAGGATTCTTCTGTTTCTTCCTGCTCTCAATTCCCATATGCCTTCACCTGAGAGCATCTTCTAGGCTAGGGTGATTCTCATGGGTAAAGAGACCTATTTTTCATGACGCTGGGTTTAAATTCCTTTGCCTGGTAAGAAAACCAATCCCCATCCCAACATAAGAGGTGACCTCACAAGAAGGCACTTCAGTGGACAAAATGGCATCATTTGGAGACCCTCACATAGGTGTCACACTCCAGGGAATGGATTGGACCAGGCACAACAGGCACATTGGGAGATGCGACCCTGAGAGTGTTTATAAAATTTTTCTTGTGACAATGTGACGACAAATAGGTAAGCCTGGTGTGGAAGAGCAGCAAGATCATCTAAGCCAGTCAAGTTGAAACTTCTCTTTTTAAGTTCCAGACAGTTTTATACAAAGCAAACCTATGTGGAACCCAATGTAAACAACAGATGAAGGTGGAATTTTCTAGGCCAGAGTTACACGGGTCAAGCATCTTAGGGTAGATTATAAGGCTGGGTGAAGTGGGCTAAGTGCAGCTCTGGAACAAACATCCTGGTCTAAAGAAGAGGCACAAGATGGCTTCAGCCCAGCAGGATTGGTCTCAAGTGTTACCAGATCTTCTACCTCCATGAGCAGCCAGAAAGCTGGATTGTTGTGCGAAACTCCTGGTTTCTAAAACTTCTCCTCTGTGAAAGACATTGTTAAATGAGCAGAAAGATAAACCACAGACTGGCAGAAAATACTGGTAAAACACATACACAATAAAGGATGTATATACAAAATACACAAAGAACTCAACAATAGGAAAACAAGCCACCCAACTAAAACAGGCAAAAGATCTGAACAGACCCTTTGCTAAAGAAGATATACAGATGACAAATAGGCAGATAAAAATATGCCTGACATAATATATTATGATTTATGGGAATTGCCAATTAAAACAACAATGAGATACCACTACAACCTATTAGAATGGGGTTAGAAAAAACACACCGGCACCACCAAATGCTGGTGAAGATGTAGAGCCATAGGAGTTCACAGTCTTCACTGGTGGGAATGCAAAATGGTGCAGCCACTTTGAAGACAGTTTGGCCATTACTTACAAAGCTAAATACAGTTTTAGCATATGCTCCAGCAATCACGTTCCTTGGTATTTATCCAAATTAGTAAAAAACTTATGTCATACAAAAACCCACAGATGGATGTTTACAGCAGCTTTATTATAGTTGCCCAAAGTTGTGAGCAACCAAGATATCTTTTAGTGGGTAAATGGATAAACAAACTGTGATACATTCATACTGCTAGAAGGAAACAGCTATGAAGCCATATGAAGACATGGAGGAAACTTAAATGCATCTTACCAGGTGAAAGAAGCCAATCTGAAAATGCTACACATGGTATGAGTCCAACCATATGAGATTCTGGGAAAAAGCAAAACTGTAGAGATAGTAAAAAGATAAGTAGATGCCACGGGGTGGGGGGGGGGGAGGGAGAGATGAATAGGCAGTGCACGGGGGATTTTTAGGGCAGTGAAAATATTCTTTATGATACTATAATGGGTGTGCATTTTCAAAACCTGTAAAATGTACAACACAAAGAGTGAACCCTAACGTAAACTATGGACTTTAGCTAATATTCATGTATCATTATTGATTCATCAATCACAACAAGTATATCATACTAATGCAAGGTGCTAATAATAAGGGAAATGAGGGTGAGGCAGGGAGAGGAGGGCGGGAAGAGTCAGTATCTGGAAACTCTATACTTTCTACTCAATTTTTCTATGAGTCTAAAACTGCTATAAAAAATCTGGTAATTGAAAAACTCTTCATTTTGAAAGTTTAGCTGCTATATCAATATTGAAAGAAAATAAAACCATTCTACAGGTCAAGAGAAATTCAGTTGTAAGCTGACCAGGATCTGCTTGATTTTACTTCTGCCCCAGGCCCCTTTGGCAATCCCTAAGGCTAGTGCCATGGAAATCAGACTCCGTGGGACACAGCTTGAAGACCACACATCGTTCTAATCTCCTGTCTTTAGAGAGGAGGGAATGGAGGCTCAGAAAGGTGAGATCACTCATCCAGGGTGACCTGGCTCATTGGTGATAGAGTTAAGCCTGAGATTCCAGCTTCTTCTCCAAGACGCCTTTCCTAAGGCCTCAAGCCCTCAGCTTCGTGTCCCTTCATTGCTTAATGAAAGAGAAAGAGCCAGCTGGGCTCATTTCCATTTCCATAGACACTGACTGAATCGTTGAGGTTTGGACTTGGAAAAGGGAAGACAAAAATGGATTGGAGAGATTAGCCAAACAGACAAGGGAAGCAATGGACAAAGGCCTCAAGACTGTCCTCAAAGCTACTTCCTGGCTGGAGTCCCACTTGGGCAACCTCTTGGAGAACATGGCATAATCGCTCATCCACTAGATTTCCCCAGGCTGGTAAATGGTTGGTTCTGTCCTAAAACTCGGCCCTTCCTTGAAAATATTCTGAAGCCTGCCCTGAAATATCACCCTCAATGACTTGGTACACTACCCATATGTCCAAACTCCCCATCATCAGTGTCCCTCAAGATGAGCCTTTGCCTCTTACGGGAGCCAATTAAAGTGGAAAAACATTACTGACTTGGAAAACTTATAGACCCCTTATCACCCTTTCTCCAGATGAATTTAGTGAAGGGTGATAGGAAGAGAGGAGCTGATATCTGTTGGGAACTTAGCCTCAGTGTGCTCTGTCTCATTCCCACAGCCCCATTCTGAGTTGGTAGAATGAATCTTAGATTACAGAGGAGAAAACAATGATATATATATATATATATATATATATATATATATATATATATATATCATGATAGTGACATGAGTGCCCAAAATCTCACAGCTACCTAGTGTGGAGCCAGACCTCAAGCCGCATTGGTGTCCCCAATTCTTGCCACTTCCGGTTCAGATTATGTCATCACTCAGCACCAAGCAGGGCTTCTTCTGTTACGCAACTTTGCAGACATTAACGGTGGATCTTTTGGATTGAGAAGAAAAAGGTGGGGAACCACCAGTTGAGTTCCTCCTTCATAGCTCCCTGGTGCTGCCTTTTGATGGAGAAAGATCCGTTCTTCTAGCCGGAAGCTTCCTACAAGGCCATAATGACCCTTCATTTTGATCTTGGTCATAGGTTGAGAAGGACATATGAATGTATGCTGAAGACACCTGGGTGACGCTAAGGATTTGGGGGGAAGAGAGCAGAGCATTTATGGAGTGCCTTTGAATACTCAGAGCTACCATTAATGAGTGCTAACTGGGCCAGGCGCTGTACATAGCATGAGCTATTTTATCCTCACCACCAACTTCCAAGGCAAGTGCCATTCCTATTGCCATGATTTCACAGAAGACAACTGAAGTGCACAGAGGTTAGTTGTTTGCCCAAGGTCATGTCAGTCCTAAATGATAAATCTGGAATGCACAGTCAGGTGGTGGGACTCCCAACGCCCTGCTGTAATGTCTCCTTGACACCTACCAAGTAGCCCAGATTGGTGTTCTGCTGTTTTGACTGTGTGATTGAACCTAGGAAGCAGGTGCAGTTGGTTACAAACATTGGTGCTCAGATATCCTGGCTTCATCCTATACCTGTTACTTAGCCTCTCTCTGCCTCAGTTTCCCATCTGTAAAGTGCGGCTGACAGTACCAATCTTGTGGGGTGACTGTGAGGGTTAATATGCATAAGTAACCTAGCATTCCCCCCCTGCCAATTTAATAAAAGAGAAGAATGAGTTTCCGAGAGATTAAGTCACTTGCCAAAGATCACACAGCTGGTGAGTGTATTGCCTTCTTGGACAGGAGGGAGAGGGGAGTTGGGGGCCGCTTCTGAAATGAATGTAATTCACTCTAAAATGAATATAATTTGGCCACCAAATGCAGTGGAGAGCATCGGCCTCTAATAGAGAAAATATGATTTAGTGGTTGGTTTTTAAACTAAACAAATTTACTGTGGTCTCTAAATGAGTCTCATGACAAGAACAAAACATTTCTTTTGCCCCAGATTACCAATATCACATGTTAAGGAGAGAAAACCAGATGGCTCTTAAGCTGGTGTCGGTAGAAATATATATAGGTGGGTTGTTTTTTATAGCTGTTGGCATATAAAATAAGTCATTATTCTAAATAGAAAAATATTGATGATGTCATCGAGGCCATTGAAAGACACATCAACCTGATCTGATGAACTGGGAAATCAATAGATACTTTCCAAACAAGATGACATGCCTTTTTAATTGGTTGTGTGAGTGTGATATACTGTATACTGCAAAGTTCAAAGTTAATTCTCACTGGTTTGGGGTTTTGATTGTCGTTCCTGGATGCAGGCACTCTTGCATCCACTTAATGTGTTATTAATAGTAATAAGAGGACCTGCCATGGACACTTCCACTCCAATAGGGGCAAATTTATTGTTGTGTTTGCCAACAACAGAAGAAGATGGCATTACTGCCTACTTCCTGGGTGGTCATAGGCTAGCCGATGTGGGTTTGATCTACCTTGAATGCGAGGGACATCAGCCAAAGAATGTCCCATTTGCCGTGGGATGTTAATTCAGAGTAAATAATCCAACTGATTCTGCTCGTGGTCTCTCTGAGCCCTTGCCCTGGCCTCAGATGAAATCCACCTGAACCGTGGAAACACCTCCCTGTCCTTGAAACACCAAGATCAAAGTGGCTCGAGGTCAGAGGTTAAGATTGAGGGGAGGTGGGGTCTTGCACTGTGTTGCATGGCTTCCGTGTGAGGCCTGTGCAGTATTTTTCGGATAGGCAGCTTTCCAAGAAGCAGGCCCTGGTAAACGTTAGAAGACTTTGCCCCAGAGGACTTGACATCCCTTCATGTGTTTCTTGGTGCCTTTTCTTGATTGCACATTGTTTGGGGGTAGATTGCCTTTGGGAAGGTGACTGCAGGTCCAGAAGGGCCCACATGGGGGAAGAGGAGTTGAGAGGATTCTGAAAATTGCCCAGGAAATCAGTGCTGGAAAGGACTTTAGGAAACGGTTAGTCCCGTCTCTGTAGGCAAGGAGGAGTTTCAACTTACAGTGCAGCCTAGAAACTCCATATCAAATGAATATCAAGCTAATTAAAAACAATTTTTTAAAAATATTTGGTGGTGTTTGGGTGACAATAGGCAAGAAAAGAAAGTAAAATAACTTGATCTTCTGTGAAACTGTTCTCTGGAATACCCACATTTTGGAGAAAATAATTGAAAGAAAGGGACGAAAAGCCAGAGAAAAGATTAGAACAGAGAAAGCGAGCGGGAAGGGGATAAGAGACATGGAAGAAAGTGACAAGAATCACAGGAAAATCCCCCACCAGCGTCTTAGTCTCCGTGCCACCTGCCCCCACCCCAAATATCACAGTGTTCTTTCCTGGCCACGGGAGGGTTCCCACTGCGCAGAAACTCATTGTGCAAAAGCCATCCACTCACGGGCAAAGGAACCTCTGGTTTCGGACTCTTCCACAGGTCCCTGGCATCTCTGGGTGAAACCCAGTTGTCTTCCCCCAAAGGCAAAAACAAGAGGGGCCAACTGTTGTTATGGAAAGAGAGGGTGGGTATCTGACTGTAAATGGGGGGAGGGGAGTGGTATATGGAAAGGTGAGCGGTCAGACCGCAGCCAAGTAGGTGGGCTGGGAGGTGGGCCTGGACTCTCCCACGCTCTCCTAAGAAGGTTCTCCGGCCTCTGCGGAGGGTCCCTGTGCATGGAGGACTCACCTTAGAAGATAAAGCAGCTGTCATGCTCCAGACCAGCCCCATGTTTATAATGACCAGGGCTGCCTGAGATTTACAATACCGGCCCCGAGGAGCACAGTGCTGAAGAACACACACCAACCTTGAAATGGACTTGGTTCATCACTCCACACCTTATCACCTCTTCATCAATCAGAATGACATTTTTTATGGTCATCTTTCCAGCCCAGGGTCAGCAATAGGGCAGCTGGGCTTCTCTTGTTTTCCTTCCTTCTACGAATGTTGGGGGATCTCATGGCATTCCTTTCCACCACGCCTCCTGGAGGATTTTTCGCTGCGGGTTATTGGTGCCCTATCCTTGCCAGGAAGGCGGCAACCCATCCTAGGGGCGGCAGCAGCCAGTTCTTAACTTTAGTTCAACCAATCACGGTTTATGATCAGCTCTGCTTTCTTCCCTGAGGGAGAAGGTCAGTGCCACGCTGAATGGCACCCTGCCAGATCTACAAGATGAAACACCTCATCATGGTACAGAAAGTGATTTAAATGCAGCCCCTGACATCATGCTTTCTCTAATGGAATTGCGACCCTAAAGAAACCTCTCAAGTTTCCTGGGACTGTCTCCTCATCTTGGATAACAATAACAACAACTGATAAGAAGAAGAAAAAGAAGGATTAGGAGGAGAAGGAGAAGAAGACAAGCTAACATTTGTGGCAGGCATTATTACCACCTAAGTGCTTTGTGTGAGTGAATCCATCTGAATCTTTCAAGAACCTGCTCCACCCCCGCGCCACTGTCATGCCCATTTCCCAGGTGAGGAAACTGAGGCTGAGGAGGGCTAAATGACTCAACTAAAGCTCTTCAGTGGGTCATTTACTACAGCTGGATTTTGGACCCAAGCTGTGTGACCTTTGTTAGAGGCTTGAATAGTTTGCAGACTTTGATAAGAGCAATTTCCCTGATTCTTCAAAATAGCTCCAGGAAGAAAGCAGTCTACACCATTCCCAAGTTACAACCAAGAAAACAGACTCTTGGAGTTTAAAGAGACATCCAAGGACAACTGGCTTGGATGGAGTGGAGTTGTGACCCTGTCTCCCTTTTGGTGGCTCTAGATCTCTTAGTTCTGAGCCTCTCGTCAGCCCGGTGGTTCCTCAGAGTCCTTCCAGCCAGCTCATCGGATTCTGTGAATTGGAGAGGCATCTCTCCTGACCATTAAACCATGTTCCTTCCATTTTTCTTTAATGGTGGTTAGAATATAGGAAGGAATTTCTTCTCATTGAAGCCAGGAAAGTTAGTTTATTTAGAGAAAGCCTGGCTTATATTTCCTTAACAACAACAACAATCTCAAAATCTTTGATTGGATATTTTGCTTTTTTCAATAGAACTCTTTAACAGAGACCTAATATTTACTCAGATTGCCCTAGCCAAAGAATATTAATTAGGAAGTGATTAAAGAATATCAGATCGCCTTCCATTCATTGCCTCAAATATTTATGAGGAATGCATATTTATGGAAATGTTCATTTTGCAATCTTTGAATCTATTCTATTAGCTTTCACATTGAGCTTATTTTGCCAGGTTTCCCCTAAATCCAGTGGCTAAATAGGGCCTAAATCTATTAAATATTGACTCCGGCTTTGCCAGGCAGAAACGTTATTCTGTTAATAATGCAGGTCTATTAAGCATCATTGATACCGTAAGTGAGGTAACTTCTCAGTTCGAGTGGCTGTGTATACTTTCAGGCAAGAGAGCAGAGAGGGGTTTTCTGATTTGATGTCAGCCAGTTTCCACCACGGGATGCTCGTGAAAGAAAAAATTGACCAAATTAAAATTGGCCTGTGGGCTTTATTTTTTATTTCCTGTAGCTAAAAGTGTATAAATTGAACTTCACTAAATAAAGCACAATAATTTGTTCTTGAAATTAGCAAGCACACGTTTCACCCATAAAACCGTTGCTCTGTGGTGTGAGACTGGATTTCATTTCAGTGGTCTTGATTTATTGTTTGGTTTGTTTTGTTTTGAGGGGGTGGGGATAAGATGGCTGCAGGACAAATCTATTAAAATGGTTGACAAGAGCAGATTTGTGAAGGTTTATTAATCTTTAAAAAGTCTGAGTCAGTGAGTTGAAACTGTTTAAATGTTAGGAAGAATTGCAAAAGGCCTTAAATATGTGTATATGGAGTTTCAACCAAAATATTTGATGGTAGCTTGGAGAGATCACTCCCCATCTCTTTCATCATTCACTTTAAGGTCATTTCTATGCACTTGCTTTTTATGCTTAAGGGACGGGTCTCTTGTCACGCAGGTTGAGAACTGGGTGAATTAAGGAATGAGGACACCTTGGCTAGCCTTTCAAGACCGTAGATGCCGCTCCTGTAAAGTCCCCGTCCCCCAGCTCCCTGGCTCTCCACATCTGTGTGCATTCCTTGATAGGACCTGATGTTAATGGCAAAGGGGGGAGGCACTCTGGGTGGGAGTGGAAGTGGGGGGCAATGTGGAGAGAGGGGATGAAATGGCAACCACTTTCTGGGGCTGGTTGTACATTTCTCTGGAAAGGCAAGTGAAAGGCAAAAGTCATCAGAACAGCTCAAGAAAGACTTGGAGAAGTGCTGGACACAATCACAGCTGCTTTGGGGCCTAGATAGTATTAAGCACTGCTGTGGCAAGCAAATAATTCAGTTAGGACTCTTGGCTCCAGTGACAACTCAACTGGCTTAAGGAATAGGAAAAAAAAAAAAGAATTTATTGGTTCATATGACTGAGAAGTTCAGGAATAGGCTGGCTTCAGCTAGAAGGTTGTGCCAGGGCCCAAATGATGTCACCATCCTCCTTCTCTTGGCTCCGCTCTTTCCCAGATGGTTTCATGATGAGGCTCCACGTGGTGGCAAGATAGCTGCCAGCAGTTCAAGTCCGATAAAGAGAATGCTATCCTCTTTCCCAGCATGCCCAGCAGAAATGCCAGTGTATCTCAATGCCTCTGGTTGGGCCACCTGACCATCCTGGAACCAAGCACCCAGTCTAGGGCAATGATCATTCTGACTGGTCAGGCCTGAGTCATCGGTCCACCCTTAGAGTCAGGAGAAATCAAATCCACCAAGTACCTGGATTGGGAGGGGAGGATCAGTGGTTTCCCAGAGGAAAAGAAGGTGGTTGAGAGCTGGTTGGCAGGAAGAGTGGGGAACCCTGGCGTTCTCTAAGCCCCGGGATAACGGAGGGACAGAGACAATCCAACTGCAGGTAGCAGCTGCTGTCACGGGTTGGGACATGCAAGACATCCCTTTAGGGACTTCAAAAAATAACAGAAACCCTTCAAGGGGGCTCTGTTTCTGGCAATTAACTAGGTGGGAGACTTGGGCCATTGTGATTTGAGTATAAAAATGATGTGTTAATTTACCTTCCCAAGGAAGGCCTAGGGCATTTGATTACACTTGGAACTCTAGAGAAGACAGATGTCACTTAAAACAGAGTTGTATGAACATATGTAATAAAATCCCTGCAACACTCTATTTAAACTCTTGTTATGGTTTGTTTTAATGCAGTTTTAAAATGTTTCGTTCTGGTAGAAATACAAATCCATTTACAGACCGATTGTGAGGAACTGGAGACAAAGAAGTCTTTATCCCAGGCAGTTATTAAGTTGAAATTTTCCAAGGTGACCTCAGCAACTAGGAGATGTGATTGCATTTGTCTCGTAAAATGAATTTCGTCCTTCTGGTATCTGCGACTGTGCCTTGTCTTGCTCGTACTCATGCTGTGTGTGTGTTTGTTGACGCTCTTTCCTAGGCTTGCTAAGGGTTGGTCAATTTGAAATGTCTTTTCAAAGAACCCACTTTGATTTTACTAGTCATTTATAGTTTGTTCTTTGAATTTCTAAAATTAATCAACTTCAGCTTTTATTTTTATGCAATTCATCTTCCAACCTCCTTTTAGTTTATTTTGGCTGTTTTTTTCCCTATTTCCCTAAGTTGCGAGTTCAGTTTATGTATCTTATTGATTAATAAAGCTACACACTTTCTTTTGAACACGGCTTTAGCTACTGCTCGTAAAATTTTTGTATTAAGTGTCTTTGTTTTTTTGCTAACTTTGGAGTGACTTATCATTCATTTTGATTCAGGAATTGTTTAAAATTCTTTTAATTGCTGCACCTGGGTGGCTCAGCCGGTTAGGTGTCAGCCTTTGGCTCAGGTCATGATCCTGGGATCCTGGGATCGAGTCCCATTTCTTGGGCTCCCTGCTCAGCAGGGAGTCTGCTTCTCTCTCCCTCCCTCCTCCCTCTGCTCATTTACTCTTTCTCTCTCACTCTCTCTCTTGCTCTCAAATAAATAAATAAATAAAATCTTTTTTAAAAAGTAAAGGTCTTTTAATTACCAAATAAGTGCGTTTTATTTGGTGGTTGTTAATGCTGATTTCTAGCTTCTTTCATCATGATAAGAGAATATGACCTATATGAGCTCGGTGTTTTGGATTTTTACAGTTGTATTTATGGCCAAGCATACTATCCATTTTTTGTAAATGTGCAATGGACATAAGAGGAACAAATAATTCTTTTTTAACATGCTTGATATTTAGGAATGCATATGTACATGTGTGCATATATATACACACACATGAAAATACTCATAAGCACATATACTAGATAGAATTTATTGATTATTATTCTAATCCTTTATATTCACTTTTCCCTCAAAACTAGTCCATCAGAATCAGAATGAACCAAAGTCCCCCAGTATGACTTGGTTTTATCAAATTAATCTTATATGGTTCAAAGTTTTCATATTATGTATTTTACTGATTTCAACAATTTAAAATCCTCTTTAACCTAATTACATGTTTTGGCCTTACATTCCACTTTACCTACATTAATACTGCTATTCTTCCTTTCATTTGATTTGTATTTGGATGATACAGCTGCAACTACTCTTTATTTTTAAACTTGGTTTTTCGTTTTATTTTAGGTACATCTCTTATAAACCTAGCCCCCCCTTTTTTTTCGCTGTTTGTTTTTTCTAACCTAATCTGTGAGTCTTTGACTATTAATGAGGAAAGTAAAGCTATTTGCATGAATTGTGACCCTTGACATTTTTACTCTGATGCCTTCTATTTATTATTGATTTTCTTTTTTTATTGTTTCTTTTTTTTCTGGTTTGAATTTTTAAATATCCTTTTCCTGTTCTTTAATATGAAGTTCCACTATGTATCTTATTTTGCCCATAGATACTTTCATCTTTTTAGCAGTCATATTTAAACTTATATCCCTCTGCCAAAATTAAATAATAATTCTACCTCTACCCCTTCCCCCCAAAAGACAGGACCTTTAGCAGACTTTTGCTTTCCCACTTTTAATTCCTATATGTACCCCTTCCCCCCTTCTGAGTATTGCTTAATTAATATGGGATTTTATTTCCAACCAATTATTGATTTCTTATTACAGCATAT
Organism: Potos flavus; assembly: GCA_028534135.1. Taxonomy (NCBI): domain Eukaryota; kingdom Metazoa; phylum Chordata; class Mammalia; order Carnivora; family Procyonidae; genus Potos; species Potos flavus. Next base: position 45,870,811 of record CM052892.1, on the reverse strand, counting down.
CTCTTTCTTTTCAAATATTCTTTCTTAACATTCGTATTATAATTTATGCTTTCATCATTATGAGGCTATTTATGGAGGTTTTATAGTGTAGAAGGTAAGTGTGAAAGCTCCAGAATCAATCTGAGTTCAAATCCTCAGTATACGACTTTGGGTAAGCTACCAAAAAAAAAGTAATAGTAAAATGTGATTTTTTTTTTTTTTTGTGCAATGTGAGGAAAATAATAGTGAGTAATACATGTGCTTAGGAAAATGCCTGACACATGGTTAGCAGTCAAAAACTGTAATAGAGTAGTACCATACAGTTAGATTTAATTGTAAATTTTATTGCATTATTGCATTTGGTCTCCCCCCAACTCTTATACTCCGTTATCTGCTACCTTGAGATCTATATTCTGATTTTATTTTTATTTGACTTGTGCATTTTAGATACTCCTCTAGAAAAAGCACCAAAGTCTTTGCACATGTGAAGGTTTTTGTTTGTTTGTCTTTTGGTTAAGTGGATAATTTTGAAATTATCATCCTTCACTTATAGATAGGAAAATCAATACCAGGCTCATTCTGTTATCCGATTTCAGAACCTTGATCCAGATATGTCTAGATGTTTGTTTTTTTTTCCTCTCTCTTATTAAATCTGCCTGGCACTTACTAAGCCTATTTGATATGAAAATGCAAGTCATTATTTAGGCCAGGGAAATTTTCTTCCAAAACACATTTGAGTATTCTCCCCAAACCATTCCTTTCTCTCCTTCTGAACCGCTTATGTTCACATTCGATTTCTTGGCTCTATCCTCCATATCTCCTATCCTTTCACTCATTATTACCGTCCCTTTGTATGTTTGTTCTGTATTGTGAGACAGTCTGTCCATTTAATCTTTGAAATCACTAGCTGGATATTCTTCAGGGTCCAGTCTATTGTTAAATTTCCTTGCTGTCTTTTAACATTTAGAAACTGTTACTTCTTTCTTCAGAAACATTTATAATCTTGGATGGTTCTGTTCACCACCATCTTGTATGCCTTTAGGAGTTTCCTTAGTTTTCTATTTTGTTGTGTGTCCTGTCGGATCTTATTTCTATTGCTAAATTGGCTTCAACAGGTGCCACCTATCTGGCTTCACCTTGGTCTCCTCTTTCAGAGACCACTGACTCATTGGTCATCTTTCTCTGCTTACTTTTATGTTAGTGTCTGTGAGTTGTTTGGGCACCTGTGCAGGTAAGGCTACCAGTGTCTCCTGGGCATATATACACGGTGGAAGGTTGGCAGGTGACCAAAGGAAAAGTGGAATATTTCCCCCACCTGTTACCAACAGATTGGCAAAGTGAATCCCGTTGCCTGGATTGTTGGGTGGGGGCGGGGAGCTCTCTAGGATCTTATGGTTCTCCATTAGTGACAGCGATGCACTGCCCCCAAGCCCATAGAAAGGAAGCTGTTCATTCCCCGATTGGTGCTGCCCTTGAAGGCAGCGAGGACCCATGGGATGGGAGGCCTTCCCAGAGCCACATGCAGCCAGCAGATGGGGCAGTTCCTTCGTCTGTGCTAAGGGCATCCATGGGCTCGGCAACCTGGCCCCACTCAGGAAGCCCTGGGAAAGGTGGTCTTTGCTGCAGAGCCCTTCAAAGGCAGGTCACTGAACTGTAGGAAACAAACTGAGGGTTGCTGGAGAGGAGGTGGGTAGGGGGAAAGGATAACTGAGTGATGGGCATTAAGGAGGGCAGGTGATGTAATGAGCACTGATTGTTGTACGCAACTGATGAATCACTGAGTGCTACCCCTGAAACTAATAATGCACTATATGTTAACTAAACTGAATTTAAACAAAAATTAAAGAAAAAAAAGAGGTCACACCTTCAATGCCCTAACTTACCAAACCCTAGTGGTGAAAACGTGGCTCAGGAAAGCTACCATTCATCAGCCCATCATCTTCATCTCTTCTCAAGAACCTGAAGTCTTTTTTTCCCCTTAGCTTTTTTTTTTTTAATTCCAGTATAGTTAACATACAGTGTTATATTAGTTCCAGATGTACAATATAGTGATTCAACACTTCCATACAACACACAGTGCTCATCATAACAAGTGCAGTACTTAATCCTCAATATCTATTTAACCCATCCCCCCCACCTCTCCTCTGGTTACCATCAGTTTGTTCTCTATACCTAAGTGTCTGTTTCTTGGTTTTCTCTCTCTCTTCCCCCCCCCTTTTCTCCTTTGTTTCTTAAATTCTATAATGAGTGAAGTCATATGGTCTTTGTCTTTCTTTGACTGGTTTATTTCATTTAGCATTGTATTCTCTAGCTCCACCCATGTTGTTGCAAGTGGCAAGAGTTCATTCTTTTATATGGTTGAATAATATTCCATTATATATATATAATGGAATGGAATGGAATATATAATGGAATTTATCCTCTTCTTTATCCATTCATCAATCAATGGACACATGAGGAACCCGGAGTCTTGATTGTATGTGGATTCCCTGCAAGTCCAGCAACGGACCTCCCCCAATCTACGGATGTATCCATTTGATACCATTAAGATATCATTTGATGCTAGAAAATCCTGTTGGGAAGAAAAATACTTGTTTGTTTGTTTGTTTTTAAAGAAAAATTAGAATATTATTTCTTTCTGATTCAGAGAAAGATTGAGAGGTGTGAATTTCATGAAAGAAAACAATGAATTTTGTTTTTCTTTGATGCCTGAAGAGGAACGACTCAGAAGAGGCAGGAAAAGCAAAACTTCCTACCACTGTGTTTTCAAACTGAATGTGGCAGACACAACAATTTGCCTATTCAGTGGACAGTCCCATCTACTTCTTCTCAGTTAGCCATACTCCAGGAGAAGAATAGTAGTCTGAGCCAGTCATGGAAATTCCATTCACCTTTATTTCCCAGGACTTGCTTTTCAACCTCCCTTGTAGCTAGGGACAAGTTCTGGCCAAAGAATGTATGTTTTTGGGAGGCTATATGTTTTGGAGGGCTTCTTTTCCTCGCTTTCATTCATTGTGGGTTGATGGTGTGAGAAGTGATTCCTGGAGCTGTGGCAGTCCTTTTGTGATCATGAAGAAAAAAAAACAGGACAGTCATGGAAATCCAACACATTTAAGATGGTAGATTAACCTAGGATGGAAAGAATCAGGTTCCTGATTATAGAGGTGAATCACTAAATATGTTTAGTAATCATATGGGTACTTAGGGTTTAATCCACTGTATTTGAATATTTTGTTATTTGCAGTTGAAAGCATTTTTAACTCATGCACTGATTTTGGTTTGGTGTGCTGGGATCATGCAAAAGCGGAGAATAAACATTATTTTGTTTAAAAAATAAATACCAGCAGGGGCTCCTGGGTGGCTCAGTGAGTTAAGCATCTGCCTTCTGCTCAAGACATAATCCCAGGGTCCAGGAATCAAGCCTCAAGTTGTTGGCCTCTCTGCTCAGTGGGGAGTCTGCTTCTCTATCCGCCCCTCCCCCCAACTTATGCTCTTTCTCTCTTTGTCTTTCTCTCAAATAAATAAATAAAATCTTTTTTAAAAATTAAAAAATAAATAAATGCCAATATATTATAAAGTAGAATTCAAAATTCGTGTGAATTTTTAAAATAAAACAGGAAGCATCAAAGTAAATTTCTGCTTGCAGTAGGCTTTTTGGCTTATGGTTTTGGGTGATCACTCTCCTGTGCCTTTAGGAATTCAGAAGAAAAGAGTTTCATACAATGAATCTTGTAACACTGAAAAAATAAAAGTATTTGGGGGGGAAAAAAAAGAGTTTCATAAAGAGGCTAGATGGGCAAGCCAATTTTCCCTTCAAGAAGGATTAATAGTCAGTAGTCAAACAGATTGTTGCTGTTGCTGTTGATGTCATTATTTTTTCATCAGTGCCCGAAAATGAACCCATTTCTGACAACTCAACATCAGATGTGCCAGCCTAGGAAAGATCAGATTTTACCATAAAGATTCCGGGAGAATTATGAATGTATTTTTCAATGGAATTAAACTTAAATGAGACTGAAATTAAGAATAGTTGGGAGAGTGTGTTATTTATTATTTTTTGAATTTTGTTTTTAGCTGCTCTTTAATTTTTCTTTTTGAAAGGAAAACTGGGTAAAATAATAATAAATATTGCATATTATTACTTAACATGGGGTGGGCACTGTGCTAAACACTTCCTAGGCATCAGATCTTTAAGCCTTTACAGGAATTCTAGAGCACACCATTGCAATCATGGTTTCACAGATAGGGAAACCAAGACTTAGAAACGTTATGTAATTGGAAGAAGAGGTTTTTATGGGCTGAGCCCGTATTCTTAATGTAACTATGCCATCTCCCAAAAAGAAGTGTAATGCCACCTGTAGTCCATCAAACTTGTATTTTAACATAGTGATCCAGATCTTTTAACCAACATAGCTGTTTGATGGTCACATATTTGAACTTCAGATTCACCTTTTTAAAAATTACTTTCTACATCTTTGAGAGTGACTCGGCAAAATTAAACCAACGGATTATCAAGAGAATATGGCAGGACTGGTTTTTTCACTATTAACCAGTGGGATATTTATTAAATAGTCACATGCATACTTTCATTGTATTAGATTCTTAAAATATCAAATTAAACACAACACTGATGGTCCTTGAGCTATAGGTAAAGTGAGGGAAAAAAATCGAGGTTGCTGTGGGGCATGTCACAGAGTAATTTGAACATAACCCAGTAGTTTATAAGATAGTGCATGTAATCTCTGACTTCTTTTCTATATTGACAAAAAATAATTCCAATTTTCACACTGTCACAGTGCAAATAGAAGTGTGACTTACGTCTCACAATTTGCATAGCTGATTTCATGTCCTTTTGACCATTCCATCATGTGTCTGACAGTTACAAAATTGTTTTTCTTTGGGACATCATTGGTATACGCTTATGCTTCAAGGAGTTTCCAAATTAAACCATGCGTTTATTATAAGACACACAGGGAACTTGATCCCTGTATACGATAATCAGGTTCAGCAAATCAGTAAATTAGGTTTCACCAATACTCAGATCTGCAGCTTCATTCTCGGGGAGCTCTTAGATATTCTGAATGCCAAGATGGTGAATAGACTGAGCACTCCTGAGGCCTGGGGTTAACCAGTCCAGAATCCTTTTCTCCTATATTCAGTACTAATACACATTTAATTAGAACCTTATAAACCTGTAGGTGGTACCTGATGAAAAGCCAAGTTTGGGATAGATTAAGGGTCTTTATTTTTTAACATGGAGATAATGAAGGAAACTTGAATGACTGGTTGGAGACCAGTCGCCCTGCCTTAGTCACCTGTCTTACCATGATTACCTCAATATAGCACTGAGGCCAGCCAACGTGGCCTTTTCCTAGAGATGCTTCTCTGCCTACACCTCCTGCTAAAAGACAACTCTAGGCGACCATATTTTATATCACATGACTTGCCCCAGGCCCAGCTGATTGGACCAGGGGTGAACACTGACCCAAGGAAGCTAAGCCAAAGCTTTGACAACACACAAGACATGGCCTGGCCTCAAAATGATGAGCTGAGTCAACCAAGATCTTTATTTGAGATGACAGGAGAGAATGAAGTATTGTCAATGAAGATGAAGTAGAAAGAACATGATGTGGTGGAGTAGGGCTGGACAAGGTCTTGGGGAAACCATTTCTGAGTGAGATGAGGAAGCAAATACCACAAGGAGGCAGGAGCTCCAAGGTAAAGAAAAGATATGGTGTACAGAGTGAACACAGGTCATTAAAGGACAGAAAAGAAAGATGCACAGGGAGAAACAGAATGAGGGAAGTGGGATGGGGACTAGTCCCTAAAACTATCTAATGTTAATAGTCTTCTAATTTCTTTACATGGATCTGTATATCTTCACAATAAACCATCATTTTTTTTAAGAGTTAGTTTTTTTTCCTGCAATCCAAAGGGTATGAATCATATAATAGACAAACGAAGGGGAGAGGTTGACAAGTGTAGATACATCTTGATAATGAGTCCAGGCAAACGCAAACATCAGAAGATGTTTCTGTGTCCTTTCCTCTGTGAGCCAAAGCTCCAAGGTCTACTCTTGCTAGAAGTTGCCATATACCCTTGTTGTGTCTTAGGCTCTAAACATTTTATCCTATGAGTGCATTTTCAGAATCAGAGACCTTGAAAATCTCTCTCTGTAATGTGTCTCAGAAGTCTAAAAATTGAAGGTGACCACACTAGGCATGACTTTGACTGTGGTCTGAAAAATGTTATTACTGAGAATTCACTATCCTGAGAAGGGGCCCACGTAGGAACCTTAAACGAGTCTAATTCAGAAAAGCAGAGTCTTTGAGTTTTCAGATCTTTAAGGAGAAACTCAGTTTTTTTGGTCGGGAATCTTCTGAATTGCCTCTGACTTAATTCTATGAACAAAACCCCGGAGACCAGCCACTGTTTATAGCTGAGGGAGGTATCTGTTCACTTAAATCGGGCCCGTCATGCTGGTAGCTAAATGCTTTGACAAGTGGGAAAGGACAAGTGAAATTATCTAAATGGCTCGAGCTATTTATCTATATATTGTAAGTGCTATATTTCCTGGAAAGAAGCCGTGAGTTAAGAAAATAGTTTTAACTTGTTCTCTCAACTTCCTGGCTGCTGTGATACTCAAACCACATTTCAATATTTCTGGGTTTTGTCTGACAAAGTAGAAGTGCGTAGAGATGGAAGTGGGGGAGGGGAGGCAGGGAGAGGATATAGTGGAGACAAAATCATGGAACCTAGAGCGGATTTCAGGGGTTCAGATGTTGCAACCCCTCCATGCAGGCAGGGCTGCCCTGAATCCAGGGTGGATGTGTCTTCTGTTTAAAATTGGCAATGGACAAACCATGAGAACCTGTGGACTCTGAGAAACAAACTGAGGATTTTAGAGGGGAGGGGTGGGGGGAGGGGTGAGCCTGGTGGTGGGTATTAAGGAGGGCACATATTGCATGAAGCACTGGGTGTGGTACATAAACAATGAATCTTGGAACACTGAAAAAATAAAATTAAATTAAAAATAATAAAATAAAATTGGCAATGAGGGTATTATATATATTTAGACCACACCCTCCTCCCTATCTGGATTGTGTCGCCAAAAGCCATTTTAGCCAGAGTTGATTACATGAGATCTATTTGAAGGTAATTGCCCTTCTTCTGAATCTCTTTTCCATTACTGTCTAAAATTTTATAGGTTGGGCTGCATATCTCCAGGCATGCTCTTTTGATCTTTATATAAACTTAACAAATAACTTTTTCTCCAGGGCAGTACAGGATTACTGGTGAATTTGATAATACTGGGCATCTCTGGGAGCCATGAGGTAAAAAAAGAAAGAAAGAAAGAAAAATAAAAAGAAAGAAACGGAAAGAAAAACAGAACAAAACAAAACAAAACCAAAAAAACAAAAAAACAAAAAAGACAAATCCCCAAAAACCCCAACTCTAATATTTCTGTAGCACCATAAATCTGTGGTTTGTGAAATGCTTCATAAATTATTTCATCCCCCCAACAATACAAAAGATAGATAGCACAGCTGTTCATTTTATTTGCATCTTTCAGATAAGAACATTAAGGTTTTGAGAGTTTCTGTGACTTTCCCAAGGTCCGTAAGAAGAAGCAGAGGTCCTTGATGACTCAGGTCCTTGGGGGGAGTGCTTCTTTCTACTCTAGGTGGACTCTCCAGGGAACTGAAGATACTCGCAAAATGTTCCAGGTCAACTTTTTAGCTGGTGACCATAGGAGGCTGTGGATCCTATCCCCAGGAGCAGGCCAAGTCCTCTCTCTGCAGGCAGCCCCTGGGAGGTCACGTGCCCACTGCACCCCAATCCACCCCAGGTGAATGGCAGCTTGGCCAGAGAGATGACTTGAGCTTTCCCTGTCACCAAGACAGAAAGTTCTATAGGAAATTGCTACACCTCATCTTTACCTTCTCATTTTCTACTCAAAGTGTGATGCCCAAAGTGTGTTGTTGATTTAGTCACCATCTGTATTGATTATCGGTGATTTGCAAATTAACTCAAAACTTAGCAGTTTAAAATATAATCATTAGTTATCTTTGTTTTTGTGGGTCCAGCATTTAGGAGAGACTTAGCTTGGTGGTTCTGGCTCAGGGTCCGTCAGAGGCTGCAGCCAGGGGAAGGTACGATGCTCTGGAGGCCCCACTTCCTCACCATGTGGACGTCTCCATAGCACGGCTTGGCTGTCCTCACAACATGGAAACTGGCTTTCTCCAGAGCGAGCAAGCCAAGAGAAAGAGCAAGGAGGAAGCCCCAATGCCTTTTATGTTCTAATCTTGGAAGTCACACTCCATCATTTCTGCCACACTCATTCGTTAGAAGCAAGTCACTAAGTACCACTCACATTCAAGACAGGGAATTAGAGTCTGGTTCTTGCAAGAAGGACTATCAAAGTATTCTTGGTCATATTTTACAGATTTTACTACACTGGCCCTCCAGAGCACTGAGGAATCCCTATAGCATTCAAGAAATGTATGACTCCAACAACGTTCGGGTGATGGAACCAGAAGGACGAAAATGCATCTTACTCATAAATCTAGTCACACGTGGATTACAGGACAGCTCTGTTGGAGTTCTGAAAAAGATGTGGTCATTCTCCTAAGAAGCACAGAGTCATGAATATAGCAGGTAGATGATTACAATACGTTGCATCCAGTTAACCACCATGACAAAGATTTTCTGAGCACTTACTGTATGCCCATGTAGTCATAGGGCTCTACTTGTATTGGGTAATATAGCCCTCACAACAACATGATGTAGGTACTGATAATATCCCCACTTACTTACAAGGACGGTTAGTGATTGCTGGAGCTGGGAGCCCAGCAACTGGATTGAGGGAACCCAGAGAGGAGGGGCCTCCTCCAGTCTGAGTGGTAGTCAGAGTTGTAAAGGTCACCCTGAATGAGGACATATTTAAGTTGGGCAGTGAAGCATGAGTAGGAGTTTGTTAAGCAGAAAGGTAAAAGAGATGTAAGAACACAGTCTGGGCAAGGAATTGTGAACACTGAGCCTAGGGTGTAGAGTTATTGGAATTTTCCCACAGCCCTCACATATATTCTGGTGAACGTGAACAAGCTTTTTGTAGTGTTCATATCTGTGTTTTATGTAGTTCATACCCACAGTCTGATTTTTAGTCCATCACCAAATGGAAATTCCTGCACCAAAAAGACCTCTGAGGAAATCATGATGGGTGTGGAGAAAGAGGAACCTATCCACAGCTTGCCTCTGTTCAGTTAGCCATGTGGCTCAGAGCACACTGGGAATGAGAGTGTCCCCATAAATTCATTTCCCATATGGTCTGGTTTCCTTTTTTTGATCACTGCCACAGACAGGGACCATGACAGCTCTGACCTGGCCAGCTGTCCCACTGGTGTGTCTGGCTGGTCGCCGTCCAGCTGGATAAACTCCACCTGCATTGCTGGGTATGGATGGGTGGCCTAAAAGCACATGTCTTTATGACAGGAACCATCCTTCTATAGAAGGATGCTACAAGGGAAGCACATCATTACCACAGCAAACTCCCATTTAGCCTGAATAAGTAAGCAAGTTGTGTGGTTAGTTGACGATTTTGATTAGCTAGGGGTTACTACAGAGGTCACCCACTCATTACTAATTTTCAAAGAATTAGAATCCAGTAAGGCATCACTTTATTCTAAGATAATGCTGTGCATGATTTGGTATTTCTATGAAGATTTAATGGCACTGCAGATGTTAGGGATTCTTAAAGCCCACATTATGATGGTAAGGTTAGATATAGGAGGTTAAGAAGGAAAAAAGAAAAGGTCAAAGAGGAACTCGGAGCCACATCAGAGGACAGGTGCCACCGTGAATACTGTATTGGGGCTCCCCCAACCCCTGGCTAGAAAGGCATCTGTTGAAAACTTCCCTGATAATCAACGCTGGCTTCTGAAAAAAGTCAGAGTGTAATTTCTAGGGGCAGTGCTTTATCAGGGCACAAAGCATCATGGGAGTGCTGGACCTTACTGGAAATACAGCAACGTGGAAGAAGTTGGGTTTACCAAAAGTATGTGTGCGGTTGGAATTTTTATTAAAAAAGTACTGTTTGCAATGGGGTGGGGTTTCACACTAGTTGTGTGTCATTTTATCATCAAGGAATGGCAGGTGTGGTTGGTTGCTGGGCTTTTGTTTGAGTGGGGCATGCAAATCTGGGACAGAACAGAATTGTTGAGAGAGCAGAGGAGAAAACTGGTGCTGTCCTCTCCGTCTCACTTCTCCTCCTTCATGTTAATGATGAACAGATTTTTTTTAAATCATTTTGAAGGGATACTAAATTACTAGGCTTCCCACTATGTCATCTTGTCTGTGTCTGGCTTTGTTCCTAATGCACTGATCATTTAAAGCTCACTGGTCAACTTCTCTCATGACCCCACTCTCCCTACTCTCTGCCATTTCAGAAAGTTGATCTTACTTCCAATCAGAAAGTGGGAACAGTACAAAAGAAGAAAGCAATCTAGAGCCATCCCATGATCTACTTTTTGACAACTCCAATATTTTAAAAGAGGGGGAAGTCAATGCAGGAGGCTGAAACAGGTGTTTAAAATGGGTTTCAAAATGACCCATATCCAGTTTTAAAATAAACGATACTAAAACGGATTTTAGCAAAGATCTAAGAGGCTTTGTGGATGAGGAGACTGCCATCCAAAGTGACTTGCTGTAGGTGACAATGCAATGTCAATATAGATTTGGGAGGTAATCCACGAGAGGTAGGAAAAGGATCCCCAGTATAGCATCGGAAGGGTGTGTCCTCCTGGTCACCACTTTTTTGTGTTCTTTCCTTGCTTTTACCTAAGGAAAGATAGGGGAAGAGGAATTGCTCATGATTCCTTGTGATTACCCAGCATTACCTGTGACTGTAACACAACAAGCCCGGATTATGGACCTTTGATAAACATTTATATAGTGTTTATTACGTGTCAGGCATTGTTCTGGGCAGATTCTGAATATGAACCCATTTCATGATCATCAAAACCTCAGGAGAGAGGTACTGCTGTTATCTCCATTGTACAGATGGGGAAACTGAGACACACAGCCGGCACATGACAGAGGTAGGGTGCACCCACGCTGTCCAGCTCCGAATCTGTGCTATTAACCGCGAAGCTTGCCTGACCCCAGAGCTCTGCCCCTTAATATTTTCTAGAAATTTGTTGCAATCCCCTGTGATCTGCCTAAACTAAGGAACATGCTGAGATCTGGTGCTGGTGAGAATGTAGACTTCGCAGGCTGGGGGGGGAGGGGGTCCCTGGAAGGGTCCTCAGAAAGAAACAGTAGAGGAACACGAAGACGCCCAGAGGAGGTTTTTCTACAAAACCCCCAGCTTTGTTGGGAACAGAGGGAGGAAGGTGGGTGAGGGTGAGGCTGGGGATGTAAAATGCAATCCATATGGGATTACATTAAGATATATGTGTATACGTGTTTGGAAGTCTGCACACACATGTTTCTGGTTGTGTGTGAAAGTGTTTATGCATTCATGTTTTTACCCACTGCATGTTTTTATACCCACTGTGTGCATGCACATGTGCACATGTGTGTGCACCTGTGGGCTTGTTAATGTATATGGAAGGTACTAGAATAAATTCCTTCTAGAGTGACTTAGTTTCTACCTATGTAGTGAGGTCATAGCCACATCTGGGTTACTCGGCTTCAGGAGTACCCAGTCCTCCCTGTCCACTGAGTGATTCCCATCATTCTTCTCCTTGAGCCAAAGGAAAATGAAACAGAAAAAAAAAGAGTGAATTCTAAAAGAAACACTCCCCCTCCCCAACCCTCCGGAAAAGGCTATTATTTTCTCAAACGGCTATAAAATGAGCAATGTGCTTGGTGATTTTCCCTCCTCTTTAATGAAGCTGAGGCCCAGCTGGAGAGGACCACAGAGTCCCCTGGTATGTTGGCTTCCCAAACCCACAGCCCATCCCCATGGGCAGTCACGACCTACTGCTGGGGCTCACAGGCATTAACCATCTGGCCATGAACTAGGAACCCAGGAAGGCCTTTCCATTATCCACTTCCCCAAATCTTTAAAATGTTAAGACCCCATTCAAGGCCAGCCCTGCCGTCCCCAGAAATACTGCTTATACAAGGGTTTTTCAAGGAGCCGCTGCCTACAAGCGGACAGGGAAAAGGAAACAGAGCGTTGTTAGCTGCTGCTGCTTCGACACAAACTGTGAGCACGCCTGGGGGCATTTGCCTGTGCAGAAGCGGCACGGAAGTGGCAGCCCAGGCTTCTTGCACCGGAAGGTGATGGCTGGGCGGATATTCCCGAAGAAGCCAGAACAGAGAGAGCCCGGGGAGAGGGCGACCAGAATTGCTTGGCGGCGGGGATGACAAGCGGGGCCAGCAGAGGGCGCCACCGCGCTGACTCTCGTCTTGCCGCGCGCGGTGTAGGCAAGTGGGGGAAGCTCAGGAAGGCCAAAGATGGATCGATTCAATACTGTACCCCCTCCTCTGTCTCCCTCCAGCTCCTATCTCTCCTCTCCTTCCTGCCCCCTCCTCTGTCCCTCCCTTCCCTCTCCTCTCTCAGTCTTTCTTTCTTCTCATCTCTGGCCCCCGTCCCCTCCCCAACTTGAGCAGCCCACCCTAGGGAACCTCAAGTCTAGTAACTGAGTGTTAATTATGTCTGAGTGGATTCTAGAGAAAAAGAAAACCATATACTGTATCAGCAGAGAAATGGTTTCACTATGAGGAAACTAATGATGCTTTTATCAGGAACAATATAAAGATTGCTTTTTTACTAGTGTGTGTCCCATAGGGTTCAGGGCTATGAGATATTTCTGTATCTGGCTTTACGTTCCTCTGAGCTTTTACATAATCAAATCAATATAGCCATGATTCACCCTCTGGCAACAACTGCTCCCTGCAAGTTTTCTGTTGCTTCTTTCGTGGCTCAAGAGAAAATAAATAAATATATAGAGAGGAACTTATTATGAATCCGTAAACATTGATTTGTTTGGTCTTCAGTCTTCCTTTTTAATTGCTCTGCATACACATGCACATGCAGGCACACGAAGTGAGCATAGAAGTTCACGGTCAGAAATGAAGTGGAGGAGGATTGGCCAAGTATTCACTATTGTCTCTATGGCGGAGGCTCGTTCTGCTTTTCAGAGTCAGATTTGCTGCTTGTCTTGTCCTCCAGCGTCCTTTCCCTCCATCGTCTTCGTCTTCTTCCCCATCCCTGTGAATTCCCTACATTCCCAACATGATTTTGGTTCTTGCCTTTCTCTTTGAGTCATACTGCTTTTATCAGGAATTTCCCTCCCCTCTACCCAGCAGAAAGGCTCTCCCTTGGATCTAGATCTTCTCCCAGAGCCATCCATGAGAGCTCAGGCTTCTCTCTCCCCTGACCTGAGGACAGCTGGCCTGGACCCCAAAGAGAACAAAACATGGGAGTGGGGAGCAGAAGAGAGGGCACACGGCCTCCCGAGAACAGATCTCGCCATTTCCTCAGGCAGCACACCTTCCCTTCTCGTGTCTCCTGGGGATCAGCCCAATCTTTACAGTTCACAAAAGAATAGCATTGCCAACCACGGTAGAAATCTTTCCCAACACACGCAGTTTGCTGCTCCTTCTGCTTCCCCTCCCTTCTTTCTCTGGGTAAATAAACAAAGACATCTTTCTTTCGGACTAAAACATGGGTGGGGGGACTCGGTGTCACAGCACACTGTCATCTGCTTTTCATAGATGAATTGGGATGACAGGGGTCTCTAAACAGGGCTTTTTCAATGCCACTTGCTGCTGTGAGTTGACGTAAAGTCGACTGAGAAAATAGGTGTGTTTCGCTGGGTTTGGGGAATAAAACTTGAACATGACAGGCACCTGGCTGATCACAGGGACCAGTGAAGATTGTTGAGTCCTTTCTACTCTGGTCCCCAACATCAGAAGCCTTGTTCGTGATATGCCGGCTTTTTCCCCACTCCCCTCTCAAGAGAAAAAGTTAGAAGTAATAACATGAGAAGTAATAACAGAGACAAGGCAGGAAAGGAAAACCACGTATGTAACCAGGTGTGCTGAGCTCTGGGGGTGACAGTGATCACAAATATGAAATGGTTCCCTAATCATGAGGGAGTCTTATTACCAGAGCCATGTTTTCACAACAGGGACGCCATACTTTGAAAACCATGAGAACAGAATTCTTTAAAGGTCTCCCTCCTTTGGGTAAATATTGGCCGTTAAAGAACATCGTCCCGCAGGATTCTCGGTGCTTCTATACCCCCAGACTTCCAGCCACCGGGGCAGACCTGACCTAACTTGTATTTCAGGAAAGGGAGGAGATAGTCAAAGAGCGTTGATATTGTGGCTATAGCGACACCACATGTCACAATGGAGAGTCACAATGGCTGCCATTTATTGAACTTCTGTTCTCTACCAAAGACTGTGCTGGGAATTTTGTGTACATTATTGTATTATGTTAATTCTAAGCCTCAGGACAGGATAGCAAAGAAAGTCATATTATTCTCATTTTATGGAAAAGGATGCTGAGACTCAGAAAGGTTAACTAACGTGTCCATATGCTTAGAGCTGGCATATGATTGAGTCTCTTCGACCCCGAAATCTGTGGACTTGCACTATGCCAATGTCACAGAAAGTGTGGAAAACATGCCAAGGTGACCTTGAGTGTGTCTTGGGCAAACTCATAAAAAATTATATAATTGCGTGTTTCTTTTCGACCAGTATTAAAAAATCATGTCGCTACCACATTGTACCCCCTATTTCACAGATATTCTTAGAAAAAAGCTCTTTTCTGGTTAAAAAGAGAGAGAATCTACGTAAATCAATTAAGTAAGATCCATTGAGAGTGCCGATGTGGTAAATCTTACAAGAGAGGCAAACAAATGACGGGAGGTCAGGGAGCACTGCAGTTGACCACACTGCCTTGAAGAGCAGGAGAACAGGAATATTATCAGTAGCTGCCTCGAATTTTGTGTTGAGAAGGATTCTGAGGCCCCATGTGTTACCTATTAGCGATGTCTGCCTTGGGGCACTATGCAAGCTTGGGGGTAACCAATAGTGACTTGTGAGGCCTCTTTGATCAAGCCCAATATGATCCTTTCCCAG
The DNA here is from genome assembly GCA_028534135.1 of Potos flavus. NCBI lineage: Eukaryota > Metazoa > Chordata > Mammalia > Carnivora > Procyonidae > Potos > Potos flavus. The sequence continues at coordinate 45,855,733 of CM052892.1, read as the reverse complement.
AGGAGGAGGAAGTCCAGAAAAAATTAACTGAACTGTTCAAATGTTTTGAGTCAATAATTCTATCTCGAATAGCCTTTTTCCAACAGATCCAAACATTTGCTCATGGTTCCCCATCAATACATTTTGTCCTTTGGGGAGGGATCATGATGTATGCATCATTTCTCCCAATTGAAGTTATTTCTAGCAGACAGGCAGAACTGGATTAGAATCCTGCCCTATTCCACGTGGGTTGGGAGGGAGCGACCTTTGAAGATTCCTCCTCCACACAAGAGCTCGTCATTCTGGCGCTGTTGGCCCATTGGATGAAATAAGCTATGTAAACACCCATTCTGATCAATATGTGGAGTAAACATTCAATAAACAGTAACTGTTACTCTGTTACTCCCTCTCCATACAGTGGATGCTTATTCTATGCCTACTGTATGCATGGACTTTAACCAGTAGGGTTCGCACGACAGTGAAAACAACAGGTAATTCATTCCTCAGCTCACACTTAGAAGGCTCTGCTGACACTTCCTGAGGCCTTTATGGACATCATCTTGGGCCCACAGCCCTCCAACCTCACTGACACACACACACACACACACAAACACACACACACACACAGGTCCTGACCACATGCTCTCACACCAGAAAAATCAGAAAATACACTAAGAAAAATCCAATAATACTTACTTGAGGTTTTTAAACTCCTTAGGGGTAGAGAGATACAAGGCAGTAAACCAGCATAGGGAAAGAAAAACAGTTTTAAAAAAAAAAACTAATAAAAAAATCCCATAGGAAGGAAATGGAAACCCCCCGCCCCCCAAATGGAGCTAAATTGTGTGGTTGCTGTAGCTGCTTTCCTGGAAAGGGGGCCAGAAACTGAGAGCATGGAGCACTTAGACTGGAATTGTTTTCTAAACAGATTTTTTTTGTAGCGTGTATTTTTCACATATTTCAACCTTTCTCAAAATGCCCTGGCCAAAAACAGTAAAAATATTGTACTATTAAACTTAAATTAGGAGTCTGTGTCGGCTGAGGGACCCAGCTGGGTTTCTTCTGGCAAGAGGGCAAAGGACAGAGAGGGAAAGCGGACCGCAGCGTATTGCCCTCAGGTGCTTGCTGGGTGAGCCCCAGA
>CM052892.1:45784372-45854113 GCA_028534135.1 Potos flavus | reverse complement strand
AGGAAGGAAGGAAGGAAGGAAAGAAGGGAATAAGAACAAGAAAAAGAAAGAGAAGAAGGGTTTATGTCCCAAGCCTGTTTCCTTGGGCTTCGTAAGAATGCCCCATTCTCGGGGGCAGAATGATGCCTGGGTTATTCTGGGTTGAGTGCTTGGGAGTGTGAGCCTGAGGGGCTCTGGAATGGAAGAACAACCACCACCCAGGAGAAAAGACCTGGGCTGGTTCTGCCCATCTTCTGGAGCCGTTCAGAGCTGGGGGAGGAAAGTGGATAGAGGCAAAGACCCAGACAGGGCTGCATTAGAGTGCCCCCAGCCCTCCACCTCCTGCCCCCCAAATCATGATTGTTTTATGCGGTTTTCTCTCCCTTTGGTGAGGAAAATGGGATGTGGTGTCAATTACTGGGAAAAATATACAAAGTCCTAATGGCTAATCTATTCTTCTAAGTACAAGGAGGGCTACTACACCTAAGAGACTTGATCTAATTGTATAATAAAACTCGAATCATTCCAAGCAGGATCGGACCTGCTGGGTCTGTTGGAGGAGCTCGCACTGCCGCGGCCGCCCTGGGCGGGAGAGCGGTGAGCTGACCCTGGAAATTGCTTGTGGGGAAAATCCGAAGGGGGACTAAAGGGAGTGGGGAAGATGGCTGGAGGGAGCAGTGAGGAGCCATAAAGATGTTGGGCCATAAACAGTATCTTCTTGTTTTATGTGTCTCCGTGGTGGAGGTTGTTTTCTCGGCTCGAACGTCTATGTCAAGAGCCTAACCTTGGAAAGAAATCCACAACGCGGCTCCATGACGTTCTCTCCCTTTTTTCTCCCCTCCCAGCTCTCATCTTCTGAAGATCCCAGTTTAAAAAATTCACGGTGCCGAGCCGTCTCATGGAATAGGGAATAGATCTTGTTTAATTTAAGCCTCCCGACAACCATTGGTGGAAAATCCAATTATCATCTTACAGCTGAAAAATCCAAGAAAGGCAAAGTTGTCCGAAGTCACACTACTAAAAGGTGATCGTGCCCGAGCTCCGACCTGGGCTTTCTACCTCACTCCTGCCCTTGGCTGCTTTTCCTGGGGCTGGCCCTGGTTGTGGGGTCCCGTCAAGTGATCCCGATAGGGGTGCAAGGCATGGTGGGGAGCTGAGGCTCATCAGGCGGGTGTGTGCGCTGGGAAGCTGGTGGCAATTCGGAGCCTAAAATTAGCTCTTCTCTTTTCAACTTTTTCTGATCCAACCTAAAAACATGAAAAGGCTTGCAAGTCCCTTGCATGTAAGTCCAATGACAGCTTCTAACACTACCACAAAAGGCAAACCCTCTGTTTATTTAAGCATTGGGATTTTTTTTTTTTTTTTAAGAAAAAGACATCTGGGAGTAGAAGTCACCGGGTTATAAATGAGCTCTCACCCCACCAAAGGAAAAAAAAATAATAATTATAATAAAAATAATGGCACCATACTCTGATAAACCAGTGCCAGAAAAGCTCTTGGGGATAAGTTTTGTCAGTCCCCAGCTTTTACCAATTTAAATTCTTGGCAGAGTATTAAAAAAAAAAGTATAAGGTATTTGAAACTCTAGTCCCTCAGGTACTAAATCTCGTGTTTCCTGGCAATAGATGAATGTTGCTGGAGTGAAAACCTAGCACCACAGGACCATATCTCCATGGCTGTTCGTATTTATACTTAACAGACAAATATGTCATTCTTTCGGGATCCCTTTACAGGGCCAATTTTTTTTTTTTCCTCACATGTTACCCACCCTTTTCTGATAAAAGTGAAGGCAGACCCAGGCCAGGACACAGACTTTGAGTTAGGGCTCTTCTGGTGTCAGAAGCCATGTTTCCCCAGTGGTGCCTCATTTCCTCAGTCATAGTATATGAAGAAGCTGGAACAGGACTCTTGACCCACCGCTCCCAGTGCCAAAGGTGAGTGGAAGCAGGACTGACATAGTCTGGGGACAGTCACTAGTTGGTGACTTCATGTTGCCTTGTTCTTTCTAGTGGGACCGTGATCCACTGGGAGCATTAGGACTCTGTGGTCCCTCAGATGTTTTTGCCAGAAGCTTGGCTTGGCAAAGGGTGTTTAACTCTTTCGGCACAGGATCCCTATGTAACATCAACGTCTACACTCCACTGATGGAGTAGGGGTTATCTTTTCGATCCAGGGCTCCTGCAATTTTACCCTATCACAGAATCCTCTAGTTACCTTCCAGAATGCTTTTCTATCCCACTGCTTCTAATCAAGTTTGTTCTCTCTCTTCTCCTCTGGCCTCTGCTAATGGAAGTTTAATCTAGAAATATCTGGAAATATCTCAAACAACTTACCTTCCCCGAGCCTGCAGACCATATTCCAACCTTCATCCTGTAAGAAGGGAAGAGGGCACGCATTTATTGAACAACTACTACATTTGGGGCACTAGGCTTAGTGCTTGTCCAGTTTTAAAGTTGGATGAGAAGTCTTCTGAACCTCGTAAAGGAAGGAACTGTATTAATATTTTAAGTACTTTGAAACCCTGAGAAGCACGGCATAAAATATTGCCACTTCCATTTCTCGGTCCAATCTAGAGCTTCATATTTTTGTGAGTGGAAAATATATCCTTTAACTTTCAGAAAAGCGAGTTTTCAGTCAAAGTGTTAAGGTAGCTGAACCCTCTGTACTTCGTAAAATATTTATATCATAACCTGAGGGACACGGAGCTGTCTCAGCAGAAACGGAAAATAACTGGGGTGAGAATTTTCGATAAGAATTTGCCGCGGGAACTTCCCACATCTTCTGTGAGTATCGCTTAAGCCTCAGCCCACACGGCAACCTTTCCTTGGCCCGGGCTGGGGAGATGCTACTCAACCCACGAAAGCAACTGAGAACCACAGTGCCAAGTCGTAATGGCAACTAGGTCGCCTAGTTTTGTTCTCCTGTTCCCAGAATAAGGCAACAGCCAGAGGCAGCCCCTGCTCTGTACCCTCCCTTTCTATTCTCCTTCTAAGAACTGTTCATCTATTCTCTCTCTTTCGGTCACGATGTCCATGCTGATCTCTACGCCTCATGCCGACCTCTCCTCAGGGCTTCGGTACTGTGTGGCCAGCTACCCATGGGACATCTGAGCACGGTGGCTGAGTCTCAAACTCACCATGTCCACTAAAATCCCTTTCTCTCCCAGAATTCCCTATTTTAGGTAGTAACATCTTCACTTTGCCAATTACCCACATCTGAGATATGGGCACCCTTCTGATTCTTGCGACTTCGTCTTAACAATAGTTGTCATTAATTAATGATTTTTAATTGGATTCTTCCTGTGTCCCCTGCGCTTTGCTTCATTTGGCTTCTAGTCTTCTTGAGCCTTCATCACAATTCTATGAAACCGATATTATTATTATTCTGATTTTGTAGGTGAGAAACAAACTCAGAGATGGGAAGTGCTTGGCCCAAGGTCACACTACTGAGTGTGGAAAGCCAAGCTATGCGTTCAGTTCAGACCTTGGTCTGTACTTCTCCAGAGCCCACACTTCACTTCTCTACACTATATGGCAATCAGGTAGCGTCTGCCCAATTCTTCCGAAGAAATGTCGCTTGAAGTCATCAGTCCTGGTCTATTCCCAGGCCACCTCACCCCTCACCATCTTTCTCCTGAAGCTGATTTCGCTAGCACTGTGATTTCCCCGGATTCAGACTTTTCCCATCAGAAACATTATCAAGAGCTCATCTTTTAAGATACAATATTTACTCAATTGAGCCAGAACCAGCCTCCAGTGGTTCTCCATGAGAGCAACCTTACACAAAGTGTGTCTTGGAATATTCCCCATATAGCCCCCTCATTGGAGGGGCAAGAATTTCCTCTGTGTCAGGAAAGGGACAAGCCAGACAAATGGAGCTTTCAGTCTAATGAAAAAGTAAGCACTGAGGTGATGAATGGTTTGAGAAAAGGTACAGAATGGTTATGGGTGCCCCTGATCTAATCTCATCTAGCCAGGTGGTCAGGGAAGTTTCTTTTAGGAAGATCCATAGGGTGTTTAGAGGTGTACATTGGGTTGAAGGAAACCAAATATGTTTCTTTATTCCAGGTCTTGTCAAAGCTTGACAATGTGCTAAAAGGGGCGGGTAGGGATAGGGTGGCTGGGTTATGGACATTGAGGAGGGTATGTGCTATGGTAAGTGCTGTGAAATGTGTAAGCCTGAGGATCCACAGACATGTACCCTGGGGCAAATAATACATTATGTGTTAATTAAAAAATAAAAAAATAATAAAAAATTAAAAATAAATAAATAAATAAGGAAAAAAAATGTAGTGTGACCTTCTAAGGGGGCGACTTGGTGGAATATGGCATCTCCCAGATTCTCTTGGTCACGATGCCCTCTCTTTTATGAAGTACCTTACAGGATGAGAGTTCCATAGCATGCTAATGTAGAAGAGGCTGCCCTAGAGAATCAAGTTCAAATTCCTCATCCTGGCTTTGGCATTCCAAACACAATTATTCACCCGCCTCAAAAAGTGCTGCCGCATGCTACCTTCCTCCATGTCATCCACCATTAATGCAGCCACTTGCTATCAGTATGTTTCCACTCAGCTCATTACACATGCAGGTTCACCTCCCTCACAGAAGGCTGCCTTCTTCACCCTGTACTTGCCGAGTCACACCCCACTATCCAGGTCCAACTTGAAATTCCTTTTTTAACCAAGAAAACTTTTTTTTTTAACTTTTTCAGTTTAGGTGGCTCTCTCATTCTGCCATCCTCCAGCCCTTAGCTACACAACTCCATTACATGGAGTCGATATTGGAATCGAAAGACCTTGGTTCAAGTCCCAGCTTTGAGGTCCACTACCAATTGTGGACCTGGTATGTGACCTGGGAACCTAGCTCTTCTAAATCTCAGCTTTCTTATCTGTGAAAAAGGAATATTGTTCCTTCAAAAGCTGAATCTATTTTTCCACTAGGAAGTGGTGAGAAGGAGCATAAATGTGGGGAGAAGGCATCTTAGCAGAAACGCTCTGTCTTGGTCTTAGAGTGAGTCTGCCCAGGCTCTTTCCCATGCTCTCCAGAGCATCAGTCTGAAGCCACTGCTCCTTGACCCTATACTAAGAATGTATCTGGGGCTTCTGTTTACCACCCAGTCCTCCTCTCCCTACCCCCCAGCCATCAAACTCAGCCTGACTACAGCCCTCACAGCCCGCGGTTCTGACTGGATCCTTTGATCACCTTCTCACCTCAGCCGGCTCTCAGGGAAGATGCCAGAGTTTATTTACCTCCTTGTGTGGTGGTGAACAATGGCGAAGCCAGCGATATCCCTGGTTCTCTTAGACAGGAATGGAATCTCCTTCTCTCTGTCTGTCTGTGGTTTGTACAGAGAAGGGACTCCATAAACACTGCTGATCAGAGCAATGGTGCAGGTGGACCGTGGGCACAGAGAACAGCCTTCCTATATGCCTTCTCAGAAAGCATTCCTCTGCCCCCACCCCTAACTTGACCAGGTGCCCCAGTCTTGATCTTTTCCTTTGGGGTGCTCCTGACTACCATACACTAAGGTTCAGGGATCGTCTGCCCACAGGGTGGTCAGCTTCAAGACAGCCAAGCCTGCCTTGTCCACCTGTGTCCCGGTGCCTGGCATGATACGTGGCCCAGAGTAGACCCTCAGTAAGTGTTTTTTCAAAGACCAAATGGATGAACAACACAATGACCTTGGATGAAATTAATGCAGGGGTTATTCCATCTATAATATTTATTTAAATGTCACTATGCCTACACTTCTTTCTCTCCAGAAAGGTAAACTCCACTAAGACCTTATTTCCTTTAGTCCTCAGGCTTTTACTCTAGGCAAGAGTTTAAAGGGATCAAGGACGAAAGTCAGGTGGACCTGGATTTGAATCTCCTCCTCCACTTATCAGCTGTGTGAACTTGGAAAAGGTACATAATCTTTCTGTGCCAATTTCCTCATCTATAAAATGGGAATTAGAATCCTAAGTTTTCAGGGCGACTGGGCAGAGTGAATAAGAATGCATGTAAAATCTTTGGTGCAGAGCTTGGCATATAGTCGTTCACCAAAGGCTAGTATGTCAGTATGGCTGCAGTTGTTGACTGACGTGTTTCCAGCCTCGACAAGCTTGCGGTCTAGTCTAGGAGACACAGAGCGCCTTAGCATGCTGATCATCAGATAGGCCCACCTCCACCTCATGCTCCAGCGGAACCAACCCAGCTGCTTGAACTTTGGACCCTTCTAGAGTCATGTTCAATGTGCACCACAGAAAGGGAGCTGACCTTACTCCATTTGGCACACACTTTTTAGACCCCAGTTGGAATTCCAACTCCCCAGCTGGCGAGCAATGTGATCCTAGTCAAGCTACGTCACCTATTCTCCTTTCTGGTTTCTGTTTTCATGCTTATGAAATGGTGTTAATGATGCATATCTCAATGGGCCGCAGTGAGGATTAAATTAAATAAGATAGCATTTGTGAAAAGGCCTTTTGTGGATTAGGTGTGTAATAATGTTGGTCACTTCCAATTCTTAATCCACTTTCCCCTCCCCCACACCCTGCCCACATGCTTCCCCACCCCTCTGCTTCTCTGATGTGCAGAAAGCAGCACTCAAGAAGAGAGGCCCTGCCCTCCTGGGACTGGGTTTCACTCTTGACCCCATACAAGAAGGATGCACAGGGGTGCCTGGTTGGCTCAGTTGCAGAGTGTGTGACTCTTGATCTTGGGGTCCTGAGTTCAAGCACCATCTGGGGCATAGAGCTGACTTAATTGAAGGAAAAAAAGGGATGGATGGGCAGTGTCTGAATGTTCTTATGAGTTTCTGGATTCTAAAAGAAATATAAGGATTCTTCTTAGGTGAACTCTCTCAGCTTTCTGGATCGTCAGCATAGGGTTCAAATGCAGACTTCCTTCTCCCCCATGTCCTTCCTTTCTTCCCTTCTTAAGCCTGCGCAGAGGACCTGGCTCCCTAGGCCCATAGTCAGAAGGAAATAGCATGGTCTATTCTCTCTGCACCCCCACTAGACCTCTTTCTGGCTCTCAGAGTTGACAGTGCCCCTCTCCAAAGATCCAAAAAGTCCCCACCCAAATGGAAACACCCCCACTGGTGCCTCCTTTGCAAGCCTTCTGAACCTAGAATCTCATCTCTCTGTTCCCTAGTGAGCCCACTGGCAGTTCTCACTTGCAGAGAAGGGAGAGGATAAAAGTGTTGTCTTCCTTCCCCCAGCCTTTTTATTTCTGGTTTCCATAGTGGCTCTTCAGCATTTTGTACTATATTTCCTTGAGACTCTCAAGGTCCTGAAAAAACAGTTGGGAAGAGGTGGAAGAAGGTACAGATAACTAATTGCCATGTAACAACATTTGATTCTCTTGAAAATTTGTAAGAGGGAGTGATGTTATGGAATAAGTATGGCGATAACTTGAGGACAGGAACTAGAAGCTGAAGAGTCTGCTCCCATTGGGGCGGGGGGGAAGGGGTGTGGTGTGCAGCTGCTGCGTGAGGGAGGGATGAGAGGGAAACCAGGGGCCACTGAGGAGGGACTACAGAGACGAGAAATGCCAATGGGGATTTAAGTTGTCTGTTGTAGAGTCCGTGTAGACTCGTACCAGATTTTCAGTAAAATCTATGCTACCCACCAAAGTACTTAAGAAACTGGATTCTTTTGGGGGCACTCCCATAGGGGCTGAACTCTGCAGCTGGTTTGGTGTGGGACAACAGTAAGAAGTGCTTGAGAAGAGACAGAAGCTGGAGGACAAAGGGACCACCGATACCTGGCTTTCATGCAAAACATCATGGAGCCTGTTCTCATGGGGCAGATGATCTAATGGAAAAAACAAATATGCAAACACCCAACTTGAAGCTAAGCACAATGACCTCAAACCAACCATGGTGGGGTCATTAACTTCTGACTGCGGAAATCAGAGAATGTATCAGAAGTTTTAAGAGATGACATAGATGGAAAAGGGTAAGGCCATGCATGAAGGTATAAAAGAGCATGTTAGTGTTTAAGGAAGTAAGTTTGAGTAATATCATGTGACTTGAGAATGGGGGGCTCAGGCTGGGGGGGGCTTGTTCTTGGAAACACTTGATAGAGCTGGGGTTTTATTACCCAGACATTGAAGGTTTTCGAGGACCCGTGTGACTCCGACAACCAGTGAAGAGTAGAGTGGAAGTGTATACATGAGGACCTCAGAAACGGGCTAGGAAATGACCGCAGTCGTCCAGGTGAGAGAGGATTAAGGCCTGAATGAGGGGTCCTAGCAGGGCTCCCTTCTCAGCTAGCCTGGCTGGGTTCAGTCATCCCTTTGAATGTGCCTATAGAAGACCTTGAAACTCTTCAAGTAGTCCATCATTGGAGCTCAGCTTGTGTACCCATTGGCTTTCATTGCTCTCCTCAACCCTGCTCACTTCTTCCATTCCCCACATAGCCATCAAGGAAAGGAACCAAAGACCGTCCAGCAAAGCCGGTGATTGGCGGGCTGGGAACAATGCAGGAAGAGGGTCTGGTTGGTCTGCCGGTGGGGGGAGCTGGGTGCTGGGGAGAGAAGGACTGATGTGAACCATGGTGAGATTCAGCTGTGTATTGATCCAGCCCATTTGCACGTGAACCTCATCATCAGCTCCTGCTTAAGCCCTCGCTTCCCCGGTAATTGACTCTCGCATATTGATTAAGATGTTGATGTGTCCCAGGATTTCTCGGCGGTGATGCAGGCTCGCCTCCCGGCAGGCAGGGCTGGCAAAGCTCTCACGGTACGGCTGTCACCGCACGCTCCTTAATGGATAAAGCTGTCATCTGAGAGCTGGAATGTCTTGCAGGCACAAAGACGAAATTAACTGTTCAATAATGTATGGGACACGGAAAAAACTTTACCCAACAACTCGAATTGATTGCTGTAAGTGTTTTGACTGCACTTGCCTGCTTTGCATAAAGTCAGCGACTTTGGCTAGCCTGATTTTCACGCACAGCCATTTCTCGGCCTCTTTCCGAACAAGAATTGAGAGATGTCGGTGGCTGCCAGGAACGGGCCGCCACCAGGGGTGGGGGTGTGGGTGGGGAGGAGCAGGTGGGCACCACTGACACCTCCCCTTGGGATCTTTGAGTGATCCCCGGTCTTGAAAGCAATGCATTCCGGGCAGTTCCGCAGAATCTTGCTGGAATTGATCACCCTGGGCAAACGGGGTGAATCACTGGGTGTGGAGTTCCTGGATTCTGTGACCTCACTTTGCCTGTGGCTGTCCTTCTCTCCCGCTGCGTTAGGCTGAGACTGTCAATCAGACCTATGGGGGAAGAGGGCAATCAGGTCACACGTTTAACACCAGTTTGATAAACAATTTCCATGTCATTTAAAGCGGACCTTGCATATTATTTGGGATGTGGTTAAGCACCACGCGAACTCTCCCATGGATACCAGAAACTACCGTGCATTTCTCCCCAAGTCTGCTCCCTTTCTAACCTGGGAAAGGGCTCGGAGAATATCAAGGTAGCAAACCTATCCTCTACCTCCTTTCTGCCAAGCTCAGCCTTTTAAAAACAGAACAAGACCCTTTGAACATAGCTCTGTTTTATCACAGGATCTTTATTGAAGTTTTAATCAACATGAGCAGCTGACAAAATAAGAGCTTTGCAGATTCGGCTGTACGTTATGTATCCTTGTGAGTCTGAAAAAAAAATCCTCACATTAAAAAGAAGAGAAAATAAACAGCTTCGTTTAAAAAACAAATGAATCCCACCAAACCAAGGAAATCCTCTCGCACCCAGAGGAAGGCCTGCCGTGTGGCGTGCCGACTGCAGCCCTACAGTTTGGAGCCTCATGGAGATGATTACCATAAAACAAATAACCATCTCGTTTTTGTCGCCCACTATGAGTGAACTCAAAACCTCAGGCCCACGTCCAAAGATTCCTTCCCCGCAGGCCCTGCCAGCTCGGAATCAGGCTGTCACCTCTACAGAAGGGAAGGAGGGCATGGCCCCTGTGTCCAAATCCAGACCCTTTGCCTCAGTCCAGCCACTGGGCCTTGGCCCATGGCCTCCTCCCTTTACTGTGGCCTCTGTCCCCCTTCCCTTTCTTCCCTCACCCAACAATGGACGAATGCACTCCCGTTTGAGTTTCTCTGCTTCAGAGTGTGAGAGAGCACTGGAGGAGGAAGGAGAAACACTATCCTTTTTCTATCCCCATTTGGGTCCCTTTTTGAAGCCAGGCGCCATCTTGTATTCCAAGAGGGGCGTCCCCTGGGTCTGCATAGCTATTTCATTTAAAAACTGGTGCATGGAAACTATAGAAGAGAGGGACCTGGTGGCCACAGGCCAACTGGCAAGACTCCAGGGGCTTTTACGGTCAATGTCTCTCTCCTCTGAGGTAGAGAGTGAGCTCGAGAGCGAGGGAGGTGTGGCTCTCGGTCTTGGGAGGGGTGGTGTTATGATGGAGAACTGGCCTCTCTGGTGGTTGAGACCTAGATTTGAATCTGCTCTGCCACTTAAAACGTGTGGGCCTGGTACCCAGGAAGTCTCGCTAAATCTACATTGGCAGGAGGGATGAGTGAGGAAGAGGAGGAGGAGGATGAATATAAGGCATTCAAGCAAGGAGGGCGTGCAAAGTACCAGAAAGATTGGCTGAGCTGTTCTCCCTGAGGAAGGTTTCCTGAAATAATACCTTAACTGGATTAGGAAATAACAGCCGAATTCTGCTTGGTAGAGAAGCATTGGAAGATTCGAGGTATGACGAACAGAAATGTGACATTAGTTTGAGGATCCTCGGGAAGTCTGGAGATCTGGCTAGGGCTTTTAATGCCAGAGGGGGCCTGGAAGTGAGCATCGGGGTCTGGAATAGGAGAACGGCAGGTTCTCCCTTTGGGAATGATTGTGTGGCCATAATGGAATGATCGTGAAGGGGTCCCCAGGAGGCAGGACACACGATCTGTCCAGGGAGGCCACTCCATCGTGGAATAATGAGGGCCAGGGCTAAGGCTCTGGATATCAAGATAAAGAAAAGACACAATATTGGCAGGTCTTGGGGGAGGCTTCCCAGCCATGTGATCCTCCAAAGCTGTAGTGGCATTCATATCAGATTCTCAATCTTGGGATAAAGACTCTCCAGGAAACTTCCCTAGAAGTTCTGTGTGTGTGCATTTTACTGGTTTGCAACCAGATCCAGAGAACTGGGCCCCTAAGCCAAGACATCTTCCCATAGTCCACGAATATTCCTCAGATATTCATCCTATGTGGGTAGTGGGGATACGAAGACACAATGCAGCCTGTCCGTCTTCCCTGGTGTTCTCAGCCCACAGCAGACAAGACAAATTGATGCACAGAGGACCATGTGACTAACCCAAAAGGGAAACCACAGGTACCTCTAAGGTGGTCAAAGGGCAAACAGGAACTTGGCCTCTCCAAAAAAGTAAAAGATAGGGTCCAAACTTTGTTCATTGCAATGGGATGACAGAAAGATCAGGAGAAAGTGGGGCAAATGGCCAGGCACTCAGTTTGGTAGAAAAATCAGGCTGGTCCAGCCACAGCTCCCCAAGTAAGCCCCCCTCCACCCCCAGCTTTGAGGAGCCAGTGCTGCTGAATGGGGGAAGGGGGTTCCTGGAAAGACCTCGTAATTATCCTGGTCACCTTTAGCTTCTAGACTTCCCAAAGTACAGAGAGTACTTGCCCCTTGGCCACAGGGAAGAGCAGTAAATTAGGTCAGAACTGCAACTATCCTCATAGGTAACTAGGGGGAATTGTCGCAGAGCCTGGGTGACCAATAGCCAGCTCCCCAAATCTGTCTCAAGGCAATCACAGTAAGTGATTTGCAGTGGTGGGAATGGAAATGATTTATTCTGAGAACCCTGTCAGCATTGCTGTTAAATCATGTGTGTTTTGTTATAGGACACGAGTGAGCTAACTGTTCCCCAAACTACATTCCTTTGCTTTGGGCCCCCACGCCATTTGCACAACTGGTTATTTCAGGTGACAATTAGCAGGAAATGATGGTAAGGGCCCCAGGGTGGTCACTTTTCCAAGGGACTCTGGGTATTAAGTTTCAATTACTTAGAGTCTCTGATCTAGGTCTCCAAAAGGAAATGAGTTTCTTTCTTGGTTGTCAGAGAATATCAGGGTTTGTATTTTTTTTTTTTCCTTCTTCCAGTCTTCCATTTTGTCAGTTTTCAGAAAGTTAAACTAAGAGTTAAAGCAAAGGTTCTCTGGGGTCTAAACTCTAAGAAGCACATCCATTTCTCCCACCATCCACACTCTAAAAGGCAAACTGAAAGACTAAGAAGCAAAGAATAAAGCCAAATGAAATAACAGTTATTTGCCGATTTCCCTTCAAGATGTGAAGCCTGCGATATTGAGAACGCTCCAGGACAGGTCCCCGGGTGGAAGTGTGAACGTTCCAGCATTTCCTGCGTCGACAGATGACCCGCTTGCTTGTTCTCCTCGGAAGAACTTTGCTTCAGGTCCAGAGAATAGGATGCGTGGGTTTCTGGGACCAGGTAGCAAACAGGGGTCTGGTCCAGACCGGCTGGGTGTGTGGGGTTTCTGTCAACTGGGGCCCCGGCTGGCGTGGGGCTTTTCTGCCCCCTCTCCAAAGACGGCAAGCAGCGTGTGTTTGAAGTCTGGTCTTTGGGAAGGAGACCCAAGAGAGCATGAGCAGGGCTTGTCTGGATATCAAAGTCCAAATTAAAAATTTATTCCAGTGTTTGAAAAATTCCTGGCCACAACCTTCATCTGGATTAAAAAACAAAAACCAAAAAACCAAAAAACCCTTGTTTCTTCAGTGGCTCCAATGGAGGACAAGAGGATTTATTCTGAAAAAAAAAAAAAAAAAAGTAAAAGCAAGGCCAATAGTTCCACAAGTGGACTCAGGTCAGATGGCTTCTTAGCTAAATCTGCAAGGAAAGTAATCTGTTAAACCACTTTGGGCACCTGGGATTCGCTGGTTGTCATTATCATGTTTGGATCTTCTTTTCTCCCCTCTCCTATTGCATGTCAGATCACTGGGCTCTTTGCTGCCAGAGCTGGAGGGGACAGAATGAGAAAGAGCTTCTCCCCCTACCTCTCCTGTACCCCTCATTTCACTGGACAGAGAAGTAGAGATAAGGCTTTTTGTAAAGTTGTGGGTTTGATGGGGAAAACAGAGACCAAGCAAATGATCTCATAGTAATTTTGAAATTACAGATCAATAAGAGCACAAAAATCATCAGGCAAAACCCGGAAAAAATTAAATAGGGAAGAAATGAAAATTTCAACAAAAAATGTAAACCAAGGCCATTAACGAAATTTATAGAAGGAAACAGAACTAAGTCGATATGGGGCATTATGCATGAAATACAGACAGAAGTTGAGGATGAGAAATCAGCTCGAGGGGCAAACCATCTAAGTGAAGAATCGAGATCGATGTATCGAGTTGAGATTGAAAGCAAAGGGCAGAGTAGAGGAAACGGATAGAACCACGTCGACAGGTGGGAGCAATGGAAACCAGGAACGGAGACGTATCAGAAGTGCAAAGACATAAAGCAACCTGCAGAAGATCAATGCTAGGAATCGAATGAATTTACACAGGATTTCAGGTCTCGGGTTTTTGCTATTGTTGTTTTGGTCAGCTTGGTAACTTGCAGTATAATTTATATGCCCATCATTACTGTGGTCTGATGAATTCTTTAGAGCGAATGCACCCATGTGACCAGCATTCAGATCTGGCCATGAAATGTTGCCGTTACCCCCCAAAGCCACCACCTTTACTCTCACTCGCTAATTGTGACCTCTCTTTGGACACCCATCAGCAGAGATAGGCTGTGCTTGTGTTTGAAGATCACAAAGAGTCACACTGATATTTTCAACGCCTTTCTGATTTCTTCTTTCCTTCAACATTACGTTTATGACTTTTGTTCAAGTCCTTGCATGCAGTGGTAGTCCGTTCATTCTCATTGATTTATGGTATTCCGTTGTATGAGTATACCATAATTTACACTATTCTCCTGTTGCTAGACATTTGTGTTGTTTCCAGCCTTTGGCTAGTAGAAAACAGCGCTGCTCTGAACATTCTTGTGCGTGTCTTTTGGGACCCTTGTATGTACATTTCTGTGGGGATACATCCAGGAGAATGGTTGAGTCATAGGGTATCCATACGTTTAGCTTTACCAGACGCTGTAAAAGCAGTTTTTCCAAGCAGTTGGGCCTGATGACAATCCTGCTAACAGTATGTGCCCATTCCTATAGCTTCACTTCTGCGCCAACACTCAGCATTGTCGATTTACCTTAAATTCCACACATTAGTGGATAAGCGCTTAAAATTGAATTGTGATTTTAATGTTCATGTCTAATTTTGCCTCTTTTCATAAATTTGTTATCAATTTGGATATCTTTTTTGTGAAGTGGCTTTTCAATGATTTCTTCCATTTTTAATGAACTGTAGGTCTTGTTTTTGTTGTTTTAGTAGAAGAAATCTTTACATATTCTGGATACAAGTCCTTCGATATATTTTTGGAAGTATCTTCTCCCATTCTATGACTTGCCTTTCAGTTTTCTTAATGGCACAGGTCTACTTGCTTTTCTTTTCTTTTTCCATAGGAAAAAGTTCTTAATTTTAATAAGACCAATTTATCAATCTTTTGTTTTATGGTTAATGAATTTTAGGTAATTTAAACTGACCTACACCAAGGTGATGAAGATATTCTCATGTGTTCCATTATAGAAGCTTTGTTGTTTCAGCTCCACACTTAAGTCTATGATTCATCTGTAATTGACTTTTGTATACGGTGTGAGACATGGGTAAAAGTATTTTTTTCTCCTGGAAATCCAATTAACCCAACCACTTATTTAAGAGACAGTTTTTCACACACTGCATTACAATGATGCCTTTGTTATAAATCACATGATTTATACGCAGCCATTTTTAGATTCTCAACTCTGTTCCATGGGTGTATGTGTCTCTGTTTACACCAATTTCACACAGTCTTAATTACTCTTGCTTTATAATAAGGTTTGTTATCTAGGAGTACAAGTCCTTCCAACTTCTTCTTTAATTTTGTCTTGATTATTTTATTTATTTGTTTGTTTATTTATTTATTTAGGAGAGAAAGAGAATGAGCGGCCGGGAGGGGCAGAGGGAGAGAGAGAGAATCCTAAGCAGGCCTCATGCCCAGCGTGGAGCCCGAAGCAGGGCTCAATCCCGCAACCCTGAGATCATGACCTGTGCCAAAATCAAGATATGGACACTTAACTGACCTGACTGGGCCACACAGGTGTCCCTTTCTTGAGCATTTTTTAACCTTTGCATTTCCATGTAAATTTTATAATTAGCTTATTAATTTTTACAAGAGAAAAAAGGGAGGAAGGAAGGAAGGGAAGAAGAAAGGAAAGAAGGAAGGAAGAGAGGAAGAGAGGGAGGGAGGGAGAAAACCTTCTGGGATTTTAACTGATTTTGCACTGAGGCAACAGGCCAATTTAGAGAGCATTAATGGTTTTACAAGACTGAGTCTTCGAATCCAATTTACATGATATATCCCTTCATTTATTTAAATCTTCCAAAACTATTCTCTGTAGTGTTCTGCATTTTTTACCTCTAAGTCAGATGCATATTTTGCTACATTTATTCCCATAAAGGTACTTGATTTTAAAAATGCTATTGTAAATGGTATCAACTTTATTCTTTTCTAATATTTATTGTAAGTATACAAAAACGTAATTGATTTGTTTCTAAGTCAACTTTATATTCATTAGTCTAGCTAAATGTAATTATTTGTTATAATTATTTACCCACAGATTCTATCTATGCAATCATGTCCACAAACAACATCAGGTTTATGTATTTTCTAATCCTTAAGTTTTTAAATTTCTTTTTCTTATCTAATTACTCTAGCTGGAACCTTCAATACAATGGTGGATAGAAATGATGAGAGTGGATATCCTTGTCTTGTTCCTGATCTCAGGGAGAAGCTGATATTAGACATATCCTTTACACATTAAGAAGTTCCTTTCTAGTTCTAATTTGATGAGAGTTATCTTTTTAATCATAAACAAGTACTAAGTTGTATCAAATGCTTTTTATTCACCGATTGAGATGGTCATCGTGTTTTTCTTTATCCTGTAACTGTGGTGAGTTATACTGATTAATTTTAAGTGTTAAACCAACCTTGCATTTCTGGAATAAACTTTGTTTTGTCATGATATTTGATTGTTTTAATACATCTTTTTGCTAATATTTTGCTTAGGAATTTTATATCTATGTTCTTCTTCTATAATGTCCTTGATAAGTTTCCATATTGAGGTTATGCTAGTCTCATAAAATGAGTAGAAAAGTGTTTCCTCTTTTTTCTATCCCCTGGAAGAGTTTGTGTAACACTCAAATTTTCCTCAGATGTTTGAAAGAATTTTCCACTCAAACCATCTGGGCTTTAAGTTTCCCTTGTGGGGAATTTTAAATTATGGATTTAATTTCTTTAATAAATATATGAATATTAAAATCATCTCTTTCTTCTCACATCAGTCTTTTTGCATTTTTCTAGGAATTTGTTCATCTACATTTTCAAATTCATTAATATAAAATTATTCATAATATCCTCTTAATATTTTTAAATGTCTGTATGGTGTATATTGGTTACCTCTCTTTTTATCTGTTTGGTCAGTTCAGTCTTTCCAGGGATTTATTTATTAGTCTTTCTCTAAAGATATGGACAAATACACAGAAACTCATTATACAATAAAGAATTAGGAGAATGTCACCTGAAAGGTAATATAGTGAGTGATGGTTTAAAGGAGGAGAAATTATGATTAGAAAGAGAGACTTATAAAGGAAGAATTTGGGCAGTATAAAGAGAAGAAAAGGCACTGTTGGCAAAAGGGAATGTTGGAAACAGTCATTTGGATAAAGTACAGCAGAGAATCAGAGAAAGTGAGATGCCCGAAAGATGGGACAGTTGAGACTAAGAGACTTGAGTCATAGACCATGAGAAGACAGTGGAAATTTGCCATATTTTGTTATCTTGAATATTTGGTAAACATGAGGAACAATGCTGAGAAAAGACTCCCAAGTTTTCCAGCATGGTGATTGGAGGGTGGTGATGTTTCCAGAAAAATAAAAGAAAATAAAAACACAATAGGCAGGAGAAAGAGCATTTCAGGGTTTAGGAATTAGACTTCATAGGTACCAGCATAAAGCTGAAGGCTGACGCCAAGACTGGATGAGTCGTCAAGGGAAGGAGCAGAAGGAGATGACCAGGCTGAGTCCAGGACCATTGACTAGCAGCTCCCTTTAGGAAGTAAGAGAGAGAGGGGCCAACGGCACAGGAGAGAGTGGAGCATGGAGCCATGGGTGCTGAGAAGCAGGGTTTTCAGTCAGAGGGAGCTGATGTTACGAGTTTCCACAGAGCAGGTGAGTTGCAAGGACTGAGAAAGCTCCTGGATGTGGCATGTGGGAAATCACTGAGAGCATGAAAGTTTAGTGTCAATGGGGAGAGAAGAGAAAGCTTCGTTCTGATGCGTATGTTTTTCCAAGCTGTGCAACTCACATGGTCTCTCATTTGACGATTATTTACTGGCTACATTTGCCAAGGACCCTTTTATGGCCGTGAACAAAAGATGCATGATCCCTCTCCTGTTAAGCTTCTGAGCAATAGGGAAGCAAAACATCAAATAAATATAAAGACATAATTAAAAACCATGATTACTGCTTGAGGCAAAAGAAGAGGGGGTTAGGAGAGAGAATAAAAGCAGAAGCCTGATGAAGACGGCAGGGAAGGGTCAGGGATTGCCCCCACCCCCCCGCCATGGATTGCATGCGGGGCATAAATGGATTGTGACAGTCAGTGTTGAAGTAATAAGATGAGCAGCCTGAGTGCCTCATTCAGGGGTCTGAAGACTCCGAAGTTCTAGAACTTGCAAGAGCATCACAACTCCCCATCTTCATATAATGCCCAAACCTCGCTCCCATCACCTGCCTATCTTCAGGAGATAGAGGTCAAAGGGGGAAATTTGTAGGATGATGCAAGTTTGTCTTCAAAAGCACACAGGGAAGATGAATCTACCAGTGTTTAGTTATAAGGTTGAGAGACTATGATGGCTGGTCTGATTAATTGCAATTATCATTTTAACATTTATAATGGATACCCATAATCTTACGGCTTCTAGAACGTCATCATTATCTTTCACTTTTGAAATGCCTGGGTTTCCCTACAGACTTGGGAAGGGGCTTTTATTAGGCCCAGATCATTAATCCAAACCTTTTAAAGTAAGGGTGTTGCTACCCCAGCAGTCAAAGAGATGTTTGCTAGCCTGGAAAGAAAACACTAGATAGTCATTAGCTCCTTCAATCTGTTTACCAGCCAGCCTCTCGCTGAGGCTAGACTGGCCTCAAAATTAACACTCTGCTCTATTTGTCCATCAGCATTGTTGTCTCACAGAGTGTGTTCTCCAGTGGCCATGGGCAAACTTTGTTTCATGCCAAAGCTGTGTTCCTGGGGAAAAAATGTCTAAATTAAATTTAGTTTATTCAGTTCCATTTGAAATGAAGAGTGTGTTTAAAAGAAAACCCCACTCAATACTTTTTAAAGCAAGTACCCATCATTGGCTCTAACTGGTCTCAGAACTCCTGGCATAGGGTGTGGCGGCCCCCTTCTTTTATCACGGGGCACCTTCATATCTGGTTGGTTTCTTTTCATGTCCAGTGAGCCCTCCATGGGAGCGAGTATTCTCCACGCGGCTCTGCTCTCCCTCACCCTCTATGACCCATCTCCGGTCATCCCCTTTCTGTCCCAGCTTTCTCTCACTCCCTGGGAGTGCTCCCCAGGGCTCCTGGGTTTTCTCTCACTTGGGCACCCTCTCCATGGGAGCCCTCGTCACCAAGCATTTCGGTTGGCACCTACACCTTGCCCTGTCCGTGTTAAGACCTCTTGGAACCCACTAGGACAACTCACCAGTGACCAGGGGCAGAGCAGCTGTATCAACTCAGTTTAGGGAAGCTCAAGTATCCAGCGATCTTGGCTGTGTGGAGTCTGAAATGAAGCCCAACGTATTACTCACGGCAAAAGCAGGGGCCAGCCAAGTTAAATAGAACGCTCCCCGAAATGTTCACGGACTGATTTGAGAAGGAAGCTCCCATCTGAAGAGCGGCTATTTTGTGCCTGCTTGTATTTTTTTAAACAACACTCTCTCCGCAAGTGAGATGGGAAAAGTGGAAATCTCAAAGAACAGTATTTGTTCATTTAAAAAGCTTAGACCTACGATCATACGCCGTGTCCTTTTAACTTCCTAAGAAAGGCCAGCATTTTAGAGAGCAATTCTTTTTTTTCCAGAAACTGTGCTGAGGCACTCAGGAAGCATGCTCCCACCTAACCTCCATGCCAACTCTGTGGCACAGGCACCATCACTGTCCTCCTTTGCAGATGGCAGGCTGACGCCCAGAGAGTGCATGTGCATGTGCTTGTGGGCTGTGCTTATAAGTGACACATTACTCACAAGTAACTTACTTACAGATTACAGTAACTTACTTACAGGGTCCTTTGAACCCTGGCAGCCCACCTCTGCATTATGCAAATGCATTATGCAAATGCAAGTATCCAGAAGCTTTCCCAAAGAGGACACCTTGACAGAAAGCCGTGATGCCGTGATGTTACCCCACTGGGCTGTTAGAGGAAGCCAGTTTGTGCTCAAACGAAATATAAAGGCCAGGAGTTCAATAAAGCTGCACACACCCCGTGGAACCAGGCAGGGCTGGAGTTTGCAGATTATTTTCCAACCAGAGGGAGCTCATTGACCTGGAGGAAGAAAGAGGATCGTTTAATGGACATATAGAAAATATTTTTATTTTCAGCCTTTTTTGCAGGGGAGGGATCAAATCTGAGGCTCTGTTGGCTTTTCCTACCTGGGATTGTTTCAAGGACCCTGAAGCTGAGTCCCGGGTCCCCCACTGGCCAGGCCTGCCGCTTCATTCGATCAGGTATCTGTACCACACTTTGCAGCTGCCTGTCTACACGGACGTGTTTCTTCGAGCACTGAACATTTCGCTTCTTGAAGAGTCCCGGGAATTAGCTTGTTTTCCACACTGAAAGTTTTCATTTGAAAAATAACCCTCTTTGTTTAACTAATGAAAAGGAGGGGCTGCCCTCCCTTCTCGGGCTGGGTAAGAATTCCACGGGCAGTAATTCTGTTTCTCAGTGGAAAATGTTTCGGTCTCTTAATGTTGTTTTGCAGATTGGCCCCTGCCTGGCCCTCACTCCAAGGACCACACATACACACCCGTGCACAGTGCAGCACTTTCCATCCTTCCCTGTTGGGGGCTGGGGACGGCGGCAGCCCCTTTCCAGCACCTGCAGATTGGCAATGAGGTGGGTCAGCGGCTGACACCCAGCCTGCTTGGGAACAGAATGCCTTCCCGGGGCCGGGCTCTGAATCCCAGAGGCTGGGTGGGCCGCAGAGGAAGGAAATGAGACTCCGAGGTTCTCTTGTTTCCGTGCACCCCCATGTCAAGCCATTCTCTCCCACCGTGGAGGGGGTGGTCTAACATTCCCTGTTCATTAGCTTCATAGGAAACGGTGGTAAAAGCTGCACTGTCATTGTTGGACTCGCCGCGCAGCCAGCGTGGTGCCGAGCGCTCAGGACCATACAGAGTGAATCAGAACCTCGCCCCAGAGACAACTCAGTGGAAGGAAGAAAAACACAGATCCCCAGATCAGACAGACTGAGCCTGTGTCTGTGGCTGTGGGCGAGGAAGTTATTTGTCCCACCAGGATGGGCAGTGCTGTGGACGATTTTGGCCACGGAGTAGATATCAACGGATATCCCCTCTTGGTTCTCGGAAAATCACCCATCTCCAGACTAGCTCGGGAGACAGATTCCTGGGAGACAAGGTACGAACACTTGAGTGCTGTCCCAGTGGAGCCGAGTTCGAGTGCCGCTGTGGAGTGAGGGTGAGCCGTCATGAGGGTTCTGTGTGTTCTAGGGACCCAGGGACCTGTCACCAGTGGGAACTGTGAAGTCCAGGGGATTCGAAGAATTCCCTCCGTCTAGAGTCTTCCTATAGCAAAGATACCCTGAGTGCGTGGCTTAAACACAGTTCTACCTAAAGCGAGCAAAAGCGATGGACAAGAGGACCGCTATACGAACATAAACATTTTGAAGATCCACGTGCGTAAAATGTCAAGAGTCAGCTATTAGCGTGGAGTCAATGAATAGCTTTGAAAGGAGATAGAGACAGTATGAACAAGTGTATCAGTCAGACTGCTTTCGGTTTTAGGTGCCAGAAACCCTCTTCTAATATTACCCGAAGGAAATAAATAAATAAGGAATTCACTTGTTCAAATAAAGTTCATATAACCGAGACATTCTGGGTTAGGTCCTCAGCTGGGACTGAGAGCTATCTTGCTCTCTCTCTCTCTCTCCCCCTTGCTCATTTTGTCAGATAGCTGAATTCTCTCCTTTTCATGACTAACTTGCTGCTCCTGGTTCAGCAACCCCGGCAGAGAGAGAAACTCTCTCAGCGTCTGTAAGTCAAAGCCAGGGAAGGCTCAGCTCCGAATCTGGCCCTGGCTAGAGGATAAGGCGCCATACTTGCTTCGTGGTAGTTGGCCACAATGTTCGTGGACTACCCACTCTGCATATGGTCGGCACTGTTCTAGCCACCGGGGGACATAGTAGT
Organism: Potos flavus; assembly: GCA_028534135.1. NCBI lineage: Eukaryota > Metazoa > Chordata > Mammalia > Carnivora > Procyonidae > Potos > Potos flavus. The sequence continues at coordinate 45,832,544 of CM052892.1, read as the reverse complement.
AAGTGGGACAGCCAATGCCCTGTCCCCGGGGACCTGACAGTCTTGTGAGAAGCCAGCATTTTAGCTGAATCCCGTTGCCTCTTGCTACTCCCCATCAAGAACCAAACAAAGACAGAGTCCTGGCAAATCCTGGGCAAAATTAACAGAAAGTCACCAAATACAATGATATGTGCTGAAGGTTCCTACACGTGAGACAAGCTTATGGGTCCCCATGTTCCAAATAGTGAGGCAGCCTCAGCGCGAGGGGTGCCTCCTGGAGGTCTTGATAACTCGGATGTGTGATGGGGTAGGAGGGAAGTCTCACCCAATAAAACTTCTTCAGCGTTTACCAAGTACTGCCTCTGAGCCTGTCCCCAGATAGACAATAACAAGAAGTACAGTGTCTCTGCTTCATGGACAGACTATCTAGGGCCAGGACCTGCATGCAAACGGACCCCACTACCGTGGGGAGGCATTCTAAGGGAGATGTCCAAGGTCATTACACTATACTGCGTCCAAGACACATGGCGGGCTATTTGTGCCGATGGCGGGGAGAAATGGTTTTCATCTCAGAATGGCCGCCTAGAACCCCCAGCTGGAGCCTTGGCTGGAAGCTGGGAGACTGGGGAGAAAGGTGAGAAGAGGCTTTTCTAGCAAGCCTTTCAGCCACCTGAGGCCACAACTTGCTAAGCACGCTTAACCTCGGCAGGCCCAAGGTGGTGTGCGACAAGCATCCCCAGGGCCCGCCGGACCATCATTACTTTTATTATGCTTCTTACTGTCAGGTACTGTGAAATCCACATGGACTGCTCTTATGATTTCAGGTTGTCCCAAAAGAGAAACTCAAGAATCGGTGATGAGCACAGCAGGAGAGGGGGGCCGGCTGCCTATCTCAAAAGGGCACATCACCATAATCAGGGAGAGACCACGAGCATATGCAGAAAGAATGTAATCGGGGCGTGTACGTGGGGAACAGCCCAGAGGATACATAGACCCTGTGCCCCCTTCCTGCATTCCCCCTCACCCCACCCCAAAAGGGTGCTTTAAAATATGTCCTGGGTGCCCACATCTTCTCCCGGATCCTCCATGCCCTCCCCTCCCCCACCAGCCACCTTCGCTGCTGTTTCACTGAATTCACCCCGGGTCTCCCCAGGGCTGGCTGTTGCCTTCATATTTTATGCGGAATGTGCAGCTTCCCAGGAGCCCGAGGCATGCCCTGCATTCTGATGCATCGGCCAGCTCTGACACCAGACAGCCCCAGAGCATGCCTAATGAGGAGGCTGACACCGAGGAGCGAGAGTCAGCCGGGCTGCGGGGGCCCGCCGCAAACGTGGGGGAACAGGGAGGCAGCGGGGGCGGGCCACCGAGACAGACAGCGGGCTTTTCTTAAGGCTGTCCTATCACCGGATACTACACACCTCGGCCGATTCCAACCCCAGCAATGAATGGGTCGAGCCTTGGTGAAGGAGCAATTTCAGATCAACGAACGTCTTTGGAAAGAGCCTGAAGTTAAAAGAGGAGGGAGAAGCTGTGAAGACCAGGAAGGGGTGAAGCGCGGACTCCCTCCGGTTTCCGCGGGCAGGGCTGGTTCAGTGTTAGTTCCCGGGGACGGCTGTGTCTCCCAGTGTCCTTAGAGACAACTTCATTATCTAAAAGATCCCGCCGAACAGAAGTTTTTCCTTTCCTTAAAGCCTCATCTACCTTAATTTCACGCGTTACTCCTCATTTTGACTGGCCCTATCAGGACCAACAGACCCTGACTTGCCCTGGCATCCGGGCACTTAGCCCCGAGGGCGGAATGAGCGTCCTCCCCCCCAACGCCCCCCTCCCCTCCCTCCGTCACTGTACCAAAGCCCAGAGCATGCGGGATGCTGACCTGCTCCGTGTTGACAGCGCCCTCTAGCTGACGCTTTTCCCAAGCCTGGCCCCATCTGGTCATCCCACCAAACTGATGAGGTAGGTGAGGCTAGCTCCGTTTGACACATCCAGGGTGACACAACAGACCAGGGACTCTAACTCTCGCCAGCCCTTAGTGCTTTCAAAGAAACTGGTCACCCACACAAGCTTGCCCACCCTTCCACCTGAGTGTATGACGATTCCCAATAATTTAACTTAAATCTAATATTAGTAAGGGAAACTTTCACATTGAATAGGGAAGATGGATATTGAAGTCATGAAATCTAATGACAAGTTTTCCTTTAAAACTTTGATTTCTGGGGGTGCCTGGGTGGCATCTCTCGATTTCAGCTCAGGTCGTGATCTCACCATTGTGGAACCGAGCCCCACATTGGGCTTCACGCTCAGTGAGGAGTCTGCTTGAGATTCTCTCCCTCTCCCTTTGCCCCTCCCCCCACTCATGCATGCTGTCTATCTTTCAAAATAAATAAATCTTTAAAAAAAAACTTCAGTTTCTGTCGTCGTTGTTTTTGTGTGCGCGTATGCATGCGCAATCAGCCTTCTGCTTTGGCGCTAGGGACAATAATTTTACAATAAGAATTGCAAACCCTTATTGCATTCTTACCAGGCACCCCACACTTTCCATTAATTATCTCACATCATCCCTCTAACACTGGGAACCAGATGATACGGTCCTACTCTGCACACAAGGAAACTCTTGCTCAGAGAAGCTAAGCAATAGGCCAAGGCCACAGAGCTCTTGAGTGTATGGGAAACTGCCTGACTTGAAACTCCATGCTTCTAACCCCTACAGGTAATGCTCATATTAAACCACCTTGGTTTTCAGCCCTAACATACAAGCACGTCTTTAATATGACTTTAATATGCCCCTTTATTTTCTGCTTCATCATTATTCATGTACCTCCTGCCCACTGGAAATATCTTGAAATATCGCCCTTGTTAATACCTGCACTTTTTCTTGTGTGGAATTATATTTTACTAGTTCTTTTTTTAGATTTCTTTTAGAGAGAGAGCAAGCAAGAGAGAGAGCATCAAGCAGGAGGGGCAGAGGGAGAGAGAGAGAGAGAGTCTCAAGCAGACTCCGAGCTGAGCGGAGCTGGACTCCGGGCTCAGTCTCACAACCCTGAGATCTCGACCTGAGCCGAAATCAAGAGTCGGATGCCTAGCTGACTATGCCACCCAGGTGCCCCTTTACTGGTTCTATTTTTATTTTATGATTCTTTAGAATCTGTCCTTTCTCAGAACAGAACAAGTCCCACTTTTAACTCTTAAGTTAATTTTCTGTTGTCATTGAATACTTTTAGAGTTAGAGTTACAAGTTCACAGTTGGAGGAGACCTCGGAGATGATCCATGCCCATCTTGTTCCCGAGGCAGGAATTGACCCTACAATATCCCAAGCAGGTGGTCATCTAGAGACCTCAATGCCAGAAAGTGCACTCCACCCCACCCCCAAAGGGCAGCTCAGCCGCTCTTGCGAAGTCTCGATTGTTACAAAGGTCTCCCTTCCACCCCTTCATGTTGAGTCTGCCTGCCAGACACACCGAGCCACTCGCCAGCAAGAGTCACGTCTGTCACCGAATGACTTCAGCCCTTCTGTTAGTTTCCTGGGGTTGCCACAAATGGGGTGGTATAAACAATAGAAATTGATATCCCACAGTTCTAGAGCCTAGAAGTCTGAAATCAAAGGATCGGCAGCATGGGCTCCTTCTGAAGCTGTGAGAGAGAATTTGTTCCACTCCTTTCTCTTAGCTTTTAGCAATTCACTGGCAATCACTGGCATTCCTTGGCTTATAGATCTTTGCCTTCATGGTCCCCTGGCGTTCCACCTATGTGCATGCCTGTCTCCAAAATTCTTGTTCTAAGGACATCGGTGGTCATGTTGGGTGAGGGACCCACCCTACTCCAGCTCATCTTAGCTAATCGCATCTCAGCAATACTATTTCCAAGTAAGGTCGTATTCTAAGGTACTAAGGGGTTAGGACTTCGACATATGAATGGGAAGAGGGACACAATTCAACCCGTAACAGCTCCTCTTCTGCAGATGAGCCATGTAGACCTATGGAGAAGACACTTGTGTTATCCTGAGGGTTCTCTTTTTCTGCTTTAACAACCTCCAGCTTTACGCCAGCCTCTTCTGTCCTGGGAGGCTGTTCTGAACATGCTCTTCTCTTTGTCAGTGCCTGACAGGGTGGCACCCAGCTAGCCGGGCTTGGAGAAGTTGCTCCCTCCACACAGCAAATACTTCCCCATGTTAGTGCCAGTTGAGTTCACGTTCTCGGCCACTTAAGTGTGCAGAGCATGGCTCGTGTTGGTGGCAGAATCTGCTCATCTTCTCCAGTCTCTAGCACACAGGCTGCTCTTAAACCTGGCCCCCTCCATCAGTGATATGCTGCTTGATTCACTTTCCAGAACATCAATGAGACAAGCCTGGCCAGAGAGAGAGCCTCTCGGCACTTTGCTGGAAGCTTCCTGTCCAGGTCTAAGGCAGAAGCCACCCACTTGTGGGTCCTTTTAGTCACTTCCCAATTCCCATTACTGCAAATCCTTTTCTAGTTTTCAGATCAAATCCATCACAAAAATGAAGATAAAAGCGAAGTGCTCGGAAGCTACCTCATTTGCTAATCCTGAAGCTGAAATGTTAGAAGATACCGTTTATTTGGCAAGTTTGGTTTTTCACAAACATGCTACATTAACCTCTCGAAGCCTTGTTGTATTGCTCATGGAGCCTTTCTCTCCTAAGATTTGTTCCATTTTCTTGCAAAATGTTGAAATTCCCAGTTGTATGTTTTCTCTGGATTATTTCCAGGGAAATAATGCTTCCCTATTTTGGAAATTGGTCCCACATGTCTTCTTTTGATACTTCTGATAAATCCCCTGATCATGATTCATATTTTTCAGTCCTTAAATAGGTGGACTTCTTAAGCAATTGTTCTGATCGGTTTTCTAATTGGGGTGTGGGGAGGGCAATTCCTTCAAATCTACTGATCTGTACTCTTTCCAAGGGCACCCTTTCCTAGATTGACTTCCTTTGTAGATATCACAGAACTAAGGCAGAGCCAGAAAGAAATCTGTAAACAGAAAGAGGGTAAAACAAGTGGCAGGCTTAAAAGAGGTGGGGGGGGGGGGGAGTAGTCAACTCTGTTTTCCCAAATTCTTTTTGTGAGAATGTGGGAGAGGGAAACTAGAAAGAGGTTCAGAGTAGAACATGTCTGGGAACAAGAAGAAGAAAGGTAGAGACAGAGCGGGATTAGGGAAGGACCCAAATTGCCTTGGTATGAGAACAAGGAAACTACTAACCCAAGCAACATCCAGGTCATGAGTGGAGACCCTAATCGTTTCAGGACAGGTTCTAGAATCTCTGGAAAGCAGTGGCATCCCTGGTGTATTTGGCATATGGAGCGGGGGAATTCATTAGCGACCTCTCCTCTGTGCCATGACATTTATTTTTAGGGATCAGCTGTCATATTCAATAGCAGTTACCTCTATTTGGTATTCGGTTTTAAAATAAAAAGTTGGCAATTTCAAAGGAAGAAATCTCAGTGTTAAAGATAGTCAAAGTCAGCAAAATATTTAAAGCGTGCACTAAAATTACGACATATTAAACAAAAATATGACACCTCACAGTCGGCACCCTGTTTCACTGTCTTGGATTTTTTTTTTTTAAGATCTTATTTATTTATTTGAGAGAGAGAGCACAAGCAGGAGGAGCAGCAGAGGAAGAGGGAGAAGCAGGCTCCCCACTGAGCAGAGAGCTCGATGCTCAGACTCGAACCGAGGACCCTGGGATCATGACCTGAGGCGAAGGCAGACGCTTAACCGAATGAGCCACCCAGGCACCCCTCTCCGTCTTGGAGTTTGAAAACAAAAATTCTAAGAGGTCATATAAAATAACAATCGGTGTACCCCACCTTTCCTTGTTCCATCCTTACAGTCTCATACCAGGACTGGTGTTTTTCATCTAGTGTTGAAATGCAGGCGTACATTCCATCACGGGAGCTGAAGACATCAACTGTAGCCAGCGTGAACTCAAACAATCCCTACCTGCCAGAATTTCCCCCCAGAAGGAACATGAATGTGTGTCTGTTTGTATGGGAGACTCTGTGGCTGAGGATTTCTGAATTAGCTTCCAAACAGAATACAATATTTACTCAATGAAAATGTGCCAATGTGTGCATGCGTCTATATATTATATAGTATATAGATACATACAATATAAACATACAATCAAAACCCAATAGTAACTTCCACAATTCTTTGCCTTAGACCAGCGAAAGAATCTGGGGTGGCGGGGAGGGCGTTTGAGGGGAGAGAAGACCAATTTTATCACTGGCATGTTTTAGAATCACTGGTGCATGTTGAAAATAAGAGGCGGACTGACACCCCACCTGTCTCTAGGGGGTTCTGCTCTCACTAGGCTTGGTGGCCGGGGCTGGAGAGTCATGAGGGTGGTAAGCAGGGCAGCATGCTCGAATATACCCAGAGGACTATGGCAGGCAAGGAAGAATTAGGGCCTGAAATAAGGGTCTATGTTGTTTATGGTGTCCAATTATGCCCAGTTGTCTCATTTCACATATTTATGCTTTGTCTCTTCGACTTGACAAATATCTTCAGGGCACTGCCATCAAAAGTCGCTGGAGGGCCCTAACCCTGTTTTGTGCTTCTCTCTATGGCCTCTGTCCTTGGCCTGGAGCCCTCGATGGAGCACAGCGTTTGGTTCCCTTCGAGTCCTCCGTAAATGTCTACTGATAGAGGGATTTCTCCAATCAGTAGCTTCAACAGTTTGAAAGTGACATCCTCTCTGCAATTGTTGGAACTCATGAATCATACCCTCCTCCTCTTTCATTTATTACCTTCCCTAGTGGGCTTGTTTTTCCCTAACACTGTTACATAAGACTCTTGATTCTCTGCAACCCTATTAGCTCATCTTCACTCTTTCGGCTTCTGCTGCCTCCGAAGACCAACACAGGGGAAGGAAGAAAGAAAGGCAAGAAGCAGAAAGAAGACCCCCCCAAAGATTTCAGGGCTCTGGATCCACCTGTGATCATTCATATACAGGTTCTTTGCACCCCTGGGGCCTGGTGAGGTCTCCCCAGCATCTTTACCAAGCAGAAGTGACATACCCACAGAGGGGTCCCAGGGCGCAGGTGGGAGTGCCAGGGGACCTGGAAGATGCCGCCCTCAAGAGACTCTGCAGGTCTTGTCTGCCTTCTTTGGGGCCAGATTCAGCTCTGTGAGTTGGAGCAGTTCCTCCTGCCCACCTCCAGACCCCGCAGTTTAGTTCTTCATTAAAAGAAGGTCCGCAGAGGGGCTTAAACACAAAACTCCCTATAATGGTGAATACTCAGAATTACTTTCCACCTGATACTGCTTCATTTAATTGGACTAAAGCAGGCTCCCCTGGCTCCAGGCTCCCTTGAAATCCTGCCCAAATTTGCCTGGCTCCTGCGTGGGCCTGAGTAAATATGCAGCAGGTGCACTGAGGGGTTGTGAGCCGGGCTCCCATGAACTGTAATGGTTGCTGCATGACTGATTCCCCAACTCCTCCACCCTCCCACTAAATCCCAGGACCCTCCCTGCTTATGCAAAGAGCAGGCTCCCCAGTGTCGTCTTATGAAGAAGTGGTAGAGCAATTTCATTTAATATTGCTAGTGCTTCCATTAACCTGAGTATATTGCTCTCCATCCTCAATTTAAGACTCCCTCTTTCTCTTGATTATCGCTGTATTTCAGAGCGCCTGAATGTCCTCCCCAGACCTCTAAGCCAGCCTGGAATAACTTGATGATGGAAAGCTCTGGTTCCTTGAGGTTTCTGGCTTTGGAGGAATGCAACGTACCCGTGCCCCACCTGGAGGTCTTAGAAACCAGCCCAGAGTCTCCATTTTGCTCTGAACATGGCTCCTTCTAGCGTGTTTCCGTGTTTTCTGTATTCGCTCTCCCCTTCCTTCCTCTCTCTCTTCCTTTCTCCTTCCTTCCTTCCTTCCTTCCTTCCTTCCTTCCTTCCTTCCTTCCGTCTTTCCTTCCTTCCCCTCCTTCCTTCCTCCTTTGCCTTCTTTCTTCCCTTCTTTCTTCTTTCCTGTTTTTTCTTTCATCATTCTCTTCTTTTTGTTTGCTGAGGTTTGTGGGACAAGAAAGTATTTCAGAGCTTTGTAGAAGAGAGTGGACAGAAGTCTGTTATGGACTATTTTGGACTTACTGGGTTAATATTTAGATGTCTGGGATGCTATAGGATTGATCATTTCAATCATTATTCAACAAATGCATTTACCGCAGATGATGATAAATGGTATAAATAAAAATAAAGCAGGATTAGGGGTTGGTGAGTGATGGGGAGGCCACCATGATGGCTCAGGAATACATATACTTCCTTTGAATGATAGAGGCCCATGTACGTCTAAGTTCTGCATCATCTGCAATAAGGATGATGACAGAAATGGGCCAAGAACACATCTTTCCTGGAGAAAGTAGAACAGGCATGTATCTGAGTCAACTGTCCCCACCCCATAGCTTCCCAGGTCATGGTTTGCAAGAAGATGGGGCAGGGTACCCAGGAGCACAACCCCAAGCTTTCCTCTGGATAGCAGCCCTGGGAGCATGAGGCACTGATGTGACCACAGAAAGCAGAATGGTCAATACCATTATGCCCCTCACTTGACCACCACTGGTCTGCCAAGTTCTGGGGGATCGGCATAGTCCTCACCCCATGCATGGGAAACCGAGGCCAGAATGAAAGTTGCCTTATCAAATCTATGATCATTGGGTTGATAGGCTGTAGCCAGATTCCTCCTGGACCTAATGCCTTTAGGGAATGATCCACTGCAGCCTGGCCAAAGGAGAACACAGTCCCCTGACCTCACCACAGAATGGGAGTCAGGGGATCAAATGCTCAGAAGAGGGGACAGTTCTCTGAGAAATAGAGGCCAAGTGAAGGGGAGAAGAATCATATGCCTTCCATAAAGATGGGTTTCCAGGCATCTGTGTATAGCTAAGAAGGGATGAGGGGAAAGCTTTAGAGTCTGTCATATTAGGTTTGGGTCCTGGCTTCACAAGTTTCTAGATATCTGGTTTGGGGTGGTTTACTAACCCTTGCTGAGCTGCAGTGTTTTCATTGGTAGGATGGGCTGATCACATCTCATTCAAAAAGTTGTTGTGAGGATAAAAGAAAAATACAAATGGGCAGTGCTGGGCATGAGGCAAGAGCCTGGCACTGAGCTGAGGACCATACATGTCATTTCTTGGGATTGTGCTTAAGCACAGGAAGAAGTCCTGATTTTTTTCAAAGAGTAAAAAACTTAGGTGTAAAATGTCATGTCTACCATTTACTTTAAAATATTAAATATTAAAATATTAATATTAAATATAAGTAAATATAAGCACCTTTCCCTCCTCCATGGAAAACCTCTAGCCAGCACAACACTTACCCACTTTTATTCAAAATCTTGTTAACATCAGTCATTGTCTTGGTTTAAAAACCATCTACTTGCCAACAACTCTGTATTTATACCTCCAAGCCAGACCTCTCCTAGGAAAACCTCAGACTGAAATATTCAACTGCCAACTTGACATCTCAAAGCTAGATGTTCCAAATGGAATGGTTGTTTCCCCATCCTAACCCTACTCCAACAAGCTGGTTCCCTGCCCCAGCCCCAGCCCACATTTCCCATCTCAGTAAATAACACCACCATTCACCTAGATACTTGAGCCAGGAACTCTCAGGATAGTCTTGACCCTTCCTCCTCCTTCACCCCCATATCAAGTCCATCAGCATTCCCTAAAGATTTCCCTAATCTACTCCCTTCCCACTTCCTCCACTGCCACCTTTCTGGACCATGACAACAACCTATAAAATTAATCTCTCCCCTTCTGCTCACATAAGCCACATCGTATCACTCACCTGCTTAAAACTATGCATGTATAATTTCCCTTATGCATACAGTTAAATCCAAGCACCTCCCCTCAGCCTATGAGACCAGGCATGATTCCCATCTTCTTTTCCACCTTCTCCCTTCTCCCTCTTTTCACTCCCTCTTTCTCACTGCACTCCAGCCACACTGGCCTCCTTTCCATTCCTCCAATAAGCCAATCTCCTTCCCCTCCATGAGCTTGAATTCTCTCTCCCTCCCTCTTCCCATATCCAGCTCCCTCCCATTCTTCAGGTCTCAACCTACATTTTACCTCTTTGAGTATACTTCTATGACCCCCTTGAGCTCAGTTAGGCCCCTTGGCCATTCCTTCTCATAGCACACAGATCTGGTAACCTTCAGAAGGGGAAGGGCAGTCTATTTCCCAATGTATACGCAATGCCTCACATAGAATTCATTGAATATTTGGTCTATAAATGAATGAACCAATTAAAAATTCCACTGCCTCATTTCAACCCATCTCTGAGCCCTACACCTTGATCCTCAGCCACAGGTATTAGACCGTGCCTTTGGACAGGCCCACTGTGGCCACAGAGGCCCCTCTCTGTGAAGCTCTCACACTTCTATCTTGGCCCATTTCTCTGGACCCACCTCCTAGTTGTCCCACAGACCTTGTGCTGCCCTTCGAAGACGGGTGAAACGGTCTCTTTGCTCCAACACACTGGTGTGCCCACGTGTGTATGTGTTAATTGTGTGCAAGTGTATGCAACCTTGCATTTCTCTTGCAACAAGTGCTGCCTCTAGGTTGCCCATCCAATAACTCCCAAAAAATGTGGCCGCGCAAATGTTAACAGTGGACTACAGGCCATCGATTATTGAAGTTGGGCCCCATTTGAGGCCTTCTCCTTGTGCTTTCTGAGGTGGTTTCCTGCTGTTGCCGAGGTCAGCACTGAGACCAGCTTTGAACATGGAAGTCTCTCCCATCCCAGGGCGACTCTGGCTTTCCTATCAGACTCCGCACTAATGAGAAGTGAATGCTGCAATCACAGGGCGCCCTCTGAGGTTGCAATTACGTAAGGATTATTAATGAAGCAACAATGTCAAAATTGTGTGAAATCAAACTCAGATTTAAGTACTTAAAATAAACAGATATAAAGTAACAGATGTCCCGTTTTGTTCTCAGATGATTTCATCCCTTGTTAAAAATAAATGTCTGGCTTGAAAGGAAGAAAAAAATAAAAAGGAACTTTACTTCCATGTTAAAAATTAATTGAATCCAGAGGTTGGTAAAGCAACTAAGTGGTGTGGTTTTTTTTTTTTTTTTCTTAAGGCAAAGACATATTTGTGTTGATTTTTATTTCAGCAAGTAATGAATTCATTGCATAGCCCCAACTTTGATAGACCAAACTCACGTCCTTTGAAACCCAAAGGGAAAATTTCTCCATAGTTATTATGTAGATAAGAATGGGGCCCAATGTATCTATCTAAGGAGAATTTAGTTCCATGCTAAACCCCCAAGGATACAACAGCAGACGCTTCAGAAATCACAAGTCCTGACTGTCATTCTCGCAGCCATGAGAATCCCATTGAGGTGCTCTTGCCTTGGAATTTCAGTGTGGAAGTCCCAGAGAAGACTCCTACTGAAATTAGTAATGGGAAAGGCAAATTAGGTCATCTTGTCCGTCCCCCTGCCAGCTTCCTACACTGTGGTTAATTTTCTCCTCCTTTGATCAGATACATTTTAAATGTTTCAAGAGATGGAAATTGCACCAGTTGTCTCCCTCCAGAGTTCCACGGTCTACTGAAGTTACGGGACTTGATATTCTGCCTGTGAAACTCTGTGGGAATCTTTCCAAGAGTGGAAGGTTGTTTGTGGGCTGGGGGCTGCCTTTCCTCCCTCAAATGTCTCCTCTTGTTTCTGGTTTTGGCCCAATTCACAGGGACTAGAAATCCAGAGGAGTGTTCATCTGTCCAAAATCACAAAATGGCCGTGGTAACATACAAAGAAATAATTTATTTGTAGAATTGGGAGTACAAACCAAGGGGATTGATATTGATGCCCTTTGAATAAAAGATGGAGTGGCTCACAGCCTTGATGCTGGCTCTCTGTGCAAGCCAGTAACATGGAGCAACATTTATTGGAGGGGGATAAATAATCCAGATAAGAAACCACATGTTTCCGGGCAGAAAATACATGTGCTTTTAAGCTGTTAGCACTTTGAAAAGTAAAAATATTTTGTATTTTTGAATGAATTAAAATTTCATTACCCTTATTTCAAATCCCCACCTCTGAACCCCACACCTAAGAAAACCAGCATCGGATTAGCAATGAAAAGTAAACAATGGGATCATGGGGATGGTTGCACCACGTCGTCAAGGCCCTTAATGGTACTGAACTGTACACTTAAAAATGGTTGAAATGGTTTAAAAAAATGTTTAAAAATGAAGCCTTTCTAACCGTACCTGAAGGAAGCAGGGGACTACCTTACGCGATGGAAAGAGTGGGCAGCAGTGTCGGAAGAGGGTGCCGTCTGCTGCCTGGCTTTAGCGCACGTGCCCTAACTCTGGCAAGTGAGAAATAGAACAATGACGTGCACAGCGGGCAGGGGTTAGAGACCTGGGTGCTTGGTATGGTTTTGCTCAGCTCTAAGCCGCCCTTCTCTGCATTTCACACTCCACCTTCTCCAGAGACAGAGAAGGCGGGACAAAATGCCCCTGAAAGCCTCTCCAGCCCCAGCAGACACTGCTTTTGCCAACTCCCCATCTATTCTCCTTTCTTACGGACTTAACAGAACCTGGATTTTGATTTTGAGTGTCACTCTGCCCAATTATTTAAAAAAGAGAGAGAGAGAGAGAGAGAACATGAAGATCACTTCCCAGCCTCCCTTGCAGCTGGGGCATGGCCATGTGACTTGATTCTGACCAATGAGATAGAGGCAGAGCCCCTAGGGAGGGAGCCACTTTGCCTCTTCCCCTTTTGCTCCTTCACGTTTGCGGTGCCTCCAGGAGCAGCGGCCATCTTGCCAGCCTGGGGAGGAAGCCGGAAGAGAGGAAGAGGATGGGGGAGCGGGGCGTGACATTACCGAGCTGCCGTACAAAGCCCTTGCAGGGGCAGAGCATTTTCTCTTCCTCCCTTTCAGGTTTGTTGGCTCGTCTAATAATTAAGTTGCCATAAGACAGATTAAGAGAGAAAGACAAGTGTAATTTTGTCCATTCGGGAGCCACAAAGATATGAGACTCGAGGGCAGTTGAGGCGAATATGCCATCCTGAGCTGAGGAATGGGTGCGGGGCCTGGGCCTTCCAAGGGGGAGGAGGACGATTCACAGGAGGATGAGAAGAACAGATGTTTAGTAACTAGGTGTCTATCCTGCATTACAGATAGGTCTTTCAGATACAAAGTCTCTGGTGATAGCTCTCTTGCTGGGCCAGGCTCCCTATCTGAATTTTTTTAGGTCATTAAGGGAGAGAGAGAAGTTGTTCCTGAGTCTGCTGGGTCTTCATTGCGGTCAACTCAAAATAACCCATAGGCCAAAGTGGCATATTTTGGGGCGGCATATTTTGTTAAAAATAAGTGTTAAAATACAGACGCTCCGAGAGGGAACATTTTTAAGTCACAACAAGCCATTGACATCTTACTTCAAGTGAGTCCATCAAAATAGCTGTCTGGTCCAATAGCAGGGGCCTAAAGGAACAGGCCTGGGGACAGAGGGTCTGGATGTGAGGGAGGGTGCAATGAAGCCTCTCTGCTGAGTCCCTGGAGGGACTGAGTCCTGGGGTCTAGGGGCTGGGAGAAATGAGCAGTGCTTGAGGAAGGATAGAGAAGGGTCAGAAAAGATGTGGAAAAGGCCAGATTGGTCCTTGAACTTGGCTTTCATAGAGGACATTTCAACTCTGAGCAGCACCTGAAGGCCCTGGGGGTTCACAGAAACCGCTCTCAGACCTTTAGAAGGAAGGTGGGAGAGCTTCATAAAAATCACCCAGGAGATTAGGCTTTCATTCAAAAATACCTCTACATACAGTTTCTTTGCCCAGAAAGTGTGCTTTCCTCCCCCACTGCCACTGCTTTCCATCTCACCCTACTTGAAGAGCCTGCTGAAAGCCCAGAGCCTGCATTGACCCCTTTGGGTCCCCAGGACCTTCTCAGCAGGCCCGTGCTGACTTCCAGCTCTTCCCTCTCAGTTCATATGTGCACATGCCTCAGCCTCTCATGGATGAATATCCCTGGGCCTGAACTGCCTCTGATTTACCTTTGTATCTCCTCCAGTCCCTGGTCCCATGGCCTACTTTTAAGCTAATAGTAGTTGAGTGCTTGCGATAAGCCAGGCACCACATTTATGAGAACCAATTCTTCTAATCCTCACTCCTCAGGTTGGTCTTCATCCAAGCCAGGGGCCAAGGTCCTCAGTGTTGTCCTGACAAAGTAGGGGCCCCATCTGCTGTGTAATAACACTGGGCTCATTCACTCTAGCCTCTTCTCTTCTCCCAAACCCTCACTCCAGGTAACTTCCTGGCTTCTGCCAATAGTGCCAGACCCTTAGCTACTTCTGCTGTTAAAAGATACACTAGTCCCTATAAAGTGTTTTTGTTTTTGTTTTGTTTTGTTTTAAGATTTATTTGAGAGAAAGAGAGAATGCCAGCAGGGGGAGGGGCAGAGGAAGAGGGAGAGAGAGAATCTCAAGCAGACTCCCTTATGAGCATGGAGCCCAACATCGGGGCTCAGTCCCAGGACCCTGAGATCAAGACCTGAGCCTAAATCAAGAATTAGACGCTTAACTGACTGAGCCATCCAGGTGCCCTGCTGTAAAGTTTTTAATAATGGAAATGACTTCATCATGAGGCTTAGATCAAGAGGGCAAGGAAACAAGTGTCCTAGAGAAAGAGTGTTCTAGAACACTCTAGAAGAGGGCCCAGTAAAATCACTCTTACACAGCACAGAGGAGGAAGACCCCATTGCCAGGCACCCAAATGACCTCAGTAAAATAATCCCATGGGGGTAAAAGGATACCTTGAGAGGCAGAGTTCAATGTGTGGATTTAGGCATCAGACAGATGTGGTTTGTGTCTCCGCTGTACCACCACCTCACTTTCAGCTCTTGGGTAAGTCCTTCAGTGTCTGTTAGCCCCGTCTCCTCATCTGTAAAATAGGGGTATGGTTCCATTGGCTCACATCTCATATGTTTCTGTGAGAATACGAGAAAGTTCACCTAAAGCAGTGTGGGTGTTTCAGTGGGGGGGGGGGGGGGGGGTTGCATAATACCGGAAACTGGTACTAACGTTTTAGAAGGGCTGTTGGAGCCAAACCTGGAAGGTGGTGTTACGCAGAGAGAGATTGGTAACTGCAGGAAGACACTTCTGTCTGGGACAGGAAGCACCAAAGGGGACGTGGGGTTACCCGCAGCTCACAAACCCTGTCTCTTGAGGCCGCTGGGGCCACTACTGCTGCCATGCTGAGGATGCCAGGAGACTGTGCACTTGTGGGGGCTGCATGAGCCCAACAAACCCACAGGTGCTGCCACTCACCAACCGTGTCCCAGTGGCCTGTGGTCACCTTCCACGGCCTACTGCTGCCACCACCTGCTGCCACAGACACTTAATTAATTAGTTAAAATGTTAACATAATGACTTCTCCCTTGTTCCCATTTCCCAAGATTCTGTGAGTGCTTGTCAATGATAGGACCTACCAGCAGCTGACAAGGAGGTCTGGGAAATGTAGTTTTTCAGCTGCCAAACCCTGGATACGGAGGGGAAAATGGCAGGGTGAGTACGGAGCTAAAAACCAACTAAGAAATCACCAACACAGGCAGTTAGCACAGTTCAGGTACTCGATTAGGTTAACTGTTACCATCATCATCGTTCCCATCGTTCTTGTTAATTCTGCCACCAACAAGCAGTGGGACCTCAAGTTATTTCAGCTCTCTGGGTTTCAATGGTTTTATCTTTAAAGTGAGGGCACTTGGTGGCTGAGTTGATTAAGCGACTGCCTTCGGCTCAGGTCATGATCCTGGAGTCCCAGGATTGAGTCCAACATTGGGCTCCCTGCTCAGCGGGGAATCTGCTTCTCCTTCTGACCCTCTCCCTTCTCATGCTCTCTCTCATTCTCTCTCTCTCAGATGAATAAATAAAATCTTTTTTAAAAAATAAAAAATAAAAAAAATAAAGTGAAAGAGTTGGACTGGATGAGTACTGGGTCCCTCCCAACAAAGAATTTTCTTCTTTCCCTCACTTATCCAATCAACAAACATTTGCTGAGTGCCCCGTATGAGCCAGGCACTGATGGAAGATCAGCAAGATCGGGTTTGCTAACTAAAGATTACTGTCTAGTGACGGAGACCAAGAAATGAATAATTGTGCTACATAGTCATCATGAGCTCACCTAGCTAAGAGCAAAACAAACGGACCCCAGTCCAGTACTCATCGTCCCTGTTTATCTCCACTTCCCTAATTGTTCTAGCAAATTCCACAGTCAGGGAAATTTTCTTCCTTTGCCTCTGGGTGTGCACAGAACCGACAGTCCCTCTTTCCAATAAGCTCCATTTCCCATTGTCCATCATGCACCCCCCCCACACACCCGGGCTCCAATATCCACTCGTCAATGATGTATCAGGGAGATGAGCTTGCAGAGGGGGTCATCAGCCTGGGGCCCCGGTCAGCACCTGCAGAGCAATCAGGGTAATAAGGGATGTAAAAATATGAATGCTCTGGGTCTCCATGATTTCCCTGTTTGCCCAATCCGTCACTCTGCTACCCACGGATTTCCCACTATTGCTCATGACCCTAATGTGGAGTGGGAGACCCTGCGTATTCCATCTCTTATTCCTGCTCACTCGGAATGCATTTCAGATATTGCCGTGGAAACGTCAATTCCCCAGGCCAAGAAGATCCCCCGTTTCCCAGAAGCTACTTCTACAAACTCTAGAATATAGATGAGCCTGGCCCAATCACACGCTACATCCAGACCCAGTGGATTTGCAGCACACCTGCATTGGAGGTAAATCGATTGGTGCTTCTTAATCCTGGCTCCTATACCAGGCAGGTTCTCTCCTACTCATTGAAGCTTAGTAGCAACATGCCCTTCACTGTAAAGAGAATTTTTTGTCCTCTCACTTGGGACTAAAGGTCAAAGTTTAAATCTATATTTAATGCCATTTTCTGAAAACTGGATTTGTGATTCCCTTTATGTTGGTATTACATATCTTAAGGGATTTCAAGGGGAGAAATCTGGGAAGCCCAGTTTCTGAGAATGACCTTTACTTTAAATGTGTAAATAGGATGGAGCTTTTGTTTCTGCTTTTTAAACCTTCTAATTGTGCTTCCAAAGACTGTTCTGGAAAGCATGGGCTGCGCAGAGTGGTTACACAGAAGCCACTTTGAAAGGCAGCGACTTGGATTTTTGTCTTATGCAGATGAAAGGCCGAAGGTTAATGGCTCCTAAACTGTTGGCCTGCTAGGGACAGTTTCTTTGGAAGCTTTGTACCTTGAGCTACAGTGATCCCGCATTAGAATATGCAAATAGTACGGCCTTTAACTGCCTCGGCAAAAGGAAAGTTCAAATTTACTTAATTCTATTTTCCCCCTGAATTTTATAAGACATTATTGAAGTGGTATCAGAATATCATTCAGAATGTCAGTTTTAGAATATTTCAAATATTTACCTAAAGGTTTTCTAAACGGCCGCTTTCACAGTCTGAATGTGGCACTAAAGGCAGATATGAAATTGACTTTCCTTGCACTACAGAAGCTCAAACTTGCATATTTAAAAGGTAGCGATAGGGACTTCTCAGTTTGCCAAGTGTTTCCAGGCATGGCCAGATAGGTGGGTAGGTAGGTAGGTAGGTGGGTAGGTAGGAATAATTGCAATATTTAATAAATATACCAGGATAAGTTTATTTTTTCCAAGGTTGACCTCATGTTATTATCACAGAATCCCCTACTCTCAGATTTCCTAAAATTTGGCACGTGTTGTTTTGAAACAAGACATGGTTGTATCCTAAGAGGGGAGGCTCTGGAATTGGAATTTTCATGACTCAACCGCATCATAAAATCTGTCCTTAGGAAGCTTGTTCTCTGAGTCCTGCTGGACTCTTCTGCCCTCAAGTTTCCGTCACTCTTGCGGCTAAGATGAGACCCTGGTAACTTGCCCGACCCTCTCTGGATGCTTTCCCTCTCGGCACAACATCCATCCACAATAACCTGTGAGGGTGGCTTTTCTGCAGAGGTGGCCCAAGAGAGGACACAATGTGCCCAAATTCAATGCCAAAGTGGTAGGACCAGGCTTCAATCCCAGGCCCATCTGACCGAGAACCTACACATTCCTCCTTATTTCACTCTGCTCCGAAATGAAGTCCACTGGGCTCTCGCCTTTGAAAAATGGACTCTCGTTCTTCCTTTTTTTCAAGAGAGCCATTTCTTACGGTATTTATTTTTTGCTTTCATCCGCACATGTCCATCGAGTGCCTCCTCCCGGCAGCCTGCCTCTTCCGTCAGAAAAGCCGACCCAAGAACAGGTTGTGGCAGATTTAGGCTGGTGTTTCGGGCACTTTAACGACTAAATCAGGTCTTGTGGTCAGCCCTGAGCTGGCCAGATGGAACAAAGCTGTACATGCCTGGGGCAGATTTGTTCACAATTTATGGCCACAGTGAACTTCAGTTTTTGGAGAGGCATCTAAATATCCACTTTATGATTGCCCCAGACTTTTGTTTGCCTACCATGGTCATTGAACCCTTCACTGTCCCCTCCTGCCAGCCACTCTTGGCCGCTGAACACCCCTTATGGACACAGCAGTTCTCCCACCTCTGTCCCCTCATCATTTTCCTGGTCCGTCTCTGTTTCTTCCCTCTTTGAACTCGGGCTCCGTGGTCTCTTCCCCTTTGTCCCCTTGCTGCCACGTAGCTGTCACTGAAGCCACCGCTGACCCTTGCCTTTCCAGAATGGCCAGTCTCCCACGTCCGGCATTCTTTATTTAACTGTGGCCGCCTTAGGCGAAGCTGATTAAACTGGCCTCCTCCACTGCCACGCTGCATCCCTGGGGCTTTGTGTTACCTCTGGCTTTCTTCTTACCTCTCCTGTGATCTTTTACCTTCTGTTCTCTGAGCTCCCTTCAATTCTCCCTTTGCACTTTGTTTCTATCTGACCTCCTCTATCCCTTCACTTTTAACTGTAGCCGACTCGAGGGAACCTCTCCAAAAAAAAGAACACCTGAACACACTCTCTTCCCTCTATTCACTACCATCTCTCTCCCGGCCCCTCCTTTCTCTTTTAAGGCAAGTTGCCGCCTCCGCCTCCGCCTGGAACTAAAATCAAGTTTTATTGTCTTTTGCCCGAGGGCGTTTCCTCTCTCATTCCCAACTCCTAGTCTCCAAGCCCTAGCTCTCATAGGGTTTCTCTTGGATGGAGACCCTCCTTTCTCCAGAACTCATTCTTCCCCTCCATCCCCAGCAGAAATGTCTTAATTTAGGGTCCCTGTCTCTTACGCTTTGGCTGATGAAATGGATCGCCTTTTCATGCTGCTGCCAATGACAAAAACCAAGACTGTCTCCTTTGCAGCAATCTTGGAGGGCTTGTATGGTTGTAATCCCATGAGAAGGGGACTGTCATTGCAAGGATTTAATTAATATTGATGCGGAGCACAGACAGTTCAGAGTGTGGTTTCTGGAGTTGGACAGATGAGGGTTCAAGTCCTGCCCATTTCTTCTTCTGTAAAAGATAATGTATAATAAGAGTTCCTATCTCACGTGCTTGTTGTAAGGATTAAGTGAAATACTGTGTGCAAAAGTTGAGCCACAAGTCTGGTATAAAATACTGTTCAAAAACACTATTATTAAATAATACTCGATAGGCAAGGGAATACGCCATAGGATAAGATGGTAGTTTCTTATAGCTGATGTTCTGACTCTTTTTTAAAAAATCTCTGCTTATTTCTAGGTTTAATGGACCCAAAGCAGTTCCCCCCCTTTGTTTCCCAGGCCAATTTCTAGTTGTTGCCTATGAGGCATATTTTGGGTATGACTAGTTCCACTGGGAGACAGCCTCCCAGCTTTGTCCAAAAATCTCTAAATTCACCTGTTCACTCTCTATTGGTATCGACTGTCTGGGGGCTTTGAGGTACCAGGGAGGGTCACCTTGAGGGACAAGTGTATGCTTTAGGAAAGAGTTCTTTTTTACTTCCTTGACCCCCAAGCCAGCTCTATGCATTTTCTGTTGTTTAAGAGCCACCACAAGAAAGGCCTGGGCAAGATTCTTCCGCAGGAGTTCACTCTTTTAACTCTCTTAATTAAATTGGCCAACATATTCAATAAGCATTTTAAAGAAGGATCAATTCAATCAAAGAAACAGGGAATTCAGGATAGTCTTTTTGGTTTTGCTTTTTGGCGAGGGTGGAGGGAGGGGTTCTTTGTGGATGAGCCGCCATTGCAATGGAGACAAGATGGCTGGATCTGGATTCCATCAATCTACTTTAAAGCACTTTTAAGGAAGTCACCTTGACCAAAGGGTGAGAAGTCGGCATTTCACTGCCTTCTCAGCAAATGGTATTTTTTCTATCAGCCCTGTAAGTGAAAGTCAAAAGCTGAAGTGTTAGCAGTTGTTCCCACGAGAAGAAAAGGGAACCCAGTGTTGCTGCCAGAGCCAAGGACTGGAAGCCAGGACACTCGGAGCTCTTGGTTTCTGTTGCATGACTAATTCTCCATGAAGGTGCTTTGTTTTCTTTCCCTCGACTTCCGCATCTGTAAAATAGGACTGACGGGTATCTGGAATGGCCAGAGATTCACAGGCAGGAACCGGCATTAATGAGGTGGCATATGAAATATTCGGTGAGATTCTTGGATGCAGAATTACCAGGGATTACATACTTGCTTCCCCACTTCCAGATTTCACAAATCTGGTCTGTGAACGCACACTAAAAATTGAAGGAGAGCAAGAGGCCCAAATTTTATTTTGCAAAAACTGCTTCAGACGGAGCCAGTTTGGAAACGTCCCTCTGAGCTTGGGGCTTCACCCTGGCTCTCTAAGTCCGGCACTCACTGCGGTGTGGGACCGATGCCCCAGGCCTGCAGTCTTGGGGTCACCCGCTCCACATCCCACCCCACCTCCCCGTCTGTGCTATGGCCTCTAATCTTATTTCATCATAAAAGATCACAAAGCTGCCCTTTCGGCTGCTAAGCCTTGACCATGCCCTGATATTAACCCTTTAGAGGCTACAAAAGTATCTTTTTTTTTTTTCCGCTGCTGTTCCAATATTCACATAAGTGGGTCATCTAAGTTGCAAGAATATATGTGTTTTTCCAGAAGACTCCAAAGAGCTATTTTCCTTTGAAAGAGGGGGAGTAAGGGGCCTTTGAAAATACTCCGGTAGTTTTGTTTCCTTAACTGACCTTTTGGCGAAGAAAGTTGGGTAGCACTTGCTCTGCCCTCAGATTGTCTCATCCAGTGAGCCATCTTGTAGAGGGAGCCCTCCCCAAACATCCTCCAGACTTCACCCCGTCCCGTCCCCCTAAATGAAAGTGCACGTTCTAGTCTTTGAGGAATGAAAAAGGTTCAAGCTGCCACCTTTGCTCGGAGAAGGCACCTGGCCTGGCTTCCCGCACCTCAGCCTAACTCTCCTTCATGTTTTCCTTTGTCCTGTTTGTTAAAAGAGCCAATATGCAGAGCATGTGTGAAGCTGGTCTCCAGGGAGAAGTATGCACTCACTAGTGAACCCAGTGAGGGAGGAAGCCAGACAGGGTCATGGCCCCCCTCCTCAGCTCCCTTAGTGGAACCAAGCTGGCAGTCATCTTGGAATGTCTAAGGAGGGAGACTCCAGTAGCCAATCCAATTGCACAACCCACAACCCCTCGGCGTCGTGAGTCACCCTCCCCCTGTGAACCCACAGCGCTTTGATGCAGCCCTTCTCAGAGCCCCAGTCAAGTTGCTGACATGCCTGTCTAGCCCTCTGCCCTCTGAGTCCAGGGGTGGGGGTGGGGGGGCAGCATTACCTCTTTCTTTGTGTCTCTCTGTGCCTAGCACCGTGCCTGACACTTTGGAAGCCCTCATTAATTGTATGTCAGATGAATGAACACAGATAAAATATCAGCTGACAATTAGCTCGCTTCAAAGGATGGAGAACTCTATTTCTGGAAGCTGTATTGAAGTAATTGGTTCACGGATTAAATCACAGAAGTGCTTACTGGACAAATGAGTAAGTGACTTTCTTGGCACACTTCATAACAAGTGACACATCTTTGACTAGTCACCAGGAATGTGAGTTTACCCATCAAGTATTTATTGAGACCCATTGACGAGCTCAGGACTGTTCCAGTCCCCAGGGGGAAGGGAGCAGAAAAAGGAAGACAGACTAGAAGAGTGAGACCCAGGCCCTATCCTTGAGCATCTTAATTGTAATGAGGAGGGACAGATTCAGAAAGTTCTTTGCAGAACCCTTCTGACACTCCAAGCTGGTGCTAGAACCCTGGACAGATTCTGTGGGACTGAGACATGGTTCAGCCAGCCAGACTGGCTCTGGTCGCAACGTCTCAAGACCACATCATGTCACAATGCGCTGTGGTCACATTACTAAAACATCCCGACATGTGTTCAGCCATCATGCAGCCAAACTGGTGTCTGTGGGGAGATGAGTGGTTCCAGTACAATCACAAGTCTGAGAGTAAGAAAGGCAAATGAAGAACTCAAGGGGACACACCAACTGGAGAAGAGATGGGGACGTGCCAGCCTCTTCCATCAGAGCTGTTGCCTCCTCTTCCTATCTAGATTTCCTCACCTTCTCTTGCTGAGGAGCGTGGAGAATTTTTTTTTTTTAATAACTCAGCGTCTATTTCTAACTCTTTTTCTTTCACATCCCTCCACTGTAGCAGCTGGAAAGGCTGACTTTGACTTTTCCCAGCTGCCATGTGAGGACGGATGGTCATTTGATTCCTCTGATGAGGTGGCAGTGTAAGCCCGCTAAGGGCTTCTGAGAACGCCTCTGCTTTACTGACACCACTCCCACCCAAACCCCCATTTCTGTCTTGAATACAGACGTGACATCTCCAGTTGGGAAATCTTTTTGGGAGCATGAGAAAAAAGGTCAAGATAAAAACAGACACATCAGTCCTGACATCACCGAGCCATCCAAGCAAACTGCAGACTTCTTGTTAAATCCAGTTTTGTTGAAGCCACGGTTAGATTTTTCTGTTACTTGCAGCTAAACGTATTCCAAATGAGATTTGAGATTAAAAGTCTTCTTTACCTGAAGAATGATCAGTGAAACGTCAAACTCTGAAGCCCAACTTCTTAGGTTTGAATCCCAACTCTGCCACAAGCTGCCTGTGTGGTTTTGGCCAAGTTACTTAACTTCCCTTACCTCAGTTTCGTCATCTGTAGAGGACAAAATAAGATTCTTATTTCCTAGGACTGTTGGAAGGACTAAATTAAATGAAATACATAAAGTGCTTGGAATTATGCCTTATACATAGAGAACACTATGGAGGGGCAGAGCTCTCCTTCTTTCTTCTTTCTTCTTCTTCTTCTTCTTCTTCTTCCTATTCAAACCTAAGTTTCTTATTTGACACAAGGACCACTATTTATATCAAGTTGTAGATAAATCTGTTTGAATAATAGATGATTTTTGCATATGGATTTTGTTGGCCTTTCTTCATTCATTTACTACCTACATGGGTATCTGTCATGGATTTAGTTGATTATAAATAAAAAGGTAGAAATTTGGAGCATAAATAAATACTCCCCCATGTCTCACCAACTGGGGATTACACATACACGTGCATGCGCACGCACACACACACACACACACACAGCTGTGATTGTGAATCCCACGTATATTCAGGTAGGAATCTTTAAATTGTCCCTCCTATCTCTTCTGGGAGTCCAAGGAGTTTGCCTCAACCTGCAATCTGTCGGTGGACTTCCAGGGACATAAGGTGCCCACACTTCCTTCCTCTCCTGCCCTGGCTCCCCTAGAGCTTCCTCAAAGGGCCCCTGCTGCTCCTGGGACAGCCACTTCCCACCCAGCTGCTGGCTCCCATGTGCCCAGAACAGCACGGCAGACCCATGCAGAAGACAGGGGGACAGAGACCTCCACAGCCACACTGCCCCCCGGGCCCCAAGCTGCGGGTCTGTGCCCCAAGTCCCACAGACATTCGCAGGAGTACAATTCTCTCATGCTCTGGCTCTCATCCCTCTAGTCATGGGTTCAAGTCCTGTCTACCAGACCAGACTCAAAATAGTTGTTCCTGCCATTTTAGCCAACTCTTCCTTTCCTTCCTGCCTCCATTTTCTATTTGTTTCCCCCAAAAAAAGGAAGAAAAAAGAAAAGTTCCCTGTGTAATTAAAGGAATGGTCATGAGTGGGGGTGAAGAGTGGGCCTGTCTGCACTAGCAGCAGCTGGGACCCAGCCGGGCCAGTAGAATGTTCTATCCCAGTGCTGTCAGGGAACTGTCACCTTAACACTTCATGACAGAGAGATGTAGTCAGGGCAGGCTTTTAAAGGATCAGGCCACACTGATCCCTTCAATACACAGCTATTGATCACTTACTGGGTGCCTGGCATTGGGCCAGTGCCAGGGGTACCGTAATGAATAAACACAGCATCTAGCCTAACTCACAATTTCCAATAAAGTGAAATGCAAATGAATTCGAACACATTTTTTTTTTCTTTTTTCCATTGAAACATCTATGATATGCTATTGCATTTGGATAAGACACATTCCCAGCCTGGACCCTCCAACTCCCTCCATAAGGAATAGAAAGATAAACATTCTTTTATTTGCAGTTGACATGGTTTTATTTTCATGAACTAGGAGTGGCCTTAATAGACAACAGGCCCTGCTCTCCAGTGACTGCCAAAAAGGAGAACTACAGAACATCTTTTCTGAAACTACATCTCTGAACGTTTAACTCACCCAGAGTTCACCGTCCTGTACAGCAGTTACCTTGTGGTTTATAACATCACTGGACAAGTCTGATACCTTCTAACCTAGATCTCCAGGATAGCGCACGAAGCACCCAGTTTCCAGGTGGTCATCCAGTAGTATTCCTCCGAGATAAAGAAAACCCCCCTAGGAAAGGCTGTGTAAGTCATGTGAAAATAAACTTAAATATTTTGGGAAGAATTTCAGCAACAGTGATTGGAACGAAAATGGAGAGGTCTAATTAAACCTCCATTAACCAGAAAGTCCTCTAGCTCTAGGAATTTTGGTTAATGACAGCTTTATTGCACTCTTGAGAATTTGTAGTCACCCATTCAACCTGAGATGCCAGTGGCCCAGAGGACACGGTGTTGCCCAGCAAGTCTCTACCGGGCCTGCTTCAATGTTGGAGTGGTGTGCTTTCACTTCTAGGTACATACCCCAAATAACTGGAAGGAGGGACTCCAACAGATATTTGTACACGAGCAAATGAGAAGATGCTCAACATCCCTAATCATTAGGGAAAAGTAAGTCAAAACCACAATGAGG
Source organism: Potos flavus (assembly GCA_028534135.1). Classification (NCBI taxonomy): domain Eukaryota; kingdom Metazoa; phylum Chordata; class Mammalia; order Carnivora; family Procyonidae; genus Potos; species Potos flavus. The sequence goes on along the minus strand of CM052892.1, from coordinate 45,807,345 downwards.
CATCACCTTACACCCGTTAAGATAGCTACAATTAAAAACAACAACAACAGGGGCTCCTGGGTGGCTCAGTGGGTTAAAGCCTGTGCCTTCGGCTCAGGTCACGATCTCAGAGTCCTGGGATCGAGCCCCGAATTGGGCTCTCTGCTCAGCAGGGAGCCTGCTTCCCCCTCTCTCTCTGCCTGCCTCTCTGCCTACTTGTCATCTCTCTCTCTCCGTCAAATATATAAATTCTTTAAAACAACAACAACAAATTGTGTGTTGGTGAAGATACAGAGAAACTGCAACCCTTGTACACAGTAGGTGGGAATGTAAAATAGTGCAGTGACGATCGAAAGCACATGACGGGTCCTCAAAAAATTAGAAATAGAATTGCCACATGATCCAGAAATGACACATCTCGGTATATGCCTAAAGCAATTGAAATTGGGGTCTCGAAGAGGTATCTGTAAACCCAGGTTCATAGCAGCATTATAGCCAAAAAGTAGAGGTAATCCAAATATGCAGAAATGGATGAGCGGATGAACAAAATGTGGTACATACATACAATGGAACATTATTCAGTCTTAAGAAGAAATGGGCTCTGATACAAGCTGTAACCTGGACGAACCTTAAAGACGTTATGGTAAGTGAAATAAGCCAGAAGCAAAAGGACAGAAACTGTAGGAACCCACGTCTGTGAGGTACGTGGAGTAGTCGAATTCATGCAGCCAAAACAGAATGGTGGTTACCAGGGGTCGGGGGAGGTCCAGAATTTCAGGTGGGGAAGATGGAAAAGTTCAGGAGGTGGACGAGTGGCGATGGTTGTACAAAAATGTGAATGTACTGAATGTCGTTGAATTGTGAGCTTAAATTTGATTAAATGATACATTTTACGTTACTTATATTTTACGATAGTAAAAAAAAATTTTAATAAAAAAAAATTGGTTTTCCTAGAATGTCACTTGCATGTGTGTTCCAGAAGGATTGCAGGCCATTTGCTCTCTTCTGAATCTTAATCCCCAGCCTGTTTGTGCTGTTGCAGGCCCCTCCATCTTGGCCATAGTCTCCATTCCCACCGTCTGTTAAGGAGCGTCTGATTAAGTGGCATTGCTGTATCCACATGCGATTTACAAAAATAATATTTTATCCTCGCCATCAGTACTGTTTGTGGCTGCACACTGGATAGGAATAATTTCAGAAGGTTCCAGCTGGCCTTCCTCAAAAGGTAAAGAAAATCCAGCATCTTTAAGGTTTCTCTAATCTTTTGTTGTTTCAAGTGAATGCTTCCTCTAAAGGACGATTTCAGCATTTCTGGGATCTATTAAGAAAAGCATAATGAATGTTACAGAACCAGCCAACTCAGGAAAAAAAAAAAAAAAGACAGACAGACAGAGAGAAGAAAATATTGCCGACTTGCAGAAATCCCCCCCACCCTCTTTATACCAAAGGAGCCATATCTTCATGCCATAATAAATGCAAACTTGGAAAGGCTCACAAACCCGCCTGCCTCTTCAGCTAATGACAGCCTCAATTATGAGGCCTAATCCTGCATTCCTGACACTCCCCTTCTCCCTGCATAACTTCCAGGGGAGTCAAAGGGCCCTCAGCCTTGGCCCTGGCAGGGAGATATTGGTTATGCAGGAGCAGTGCCTAGGGCGTGCTGGCAAATTTAAGGGTCTGTTCATAGAACAACGCACACTTGGAAGCTTTAAATCCTCATGCTTTGACTCTTCACCTTCATACCGAAATAAAAAGCCACAGTAACTCCATTAAAAAATATAATATTCCTCCACAGGAAATGAACACTAGTTTGCTTCTAATTTATATCGGTTTTGGGTTTCTCTTCTCTCCACCTCCTTTTTACTTTTCATGTCAGTGTCCAACTCTGTGGAAAATATTTTCCTTAAGGAACAAAAAATAAACACGAGCGTCGTGCTCGGTCTTCACATTTTATTTACTCGACGGGGTAAAACAGCTTTGATTTGCTGGCTCTCGCCCTCCAGTGAATGAGCGGGAATCCCTCGCAAATACACCCATAGGCCACTCCCTTAAGTCGCCCTGTGATGACATCTGAAGACCTCTGGCTTCTTGAGCAGTGGCCTTGTTTTGTCTAAACTAATCATCCTTCCAGTTACATTAATAACAAGACTATAACTCATTTTCATCCTAGGCACACACCGTGTTATTATCAGTCTCCTAATTAATCCCAGGCAATTCAGGGGGCAGGTATTACTACTTCCAATTTTCCTTACTGCTCCTCATGCCAGAGACTCAGCAAACAGAGGGTCCTGCTCTCTGTGTCTCACAGGCATGCCCCTGTGTCCCAGCCCAGAGCCCGCTCCACCCCAGACACCCTCCCTCTGGACGGGGAAAGCCCTGGGAACCAGCACACTCCTGCTGATCTCTGAGGCGGTGGGGCTTCCTCACGGGACAAAGGACCTGGGGTCAGCAGACATCCGGCAAGCCTGCTTAATGGACAAAGTCAACAGCAGCTTCCCTGGAGTCAGAAAATCAAGTCAGGGCCTTGGTACACTGTGCACGGCTGGGCCTGTGCTCTGGGCAGCTGAGACTCCTCCCCACTAAGTCCTCCTGGCACCCACCTTGTCCCTCCCGGGGTGCAAGTGGGGTGGCTCCAGACTTCACACGCCCCCCTCCCCACCCTCACCAGCAGGCTGCTCTCTGTTCAAGGTCACGATCTTGGGCTGAGTGTTCAAACCCCTCCACCACACGTGCAAAATCATAATCGTGGGGCCTTTGAAGACAAAATTCCCCCCAAGCAGGAGATTCTTAGTTTCAATGAAAAAGTAGCTTCCCTTCCTCTTCTCACCTCCCTGATTCTGAGTCCAAAAAGGCACATATTCAACCATGAACATGAGCATCTATAAATCCCTTCAAAAAAGGACCAGCTCCCTCAAATGCTGGGGCCCTTAGAGCCCGGAAAACCTTCTCTTGTTGCATTTGAAGGAGCTCTAAGCTTTGGGTCTGGAGATCTGTGTTCAAGTCCTAACTCTCCTCTTAACCTGACTGGTGCTTAAAACTCCCCAAGCCTCGATTTTCTCATCGGTAAAGTGGGGATAATAGTACTTGCATGGCACCCGTCCTTTGCAAGGGCAGCTGTGAAACAACCGTGCTTCCTGGTCTCCTTCATAAGCTTCTCTTCTTGTCAGTCAGTAATGTTGGTATTCCTCAGCACACGAGCCGTGCCCACTCTCTTTTCACTCGCTCTCCCTAGGTAAGCTTACCAGCTCAGTACCGTGTCCAGTGGGCCAGGGATCCCATTTTGGGGTTTCTGTGCCCAGGTGTGGTGTATTTTCAGCACACTTGGAGCTCTTCAGAGGGCAGTGCTCAAGCTACGAGAGCCGCTTTGCCTACAGGTCAAAGGGAGAGAGAGCCGGGGTTTGTGTACTCCCCCCCTCCCCCCCAGTGCAAGTCCTTCTCTGTGGAAGGACCTGCTTACTGTTGCAGAGTTCCTCTTGGAGATCAGGCTGACTCCTGTCCTCTCCAGTGTGTTGTCCTGGATCACACTCTTGCTTAGCTGCTGCTTCTTCCCTGCTTCTACCTAAACCCCTCCTTCCCTCTCCGGTTCCCTAGGAGCACTTAACAAGTAACTTACACACGACTCCTCATCTCAGGGTCTGTTCCTAGGGACCTCCTCCAATAATGTATCTCCAGTCAGACTTCGCTCGGCTCCAGACCCACATGTCTAAATATCTCCTTAACTCCCCTTGCATTTCTCAATGGCACCCCAAGGTTAACATAAGCAAAACTGAACTCATGGTCTTCCCACATCCCTAAGCCTGGATGCCTCCCAGTGTTCCCCAACTCAATGAATCCCCTTTCACCCCCCAGCCACTTCACAATGTAGAATCCTAGGACTCTCCCTAAAACCCTCCTTCCCTTTGCATCTACCTTCCGCTCCATCCCCACCCCATGCAGCCCATCTTCAAGCTCCTACCGATTTTATTTCCTGAATGAGGCACCTAACTCTACAAAACTGCCCCCATCAACTCCCACCACCACCCTGTCCAGTTCACCACTGATTGTTTTCAGAATACCTACAATTCCCTCTGATAGATTTACCTATTTTCCTTATGGTTTCCAACCTCGGTGATTGTTCCAAAACAATCCTATTGAATGAAAGGCTACCCTACACAAAACTCTTCCATAGATCTCTGTTGCTGGTGAGTACAAAATTCCTCGCCAAGGCCACCGGGCCCTTTGTGATGCAAGCCTGCCTCTCTTTTCATGCCAGCCTGGAGCATTTGCCTCTTTTGGTTCTTCCACCCGGACTGTCCTTCCTTCCCCTCTGCGCCTTGGCAGTTCTGTCTAGGCCTTCCACTCAGTCGGAGCCTCACTTTCTCAAGGTAACTCCCTCCGGTCTCAGGTTCTCCATTTCAGGTTCCTGCAGCAGCACCCTACCGCTTCTTAACACCCGCCATAGTTGCAAGGTGTTGCAGTCAAGGCACGGCAAACATGCATCTGTGTGATCATGTGACTCAGCTTCAACCCAGTCCAGGTTCGCCACTTTGCCCTTGGCAACACCCAGCAGGCACTCCGCCAGCATCGTCATAACCCAACTTCGAAGCTTACAAACTCCAGACCTGAGTCTGGAGGGGTAAAGGGAGGGTATTTCCTTCAGTACAAGCAAGGGCCGTGTCTGTTCTGTCCCTGTGATCTTCCTGGGCTGCTCTGCCTCAGGCCCGTGTGACCTGGGAAACCAGAGGATTATGCTCTGAAATAAGAGCTGTGCTCTCCTAGGAGAGGGAGGTATCAGTTCCAAAATGTCAGGCTGGTATTATTCCCTTCTTAAAAAGAAGGATACAAACTAAATGTTTAATCCTCTAACTGCCTTTTTTTTTATTTCTCCAATTAAAAGGGCAAAGAAGCCACTGTGCCCTGCCTACAATAGCCAAGCTCAAAGCTTCGATGCGTGTCCTCATTTATCCTCACTGCGACTCCGCGAGGTCTTGCTAGCCCCATTTTACAGAAAAGGAGACTGAGAAGCTAAATATCTTACCTGAGACCCCAGGGCGAATGAGCTAACGGTCAAGGCTGTCAGAATAGGCCCCTTTGAGGGCCCCGCCCAGCTTCCGGCCCCGCCCAGCTTTCCAACCCCGCCCAGCTGCCGGCTCCGCCCAGCTTTCCAGCCCCGCCCAGCTTTCCAGCCCCGCCCAGCTTCCAGCCCCGCCCAGCTTCCGGCTCCGCAGTTTCATTTGTTGAAAAAATATTCCTCTGTGAATGTCTTCTATTCCTAATGGAAGTCTAATGGGTTCTGCTTTATTTCTTGGTGCAAATTACAAGAAAGGCTTTTCTTCTGATCTAGCCGAGACTATATTTTGAAATAGTGTGATTCAAAGTAGAGACATTGTGAGAAACAACGACCAGGTATTATTTATTTTGGTGATGCCCTGAAACTACTAGTTTCTCCATAAGCACTTGGGAAGTAAGATTGGACTTTTCTCTCATTGGACTATTGTGTGAAGACGAAGTATTAGAAGTTTCTCGTTCTACTTATTTTCCTCTGTCAGCATTCGGCTTGTTTTCCAGACCAAGAGCTTGACTTACTTTGTGAAAATCAAACATTCTCTTTGAAAGCATAGAAATGACGTTTTTCTCTTTAATTGCTGCATGACTACAATTATTGTAGTTTGGGAATAGGATGGAATAAATTTCAAATAGGGCCAGTGCTTTCGAATAGGGAACCAAATCCACGTGTCTTCATTTTCCCCCCACCAGCTAGACAGAACCTGGGCAGCCCAAGGTAAGCAACACACCTGAAGCTGATTCTTTGGGACTTTGAGGCTGGCCATAGGCAGTGACCACAGCCTCAGAATCCAGAAAGCAAGAACATGCCCTGCCTGCTCCTCTTGGAATCCATTTTATATTTCCACAAATGTTGCATGCTTTGCACTTCTTTGTCACTAGGCTTGTCTTGATTTGATAATTCCTTATGGTTTACCCAGGTTGAGGAGTCAAAGGAGAAAATCAAATTCTCAAGCTTGGACAGAGCTCTGATAATGCTTACACTCAGAGCCAGCATTTTGACAACTCTGTGCAGTTTATACAATGCTTTTATACAAGAACTTTGGGGTTGAGGCTTTCTGCCCTCTTTCTAGAATGTTCTAGCCAGATCTTCCTTCCTCTTAGTTCAGATCTCAACTCAATGTCATCTTCCTTGACTACCCCTGTGAGCAGGCCTTTATGTAGCTGTGTATTTTTCCCAAGGCTCTTAACACTCTCTGAAATGACCTTGTCTTTTTGTTTCCTTGCTGGATAGATCTCTCCCCACACTAGAATGTCGACCCCACAAAAGCAGGGATTTGTCTTATTACTCCTGCCTCCCGGGGGCCCAGGCCAGTGTCTGGCACATTAAAAACACTCAGGATTTTTCCTTGTACTGGTGGATGAGCAAACAACTTCATTTGAGCACTGTGGTCCTATAAGGTAGTTCTTATCTTCATTTTAGAGATGGAGGACTCACATCTCTTTTTTTTTTTTTTTAAGATTTTATTTATTTATTTGACACAGAGAGATCACAAGTAGGCAGAGAGGCAGGCAGAGAGAGAGAGGGAGAAGCAGGCTCCCCGCTGAGCAGAGAGCCCAATGTGGGGCTCGATCCCGGGACCTGAGATCATGACCTGAGCCGAAGGCAGAGGCTTTAACCCACTGAGCCACCCAGGCACCCCAAGGACTCACAGCTCTGTGAGATTAAGCCATTATCCTGGAGCCACACGACCGTCTGTGGCAGAATCATAACTTGAACCCAGGTCTTCTCCTCTGCTCTGGAATCTTCGGATGGGAAGGAAAGTGAACTTTTACTCAAAATTGGGTCATGCTGGTACTCTTAAAAGCAAGTTCCCCATCAGGGATCATTAAATGTCAGTAGTTTGGAGTATAAAAGTCCTGACAAAATCCTAGGTCTGTTCCTCACATCAGAGATGAAAAAGCACCCACAAGATATGAGCTTCAGGGTGAAGTGCGAGACTGTTTCCAATAGCAGCTCTTGGGTGGCTTGCTGCCGCTCCGTCCTTGCACACCGCAAGCCCTCTCTATCCCTCCCTTCGCTGGCCTTGGACCTTACTGGCCTCTGGGTCCCTCATTCCAGGAGACTCTGGCCTGGCTCTAGACTTTCCACAATTTTTCTGACATCCTAATTTCTCGATCACCTGTGCTGACACGATCCTGATTTCCTTCAATATGTCTTTTTTCCACTCCTGGGAAATTTATGTCTGTTCTGGCATATGTCCCCATCTTCCTTTGTGAAAAGAGAGGCGAAGAGGGGAAAGAAAAATGCCTTTTAATATTTTCTTCGCAATGTCTTCATGTTCTGTCAATAAATTACCTCTGCCAGCTTTTAGAAGCCCTATTGGCTCTTGTACTGACCTCTCGTTCCTTCTGTGCTTGAAAAATGCCTTATTATTTATCTTAGCCTCTCTTGCAATCTTCTTTTCATTCCTCACCTTTGCTTTCCTTATCATGTTTTTGCACTTTCTTAACTTTGTGCTGTAATTTCTCTCGCTGAGTTGCTATTTGATTTTTTTTTTCCAGACTTTCTCGCTTTCCTAGTTCTGATTACTTCCCCTACCACCACCCCGTCCTTCTTAGAGCTCTTTGTTTGGCCTCTTTTCTAAACTTGATGTTGCCAGGGAGCATGTCTTTTCTTTGGGCAGTTTCTATTCATTTCTCTCTGATGTCACTCTTCCATTGGCAGCTGTTCTTAGCACCCTTGGATCTCCTTGGGAGGAGCTGGCCACTTTAGGTCCCTCTGGAACCCCTGAGAATCCATCTAAAGAGGGTCCTCATTCCTGCTGAGACTTACTTGGAATGAGAAGTTCCCCAGACATCAGGCTGCCATCGAGAAAAAGCCTGGTGCCTCGATTTATATGGCACTTGAGTTTCCCCAAGTCAAACATCCTGTAGGTACGAGTGGAATCACTTTACAGTGGTGTTCCATCCACACTGGCAGGTAGTTGAGTGACTCCTGTCCGCTCGCTAATAAGACCAGTCAGGCGTGAGTGATATCCCGCTGGGCTCCTGCGCCAGTGTCCGCCTTCCGGAGGCTTTTCTGTCCCCCAGGCATGGCTGCTAATATTGGGCACGGCTGCCACCTCTGTGGGGCATCGTCACGTCGACTGGGGCCACCGAGCTGCCTCCAGACCCTTGTGCTGCCATGACTGAGACTGTAGCTCTCAGTATCTCAAAACCATGCTGCATCTGGGTAGAAGACATCTTCTCTCCCGTAGTATGCTTTGTCCGCAGGTGTGGGGTTGGTGTTGCCTTGGTCTTATAGAGCTTTCAGGGAAGCAGAGTGGGTTTTTTTCCCCCCTTCTAGCTTTCCTTTACTGCTCTTCAGACAGGAGTCCTTTCGGCTTGGCTCAGGTTCTCTCAGATACTGTTTACCCCTCGACACTGAGGCAACATATGTCTGTCCATCTCCTCTTGCATTAGAACGAGGTCCCCGCAAGTGGCTCCTTAGTTTTGCCTGCAAAAGGACTTTGGGTGGGCGCCAAGGTGGCTCAGTCAGTTAAGCATCTGCCTCTGGCTCAGGTCATAATCCCAGGGTCCTGGGATCGAGTCCCAGCATCAGGCTCCTTGCCTGGTGGGGAGCCTGCCTCTCTTTCTCCCTCTGCTTCTCCCCCTGCTTGTGCTCTCTCTCTCAAATAAATAAATAAAATATTTCTTTAAAAAAAGGATTTTGGGTGAGGATACCCAACTACATCCATCCTGTAATGGTCACAACTTAGGGCCCCCTGCATATATTGTTCTTTGGACAGAAGTAGAGCCCAGTACCGTTATCTGTCGGAGCATGATATCTCCGTTCTCAATTGTCAGCTTAAATAGTATCCTGAGGGGTGTGCTTGGGTGGCTCAGTCAGTTAAGGATCCAACTCTTGATTTCGGCTCAGGCTGTGATCTCAGGGTCTTGAGATTGAGCCCCACATGAGGCTCTGCACATGGCAGGGAATCCTCTTGAGATCCTCTCACTTCCTCCGCCCTTCTCTCGGCTTATGCCCACTCCCCCAAAATAAGTTTAAAAAAAATCTTGAAAGAAAAAGAAAAGCCCAGCATTCCAAATATGCTCCTCTCCCACCAGGGGAAGCTGCAGGTAGCAGATGATGGTAATGGATGGAAAATGAGGAAAGAAGGTTGATGTCAGGTATAACAATCAGTACAGGGGCGCGTGGGTGGCTCAGTCATTTGAGCATCTGCTTTCAGCTCAGGTCACGATCTCAGGGTCCTGGGATCGAGCCCTGCATCAGGCTCCCTGCTCAGCGGGGAGTCTGCTTCCCCCTCTTCCTCTGCCTGCTGCTCCCCCAGCTTGTGTGTGTGCACACACTCCTTCTCTCTCTGTCAAATAAATAAATAAAATATTTAAAAAAAAATCAGTACAAAGTTTATTCAGACTTACATGTGTTAAAGGCAATGCTATCTTTTAGAATTACAATGATCAGTACAGTTCAGATTTGCACCTTTCTTTTAGAACTTAAGTTCTGGTGAAGGAGAGATCCACATGAAGATAAGCTTTAGTCACAATATTTTTGGTGGTAAGATAAAGGTGTTTGCCCTGCGGGCCCTGGGAGCACAGAGGAGAGCTGGTAGTCCCTCCTGGAAGTTTATGGCAGATTTCCTATATTCCCAGAGTGTTCACATGAGTAGTTCACTGTAGTAAATATGTCACTCACGCTGTCCGTCCACACCCACTCACGTCTCGAAAGGTATATTTACCACTGCATCACCCCCTATGAGTCTCAGGCACCGACCCTCCAATCAAATATCAATGACCGAATCTGGACCAACAGCGTTCTCTGTTGTGGGATTTTGGAATGAGAAAACTGAGAGTCTGAGTCAGGTGTACCCACAGGGTGATGAACACTTGACCTCAAAGATCATAGAGAATTGGCCCTGACATTGATACCCAAGTAAACCAGGACCCCCACGAGGCTGTAAGATCTGTAAGATCACCTGTTGTAATTTGGTAGGAACACTCCTCTGAACTTCAACTAGTTCAACTGGATTTCTTTGCTTTGCAACCAGAGCCTTAATTAATATAACCTCCCAGTTGCCCAGCTATGGCCTTCTGGTGCAAGTTTTCCTTCTTGATTTGGAAAATGCCTGCTGAGTCTTCATCACTGGGCTTCAACGTTGCCTCCTTTCTGAAGCCTTCCCTGATAGCTCCGTCCTCCTGATCCTTCAAGACTTTGCTCATAACCATCACATTGTGGCATCTATTGATCTATCTAAAAACACTCCACTCCCCAGACCCCCAGGTCCTCAAAGGGAGAGCCCTGTCTTAGCGCCCACTACCCAGACTAGTCAATGTTTGCAGAATTGCCTCAGTGATTCTGAGTTGGTTCTGGAAGCGGCCTGCCAGTTGGCACACCACGCTATGTGCCACTCAATCTTCCCAGCACTCGAGGGGTTCTGAGTTTATGCTGACTTTGCTAACTTATCATTTCACTCCCAGTTCCATCTTTTCTCAGTCCTCCCTGGTGTCCAGGATTGCTCGGCTTGCTGGGTCCCTCCTGCTTTGTGCAAACTTCACTACCCTTGGATCGGTGACAATTCCAAGGCGACCCCCCTGGGGCAGAGCACATGCTGTTTCCCAGGGTTCTAGAACTCTTTGCTGAGTTTTGGCTCCTCTTAATGCTTTGTGTGGTTGCCCGGGGCCCGTGCTACCTGGGTGTCTGCTCCTGACAGCATCCCCCACCCGATCCCACCATCTGTTTATCTTGGCTGCATCTCCTTCTTTATGTCCCTCTTCTGAGAGACGGTGAATAGCAGCTATTTCTTCTCATCAACCAGAAGCCCTCGCTGCCTTGTCCATCAGAGAAAATTTGTTTCCGGATCTGCGGCAGCTTTCTGACATGGGAGAGAATGTCAGTGCTCATTTGCTCAGGAAAAGGAACAACAACAACAAAACCTCTTGCTCTGCATGGACCTTCTTTCCTTTATGAATTGCAGTGCCCCCCCCTCCCCCCAGCAAACCCACCAGGTTTCCCTGCCAACCGCCAGCCATATATCCAAGCTGCTGATTCACCCCGCGGCAGCCTGGGGCAGGGGGTGGCGAGGCGAGAGTTTCACAGCTTTGGGGGATTTATTTGCTTGACTTTGTGCTCTCTGGTACAGAGTGTTTTGCTCTAACCTCAGTACGGACAGGTGTATCCGTGCCAGGGATCGCCTGGGGGATCCGGTGATTCAAATACCCTGGGTCTATGGCACCTTTGCCCCCTCAACATTTCACTATGCTAACCTCTGCTTCCTGGCACGAAGCAAAAAAACAACTCAGGCTCAGCTCAGCCTTCCGAATTTCGAAATGGACTCCCTTGCCTCCCTCTGAACCACGCCTCTCATGTTGCTAGATATGGCTTTTACCGATTCTGGGACTTCCGTGTGTCTTGGTCCGGAAATGGAGTCAGACCTTTTGGCTAAAATAGCACCTGTCACAGTCGTGTGCTTGGGCTGTTTCTGATCTTCGTGATGGACAAGGGAAGCCCAGTCAGGACGGACCTGTCTTGGAAAAGGCTCCTCACTTCAGAGGAGCCCTGGAGAGAAGTGACTCTTCTGTACCAGGTAACATCGCCAACAGTCCCTTCGGCCTCTTGCTGCGGGGTAGGCATGGAATGAAAGAGGAGAGACAGTCTCCAGCCAGGCCAAGAGCCACAAATGAGTAGTGCAGGACTGGATGGCTCTTGTGTGGACTCTGTTCCTCTCCATGTCTTGCTACCTTCTTCATTCGGAGATCTCAGTACATCAAAATATTAGTGAAGGAGATAATTTAATCTGGGGACAAAATGATACCTCTAAACCTACTTACCAATCAGACAGCTAGAGGTTGTTTGCATCTGACCATAATTATCCCCCCAAGCTGTTCTTCTAAAATGCAAACCTGTCTCTGGGATTTGGGGCAGCCTAAAAGTACATATAATAGAAGAGAAAGAGCACTTCACTGGGAGTCAGGGGCCTCTATTTCTAATGCTTGGCTCATTACTAACAATGTCACTTTGGGCAAATCATTCTATTTCTCTGGCTTCATTAGTGACCTCAGTGGGAGCAGTTTTAGTAGAAAATCTGACATCCTAATTGCCAAATCCATAGGCTAATTTTCATTCCTCGCCCTACTTGACAACTCCATTTCCCATCACACTCTTGACTGCTCTTTCCTTCTTGAAACTGTCTCTGCTCTTGGCTCCTGGGAACTTGCCTCTGTGAATCCTTCTTCTACTTCTCTCCCAACCCACTTCTCTCTCCTTGAACCCGCCCAGTTCCCTGTTGCCTGATGAGATTCCCGAGAATTTCCCTCCTTGCTCCTCTTCTCATCACACATCCATTTCCTAAGTGTTTCAATCCACTCCCTTGGAGCCCCCATCTCTTTGAGGGTAACCGCCATATCTCTACTTCAGAACTTTCTTGGCCTCTCTCCTGAATGTCATCCTGCCATTTAGGATGCTCACACGAAGACCCATCTAACTGCATGTCAAGACCCTCAAACTCAGCCTGCCCCAAACTTAGTTCACTGTCTTCTCGCGTATACCCTACCCACCCCCTGAAACCTGAATCCTTGCAGCCCATTCCGCCTTCCGTATTTCCCTTTGTCTCTCTAAATGGTCTTTCCTCCTAAATGGTCCTTCCTGTTTCGTTCTCCCTAAAACAGTGTTGCTACCAAGTCTACCTGAGAGGTGTTCCTGCATTTTCATGCTACCGGTGTGGCTGAGCTTCAGGTCCTTGGGCTCTCGCATCTGGATCTTTGAAATAGTAGCCAAGTTAGATAAGAAGAAGTTTAGCTGACATAACAAGAAAGCGGGGCTTGCCGTGGCTTGACCAAACAGAGCTTGGGGTTTATTTTTTCTCACGCAATTTGAAATTCAGACAGAGAAGGTCCAGAACCAATATGGCAGACCCACGAAGCCTCCAGGGAGCCCAGGTTCTTCTACCTTTCCAGGCAGCCGTTCTTGACATGTAGCTATTACAGGCTTGCCACCTGTGTTCACAGTAGAGTTGCTTCTCTTCCACACCCATGTTCCTGGCAAGAAGAGAGGGCAAGGGCAAAAGGGCAAAGGGCAAGGGCAAAAGGGCAAAAGGCAAACGCCTCCTGAGTCTGTCTCCTTTCAAAGAGCTCCCCTGGAAGCCCCACCCAATGACTTGCAGTCCATTGGCAGGAACTGTGTCACGTGACCACCCTTTGCGGGAAGGGTAACTCGAGAGGTGGTTCGATTTAAGCAGGACACACTGCCTCCCTTATTAAAGTTGAAATTCTGTTAGAAAGAAAGAAAAGGAGAATTGCTACTGCAGAAACAAATAACTGTGTTTGTAGCAGCCTGATCTTGGTCACCAGAATCTTCATCTACTACTCTACTCTCTATATCCCTTGGGGGGAAAATGTGACCATATTGTTCCCCTATTTTAAATATCTCTGTCCAATCCTCATTGGCTACAGAATAAAGAATAAACACCTTGGCCCACAGTCTGAGTCCCATCTTCATTTCTATGCTCCTCTCTTGCCATCACCCTCTTCTTCCCCTGCAGAACACACCCTTAAGGTCCCACAGAACTTCCCATGGCTTCCTAAACCTGTGATGCTGCTCTCACTGCCTCATTGCCTTTCTCAGCTCCACACACTTCTTAAGTCTTCATTGCCACAGAGGGAATAGGCCTGTGTCTGTCCCTCACCTCAACTTTCTTCCTCAACTACTATAAGAAGGACATTCTTCACACCTATGAGTCCTCCCTGTCCCCTATAGCTTCCACCCCAGGGGACAAAGCATTCAGACTGAAAGGGCAGAGCCCGGCATTAGGAGGGCCATGTTTTCTGGAGAATGGAGGATGGGATTGCCAAACTGAAAGAAAACACACATCTCGGAACACATTCTTTGCCATTTGGCACTCTTTCGGTGAGGCCCAGGACCCTCTCCCATACTATCATTTCACTACTTGTTCCCTCGAGTAAAGGAACCTTGTGTAGGACATCTCCAGCAGCCACCTGGCCACCTCCCGGCTCACTCCATTTCTGTAATTCTCTGTGCTGTTGCTTCAGGAAGCTGACTCAGAACCTTCTCAGAGATCCAGAAGCCTCTCTATTGTTCTCTGTAGACAACCTGGGTGTGAGGGTCCCAAGACCACCCTATGTGGAAGGTAGGGTGCCCAGGCACGTACACTGAATTTTACCAGAACACTGCGCTGTGATATTGGACATTTGTCGGGCTTCTGATAAGAGAAATGCTATGTTTGCATACAGCTAGGGATCCTCGTGTGCGGACAGTGGTGGGCTGATCAATGTTGGACAACTGGCTCTCCGAGGTGGGGGTAGCTAGGGAAGGGAAGCTCTGGTCTGTAAGCTTGACCAATTCCTGTGGTGTAAATACTCTGATCAAGACCAAATTCAAGCTACTGATGTGATGCCATTGAACTTGAAGTTGGCTCCAGCACAGCTTCGAGAGACTCCACCAGGGAAGAAGGATACGTGACCAGATCTAAGCACCGAAACCACACACAAAGCTTAGCAGCCCCGCCCTCAACAACATCTCTGAATGAAAACCCTCTCCTAGCAAAACAGAGCTCTCTCTTGCCCCAGTTCACACGGCTCTTTGATGATTCTTCTCCCACCAAAGTATTTTTGAAAAGCTTCTTCTGGGTGAATGAGTGCACTATTCTGCAGTGTGCATTGCCTCGACCATTTAACTCCACAAACAGGTCCCAAGGGCCTTCCATTCCAGGACTCCCTGGTGAATCCTCTTCCCATTGAAGAGGCTGCTATACTTTGGGCCGCCAGCAGGAGTCACCTGTCAGCATCAGGCGTGGACAAGGAGCCTAAACAGCACTGAGCACACAGTAGGGCTGAATGCCCACTTGTCCGATGAATGAAGGACAGAAAGAAATGATGCCTTCTTACTTCAAACCCAATCTATCCTCCCTGATTTGCCTGGCTATCTCCTACTTACCTTCTGAGGTGCAATTTAAATGTCTCCTGTAGGAAGCCCTTCTCAGACCACCTAGCCTCCCCACCCCCACCACCAAATGTGGATTAGACTTCCCTTCTTTGGGCTCGCATCAACCTTTGTCATCAGTAGAATTGCTCACCCTGTACACCTGCATTTGTTGCAGGTGTTGGCAGGATTGCCTGTGGACTGGGAGCTTCAGGAGGGCAGGGGTCTGGTTCCCAGTGCCTCATACAAAGAGGTACCTAGTAAACACTTGCAGAATGGGGGGCTGAGCAGAATATGTAGTACTTTCAAATATTCCCTGGGGAGGTTTATCTTAATTTCTTTTGCCTTTGTCTTTTTCTTTTGCTATTATGGCTATTGTTTTTCCCACCGAATTCCTGCTTTCAGTATGACAGTACAAAAGGAAAGAAAGGGAGGGTAGAAAAGATTTCAATGAATTGCAGCTTCCAGCTGGTTATCATTATTTAAATTTGGGCTTTATCGTTGTGGGCAACTGAAGCCTATGATTTAAGCTATCTCTAGCTAAGGGAGGAGGTCGGGGCCCGCCCAAACACTCATATTTCCAGAGTGCATTTTGCTGTGTCAATATACGTTACTTGTCACATTGCAAAGAGTCTGAGAAGTTTGATCTCCGCTGTTAGATTGTTGTCATGTGTCAAATCACACAGCCCAGGAGGAATGAGTACAATGCACAGGAAAAGCAGACACTTGAGCCATGGTCAGACTGCCTGAAAGATAAACACTGTTGTGTAGACCAGGAAAGGAAAGGTCAAAAAAACAATCTGAAGATTCAGACACTGTAAGCCTTCTTTGCTTTCGTTTTCTTGCCACTCTGAGCCTTCAATTTTACTGGCAGGGGCAAATACACATTTTTTTCCATCCAGCTGTCCTTCCAGCAGATTCTCCAGCAATGAGGGACTAATTGGAGTAGTGGTCCCATCGCCGGTGACGTGGGGCAGCATCTGGGAAGCCCCCACGTTAAAGCTGACCAAACAAAGCAGGTGTGGTGACTCGACAAGCTCCTACCCACTGTCTCCTGTGAAATGGAAGCTCAAGGAAAATGTGCGAATACAACTAGACCCTGCGAAGAAGAACCCACTTCAGGGACTATACGCTACCCAAGCAGGAAGAACTGGAATAATTCCTTGCTGCTGGTGGTGGCAGTCTTTTTCTTTTCCTTCTCTCTCTCTTTCTTTCTTTCTTTCTTTCTTTCTTTCTTTCAAGTTGACTAAAAAACAAATTAAACAAAACAAACCAAAAAATCAGTTCTGGTTGTTCCCTGTTTTAAAGAAGGAATGGGTGCAAATCAACCTCCCCATTTAAAGACGCCCACACACTTGAAATAGTTTCCTAGAAAGGCAGCCATGCCTTAAGCGGGTGTAGCCCAGCACCCTGGCAAGGCCATTTTTCCGACCCCTTCCAAATCCTCAGTGGCTGGTCCCGCGGTATGACAGCCGCACACCACATCCATTGCACCAGACAAGGATTACAGGAGTAAAATTAGTCATGTATGTAAATCGTAATCACGTTGGACGCTTGTATGTGCTCATTTAGGCATTTTAACAGTGTGTGATGCTATCGTCTCCACAGGACTAATAAGCATTAGCCATAATGAGGTCAGTCAGTCAGTCAGGCATTCCCGGGGGATTTAATTGGGACATGGGTCTCTGCTGAAGTGAAAATTAATAACTTTTGTCAATGTTCTGGTGAAATGTTCTGTCTTATTAAACTATGAGGGTCAATTAGAAAGCATTATGTAATAAAGTCCCCGGCAGCAGAACTCAAATTGAGTTATACCACCGTCATTATTGCAGGGCGAATGCATTTGAAAATGGAAAACCAGAGCGCCATATGGAGGCTTCGGGTCAGATTTACAAGCCTCACATATTAAGGCTTCAACAAGAAGGAAACAATTAAACGTAATACCGAAATAAATCAGCGCGCCGGGCGTGCTGTGCAGGGGCCAGGAGCCCGGGGGCCGCCTGCGGTCCTCCCCCCTGCACCCCGAGGAGGGGACACTGCGAAATGGCAGCGTTTAAGCAGGCTCATCCGGGCTGCGGCAGGCGGCCCGGGCCCCGCAGCTCGCGCCCAGGGCTTCAAATCTGGGGCACACCTGGAAGGCTCGGGCCTGCACGCTGCCGCCTATAAATAACTCTTTATTGTGTGGCTATTAAGACGAGAGATGGCTTTTATTAAAGTGCAAGTTATTGTGGTACAGCAAATTAAAGAATTTTAAAGCATACTAAACAGCCACCGATATTCCCCTTTCGGTCATGTTTTATGGTACTTTAAGGGGGTAGGATGTTGTTAGGGAGATAGAAAGGCTGTGCCAAGGTGGGGATCTGGCACGGGTCTTTGGGCGCTCCTGGCCCAGAAGGGTCACTGGCACCTTCCTGGATGGGGGCGGGGGGGTTGGGGAAGGGATTGGAGTGCCGAGGACCGGGATGTCCCTTGTCCTCCCAAAGACTGGGGAAGGTGGTTGTTGTCTGCTGCATCCCGGCAGAAGAGGACATCTTCCAACCAGATTTGGGAAGGTGCTCTGCAGCTACAACAATTAGGAAAATGGAAGCGAGTGAGGGAGGGAGATGGAGAGACGATGGGTGTGATCCCATTACTGAAGGATCACAACTTTCCTTATCTGTGCCCCTGGTCATTTCTGAACTTTCTCTTCTCGGGTGAAGCAGGCTGGGTCTGATTATTTCCCCTTTGATCTCTAATGTTGATTATGTTTCTCATTAAAAACAAATTGTAACAATGCCCCTTTCTTGGCTTCAGACCATCATGGAACCCCCGGTCGCTCCTCTCCCTCATCTCCCCCATCTCTGCTGTGGTCTGAGCCCCTGCCCCTTGCCACCAGAGCCTGTTTCCACTCCAGCTGCCTCCCCCCACTTTCTAAAAACAAAAATCTGGCCATTCCACTCCCCTGCTTAAAATCCTTTATCACCTTCCCTTTGCACAAGGGATATAATCCAAAACCCTGACCACAGCCCACAGAACCCCTCCCAGATCTGCCTGGGGCTCACCTGGAGCCATGCTTCCCTCTCCTACAGTTCTTGCAGATTCTGGAACACTTGAAGTTCATGCTCTACCTGGGGTTTTGGCACATGTCGTTTCCTTAGTCTGGAATTCTCTTCCTCCTGATTCCGTGCGCCTGGTTCTCCTTAAGTCTCAATATCCATCCTCCAGGAGGCCTTTCTAGAGCATTCTAGCTCGGGGAGCCCGTCCAGAATTCTGCACCCTCATCCCATGGGTGCTTGCTTGCAGCACAGTCCTAACCAGAGTTTGTCATTTAGAAACAACTTTAATATAGCAAAGGTGTAATCAGTATGAACTATTATTGTTTTTGTTGCTATTATTCCATTTACCCATTAAAAGATTTCCATTTCCCTATGTTGCTCCCATAACATGGTCATGTCTGGGTGATTAATACAACAACTTGATTTTGGTCTACTCCTTTCTTTTCTGACACCCCCAGTCTAAGAGTGCTGCAATGACAAAGACCGTATCTGTTTTGTTTCCCACTGAATCTTTAATGATGGGGGCAAACAGCAGGCACTCACTATATGTCAAGTGAGTGAATAACTCATTGCATTCAAGGGTTGCCTTGGAGGGAAACCTGTAGTTCATCCAACTCTTTTATGTCACGGGAAAAATGTTTCTGAGCATGGTGGAATGATATGCACAAAGACACCATTGAGACAGCTGGGGCCACTCCCTGGTTTACCCTCAAAATATTTCCTTTTTCTTTTTCTTCCGCCCAGTTACCCAGTCCTATCCAGTCACAACTGGTCTTTGCCATTATTGGAATAAATGCCACCCCAAATCTGACGGTGAAAACATGTTTAAAACCAATTGAAAAGCTGAAGCTGCTCTCCCAAGAAGAGACTAGAGTGAATTCTCCTCCCATATAATGGGATACAAAGTGAATGAATGAATGAATGAATCAAGGCCACAGGCACAAAAATGTTCGAATCCCAAACCTGTAATGTTGAATAAAAGCAAGTCACAAAAGAATGCATACATTATGACAGCCCTTATACACAGTTAAAAACATAAGCAAAACTAAATAATATGTGGTTAGTGGCTATGTGGTAAAACTATAATGAAAAAAGTAGGAATAAGGAATGTTTTTTAAAAAAATAATGAAAGCAACATTCAGATAGTGGTTACTTGCCAAGTGTTGGAGGGGGCGGGTGGGAAGGAAAGGGACCAACACGAGGTCTTGTACCAGGGATGGATGGAAGGGGACCATGTTCTTTATCTTTAGTTGGGCAACAGTTTCATGATTATCCATTTCTCTCTCATGCTTCATAATGAGTAAGTTTGCATGTATTTTAAAACTGCACACATTTTTTAAAAAAAATTAAAGCTGACATGATTTCAGCTTTGCCTGAACATACCCAATCTCAGAAAAAAAGAGCCTCATTTCCCTTCTCCAGGAGTGCCTTCAGGAGCTTTCTCTAGCTAGCCACACCCACTGAAGGCCTACAGACAAGAGTCCTTGGGACCTCAAGTCAACACCTACAAAACCATGTGGTAATTGTGCACACTGGAAGGGGGTGACTTTGGACGCACTGGGTAGGGTTCTTGAGAAAAATAAGCCCTTATGGGTCCTTCCACTACTAGAAAGCTCTTCCTCGCCAGCTTCAAAGCTTTTCCACCTTTTACATTCCCTTATTAAAATCCAAATACCCTTGAAAGTATCCATGCCAGAATCAACATCTTAGTGATCTTCATTAAGTGAGAGCAAGAACGGGGTGCCGGGGTTGCGGGGCCGTACCTCAGGGCACCTGAGCAGGGAAGAGGCATGGCAGAAGAGAAGGTAAGGGAGCCCCAGAGGCAAGCCAGGACAGCATCCCATTTGGTCCAGGGACGCCTTGCCTACCTTCCTACACATCCCCACTGATTTCACATTCTCTTCATTGTTTTATCTGAGCCTTAGGCTTGTTACCAACAGAGAATGCCCCAAGATGGCCAGTCAATGTGCCCCTGGTGACATTGCCATATGCAGGGATCCTCCTCCTTGAGCAATTCCTCTTTCTAATGTTAGTAGAGGGGGTTCCCACCATAGGGGTTTCTGGCTCATTTGTGTTGCTGGGTCTCCCAGGGCCACACTTCTGTTTCGAGAGAGAGTTTTGGCATCAGGATCCTTCTGACATGTCAGCCTGAAAAAGTGAATTTGAGCCAAGAGTTCTGTTGCCTCATTTCAGTTATTTATGAGAAGCTGGTGTTTTCTGCTAACAAAACAACGGGAAATTTCAAAACCTAAAAATGATCAAGCTATTGTGGTGGGAAAATAGAAGTGGTGAAGGATTTCTCAACTGGTTTGAGTAACTCGCCTTCAATAGTTTTTTCCCAGGAGTAATTACGAACAGAAATGCCACTTGCCTTCTGGAATCTTTTTTGCTGAAAAGCATCAAGCAGTTCCGGGAAGGATGGAGACACAGAAGGTCTCCATCATTGCACACTCTTACAGGAAAATGCAATCTGCCTGTACCTCTATGCTTTGGCTAGTGAACGAATGAATGGGTCAATGAATGAAAGAACTGCTCAGCCTTACATGAGTAATGCCACAGATCAAATGCCTGTTAGTCACACATTACTCTCCTAGTTTGAGGCCCAATTGTTTCTTTACCCAAATAATGTGGGGTTTTCTCTGATTATAAAACAAATATATGCAAATTATAAAATACTTGGAAAATACAGAAAAGTGCAAAGAAGAAAACAGGAGCATCCATAACCTACCCTACAGAGTGATCTTGTTAACATGGAGGTCGATGCCACACCAGTGTTTTCTGAGCATATAAACGTTCCATGGCTGAGATTGTACCATCTACACTGCATATATCTGTGTTCAATAGAATTCTAAGATAACCCCCAATGCCGTACGCCCTTGTTTAATCTCCTCTCCATGAATGTGGGGAGGAGGAACCTGTGAATATGATGGGATGGCACCCTCATGATTAGGTTCTGTTATTTGGCACAGTTAACTTCCAGAAAAGGAGAGTGATCCTCCTGGTCACCTGACCTGATCACGTGAGCCTGACCAAGGATGGGGCTTTACTGGGAGACAGACACGAATAATGAGAGGGTCTGAAGCAAAGGAAATCTTTCCTTGGTGGCTTTAAGGATAGAGAGGACCACATGGCAAGGAAGGCTAGAAACCTACCCAAGTTAAGAGCTGCCCCCACCAACATTCAGTAAGGAAACAGGGACCTTGGTCCTACCACCACAAGGAACCAAATTCTGTGCTTGAATGAGCATAAAAGAAGACATTCACTCCAGATGAGAGCACCACCTGGCCAACATAGTAATTTTAGTCCTTATGAAACCCTGAGCAGAAAACCCAGCTGGCCTGCTGGGATTTTGGACCGTCAGAACCTATAGAATCTATAGATCCTACAGAACCTATAGAACCATGAAATAATAAGTGGGTGGTGTTTTAAGTGGCTAAGTTTGTAGTAATTTGCTCTGCAAGCAATAGAAACCCAATAGAATGTTCTACTTTTCCATTCACATGAAACCTTTTCTCTTATTATTAACTAAAATTTCAATGACTACCTCTAATGTGGGTATGGGTCATAACTGATGTAACCGGCCTGTATTCTTGGGCATTTAGGTGCTGTCATCACAGGTGTTAAAGATTGGTTATTTAAAAAGTAAGTGTTTTCTTCTTGCTTTGGTTGTCTGTGTTTGTTTTGACTTCTATGCTCACATGAGAGGTGAACATCTCTTTTCCAGTATCTGCTGTGCTATACCTCTTCTTACAGAGAGAAAGAGAGAAAGAGGCAAGATATTCCTGAAGGCTTCACTCTGCTCCCAGATGGAGACTGAAACTTTGGAAGAGAGTATGATCCTTTGTGTTTCAAGAGTGAAGGCTCTTAGCAGCTGTAGGCTACACTGTCCAAGGAGATGGGTGAAGGTCCTAAGCTGTAGCTGTTGAAAAGAGGCTGGGTCCTCCCAAGACTAGATGAGAATGAAGGTTGGACTTTGACCCCGGATGGAACTATGGCCCCTCTCTGAGCCTGGTGCCCTGGGTGACCTCAGGGAAGGTCTGCTGTGTGATTGTCTCTGGGAAGGGGACCACCCACCATGGCCGGGGATGCTCTGCCAAGGTCCTTAAACCCAGCTCGAGGTTGAGGAATGGCGAACTCTCGCCACCAGTTAGCTAAGGCTAGCATCGGCTTCAACCAGATTTAATTCCACTTTGAAAAATCAAGAAATGTGGCTTTTTGTATCATTTGGGGACCATTTCCTGTTACATAAATAGCACTGTGATAAATAGTTCTACATAAATATGTATCTATATTCATTACTATTTTATTTGAATGCATTTCTAGAAATAGGTCAAAGGATATAAACATTTTAAGGTCCTATAAATTATCAAATTAGCAGGCTTTTAAATTTCTTAAGCTAAAATATATATGATACTAGATTTATCATAAATTCTCGCTTCAGCCCCTGCCTCCAACCACCCCAGTATAGTAACTACAAAAGATTCGAGGCCCACTTGGGCCAACCTGGGTTCTGCATACTTCTTCACGGAGAAAGGCAGTGTGCAGCCTACGTCGGGGCTGTCATAACAAAGTTTCACAAGCTGGGTGCCCTAAACAACATAAATGTATCATCTCACAATTCCAGAAGCAAGAAGTCCAAGATCAAGGTGTCAACAGGGTCCGTTCTTTCTGAGGGCTGTGCTGGAAGACTCTGTCCAGGCCTCCCTCCCAGCTTCTGGTGGTTTCCTAGGAATCGCTGGCATTCCTTGGCTTGTAAATAAATATAAATAAATGATGATCCTTTCTCTGTGTTATGTGGTCTTCCCTCTGGCCTAAATACCCCCTTTTTCTAGGGACATGGGCCCTATTGGATAAGGGCTCACCCTCATGACCTCATTTTTTAAAAAATTTTTTATTAATTTTTTATTTTTTAATTAACACATAATGTATTATTTGCCCTAGGGTACATGTCTGTGGATCCTCAGGCTTACACATTTCACAGCACTTACCATAGCACATACCCTCCTCAATGTCCATAACCCAGCCACCCTATCCCTACC
>CM052892.1:45715534-45783872 GCA_028534135.1 Potos flavus | reverse complement strand
TTTATGTGTCTGTTGGCCATTTGAATGTCCTCTTTGCAGAAATGTCTGTTCATATCTTCTGCCCATTTCTTGATCTGATTATTTGTTCTTTGGGTGTTGAGTTTGAGAAGTTCTTTATAGATTTTGGATACTAGCCCTTTATCATGACCTCATTTTAACTTGATCATCTGTAAAGACTCTATTTCCACATAAGGTCACATTCACAGGCACTGGGGGTTAGGACTTCAACGTACTAGTGGGGGGGGGGGGTTGGTGGGATGCATGGGTCCATCCATAATACCTTGGAAAGCCGTATACATTCTCTAAGGCTCTGTTTCTGGTCAATCAAGCAGGGATAACCCTCCCCCCCCCTTGTTGGGAGGATTACATTTATCTGACAAGTGGAAGGCTAGACAGATGACAGACAGAACACCTTCCCCCTGCCTGGCATGTGATAGTTGCTCAATAAATACCAGTGAAGTGATCAGCTAAAATCTTTGCTAGTATTACTTCATGTGGATACACAGAAACCCACGCTCGGCTGGGTGGAGATTTAGGTCTGTGTGGCCTCCATGGTGCCCCTGTCTTCTTTTCAAATGTCTTGTGCCTTTGCCTTGTCTAGTCCTTGCAGGCTGGTTGCAAGCCAGACGTAGCCCTCACCTCTCCCACAAAGCCTGCTTTGGAGATTTGGTGCCTGTCTTCTGCTGCTAGTTCATTGTTGGAAAAGTGCTGACACCTCTCTTTATCCATGGTGCCAGGACTCTGTGCCAAAGCTGCCCACGTGAGCGAGATGTTCCCTGCACGCCAGGGTTTCAGAAGGTGAACCTGGCACCAACCACACATAGAGAGGCCCTTGTGATACACACACACACACATGCGTGCAAGCGCGCGCACGCACTTGTGCCAGAGACCAGAGACCCCAATCAGCACTTAGAGCAACTTTTAAAAGGAATAAAAATTGCCTGATCTCTTTGATGATATTCAAAGATCTTTTTTAATATATGAGAAAGACATTCTACATTCTGAACACATCTGGCGTCACCAGCTCTTCCCCCCAAACTCCCCTCTCCTACCCCGCTGCCCACTAAACCCTCTTAATTCCATAATTTAGAAGGTCTTAATACACAGAAGGATCTCACCGTGGCATAATTGGGTATCTTGCGTCTCCCAAGTTGGATTGCATGCCCCACCTCAGCCTGGAAACTTTTTCACGGAGTCGGACAAGGAAAGGTTTGAGGCGCTGGGAGCCCGGTGAGGGGGTGGGGTGCGGGAAGGGACAAGGACAGTGTCTGCTTGCTCAGGCACCTTGGATAGGAGAGCTGAGCTGCCTGCAGGAAAATGTTTGCTATTCATTTTGCCCTGACACTCCAGGAGAGGAGCACAATTTCTTTTGTGATTGGAGGTAATGTAATCTACAGGAAAATCAATGTGGGCTGACAGGAGAATCGCCCAGCTGATCTGCAGACCAGAGACCCTGAATCACACAGGCTGCCGGCGGCGGCGCTTTGGCAAGGGACTTCCTGCCGCCTCTGGGAGGAAAGGGTCTCTGAAAACTAACACGCTGGGGTGCTCCTGACTCTTCTGAAGCCTGTCCATGCGATGCGGGGCTGCTAGGAATTGAGGGACAAAGTACTCAATGAGGTGAGGGGGCTGGGGGCCACAGCACGCCCCACCGGGTTCCGGAGAGGAGAGAGAGACAGAGATCCTGAGACTGGAAGCTGGAGACAGAGACAGACAGACAGACAGACACACACATATATGCACGGACCTCAATTTTAGATCATCTACATAAGCCTCTATCACTTTACCACTTTTTAAATTAAAAAATTCAGACCATGCACCCCAAAACACGCATCACCGCTGGTGATCAGGAAAGAACATGTTATTAAAAAAATAAATAAGAGAGACTTAACAAAAAAATCACTCTCGCCACCCCAAAAAATGCGCGCACATCTGCTGGACCCCTCCGCCGGCCTGGTTGAGCTGATGTCAGCACGGCAGCTTCTGCGGCAACAGCAGCAAAGTTAGCAGGTGTCACCCCAATATGGCTGTGAACTGCGTCCTCTGATTCACAGGCATAAATCAGGGTAATAGGCCCGGGCTGTCCCCTCCCCACCTGCCCCCTTTACCTGAGCCAAGGCCATGGACAGCCCCTGGCCTCTGGAGTTTGCTTGATGACACGACCAGTTGCCCCCCACCCCCAACTCCCCGCCGGGAGTACTTTTCTGGAATCTGTTTAACCTCTCCATATCGTCAAAATACCCCTGTAGTCTCTTGGACGAAGCATGTTGAAAACCTTATTTGGGGAAGTAATGGGTTAAGAACCATAACTGAGAGCGAGCGAGCCCGGGGAGGGCAGGCCCATGGTGCCCATCAGTAACTAGGGGAAGTTCAAGGAATCAGGAGGCGCTGCGTGGCCCAGAATGGGATGGAACCCTGCCTCCCCCATTTCTCCTGTCTGGAATGTGGAGTGGGCCTCTTGTGCCCACCCCAACCCCCCCACCTCCCCCACCCCCGCTAACTTCCTGGCAAAGGCGTCCGACTTCACCTACTATGTTCCTGGCAGAGACTTTTAAGGCCAAAGAGGCGGCAGCCTGGAGCACGTTCTTTTCAAAGATTTGGGGGGCAATTCCAGCCCTGAATTGGCTCCTCTTCCCTTTCCGCCTGCACCGTCCCTGCCCTGCAAGGAGCTGACAAGGGCTCTGGACAGCGGGACAGCAGGATCCAATAAATCTGAGGCCTGTCTAGGTGCTTCATTTATCAAGAGGCCTAATTTACCCAGGCCCTTTAGACTAATTGCAGATTTGCAAAAACTGCTGAGAGTGTAGAACCGAGTATTGTGAGTGTCCCTTGCCATATTTCTGCTAATGTGTTTCATCTGGAGTACATAAAGAGGCAGGGATGCTGATTTTAGACACAGCACTTTGGGGCTAATCCAGCTAAATGATTAGCCCTAAAATTCTGCAGTGATGTCATTTTCCCTACAGTGCTCTGCCAGTCGGCTTGTTTGCTTTATAGTGAGAAATATGTACTCGCAGACCCAGGCTAGTTGTCTCGGCATCGCAGGAAAATCTGCCCTCAGTGGTTTATTTGGGGCAACAACACCAGCCCGCACATCAGTCTCTGGGTCTCTTCTCAAGATGACAGGAGCTGCCGGCGAGACCACAATAATGGGAAAAAGCAACTTCTTAAAGGGACTCTCGGATAAACTTTGCTCTCCTCCCCCACCCCAGGCACGTCCGTGAGCAGGTTCTGCCTACTGGGGAAGCCGTCCAGGTTCTGGGTCCGAGCAGCACAGGTGTGGTTAAGACGTGTGAGTCTCAGCTCTGCCTCCAGCTGTGTGGCACACGCCAGTCCCATGGCCTCTCTGAGCCTGTTTCCTCTTCTACAAAACAAATAGGAACACTTGCCTTGTCCAATGGGGCAGGACAGTGAAATGCAAAGGACAGAACTTGTGTGCAAGGGCCACGCTTTGGCAGCCCTGATGGCAGCAATGAACATGGAGCTTTGCCATGAGACAGCTCAAGATCCAGCTCCATCTCTCCCAAGCTCTGAGACCCAGCTTACTCATTCCGTCTGCACTTCGGGCTCCTCCTGCTTTACACATGGACAATAAAAGTGGCCTCACAGGGTTATCGGACTTAGCATTCACCACCCAGCATCCAGCCCCGTGCTCCACGTGTTGGAGCTGCTTGATGTAGAGTAACTCTGCTTTGGGTTTATGCACTTCCCCAACACTGGGTCTAGAGATGCGTTTCAGAAAGAACTGGGCTGTAGATGATGGGTTTTTGATACCTTTTGCACCCTGGAATGTTATTTTCCCAATAAATGCAAATAAGTGCATTTGGCACAATCTCAGGGTTTAAAGATATAAGTTCCTAAGGTCATTTAGACTCTCTGGAGGTCTTTGATACATTCTAGAAGAGGTGTAGAACTATCTCCTTTCACATGTAGCCAAAGGCTTCTCAGATTCCAAAGTGCGTATCCTACTTAATATTTACAATAAACATTAATTGAGTGCTTAGTATATGCCAGGCATTGTCACATAAGTACTTTATATACAACCACTGTTCGATCTTAACTACAGGTCTCCAAGGCAGGCACTGTTATTATGTCTGTGTTACCGAAGAGGAAGATCTTTGCAAGATTAAAGGCTTTACCCCAAATTGCACAGCTGGTGAGGGGCAGAGCAGAAACTCAAATCTTGGTCGGGCCGCCCCAAAGCTGGGGCTGGATCCAGGACACTGCACAGAGGCAAAACCACAGAGAGGAAAACCTGCAAACACAGACAACAACCCAGCAGTGGTTTACGGCATGCCAGGTGCTGTGCTGGGTGCCATCAACCCAGTCCCTGTCATCTTCCCAGCACTGCTGCAAAGCAGGAAGTGATATTGATCTCCTGCTGCCAGTGAGGGAGGGAATGCTTGTGTAATTCCCCCAAATCACTGGGCTTGAACATGGAGAAGCTGGGAGCGGAAGACAAGGCCAATTGCCTCTAGGGGCAGCCTCTTAATCTGTGTGCTACGCTGAGAGGGAGACGAGCCCTTCAAACGGGTTCATAAAGCAGACGTCCATGATGGAATGGCTGGGCCCATAATCTTTAGATACTGGGTGTGGTTCCGTTGTGAGTGCGATTTTCGAAACTAGGCAGGAATAAATGAGGCTAGGTCTTAGACACCTTCACAAGGTCCCTTGCTTGCCTAAAAACTCTACTACATGACCCTCTAGCCTAGAGAATTATTAACTAACGGATGAAGAGAAGCTGAGGGCAGAGCACTCCTCTCTGTCCTGAGTTGCTGGGTGTTAAGCCATCTTATTAATTTGGCCTGCCTGGTGGAAGTGTTTGTCCTGATGGATCAAAGCTTGAGCTGAGACACAGCACCCAAAGCTAGGGAGGCAACATTTGTCTTGCATCTCCCATCTCTGATTAAGAAGCTGGGGGCACCGGCCAAATTGTATGATGGATTCCTCACACATCGTACCATAAATCCCCCCCCCCCACTCCGGAGGGCCAGGCGCCATGGTCCCTCCTGTGTCAGCACACTAGCACACAGCCTCAGAACCATAACGTAGTGTTCTAGGGGGAGGCTGAAATTAATGAAACTCTGGCTGACATTTTGAGCACGCACACACATATCTCAAGATTATCCCACAAGTATATTTCTTGCAGAGAGAGTAGTTTTTCCATATTAAAAGATGGCATTAACTTTCAATAATCCATCACTTGCTTTAATTCTTTCCACCTGTAAATATTTCAGATGAAAATATCACATTGGCTATGCCTCTGTCTCACAAATGTGGCTTATATCTGGATTTCGGGGAGATGATAAGTTGAACTTTGTCACTTGGAAATACCCATCAAAACCAGAGTCAGGGGCACCTGGGTGGCTCAATTAATTGGCTAAGTGTCCGACTCTTGGTTTCGGCTCATGTCATGATCTCGAAGTTGTGGGATTGAGCCCCACATTGGGCTCTGCGCTCAGCATGGAGTCTGCTTCAGATTCCCTCTCCCTTCTGCTCTCTCTCTCTAATAATAAATAAAAGTAAAATTTTTGAAAAAAAAAAAAAACTAGAATCAGTGGGTGCTGGTGTAAGGAACATGGAATTTGGGCTCCACAAATTTGGGCTCAAATACCAGCTTTTTTATTACCATCCCAGGAACTTTTAGAAAGTTGCTTGGCAGGTCAGCCCCTGTACGTGTGGAGTTTCTGCCCTGCAAAAAAGAGCTTTGTGCAATTAGTCTGTCTAAAGGGGCTGCATTTTTGTAATTCATCTGCCTGAATTTATTTTTTTTTATTTTATTTATTTTAGAGAGACAGAGAGAGCGAATGCAAGCAGAGAGAAGGGCGGAGGGAGAGGGAGAAGGAGAGAGAATCCCAAGCAGACTCCACGCTGAGCACAGAGCCCAACGCTGAGATCCCTGGACCCTGAGATCATGACCTGAGCCAAAATCAACAGTCAGACACTTAACCAATTGAGCCAGCCAGGCACCCCCTGAATTTAAATATGTACACCAACGTAAGCACGAGTCACAGCCCTGTTTTCTGTCTTCTTCAAGGCTCATTAGCCTCTTCCATAAAATCAAGAGCATACCTTCTTTTCTGGGTCCTGAGCTTGAGAGATGCTGTGTATATAAGCACAGTCTCATACTCCCCTCTTGGAAAGGAGACCCAGTGCAGTCACTGTAGCTAGTCAAGGCTCTCGAACCAGGGTTGCAAAATGGCAGCCTGTGGGCAGGAACCATTCCACATACATGTTTTATTTGGCTCATGCAGGATTTTAAAAGCTTCTGAGCCAACCTTTAAAAACTGTAAAAATCAGAAGGTTAAAAAACTTTTAGAAATCAGAAGGCTTTCCCATAAAAGCTGTACTTCTCATTCCTCCTAATGAATCAGAATGTCTGGGAAGAACTCAAAATCACGACCCTCCTGATGAATCAGAATGTCCCAGAGAGGACTAGCCAGCAAGACCTGGGAATGGGGCTTCCTCCAGACAGGCAAGCTCACTGCCGGCCCCACGGTCCCCAGCTCTCAGATGTCCTGTAGCCACACCAGCCACCTCATTCCTGTACATTCAGTTCTGGCTCCTGTGGCCATCACCATTTGAACTTGCTTCTCCAAGTGTGGCCTGTGGGCCAGCAGCACCTGGGAGTGTGTTCGAGAAGCAGAACCTTGGGCCCTAGTTCAGACCTACGAAGTCAGGATCCACAAGCGATCTACACCCACATTAAGGCTTGAGAAACCCGGGTCTGGGATGGGAGTGGCAATCTATGGCCAGCAAGCCAAATCCAGCCAGCTGCCTGGTTTTGTAAATTACATTTTCTTGGAACATGGCCATGCCCGTTTATGTGTTGTCTATGGCTGCCCTCACTTACAATGGCAGAGTTAAGTAGTTGGACAGACCCTCAAAACCTGAAATATTTACTATCTGACTCTTTATAGGAAAAGTGTGCTGAGTCCTGATCTAGAAGAATGCTTTAAAAAATATTTTGTTATGGGTTCCAGTTGGACATTCCATGTGCTATGGACTCCACAAAGGGAATAAGCATGCAGGGGTATTTCTTCATGTAAAGATACCAGTTTCAGCTTTCCCAGTTTCTTCTTTATAGGGGGTTCTCACTTCTCAGCCCTCGAGGGCCCACAAAGCCACATCCCTGACGTTGGCAGAGGGCCCTCTTCTGTTTGGACACCCCACCTCCCGTCTGCCTCTCACCCAGCCTCCCAGGCATTTACTCGCTTTCTCCCTACTTTCCCAGGACTCCTCCTCTTCCTTCCCTGCTTGTTACTCCTTCAGCTTGCTCAGGTGTCTTCTTGGATGATCTTAGATCGTCTGGGGCAGCCAGAAGGTGGAGGACAGCCTGGTCTTTCAGCGCATAACCTGCAAGACAAGCGGGACTCCCATCTTGCCCAGATTCATGGCGCTTCTTCTTTACTGGTACGTTGCTGAAGGAGGGTTTGTCTCCTGTCATCCCAGACTTACGTGTAGAGACCCCTGGGGAGGCAGAAAGGCAGAACCAGAAGAAACCATCATGCAGCCTAAATAAACCCAAGGGCAAGACACGCCCGTAATGAGACCTAGTGGGTCCGCTTCACATGAAGGCATTTTGTTGTACTTCTTTCCTTATCCGGAGGCAGAAAACTGCGAAATACTACAAAGCGAAGTCATTTTTGAGCCAAAAAAGTGTCTAGAGCCACACACAATTTCCATATGGGGGTCTGATGAATTTTCAACTGACCAGTCGACAGAGACCCTTCATCTTCAAAGTGGAATTCAGCATTTCAGAAGGTGTGCCAGCCAGTAAGGTGTTTGCCACATGGGGTGTCCACGGGGATTGGAAACTTCAGGTGGGCCCCAGAACTTACACAGAGTATCTGGAGGATCAGGCAGAGTCCAAAACCTTCCCTCGAAGATGAGAAGACCACCCCCCCCCGCCCCCCGCAGGACATCACATAGGTATTTCAGGTCCAAGCTGGAGGCAGGACCCATGTGTACCTTTCCACCCCATGACACTGCCCTTTGCCTGTTCAAATGTGACCCCATCAGGGAAGGACTTTCAGAGATCATTGTGCAAATTCTTTATACTTTTGAACTGGTGAAGGGTTTCACAGCCTATTCTCCATCTCCGCCAGGCAAGATCCTTGGGCAGAACTGAAATTCCTCTTGCCATGCTCTCTGCCTTCCATTCATTCTGTCTTTCCTGAAGAAGCACTGGTTGCCATTCTGTCTTTAATAATCTTTTTGTCCCAGAGGGTGGCTTCTCAACCCCTCAGACATTTCTCCTGCAAGTTAATAATTGCAATTCCTTTCTTCTTTCCCCATTAGTCCTGTTTACCAACTCAAAATCACAATCCTCAAAATTCCAAATTCCCTGCATCCCTACAAACTGCCCTCCTATTGTAAAAATTGTATAAAAATGAATCGAGTAAACACATGAATAGGGCAGCCGTGGAGGATAAAATTCCATCACATCAGAGATGTTGCCCAGATCTCTACAGAAGGAGTGTTCGAAAGTATAGTCTAGAGCTGGCATTTTCCCATTTGTTTGTTGTTTTGGAGTTAGGGATGAGGAGGATGGTTGACAAAGACTTACTAAGAAATACCAGTGGTAAGATTCATAACAATGGTATTAGATGTTTATGATCTACAAGGCTCTGGACTAAGGTTTATACATATTATTTCACTCGGTCCTCGTAATGCTCCTGGGAGAAAGCACCATCATCATGCCTGAATCCCAAACAAGGAAACTGAAGCCCAGAGAGGTTAAGCAACAGACTCAGAGCCTCTTCTAGTAATACTAGGCGATCTCCCAAAAATGTTCCCATCCTGGTACACAAGGATATAGCATTTCCGCCAGATACAAGAGAAACCAAGAAGCCTGTTCAGGGAAGGGGCAATGGCTTTATTCCCCATTGGACGCCTAGCACCTAACAGAGTACCTGGCACACAGGAGGTGCTCAGTAAATATTTGTGGGATAAATGGATAAGTAAATTTCATTGCCGGCTTTGAACATGATGTCAGGGCTCAGTGGATACCTTGAACTTGAACCCAGATGATCACATTTACTCACAAGAACATCACTGACTCATGAAGGAGTGATCTGTCCTGGCTGAGCAGCAGAACCACCAAAGCGCTGTAAAAGGACAGCTTCTCTGGGCTCATCTTGGACCTCCTGAAATGGAATCTTCCAGGGCAGCCTGAGAATCTGTACTTGTTACCAAACCTCTCTATGTGATCTTCATGCAAAAGTGACTTGGGGATTCCTTCATCCCTGCCTTGAGACCAAGGAAGGGGAACTTTATAGAACACATACATAAGTGTTCCTGCCCTCTGGCTACTGATTGGGTCCAGCCATGAGGAGGCACCAGCAGAAGATCGATGTGAAAGGGAGTGAAGTGGAGTATTAATGCCCCAGCTCCCTTCTGACCAAGCCCCAGGGCGCCATGGCCATTTCTTCTACCAAAGTCCACAGCTCATCAGGCAGCCCTCTGTCAACAGCAGCTCTCTCCCCGGGTTCAATCAGGGCTCCTTCCCTCACCCCTGCAGTCCTTCAGGTTCTCTCTTGTTATTAGCCTACTACCCCCTCCGCACCCCTTCTAGATTCCTCTTAGCCCTGCCCACATGGCTGAAAATAGTCCATCACTAACCTCTTTTCCATATCCGTCTTAAATGTGCTGTCTACTCCCTACTGGGACTCTGACTGGCACTCCATCTGTGAAGTTAGATTACATACACACACACGCATATGGGACATGGTATAACAGGGGCCACCATGGGTTCCTTTCTAGGGAGTTTGCTTATGGGACCATACCAACTAAGGCCATTCTTTATCCTACTGCTTGGACCCAGAGGCTAACAGTTTGCAAGGTCTTCCCGGGCTCCAACTGTGACAGCGCAGATAGGATTTGTCATATTTTGTTCAAAATAAGAAGGAAATCCTAATACTACCTTTTGGAGTATCGATCTTTACCATCACATGCCTAACTTTAAAACCGTATTAAAACAAAAACCATTCCCTTCGGAGGCTTCTATGTCCAGATTATTGAAAAGTCAATCTGTTCGAGGTAGCTCTCGTCACTCACTCACTGCATCTTGGAAGGTTGGGGTGGTGGGTGAAAGAAATATATGAGCCTTATGGGAATGAGGTCAGGGAGAAAGGGCCAGAATTCCCTCCAGGAGATGAAAATCAGGCTTCAATCACTTTCCCAAAAACCTCAAAGTGAGAACTAGTCAAAGCCCCAGGCTTTGCCCGCTTTCTGCCCAAGCCTAGTAAATCAGCCTGTTCACATCCCACCCAGACCAGCATCTGCTGAAACAGTCTCAGGCCCTAAGGAAACCCAGGCTGAGAAGGCTCCCTCCAAACCCAGTCTAGAGTTTATGAACCCTGGCCAACCTCTCCCAAGCGCTTGGCCCAACACACGGGTCTGGGCCTGGTTTAGGGTTTCAGAGTGGCAGTTTCAAAGCCGTCTCATTATTACTGATGACCAGGGCTTGCTGAGAGCAATAGTGTTTTATAGCCCACTGAGTAGAGGGCCCCAGGAGCTGTGGGGGATTGGCTGCCTCTGAACTTGTGCAAGGCACCAATCGCAGAGGGGGTGGAGGCCACATGCTTGGCTGAAGCTGCCCTAAGTGAAGGTTGCAAAAGCAGACAACCAACTCCTACACTCTCACAGAGCGGCCATATCCAGGTGTGGCCTGGGTCCTCATCTAAAAGCACAAGGAAACTGTAGGCAACAGCTGAAAATGTGAGGGCAGGTTTCAGTCCCTCAGGACATTATCAGATGCCCTTAGGATTACTGTTGTCCCAAATCAGAGATACGTTTTGACTCATTTCCTGGGCCATCTTGGTCTGATTGAGGCCTGAACGCTCATTCTTTACCAAAGCTGATCTCTTGACTATCATCATACATTCCTTGACTTTCTGGCCCACAGAAGTGCTGAGAATAATTAGAGTTCAGGTTCAGGGAATCAAAGGAATAACATTTACTGAGGTACCAGTTTTTATCCTTGAGTTGCACGTTTAATCTCCATAGCAATCCTGGGAAGTGGCAGTTTTAATTATTCTTATGGCTACAAAGGCTAACACTGCGAGTTTTAGGCAAAGCCGCACAGCCAGAAAGGAGAGGCCAGGTTTGTCTGACCCAGAGTCAGGGCCAACCCCCCCTGCCTTCTTGTGTTGGATGACGACAGGGAGGCTTCCCCATAGCCTGCCTCAGTTTTATATTCTGCTTTTTCTTTGCAAGATACAGGAAATGACAAAAGAATAAGTAAAATCTATATACAATCTCACCAGTTTTTAAATTACAAATAAATGAGAATGTGAAAGTCCTGCTTCTGTAATCCCAACCTCTCGTTAGCAGTTGGGCAGCCTTGGGTGGCAAGGAAGAGCACACACATGGCTCCTGTTGATGTAGGCAGTAGGACACTGATTATCTTAAGGAATATGAAGTCCCAAGGCAGCATGGATCCAAAATTGGTTAACTCAGCAACTCCCGACATCAACCACAACCCAGGTTCCTTCCATCTTTCCACTC
The DNA here is from genome assembly GCA_028534135.1 of Potos flavus. Taxonomy (NCBI): domain Eukaryota; kingdom Metazoa; phylum Chordata; class Mammalia; order Carnivora; family Procyonidae; genus Potos; species Potos flavus. The sequence continues at coordinate 45,772,361 of CM052892.1, read as the reverse complement.
TGCCATCCTCTGGGTATGCACTTGATCGTTGGGTTCTAATACCTCACGGTTCCAAAATGGCCACCAAGATTCCACTGTCCCACTGAGAAAGGGCAATGCACGCAGAAGACTATCTTTTAAGAACAGAGAAACCTTTCCCAGAATTCTTTCAGTGGATTCCCCCATCAACTCTCATTGGCCAAAACCAAGTCATATGACCACTCTTAACCAATCACCAGAAGAGGAACGGAAGTACGGGAATTGGCATAGACTAGTCAGCATTGGTCACAGAACTGGGAATGTCGTGTTTTTGTTGTTGGCTCCCCCCGCCCTCCCCACAGGGTGGATGCCTGGATAAAGTTGGGATTCTGTTAGAAAGTAAGGTGGGCAACCAATAATGACTGCCACACCCACACACTAACATGAATCCGTATACACACAGCCAACCATGGGTTATTCCTATTATTGGTGTGTGTATATGTTGCTACTTTTTATATTGAAAGTAATCTGGTATTTTTTACTAAGTGTTTTTCATGCTAGAACATACAGATTTAATCCAGGTCTCCCCTGTAAGCATATAGCATTCACGGAGAGCTATACCCATCTTTATCTAACCATTCGGCTCTTCATAGACTTCTAGGTCATTTCTGATTTGTGGTATTATCAACGTGGCTTTGACCAAACAGCGTTGTACCTGCATTTTGAACATCGTATGCTATTATTTCTAGATGATAGCTTCTTAGAGTAAGCACTTAAAAAAATTTTTTTTCACAGATTGTATCCATTTACACTTGCCTCAGTGCTCTAATATTAGAGTGCCTGACTGTCCACACCCTCGCCAGCGATTAAAATTGTCCTTTGGAATATTGTCAACACAACAGGTTAAAAAATGGTTTTCCTTTGTTTTCAACGAAAACAGCATGAAATAGGCTGGAGCACTCTGAGAACTCCAAGTTCAGTGTGGCTAACCCACAGGGAGGGGCCCCAGAGGAGGGCAAATGGGTTGGGAGTGGAGGGTGTGAGTAACGAAATAGAAGGAAGAAAACCAGTTAGCAAACTTTGTAGTAATCCAGGGGAGACCCAGTGAGGACCCAAACTAAAGCAGGCCAGTGAGGAAGGCGAGGCAGGCTGGCCAGGGGGACTGTTAATGAAGTAACCTTGACAGTATCGGGGTACAAGTTACCCAAGGGGGCTAGCCCTTCTTTCCCAGAACTCCAGGGACATGCAAATGAGAGCTGCTGGAGGTTGTGTCTACATAGGTGACAAGGTTTTGCTCTGAGCAACACTCTCTATCCCAGTAGCAACTTTACAGGACACTTTGTTCTTTTATGAGGTGTTTTCTCTGAGGAAAAGAAGTCATTTATTTTGTGTATGGAGAGAGGAATGAGTGTTCACAGTCGGGTCCCCCGCAGGGGCTCGCTTGCCACAGAGCTGCCTCCTACAGTCAGACCCCCAGGCTCCCGCTACTGGAGGTGTGAAAAATGCCTCATGGTGGCAGGGAAGGCAATGCAGAACTTGAAGTCAGACAGGAGATCTCAGAATCCATGCTTCTGTAAATTCCTTCTTTGGTAGGAAAAGTGGCTCGGGATTTTGAGCCCGATGTGTGCTTTCCCAGCATTGCTACTGGTACGTTGCCGAAGGCGAAGGGCCCATGGCTGAGTGGCTGGTCTGAAGGCACTCCCCTATAACTCCTCCACCCCAACCAACAGCAAGGACACCAAGAGGGCTCCCTAGCACACAGCCTCGGGGAGGGGTGGGGAGCATGCTTCGGCTTCACCGTGAGCAGAAACATGTTGTTTTCAGAGCAGCAAACATTTCTTCTCTCTGTTATTTCAAATCGCAAATGTTAACATTCCACCCTCGAAAAATGAGTGAAAATGTCTCCCAGCGTAGGATCATCCATCATTACAAATGAACAAAAAAGGGATAGGGCTGGGTATTAACAAGTTTATTTTGTCCATTTTTATTTGGTTATGAATGTTTAATTCAAAGAGCAATTCACCATTATAACCATTTCAAATAATCCATTAAATTTTTCTAGGCACTGAGATCACTAAGTATTTTTTTAAAAGTAAATTCATTCTTGACTGCCATTAAAATTGCGTTGGTAGCACTCTGATCATATATTCCATTCATTCGATGTGCTTCTCCAAGATGTTTTTCAACAAGTGCCTAATGTCAAGGTTGTCTGCTTTCTGTCCTGCTTCTAAATGTTAAAATACACTAACATTTGTTTAAAGTAACCATAATGAGGGCATAGACAATCAGGTTTACCTTGCTTTATGTGGTACACAGACTCCTAAAATGTTGCGTCTAAGTGGCATTTTGTAAATTGTCTCATATTTTATGTTCTTTTAGACAATAAAAAAAAATCAATACTAAACTTGTATGTATAAATTGAGATTCTCCATGCCAAGTTTGCCTAAACTGAGGTAGACCCAAGAATCCTCATTTGAATTAGGTAAAGACTGAATGTACATACCTTTATGCATTCATTCAACACATATTTATTGAGTACCTACTGTGTGCCAGACATGGCTCTAAGAAGCTGGAAATTCGATAGTAAACAAACCAAAATGATATTCCAGTGGGACAATCAGACTAGACAAATAAATAATTACGTGATACGATTTCAGGTGGCAAAAAATGCTATAAAGATAAATAATGCAGGAAAAGGAGGTCAAGAACAGTGGTAAAGAATGTATTTTAGATGTATTCACTTTCTATTGCTCCATAACAAATTACCACAAACTTAGTGGCTTAAAGCAACACAAATGTATTATCTCACATTTTCCATGGTTGGGAATCATGGCATGGGTTCTTCGTGTAAATCTCACAAGGTTGTAGTCAAAGGGTCACCCAGGGCTGAGTCGCATCTGAGGCGAGGGTCCTCTTCCAAGATCATGTGTTTGTTGGCAGAATTCAGTTCTTTACAGCTGTAGAACTCATGGAGGCAGAAGGAGTATATCTGTTACTGCTTAGTCCTCTTCTAAGGGCTCTTCTCGTGAGGTCAGCCTCACTCAGATAGTCTTTGTTTGATTAACTCAAAGCCAAGTGATTAGTAACTTAATTATGGCCGTCCTATCCCATTAAATTTCAGGTTCTACCTGCACAAGGACATTACACCAGGGGGCAGAGATCATGGGGGCTATCTTAGAATTTTGCCTACTACAGACAGAGTGGTCAGAGAATGACTTTCCATGGAGGTTACATTTGAACAAAGACCTGAGGAAAAAAATCAGAGATTGAACTATATAAAGGTCTGCGACAAAAGCACACCAGCTTATGCAAAGGCCCTGTGGCCAGAATTGGTATATTCAATGAATATAAGAAGGCCAGTGGAGTTGGAGCCTAATGAATGAGGGGAAACATGGTATGAGGTGAGATCAGAGAGGAAGACAATCTACAGATCATGAAAAGCCTTGTGGGTCATGGTGAAGCATATGGAGACCTGTGGGTAGAGAGCGATATGATCTAATTTCTATTTTAATTGCCCTTGCTGATTCCTATGTGAAGAAAGAACTGTAGAATGGAAGCAGAGAGACTATGGCTGAGGTGTAGGTACAACATATAGGTGTTTGAAGTCGGGTGGCAGGCCCTGAGTTGGTGAAAATGAATTCACAATGGGTTTTAGAGGTAGAGTGAATTAGATACACTTACAATGTAATGATTTAAAAGCATACACTCTGGATCCAAACTTCCTGGTTTCGAATCCTTGCTCTGCCACACACTAGCCATGGGAGCTTGGGCAAATTACTTAACTTCTCTCCATTTTAGTGTCCTCATCTGAAAAATGGGACTTCCAACAGCACCTACCTCATTGTGCTTTGTGAGCATTCAGTGAAATGGTCTTGGATACAGAATAATTGGCGTATAAATAAATTGACTTATAATTGACACCATTTGTGGATACATCAATGATGACTGTTATATTTATTGATGATGGATTAAATGTGAAGTTTGAGGGGAAAAGAGAAATTGAGGACATGTTTAAGGCCTTTGCCCTGAGTAGCTGGGAGAACAGTGGAATGGAGGAAGACTAGCGGATGCTCCAGCATCAGCTTTTCCAATATGGTAGCTCTTAGAATATAGTTATATGAGGCATGCATTTGCCACTGGATAGCTGTGAGAGCTTGCTTAAGTAATTTGACCTCTGTGAACCTCAGTCTCCTCATCTGAGAAAAAAAATGGGATTAGTAATACCCATCTTAGAGGTTAGAATGAGGTAATGCCTATGGGAATCCCCAGCACACAGTAGGGCAGCAGGAAATGTGAGGATTTCTTGTCTCTGCAAAGCAGAGGGCAGAAGAATGACATAAAATCTGTCTCCTTTATACTCAGTTAGCCCGAGGAGAATTCTGCTGTCACTTAAAACAGCCTGAGATAGCCACAGGGACTGTCACCGGAAAGCTGCTAAGTGGAATGGCTTTGGCTTGCACTGTCCACCGGGCTAGCTGGGATTCTAGCTTCCACCTGACTGAAAGCAGAAGTAAGTGACTCCCTCACCCTGGGGTGGTGGGAAGGAGCGCTGGCCTCTTGATCACCCCAGGACATGGCCAGCTGTGCTGGAACCCTTCCAAATATGTGCCAACTCACACTCTGACACACTCTAGAAAACAACTGGGGCTGAAGAATTAAGAATACTCTCTCTCTCTCTCTCTGCCATCCTAGTCTAGTAATTCCTAATTCTTGAGGTAAAGCATTCATTTCTCCTCACTAGCTTTGTAGTTATCGCAGAACATAAGAATAGGAAAGGACCCTGGATTTACTGTCTAGATAGCTCCCACGGCTCCTTCAGCATCTCAGCACCCCGAGACCAGCTCCCCAGAAGGGACACCTGCCCCAGCCCCCCAGACTGTGTCAGGACTTCTTCCTGTGTGTTCTCAGGGCTCCCTACAATGTGTCTTCATGGTCACAGTGCGTAATTATTGCTCAAACTGAGATCTGTGTCCCCTCCCATGGTGTGACTTCTGTGGGGACAGAGGTGACAGCAGTTTCACTCACCACCATGTCACTAGCACCTCATGGAGACAGTTAGCTGGAGCAACTCAGCACCCAGTATTCAGCACTGACTGCTTGCCAGGGTCAGTGCAAGCCGCTGGGAATATGGTGGTTTGCAAAATACAGCCATTGTCTTTAATGGGCGTATAGCCAGTGCAACTGTTAACCCTCTCATCAGTGATCAGCTGGGATGGGCTATTGGAGGAAGGGATCATGTTCGCATGTGGTGTGTACGTTATATCGGACATTTGAGAAGTTTTAAGGAAGCGCAAGGAGCAGGGAATCAGATGGTTATTCCTGGGAGCTATTGACACATCGCATTCCAGCAAAAATCCTCTTAAACTTGTTGCTGTGAATGCCTCCTAGTCTCGTTAGGCTTCCAGAGACAAGAAAGCTACAGACAAGAAAAGCAGTCCCCATCCCTTCGGGAGTAAATGACTGATCAGGGGAACTTAGGGCTGCTGTCCCATAATGGGGCAGGGAGGAAAATGCTTGCGCTGGGACATCCCCTACCCAGCCGTGATGGTAAATAGGTAATCTTGGCAACCACAGCCTGAAAAGGGCATGACGACTGGGAGCTCATGCCTGGCAGGTGGCTCAGCAGAGGGACTAGCCGGGGATGAAGGGCAGTAGGGGAGGAAGATGATGGTAGTTGCAGCTATTAGGGCAACGAGGTTTGTTTCACTAATCTTCCTCTTAAAAGCTTCCTTGGGAAAAGAGAGCAGCCAGAATCCTCATGAGCTCTTTGTTCCCAGGTGCGGTGAATGCGATTCACAGAGCGCGTGGATTTGAACGACACGAGGGGGTAGAGAGTAGCAGATTCTGCAAAGTGCCACCCAGATCCCCCTTTCAGAGCCGAGACTCTTGTTTACCAGCTGCCAGGAATGACGCCTGATGATGGCTCACAGGGTCCTTCCCAGGGAACTATGCTTGGCCAAAAGGAGTTGGCTCGCCCCAAATTATACCCCTTCCGCAGGGAAGCCTCTCATCCACAACGGGGCCCCTCCTTCCTGCTTCATTTTGGGGCATCTCCGAGAGGTCACTCCAGCTTCAGAGCATCCTGAGAACCTAACGGAGTCCTCTTTGGCAGTTATGTTGTAGCTCATCTCCTCCCTCTGCCCAGTCCCAACCACCCTCATTCCTTACTGGCATTGTTCCTGGGCATTTCCTAAGAAACTCCTGGCATGCGATGCTCCATCCATTGGGCTAGCTGATGTTGCTTGAGCGTTTTCTGTATTCTGGGCTTGGGCTACCCAATATGATATTCTCGAGCCACTTGGGGCCTCTGAACACCTGAAATGTGTGCTCTAAGTGTAAAATACACACCAGATTTTGAAGACGTCGTAAGCAAAACGAATGCAAAATATATGGTCAATAACTTCTTATATTGATGACATCTTGACATGATGATATTCAGGGTAGTTTGAGTGAAAGAGAATATATTATCTAATTTTTTCCCCTCTTTCTTTTTACTGTTTTTTAAGGGGGCTAGCTAGTAGAAAATGTAAAAGTTCATGACACTTGCCTTTTGACTCACAACACGTTTGTTTTGGACAGTACTATGATAGACACTGAGCAGATGCTTTATAATAACGCTGAAAATAAACACTGTTTATATTCCTATTTTACCAACAAGAAAATGGAGGCTCCAGAAGGTTAACTCACCTCCTCGAGTTCACACAGTCAAAACGTGGTAAGACCATGATGTGAGCCTAGGTGAGGAACAGCCACAGAGTAGGTCCACAGAATGTAACCTGACCCAGGTCCCCACACTCAGGACGATGCAGTTTAAGGCTTCATGGCCACCATTTTCAGATTCCTAGGGATTTTGTCTTTGAACTTGGGTTTGTCAACGAAACCCGGCAGGACAACAGAACATGTGCCTGAGCAGAGGAGATGTGCACAATGAATCCGCCGTTCCTTGCCTCCCTGATCACACACAGCGTTTGGGATGCCCCATGACACAGAGTTTCCAGGGACCCGTGATGCGTGTTAGTTCAGCGAGTCTCAAAGTGAATATAAGGTAAGAGTGTTACGTCTACGAGTAAGTAAACAGGGGGGTGCTGACAGCCCTGAGAGGCTGCATCGTTTTCATCTGAACCGGAACTTGCTTCTGATAAAGAAAGAGGGCAATAACATTGTAAGAAACACAAACGATCCATGAACCCTATCCTAGCCTTTCTGACTCTTGTTGCTTCTCTTTATTAGCCAACCACTTCCGCAGAGAATGACAACATGGAAGGAAAGACAGAGAGAGGACAACCCCCAGTTTCTTCCCTCTCCATCTTCCCTCACTAACCAGTTGGCCAAAGGTACCAATGCTAGTAGGATGTATGCATGTCAAGAAGCGAAATGAAACAGTTGAGCGTGTTTCATGCCGTGTCCCCTCTATTCCAGGAACAATGAAACCCATGTGTGAGCTGCAAAATAAGAACTGTGTCATTATAACAATTCTGCATGAGTTCAGTGCTCTGATATCAATTTTTAAAAAAGCATTCTGAAACATAAAATTGACCAATACATGGTGCACTAATAATTTAAGATTTTAATTTTTCCTCATGTAGAATGACATCAAATAGCAAATTTTAAAAAAACATGATAAATCAAGAGAGAGACTGCAAAGGATAGGAAAAAGCTTTGTTTCTTAGTATACTCAATGGCATTTTGCCTGCTTTTTTGAACGAGGGACCCTGCGTTTTCATTTTGCACTGGGTGCCACAAATGTAGCTAGCTTTGGAATGGAAGTTCTAGAAGCTGGCGCTGTTAGATGCTATTTTGTATTGCGTTCCCCAGACAAGTCCTTTTCTCAGAACCATTGTATGTGTGTTGGTAAGAAGGGCTGTGCTGACCACCATTACGCTGTGTCCTGTCTGTGTCACATACTCTCCTGGCCATGACACTGACCTTCAATTTCTAGCATCAGTTTCCTTAGAAGCAGGGCGGGAATAATGCAACCTCTCTTACTAGGTGTCTGCGAGAATTAAGTAAACATGCTGGGTAATTGTTATGTATCTCTACTCATGGGAGGAGTTGTGATTTTTCTCACACACGCGCACACACACACACATGCACACACTGCCCACAAAGGGCAAGCGTGTCACAGTAGCCTAGGTTGGGCCTGTCATGGGAGGAGCCAATGGCCATGGCTAGTGCTTTGTGAAGCCGCAGAAAGCAGCTACTCTCTACTTAAAGTCTGTCATGGAGATTGCATTCTGTCTACAGACTTCTGTGGAGAAAAAGTGGCTTCCTGTCCCATCCAAAGAATGAGGTAGAGCGTGTCGCCCAGCAGGTTTGGGAAGATGAAGAAGACATCAAACAGGAAGCACCATACTAAGCACCTCTGGGTCAGAATCTTCTGTCCAAAAATCCAAGTGAACCTGGGATGAACCCCCCAGCCAAAGTCACCAGTTGAAAAGTTCATGTGAACTTCTGGGTTTTGTTGCAAAACATGTAATCAGGCCAAGTTTCAGGTTCCATAACAAAGTTCTTCCCAGCCTGGTGACCGCAAGCCAGACTGACATCTGTAAGTGCATTTCCACAGAAAAAGAAGGTGCTGCCTAATTGCATTAGGACAATTGTACCACACTCCATGGGAGAGCGGTGACGTGCCTTGACAAGCACAAGGAAAACTTATTCCTCTCTGTGCTGCGTCCGTCTTCTTTGGGGTCACGGCCATTACTGTGGAGATAACAAAGAAAGGCTCGATCTTATTTCCCTAATGAAAACCAAGTTGGCTGTTCTTTCTTAGTAATGATCACAGCAACCACCCAGCATGTTGCTACCAAACCATCTTACTTCCTTCCAGTCACAAGGATTGTAATTCTCTTCGCACAATGACCTTGTGACTTAGGAGCTCCCAAGAGGGAAGGGAGTGCTAAGCGAAGGGAGAATCTGGGGTAGAGAAAGGGCAAATAGGTGGAGATAACGCATTGCAGCAGCATCAGTGTTGTTTGTTAACTGGAAAAATAGAGAAAGAATGTGGAATAAAATCCTTCAAAGACAGTCTTTCAAAGTACATATGACTCTGGGGAAAGTGTTTTAGGAAGGAAGTCGAAAATTATGGATGTTTCAAACAGGAAAATTGTATAAATGGACATTTCCTACAACGGGAGTGTTTGTGCTTTTTGAAAGCTCAGAATCACATTTCTGTAACAGGGATAGTATTTTGCAAATATTACACTTCTAACTTTCCGGTTTCCTCTTAAATCACCTTCCCCTGCAGTCTTCCACCTCCAAGGCCGAGGCACAAGGCTTCTGGCCCTAGGGATACTGCCTAGAACAAAGAGACCATTGATCAGTTTGAATCTCAAAGCTGACTTTCTTGACCTGTTAAGCAAGAAAATCATCTTCAAAGCCAGGCATTATTGAAAAGGAAGGGGATTTTCTAAATTCCTTTAGCTCCCATTAGTATATCGAGAGCCATACCTGGTGGAATAGATCCTAGAGATTTACTCTGTGCCATCAGGATGGGATGTCGAGGTGTGGAAAACGGGCTTCGTTCAGCCTAAGGGGTTGGATGAAGAAGGCAAAGGGGGCAGGCAGACAAGGAAGCCGGGTGGGGCTTGAGCTCTCCTCTCAGATCCTAAGTCCTGGAACAGGGGGCACAGCAGACAGACGGAGGGGAAGGCTGAGAATGTCAGGAGACTAGAGACTCTGTGTCTCACTTCTCTGCGGAATCTGAGGGGAGCCTACAACCCTCGAGAAGTCACTGCCAATATGGCACGAGGCAATGGGACAACAGTGGAAGAAGGTAATCGGGCTTGTGAGCCTATGACAATGCTCTAGGTCACCAGTGTCCCTAGAGGGCACATGGGGGATTCTAGAGTATAGGGGTGTGAAGGTGGGATGATGGGATGATGAAAACCATGATCGGGATGAAGAGGCCATAATAGACCCCGAGACCAGGAGAAATGGCCAGAAGTGGGGGCCATTACATCACCCCCAAAAGGCCAGGTGGACATTGATCCCAGGACAGCGGCCAGGCCAGTCCTGCCACTCTGCCTCAAAGATCCAGAGGATCCCACATGGTCCCCTTTCTCCTTCCCACCACATAACATGAAGTCTCTTTAACTGGGGTGGAGAATGAGCTTTTACCTATAAAGGGCGAGATGTTTAAGGGGGAAAATTTAAACCAGCTCCGGAAAGGAATTGAATTTCTAGTAAGTGAAGTATTTAAATTAAAATGAGAGCATTTAAATTGGAAGAGACTCAGATATTGGTGATTGGCAAGTGGCAGTGGGGGTGGGGGTGGGGGGGCGGAGCTCAAACCAGCTTGACATTGCACATCTGGGTAGAGCACGAGTGTATTTGAGACCCCGCTACATCTGTATTCCTCGCCGCTCCTTACCATTCTACTGAGTGTACACACGTCATCCTCCTTCAAGTCAAAGCAGATTTGGTGTTTGGAAGTGTCCTCCGGGAAGCCTAGGGGCACGAGAAACTTTCTTTAATGTCCCAAAAAGGCAATAGCAATTTGAAGTTTGCAAGATATCCTCTTGAGAAGTCCTCAATGCTCGCATCACTTGAATTAAAATCAAAGCTGCAGGGAAGACTAGCTGAGCCCCACTGCGCTTCATGTGAAAGCGGAGGTCAGCATTCTTTGAGGGGGAGGAGAGTGTTGCCAACCATTCGGGAGGGGGGGTGGGCAGTGGGAGATGAGGAATGAAAAATCACAAGAGCCCAGCTCCCTGACAAAGTCTCCATTGAACCCACGACATGTTGAAGCAAACTAGACAGACTCAGACTGGCACAGGAAAGGTAGATGAAACTTTGTGATGTAACTGGCAACCCTTGGGGGCAAGGCTCCTTCTGGTGGACACCTGTGCTCCCACCAGCAGGCCATCAGTGATGTGGCCGTGTGCACATTTCAGTGTGGCCCAGGAGGAACCCAAGGACCCATTCAAGGACAGCTAATAGTGGAAGTTCAAAAGCAAAGCTGAATCGGCAGGGGGTGGGTCGGGGGACCAAGTCGGAGAAATGGTTGCACGTGTTGGGTCATGTCCAAGGTGCTTAACTGTTATTGAATGCCCGGTTTATTGTCCTGGCTGTGTTATTAAGGTGCCCATACTGAGAAGCAGCTCTCGCCTGCCTCCGCCAGCCCTCATTGATTTTCGGCAAAGTTCCTAAAAATTATGCCTGGTACCTGGAGGAGCCTGACATCTTGCAAACACATCAAGCAACTGAGAGTTTCAACGGAAGGTGACCGGCCAACTTGAGCACCGAAGATTGAAGTACGATCTACTCCATCTTACTGCTGAACATCAGATGTTCGAAAAACAGTACAGACTCGTTTGGAATAACGGTTCTGCTTCCTTTCACCAGTGGGCCACCGAATTCCAACCAGTGTGTGAAATTTGTTTCTGTTCCAACAGGGGTGCATTCTGTTCCAGTGATGTCGGTCGGATGGAAGGCAGCTGAGCCAGCCTGCAAGAGTGTGGAGTGAGGTCCACCTGCCTGAGAGGGTAAGAAGTGAGGCTTAACGAGGAGCCAGCTCTCAAGGTAGAGGGGGGCTTACTGGAAGTGTAAGGGGGGGCTTAGTGGAAGTGGAGAACTTTCTGAGGAGTGTAGAACAATGCTTGACCGAGCTGGTCAACATGTGCATTCAAGGGCAGCTGAGTGCTAAAGGACAAGCAAGTAAACAGCGAAGTAGTGATGGCTAGAACTTAATCCCATCAGGAGTGCCACCAACAATTCATAGATTCAGAACGCAGGGAGCAAAAGGGAAAAGAGCCCCTGGTTTAGTAAAATAAATCCTTAGGAGGGAAGTCACGAGTTCTATGCACATTACTGTCATAGGCTGACGTACACAAATGTGATGGTTAATTGCTGGGTCATATATGTCAACCTGACTGTGTCACAGGGCACCCAGATGAGGCATTTTTTTCTGGGTGTGTCTGTGAAGCTGTTTCTGGACAAGATTAGTGTTGGAATCGGTGAACTTGGTAAAGTGGATTGCCTTCCCCGGTATGGCTGGGTGCCATCCAAACTGTTGTGGGAAGGTATAGGAAGGAAGAAGTCACCCCTTCTTCTTCCTGTCTACCTGCTTCAGCTGGGACATGGGTCTTCTCCTGCTCTTGAACCTTGAACTGGGATTTAGATCATTGGCTCCCCTCGTTCTTAGCTCTTCCAACTCAGACTGAATTACACCACTGGGTTCCCTGGGTCTCCAATTCTGCCAACAGTAGATCATGGGACTTAGCCTCCATAATCATGTGGATTAATTCCTCGTGATAAGTCCCTCTCTCTTTACGTATGTACAAGCACGCACTGACATAGATACAGATACAGATATATCCTACTGGTTCTGCTTCTCTGCAGAACCCTAATACAATTCATTCACAAACTCCCATTTTGCACTGGAAAAGGTATCAGAAACCATCTTGTCCAACCCATTCAGACTTCTGTACACAATTGATGGCATGTCCTGTGGACTAGGTAAAAATAGGATGACACTTTGCTTTCAGTGTGCCCTCATTTAAGACACTATTGCATATTCTATGTCACAGAATCATACATTCTTCAAATGGTAAGAATGAAAACATTCACCACATCCGACTCCCCCCATTTGTTAAAGGACTCTAATCAAAATATTCCTATCAAATGGTCCTTTGACACTTGCTGTTCACACTTTTAGTGACCAGGAACTCATGACCTCCAAGAACAGCCCATTCTATCTTTGAAATTATGGTTATTATGAATGACTAAATCACTCCTGGGAATTGCTTCTGCTTTGTTTTTGTTAGCTGTCATTAGCCAACTCCTCAAACACCACACATCGGCTATTTTTTTTTTTAACCATTCTTTGCAAAATATTATATGTGTGTACACAAACGTACACACTCAAACACAGAACCGGCTAGTATGGTACTTCCCAAATTAATAGGATTAATTTGGAGTCAATTGCACCGTGTGTGTGCTCACACACACACACACCCACACACACACAAGCACACATATGCACACATCTTGTTACTCCAGTTCTTAAATTGTCATCAAGAATGGTTTATTTATTCAACCATTGGCTGCTCTGTTCTTTGGAAATTATTAACAGACCCAGAAGAGTTTTGTGTTCTTTTTTTTCTTTCAAAGCTCACCAATTTGCCTTGGGGCAGAAAAAATATGAGCGCCATTTATCATTTTGCCAAAATAAGTAAGCCTTGATGAGGTGAGCACCCATCAGCTGCTTGAGTTAACACTGGGAATGTCAGCACAGGCACCACTCATTCATTGTCTGGGTGCTGGTGGACCCGGCCAGTTCATAGATTCTCACCTTACCATATACCCAAATCATCTGTGTGCACGCTTCCAGCTTTGTGCAAGCTTTCCCTCCAAGAGTTATCCCATGGAACAAAGGGTTACCAGGCTCACTGGCATCTTTGAAAGATTAAATACTTTCCTTCTGACCATATTTCCCCGTTTGTAACACCCTGACCATAAGACGCGCCAACGTGTTAATATCACCTTTCGGTGGGCGCCCATACGTTTAATGGACACATCAGCTGTAAGACGTCACGATCTCAGAAATGGTGAGGGGTGGGCAAGGAGCATTTGTTAAAGGGAAGGGAATGCACCGTTTACTTTCCTGAGCCTCAGAGACATAAACTGCAAGGAAGTTTTTCAATGGCAGCACCGCAAAGAGGAATGAGCGTGGGTTTGTTTGGGGGGTCTCGCTTCATCCTCTCCAGCTGTTCTCCCAGGGTCCCCACTTCTCACAAATGTGCTTTTCACCTCTGTTAACATCTTCTCCTGGGCACGTTTACTTCGTCGGCTTTGATGTTCAGCAGTGGTGCTGAGTTGATTCCAGCCAACCCAAACTCTGAGGCCAGCCCTCCTCGGAAAGGGTCTCATGCGCGTTTCTTTAAGCTTCCAAGGCTGGTACATCCCCCAAAACCAGTTGCATCGGAAGAGAAGCAGCCCATGAATTATGGACATAAATAGTATTGAGGAAGATGGACCTTCACGCGGACAGATAAATAAGTGATAACAGGGAGTCAAATAAGAACGCAGAGATAAATAAGTGATAATCCCCAAGAAAACTTTTCTTCTCCCTAAATCAGCAACCTGAAAACTTGGGAGTTACTCTCTTTTTTTCATAAGAAAGCTCTCCAGAACTCATCCACAGCCCCATCATTTACCCCAGCTGATGATCTAGCAAACCTGGGCTCCTGGGCCCCGTTGCTCAAGTTTCTCTGTGAACATTGGTGTGGTTTGTAGATGGTGAAAAGCACACTCTTCCTGAATCCTCTAGAGGTCAAGGCTGGGCATGGGATCAGGGGCGTCTCCTTTCCCTTGAATCAAATCTGTGAGACATTTGCTTGAAATCCTGCTAGGAAATTAAGAGCAGGTCGGAAGCTGTCCGGGTCGCTATTTTTGCCAATTCATGGGCAGTCCCTTCCCAGGCTTTGTTCGCCTAATTACTCCTCCCAGACGCTTGTTTTCACCACATGCAAATTATCCCAGAATGGGGGGGTTTTTTTTTTCTTCTATTTTTTTTTTAAACATACACTTGAATTATACTCTTCTGACATCAGCTCCCAGCCCCACTAAGGGGTTTCCAACAACCTAATAACAAACAGATTACAGGCCAGAGGAGCATGTATTCCTCGAGTCCTTCCCTGCGTCCAGCTGCGAGGCTGTTCGGAGATCGGAGGCGGAGGCCAGCCCCGGCTGCGGCTCCAACTCTGATGTTAAAATGGAAACTCGGTGTGAAGGCCCCGGGGGGATTCCAGAACACTAACTCCGTTGCCCCATCCGAAATGGAGACTATTCCTCCATTCGGTTCCCGCTGGTATCAGTTCCAAGTTGGAAAGCAGCCTCCTCTCCTAATTCAAGCTGGGGCCAGAGTGGAGCAAGCCTTCTCAGATATTATAAGCCAGCGCGAGCTCAAAAAAGAATTCACTGCTCAAGGCCAAATAGCTTCAAAGCTAATAATCCTCCAGAGTCGGTGTGAGAGCGCCGCAACTGTCAATGTCAACTGACACCATGCGCGGGGAGAGCGGAACTTCAATGGTGACATCATGGTGGAGAGGGCAGAGGGCAGCCGCCGTGGAGGGAAGTGCCGGGGCCCTTCAGATCTTGGAAACCTGCGAGGATTTATCTGGACTAACGTGTCTCCATGTAGTCATTGCAGTCTTAGGCTCCTCTGATTAAGGATTTAACGTATTCAAAGGGTTTTGGCAGCAGCGAGATGACACGTTTTCAGGAGCTCCATTGGATTCCATTATCTCCTCCTCTTTTCTTCTGCAGATGCGCCCCCTCCTCCCAGGCCTCCAGACTGGCCTCCCCTAGCAAGAGGCTGGCCCAGCGGGGGGTCCCTCCTGGCCCCAATCTCCCCTCCTCTCCCTTTGGTTCCTGCCTGGGTTTTGCTTGTCAAGCAGGTCCAGCTGCCCTTCTGCCCTCGAGCGTAGGGATGCAGCTGTCCAGGGACTTGAGCGGATTCCTCCAGGGCTCCCCTGGGCCCCACAGAACCTCCTTACCCCGCCCTGTGGTGGGAGGAATGCAGGTTCCCCTTAGAATACAGCCAGAAATATATATGTGGTCACTGTCACAGTTCAAAAGAATGAACTTCACAGAATCCTCGGGGAGGGAAGAGAGCAGGGAAGCAAAGCTCAAGGCAAGAATGGAAGGTCAAGGAGGAATCTTCCCAGCCTCCCCCACCCTACCTCCGGCCAATGGGGACAAGGCAATTCAACTCTGGCGTGGCTTACAGTCCATAAATGAAGCTATCAAGGACTCATCACACAGCCCGAGCCTGTCTGCCAGGCACCTGGTGACCTCAGGCAAGGTGGAGTTTAAAAAGACTCCTGGGAAAGAAGGGACACTGCCCTGAAGATACTGGCAGCTATGGCTAGTGAGTTCTCGGTGCAGTGGGCATATTTTGGGCCCCCTTCTGGAGGACCCTGTGGTCTCATCTACCAGATAGTGACAGCAATACTGAGTCAGCCAGGTCAGTGTTGCTGGAGCTCAGTGACGAGAACAGAGTTCAAGTCAGAGAGATCTGAACACCAGTCTTGGTCTAACTAGCTGTGTGCCCTTGACGAGGGCCTTCCCCTCTCTGTGCCTCAGTCCTAATCTGAGGAGTAAGATTCCCCTAAAATGGGAGTAATGCCTCAGAGGGTCAAGGTTACGGGAAGATTACGTACAAAAATGCAGGCAAATTGCTTAGCATATGGCTGGCCCCAGTGTATGTTCAATAAATGTGAGCTGTCAGCGTTATTATTATGATCATTGTCACTCAAAGAGTTTTGCCTACATCTGAAGGAACTAAAAATATTGGAACTTGGGAGAACTGTAAAAACACTTCAGGGGGGTAGGAGTGGGCAATGACTAACAAGGAGTACGAGAGGACTTTCCAGTATGGGGGTATCGTTCATGACCTTGACTGTCATAATAAAAATAAGAAGAAATAAAAATTTTTATAGATCACACTGTGCATGGCTTTCCATATGGTGAATGTCAATACACATAGAGATCGGTCCTTGCAAGTGTGGTCCAAAAGAATGTCTCTGGAGTGTCAAAGGAATCCGACTCAGGAATGACCACGAAAAGCCTGGGACGCTTCTCAAATTCACCAATATCTGTCCAGGTTCTGACTCTGGGTCTTTCTTTTTCCTTTATTTTGAACTTCAGTTTTATATCAACCTTATTGGAATACAACTGACCCACAACCAAATGCACACATTTTAGGTACACAGTTTTGATGAGTTTGGGCAAATATGGTCATTTACATAGCTATTACGACAGTCAAGGTCATGAACGATACCCCCATACCGGAAAGTCCTCTCGTACTCCTTGTTAGTCATTGCCCACTCCTACCCCCCAGCCCTAGGCAACTGCTGGTCTACTTTCTGTAGATTAGATTTGCCCGTTCTTGGTCTTCAAATAAATAAAAGCAAGGAGTGTGCGTTCTTTTGTGTCTGGCTTCTTCTGCTCCCCATAATGTTTATAAGATTTGGTGTTTTGCTGCATGCATTGGTAGTCCAGTCTGAATTGCTGAAAAGGTTGGCACTGTAAGGATGTACATGTTGTTGACCCATTCAACCTATTGATGAATGCTTGGACTGTTTCCATGCTGGAGTTAGTATAAAGGGAGACGCTATAAACACTCACTACTTGTGTTTTCATTTCTCCTGGGTAAATACGTACACATGCAATTTTTTAATTTTAAAGGAAACTGCCAAGCAGCTCTTCGGGGCAGTTACACCTCATGGAATCCCTGCTCTCGATATGGCTGCACATTGTGGCCAAGAGCCGGCTGTCGAGGGAGGGGGCCATGGGAGGGGTTTGCCCTCGCTGGGGAATAATATCTTATCACTGACATTGTTTAGAATTGTTGATGTGGGGGGATAATCCAAAGCAGATTGGCTTTGAGTGGTTCTGTTAGTGTTTCCTGCCCTGGACAGTCTGCTTGCACGTCCCACCCTTGGCACAACCACGATCTGCCAACAGTTGGTGTAGTCAGTCTCTTAAATTGTAGCTGCCTTCATGCCTGTGTAGTGGCCTCTTACTGTGGGTTGAATTTATCTTTCCCTGATGGCTGATGAAGTCGAACTTAACATACCTTCTTCAGTGAGGTGTCTATTCAAATCTTTGCCTATTTTTAATTGAGTTATTTGTCTTCTTATTACTGTGCTATAGGAGCTCTGTATGTATCCCAGATGTAAGTCCTTTGTCAGGTACACGTATAGCGAATATTTCTCTCAGAGCATGGCTCCTTAACACTTTCCTTTCTGCTAATCTTTATCTTACTGACCTACAGAGACATCAGCTTTCTGCCTTGACGCCGACAGTCTAGCGAGTACATTTCTACCACAAATGAGAGAACTGCAGAAGTCACAGGTTCCGCAACGCCACTAACGGAAGGAGGCACTCCTCTCTCTTCCTTCCCAGGATGGTTTTTGATGCTACTGGTACTGTGGTTGCCCATTTATAGACTCCAGTTGAAATGGGCAAGCTCTGTCCCCACAGCCTGTTGCTGCTGGGAATACATTTCAGCCTTTCCCTCTTTCCTGCTCCCACCCCTGTCCACCTGAGTGCCTCGCATGGCCTTTCCCAGGGCTGTGCTCCAAAACGTCCGGCCCTCACCTACCACCCCTTGTCACAGGAAACCTCACGGTGGGTTTCATCTTCTTGATGAAAACAAGAAGAAAGCGAGCACTTTCCACCAGCTTCCCGTGTTCACAGCTTCCTCCCCAGGTTTGGATCCAGCTGTGCTGACCCGTTCCCTTTTCATATCCATGCATAGAACCTGGAACCTGAGTTGGGCCATTTGAAGCCACCATATTCCCTTCCCCACAGAGCCATCCTTGGGGGTGGGGTGGTGGCAGGAAGCCAGGTCAGTCTTCCCAGGGAGGCAGAGACCTCAGGCACCTTCTAACATGAGGCCGTGAGGAGCCTGTGCTGGTTTATAGTGATGTGATTCAGGAATGGGCTGTGGCTGGCAACAGAAAGGAAGGTGGGTGGGAGGCAGAGCCACCGGGACCTGTAAAAACCAGCCCACGTGCCACCGCAGGATAATGTCAGCCTCACGCTCGTGGGTAGATTGCGAGGATTCAAAGAGATGCTACATAAAAGGCACTTAGTATGGTGTCTGGCACCAAATAATTGCTCAATAACTCTTAGCTATTAGATCAAGATCCCTTTTATCTGACACAATACGGACTAGTGTTGGTCAGTTAATGGAAAAAGTTGGTTGAAAAGAGAAATCTGAGAAAATTAGGCTACGCACCTTCAACATTTTGTTTTAAGTTAAAACATATAAATGTACATGCATTCCCTGGTCTTTGATGTGGGTCCAACGGCCTTTCCTTTGAGTGTGGGTCCGTGGATGGGCATGTCCAGTCGTCTTTCCTGAGTAAACCCCACCCAGTACTGCATCATCTACGATTCCCAGTTTCCGTTCCTTTCAAGTGGTGCGAGCACATACATGTGCCAAGTACTCTGAGTGGAGACTCCCCCGAGATGTGCTCGTTTTCCCCGCCGCCTCCAGTGTTAACTAACCCACACCTAATAAGAGTGCTACTTCCAACCAACCCGTCATCATGTCATCTTCCGGAAGCACTTCGCCCCGTTTACAAAGGAATGACGACTCTTTTCTTTCCGTTGTCATTATATCATCTGTCGGCAGAATGTTTCATTAAATGCCTTAATTGCAATAAGGCTTCTACAAAGACAAGCAAAGCAAGCATGACACAGGTTTGGGAACAAAGGTTCCCTGGTGCTTAGCAAGAAAGCGTCCACCTGGCGGGAGCGGAAGAGCGTCATGGAGATGGGTGGACGAGGGAAGAGCGCAGAGAGGTGCTAGAGAATGACTCCTACCCACAGGCATTCACTGTGTCCTGGGCATCACTCGATGTGCTTTAGGAAGGGGCTGAAGAGCAGTTATTATCTAGAAGATGCGTGAAGCAGATGCAGTTGAGAGAATGCCTGTCTATCTTTGTTATTGAGCTTTGTCCTGTCCTTTGGGATGACTTGCTCCACCTCTGGAAAAATCCGTGGGAGGAGACTTAGGGAGTTACAGGACCTGTGTTCTAGTCCTAGTCCTGTCAATTACACAACTTGTGACCTTGGCCATGACATTCACCCTCAATTCCTAGAAGGAAAGTTTGATGCGCTCAAAAGTAAGTGATCCTGCCCACGTCACCCTCAAAGACCTAATGAGACTGTGTGTGTAAGAACTGCTCTGCGTGTGTTACTGCCCCTCTCGGCCTGAGCAGTGTCTCCTGTTGGTCCACCAGTGGCCATGACCCAGATGCTAAAGGGAGGGCCAGGCCACATGCAGGGGCTTTCAAATTCCAGGCACTGGTCCCTAGGAGAGGAAAGGGCAAAGGCACGTTCCCTGTCAGCTCCTCTCAGCATCTCACTCTCGCCTCCCACCTCTGCCCTTTCACAGCTGCCAGAGTGCTGTTTATCAGGCAGAGCCCCCAGCCCAGCCCCTAGGCACGTCCAAGGGCAGGAGCTGCCATGCCAGGCAGCCTTCTGCCAGGTCCATGCGCCTGGTCCCCCCACATGCTGTTAACCACAGCCAATCCACGCCTGTTCTCCATGTGCCTTTTTTTGCAGGGAGGACTGGGGGAAGGTGTAATTTGGAATATGAAGAAGGAACCATCCACCAGGCACTGACACAGCCTCAGAGGCGTTCCAGAGAGCAAGGAGCATCCGGTAAGACTTGATACTCAGAGTAGGTCTTTGCTAAGTACAGCAGCAGCCCCGTGCGTGGGGGTGCTCTGCCCCACTCGGCTCCCCTCATCAACTCCCTGAGGCAAGAGACCCCACACATTCATAGCCATGTGTCCCTGGAAACACCAAAACCCCAGGAAGGGAACACATTAAGTTCTACCAGTCATTTTCCCTCTGATCTGAAGACCCTAGAATCTTCTTGCAGAGTTATTTTGTTGTTGTTGTTATTGGGCTGGGAAGGGACACCGGGAGGACATGGAAAGACAGAGAAGGAAGAGGGAAGCAGCGTTTGTGGGAGACAAGAAGAACACAGGAGGGAAGAGGTCCAAGAGAGGCTGTCCCAGATGAGAAGGGAAGAAGAGCCTAAAGGTTAGCCTGACGCCTCTATAAGACTCTAGTGCTAAGAGCTCACGGATGCAGAGCACAGCAAAATGGCCATTCTGCGTGTGTGTGTGTGTGTGTGTGTGTGTGTGTGTGTGTATGTGTGTGATCCCACAAAAACCCTAAAATGATCTGATATTATTTTAACTTCTTTTTTCCAGGATGAACAGATTGACATTCTGTGAATTTTTCCCCCTATCTAAACCCAGCCCTGATTTTTTCTCTCTCCATCTGTGTTCCTTTGGCAGAAACTTGTACCAAAAGAATGAAGGAGTGAAGGGTCATTCTGGGAAGGACGGGAAGTGGGCCAAGCTGGGAATCCACTTCTGCTGAAAGGGCCCAGCCACCGGCCACCCTGTGAAACATTAATGAGCAAGGACTTTCGGGGCCCAGCCAGGGGACTGATCCGTAGATCCATTTCTCACGTGCTTGCTTTTATGCCAGACTCACAGCAGCTCTGTGTTGGGATTATTGTATAGTTTTGCTTCCTTTTATAAAATTTCAGCCCTGCCTTCCACACGGCATGTGCTGTGCTGGGGGGGGGGGTGTTGGGAGGGTTGGGAAGAGGGTCACATGAGCTTCCCGAGGCTGGAATTTCAACCCTGGTTGTCCCCACACATCTGGAGGCTGAGGGATAAATCCTACATGTACACTTTTAACCATTGAATGCCTGGGTCAGCCCTGAAGACAGTGTCTGTGTGACACCCCCTCCCCCTCCAGAGAGCAGACTTTGGTTGATGTAGCCCTTCTGGAGGGAACATGTCTCCCCACCCGGGCGAAGTTATCTCTGATCTACAGGGTCATCCCTGGCAGGTGGAAAGGAAGGGAAGCTTTTCCAAGGCAGCTAGGAAATTAGAAAGAGCATGACTTGAAGAGTCCAGTTCTGTTCTGTCTTATCCATGACCTTGAGCAAGTCACTCAATTTCTCTGGGCCCCCGGTTTAAATGTGTTTTAGACTTGACGGCGGCATTAAATGAGATCTGAAAATAGTTCTTGGCACCGATTCCGAAGGTGGTGGCCACTCTTCTTACCTGCCGTGGCCTCTGCATCCTTGTCCCTGAAGAGTTCATGATGCCAACAGATGAGGTAGGACAGAGCGGGCAGGAGGGCATTCAGCCAAAGATCCTGAGCTTTCTGTGTTCCTCCCTCCCCCCAGCTGCTCACCGGAGCCCTCAAGGATGCACGGGTAGTCTTTATGACTATCCCACCGAGCAGTCTTTATGACTCTCAGGCAGAGCAGCCCGTGGCTGCCTGTCACCGCTGGAAAGGCCAAGTGGTGCTAATAGGAAGTGATGGTCGATCCTGTTTAGTTGGAAACATCCAGGAAGTCAGGATTTAAAGGAGGCTCGCATTCCTGCAGCCCTTCTCCCGGGAACTCCAGTGCAGGGATAAGAGACATGGTGTGTAACACTGCAGGGCCAGGCGACCGGGGGGAGGCACGGAGGTGGGGGTGGTGGGCCCTGCGCGGTTCCTCCCTGTCACCCAGGATTATGCTATTTTCGTCCACCTTCTATTCAGATGGAGACAGGGGGAAGAAGGGGAAATATTGGGGAGGACGGGGGTGCTCTCTGGCTGACGGAGCCTTCATGGAGAGGCAGAATGGGCGCCCATTCTCGGTGCTGCTTCTCCCGGGAAACCCAAGCAGGGACAGGGGTGTTTGGCTAGTCCTGAGTTTTGGCAGTGTGCCACCCGGACCCCTGAACTGTTCCAGCACTCATTAATAGTTTCGGGAGCACAAGACTCAACAGTGTCACCCTCATTCCCTGGCTCAAACAGGTGATGGTGTTCATGATTTCCTGTGACCCAGCAAGGTGTCTCTGGAACACCTCAGAGATTGGGTGTCATTTTCAGTCCAAGATGGGGAGGACCCCTGGCTTGCTCTAGGATCCCAAGCATCTGTGGAAGGATGACCCTGCTGGTGAGGCCCCCAGAGCCAAACGTTCCTACAAGATGAGTGCCAGGACATGACTCACGGCAGGATCAACTTTCTCCACCCATGGCCCCTTAACTAGATAAACCAGTAGGAATCCCTTGGTTTCTCAAGGAGCAATCCCCTGGGGCCCGGCTCAGGAGTCTGTTCAGGCTGCTCTAACAGAATACCATGGACTGAGTGACACAAACGATGGAGACCTATTTCTCATAGTCCTGGGGACTGGGAGGTCCAAGATCAAAGCATGGGCAAATTCAATGTCTGGTGAAGGCCTGCTTCCTGGTCCATAGACAGCAGTCCTCCCATGGTGTCCCCCATGACAGGAGGGATGAGAGAGCTCCCTGGGGTCCTTTTTATAAGAGCACTAATCCCATTCAGGAAGGTTCCACCCTCATGACCATGACCCGATCACCTCCCAAAGGCCCCAGCTCCTAACGCCATCACTTTGGGGGTTAGGACTCCAACATAGGAATTTAGGGGGACAATATTCAATCCACGACACCTTATATGGCAGAAATGCCAATACCTGTTGTATATTAGAACACACAGAAAGTAGGTGTCTATTACCACGATGTACAGTTGTAGCAAAGTAGACACAAAAAGGACATGAATGTAAAAGAAAAGATTCAGGAAGGTCTAGTAACTTGCCCCAAGCCTCACCTAGTTACTTTCTGATATAAACAGAAAAGATTATCTGGGTTCTCTGCACTTGAGGCCAGGAAATCTTCTGCCCGGTCCTACACCCTATGGTCCAACATGAAATGAAGAGCTAGCAGGGAAGGCAGCCCAGAGCGACAGAAAGATCTGAGCACTAGCTGGAGAATTCTGGCTGTGACTCCTCTTCCTGACTCTTCAGGACTATGCAGGCTCGTCCCTGAAACGGGCACGGGGATGGAGAGGCTTTGTTGAAAGGCTCGGCTGAAAGATTTAAGGTGTGCCTCAATCCTCTGCACCTCAGTTTCCACATCTGTGAAATGGGAACAGGAGAGTCCCCTTGAGCTGTGCCTGTAGGGGAGTGGGGGAGCCCATGAGAGGGGACACAGCAGAGTGTCCTGCCCAGAACGGCCACTCGACGAACTCATCGTTCGCCGGACTGTCAATGACAGAAAAAGCCACATCTCGCAGAAATGAAGGTGAAAGGCAGGTCTGAGGGAGAACAGGTGTGAGAGGCCCGATGAGAAAGATCTCCAGGAGGTGAAGGATGACCTTGCAGAGGGGCTCGCCGAGGAGGCGCTCGGCGAGGCGAATGGCTGGCGTTTAGCTGAGCCAGGCATTCTCAGCCTCGCTCTCCGGGCCCCCTCGGCCTGGGAAGAGTGCCCTGCGTGCGGGCTGCCGGCGCTCCAAGGCCCGCGTAATTACTTAGCCGTTTACTAGTGTCTGAGACACCCAGGGTGCAGTTCAGTCATCAATTAGCTCCACTCACGGCCCCCCTGTGAGGCCCAGTGGTATCAGGACTCCCATTTTTCAGCAGAGGAAACTAAGGTGTAAACAGGTTAAGCAACCAGCCCAAGGTCACACCTTGAGTCAAGCGGTCACCAGGCACCGAAGCCGCGTCCTTGCTGACTCCCCGGCCTGTCCTTAGCCCACTGGCCCATGCCGCTGCCCATAAAATCCGCCGTTTATATCTCGTCAGAAAGCCAGGGAGCGCACGGGGGACTTTAGGAACTGTGCGGAAAGGCCATTCAGCTGATTTCCAAGGCACTGTAGGGTTTTTAAGGAAATGTTTAACCCCTTGCTTGGAGAGGTCGACGGGGGACAACGTGACCTGAGTTAGCAGTTTCTCCACTGGGCGGCCGGTGCTGCCCCCCTCCCCACCACAGCTGGAGGTAGGGAACTGGGTTTGCTCTCTCTCTGCTTGCTCCAGGAGGCACTCGCACTGGCACCGCACTGGGGACCACGAAGAGCATCTTTCAGGAGACAATAAGATGTGAACGCAGAGCTCAGGCCTGGCTCCAGCTTGCCCGCAGCCCCAGGACCTACCCCGGGGCTCCCACAGGGGGATGGGGGGAAGGCTGCTGAGTTTGAAAGGCTCCCACAGGTGTGTAGCGAGCAGGAGGGAGGAGGTGGGCAGGGGGAGCCTTCTGTCACCCCACCATCCGCCTGGCCACACGGAGCCACTCCTGGCTGCCCCCATACCCCTTCCCAAGACCTTCTCTCTCCCAAGAGTGCTGGCTCATGCCCTTGCTTTCCTGGGCCCTTCTAAGTCACCTGCCCTATTCTCAGCTCCTCCCTCTTCCTCGGCACTCCGTCCCTAAATGCAATCGCCCACCCTCTAAAATATCTCACAAATATTTCTGGAATCTCCATTTGGACAGCTCCACCCCAGGCTGACCCAAACCATTATATAAAATCCTCATCGGGCTTCCGGTTGTACCCCATCTCCTTAAACCCATCATCACATAGCACCCAGAATGCCTCGCCTTTAATTTCTTTTTCTCCTTCTTAAAACCCTTCATCCTTAGTGTCTGGGATGAAGCCCAGACTCCTTAGTACAGCATCCAAGGCCCAGCACACTTTCCTGCCTCTCCCCACCTTGTGCTCCTTCTGCTGTGAGGTTCACAGCACACCCCATCCTTGTCCCCTGAGCCCGATTCCAGGGCCGAGCGCTCCTGGAAGGGCCTCTGCCCTCCCCAGCAGAGCCTTACCCATCCCCACAGCTCCACGCAAGCTGGGAGACCCAGCTATTTCAACAGAAAACTGAGAGCTGGCTAGATTCCATCAGGTTTGTACACCTAAGTTTATCTTGTGCAGTAGGAGAGGCTAGTTGGAATCCATGATACTCTTCCTTCCTATGTGCGAATTAGCAACCACTAGAAACATCGCTAGAATCAGATCATTCAGTTGATTTAAGCTCAATAAAGTCTCTAACTGCTTGGTGGCCACGCACTGGATGCAGCGGGAGGAAAGCCCAGTGGCCGCCCTCAAGAATGGGGATGAGACCCGCAGGCAGATCATTTCGGTATCTGTGCGATGCTGGGACAGCCTGCACAGAGGGCCGTGGGGGTTGAAATAGCAGGCAAGTCCCACAGCCTCTCTGGACCTCAGTTTCTTTTTTGGTAAATCAAAGGATTTGAACAAGATCTGTGGGAAGCCCAGATGAGGGACCTTGGTCCTACTACTGGGGCGAGGGGGGCAGCAGGGAAGGCTCCAGGTCCCCCAACATATATCCTTCGATCAGGGAAATTCTACTCTTATTTGTTTTATCAGCTGGGCTTCTACTGAAGGGATCATTGGAACAAAAGCTCTCGCAGCTAGTGAAAACTAAGAAAACCACTTACTCTATGTCAGTGCCAACTGGGGGCATTGTGGGGGTAGACCCGGGGTGCCTCTCCACACCCCTCCAACCACACTTGTGGCCTCAAAGGGTGAGGCTCCTTGAATATAAGCAGGCAGTGTTAAGTCAGGCATCTTTCAGTCCAATAAGAAGGAGCCCGCCGAAGCTTCTCGTTCCTTGTGACCTTTGAGAATCCCCGGGGACTGCAGGCACTGGAGGCTGCGCTGGGCAGAAAAGTTCAGGCTGTCAGCCGAGCGGCAGGGCTGGCGAGGCTGTAATTACAGAGAGTGCAGAGAGCGGGCAGGGCACTAGGGAGGAAGGGCAGGGACTCCGTGGCGCTAAGAGGACATCGCTCAGAGCCCATGGCAACCTCCAGTGGCATCAGCTGCCACCTCTCCAGGGCTGGTCAGAAGGGGACTCAGAAAGACACCAGAGCCCCTCCGCCTCCCATTTGTACAGAATGCAATGGAGCCATTTCTGGGCACTCACAGGTGCAAATGCCTTATACCAGGTACAAATGGGTGTGTTCAGGGTGGAATGAGGGATGTGGGGAGACACATAGCCTCTTCCTGGAAGGGGGTCCCCCACGCTCCACCTCCTGGGTGTGAGTCACAGCCTTCCCGCTCTCTCCTGGCCGTGTCTGGGGCACAGCTGAGACCAGCCACAGAATGCATTCCCTGGGACTTGAAGGGCGTAGACAAGAGAATCAGACATGCTCGGATTTAAACCCCAGCCCTGCCACTCTGCCGGCTGTGAAACCTTTGTGGGGCAAGTGCACCTCTTTGATCCTCGGAGGTTCAGCCCCAGAAAATGAGGTTAGGTCAGGTAAACTGTCTGTACTTTAGTTTTCTCATACATCAGAGGCGAAATAAAAACAATACCAATGTCCCTGTTTGTAAGAAGATAATACATGGAAAGAAAACAGTATAAGCCTGATTCCACTAAGTTCAATTATTAGCCTGCTGGGTGCCTGGGTGGCTCAGTCATTAAGCGTCTGCCTCTGGCTCAGGTCATGATCCCAGGGTCCTGGGATCCCAGGGTCCTGAGTGTTGATCCGGTTGCTCCCTGAGTCTTTCTTCTCCACCAATGTTGGCCAGAGGTGCGGCACTTTCTCCTCCCGCCAACCCCGGAGTTCAGCCCAGGGCGGGGACTCTGCAAAGCTGTCTGTCCTCATTCCCCACTCTCCCTTGTCCTCTCTCCCTTCTGCCCTGTAACCCACCAGTGGTGACCAGCCTGGGATGCCCCCCTACATGCATCTGTAAACTTTCTGGAGCAGCCCTCTCCAGTGTCCTCCTTGGGGACCCTGGGGCTGGAGCAGTGCCGGGTTGAGGGCCAGACTCCAACCCAAAATCAACATCAAGCTTAAGCAGCCTCTTGGTGAAACCCAGGCCACCTCTCAAGGCAGCCCACGGGGACAGCCAGACCTCCATGGTGCCTAAGCCGTGGCTGTGTGGCAGGGGCTGGGAGGCACCCAGGGAGGGGGCTCTGAGCATACTCCAGAACATTCCTGAGCACTTTCCTTTGCTTCCTGGTGGGTCAGGGCTAGGCTCGAGATCTAGGGGCTACACCCTGGCCCATCCTGACCTGTGGCTTCCCAGCAGGCAGCTCCGATGGCCGATGCCCCAGGTGTCTGCAGGGCAATGCCCACAGAGCCTCGGGATGCTAAGCTTACACAGACCCTGAGCTGGCCTTTCCCAGGCTTTCCTCTGAAAACACACCTGTCATCTTTACTAAGCTTTTCCAGGAGCCAGGTGACATGAAAAGATCATGCCATGCAGAGCTGTCACCTTTATTCTGCTTGGTTTGTTTAGAGCCAAAAGGATGAGGGCAGACGGGGCAGGGGTGGTCAGAAGGAGCTGGCAGGGTCAGATGCAGAGCGGACATGGTCTCCGAGCCTTGGGTGGCAGCCTTGCCCATGACATGGCCCCCAGGGCAG
Organism: Potos flavus; assembly: GCA_028534135.1. NCBI lineage: Eukaryota > Metazoa > Chordata > Mammalia > Carnivora > Procyonidae > Potos > Potos flavus. Next base: position 45,744,683 of record CM052892.1, on the reverse strand, counting down.
GGCCGCTCAGGAAAGAGAGGGCCTGGGCCACTTCCGTCCCGGAGCTTCTGGCATATTAAAAAACAAGAAAGACCAAAGCAGTTTCAAAAACCTCTTCTATTTTAGTGTTTACTTTTGAGAAAACACCCTTGACATGGGGCACACAAACACAATGCGGCATAATTGTGTGCTTTGCAACGCAGTTACAGGATGTATTTCAAAAAATTGCTTATCAACTGGTAAGGGCGCTATCGTCAGCATAATATAGTCAATGGGGAGCATCTCCAAAATAGTATAATGATCGTTTCTTCCAGTTCACCCAGGACAGCTCTCTGGCTGCACCTACCATCTTGTGGATGATCCCCAGGTCTCCAGACAAGGGCCTCTCGGATAGGCCCTCGCGCGGGGCCAGGATGTTGGCGGCTTGCGCGGGAGTCAGGACACAAGGGCCTGTGGGTTTCATGAGATCGGAAGGACACGTGGCAAGGTGAGTTAGCGCATCCCCCCCAGAAACCGCCCACACCACCTGGTTTGATGGGGCTGCTGCCTCCCTCGCTGCTCAGCTGTGTGATCGGCATGAGTCACTTGCTCTCTCTGTGCCCCGGACCTCCTTGACTGGAATCCAGGAGAGTCTACGATTGCGTACGATTTGGGGGTTGTTGTGAGCATCAGATGACATAATACAGAAGGGTGCTTAGAACTGCACCTGGCAATAGTTACTACGACTAGGTTGAGCCCGGAGCACGGACCTCTTATTGCCAAATCTCGCTTTGTTACGAGAAGCCAACACTCCAGGATATTCATGTGAATTTTGTGATTTTTTTGGAAACATCCGCTCTTTTGCAAGCGCTGTGCCGGCTAAGCAGAACAGCGCTGCTGCCTGGATGGGCCCCTGTCTGGTCCGCTGCCTTGGGTTTCACACGGGCCTCCCCTGGGCTGTGATCAGGAGCCCCCAGTGCTCCTGGCCTGCCTCACTTCAGCGTGTGTCTGGACGAGAAAGGACTCCAGGTGGGGCGGGCGGCAGCGGGGAGGGAGGGGAAAATGGAAAGCCCATGCATCTGGATGGCCATTTCTCCTGCTCAAAACCTTGATCGGGCCAGCCCGAGTGATGCATTGAGTTCGTTTCTGCGGGTAATTGTTTAAATGTTATAGCAGCTTTAACATGTCGTCTTTTAAAACGTATTGGGGAGGCAGCCATTCCAAACTTGTAATGTGGGTAATATTTAGATGATTTACTAGGTGAGGTGCAGTTTCTGATTCAATCAGAGTTGCATTTGATTCAATAGGCGATGCATTTAATCCGACCGGGAGCCCATCGAATCCGGAGGTGATGTGTTTGATTCACGGGCTGATGGACCTGATTTAGAAGGTGATGGATCTAGTCCATGCTGAAGGCTTCCAATTCCCCCATGCCAGGTATTTGCTTCAGAGCATGATGTATGAGTTTTAATAATCAGACATGCTTTGGGGATGGTGAGGGTTCCTCCCGCTGCCTGGCATGTCTGGGGCTGCAGCTGGCTCCGTGCAGAGCCTGCAGGACCAGAGGGGACAAGCAGGGGCAAAACCCCATTCCCCAGGTGTGACCTGAGCCACCACATGACCTGTCTCTGCTGTTCTTGTAAGATCCATAGATGGTCTTCCGCCTATCTGTCTAATTGTCCAGAGGTCCACAGTCAGAGCCATTGTGTTGAGAATCTGGTTCCTTGCATGTGGGGGACCTGTAGGGATGCACCTGTCCTTGGAGAGATACTCGCCCTCCGTAGGTTCCACTCTCGCCTGCCTGAGCCTTGCCCGATGCTTCGTGGTGTCCCGGTGCAGCCTTCTCGAGCCAGCCATGTCTCTGATCAACGTTTAAGGGATTGGATGTTCATGCCCCAACTAGGGACATAGGGAAGGGTTCTCCTGAAATATTTTTCGGCCCCCACCCCATTACCCTTCCCTCCCTACTATGACTGGCAATGACCTCCCAAGAGAGGAGATGCTTCTGCTGCGTTCTCTCTTCTGCCCAGAATGCCCTTCTCACTCTTCCTCGGCATGGCAGAGAGCTGTGCCTCCCGTCCAGAGTCCCTGCCTTCTGTCACCATCCCCCAACAGAAGGCACTCCTGCCCCACCCCCCAGCTCGGCCCCAGACAAGGCCTTCTCTCTAAAGTTTTCCATGTCTCCTGGCCACATCTCTGTGAAAACACCGGTCACATAAATTGTCCCATGGCAGGGAGGTCTGTCTCTTCCTCACACTGCTGTCCCCAGCACTCGACTCAGCACCTGACAGATGGTCGACGTGGAACCTTGGAGGAGGGGTCAGAGTGACTCATTAATAATAATAATAATAATAATAATAATAGCTCACATGTATTGAGCTCCAGGTATGTTCTTAGTGCAGAGGCCTGGGATGTTACAGGCATCATCTCCATTTCTTTTAATCCTCACAACAAACCACATATGGTAAGAACTATCATTACCTCCCCTTGTACAGATGGGGAAACTGAGGCTCAGTGAGGGAAATGATCTCCCAGGGCTATGCATCAGCAAAAGTAGATCGGAAACCAGGTCTCTTGGATCTAAAAGCCAAGCTTTTAACTGTCACGTCATTATCTGGCCTCCCAGGACCAGACAGGCTGCTCCCTGCCAGCACAGCACAAGGAGACTTGCATGTGGGGGACCTTCAGGGATGCACCTGTCCTTGGAGAGATACTCGCCCTCCATAGGTTCTGCTCTAGCCTGCCTGAGCCTTGCCCGACGCTTCGTGGGGTCCCGGTGCAGCCTTCCTGAGCCAGCCATGTCTCCGATCAATGTTTAAGGGATTGGATGTTCATGGTCCCTGGAGGGTCCCTGGAGATGTGGAGGCACCTCATGGAGACAGAATCATGATACGAGGCACAACAACCTGATCGGTAAACTGAGGCACGGGGGGCATTAGAAGAAGGAGAAATTAAGGAAGGCTTCCTGGAGGAGGAGAAGTGTGGCCATCAGCTCTATCGAGGCTCATTCTCAGCTGCTCCTGGCCTAGCGCTTGGTCCTCAGTCTCCCCGCAGTGCAGGTGAGTCAATGAGGCTGAGTCAGCAGCAACTAGACTTTCAGGTCATTGCTCACCCGCCAGAGCTCTGTGTGGTCAAAAGCTGGGCGTGGGCCGGTGCTACAGACGGGGATCTCACCCCCACCCAGAAGAGACTAGCCAGCCCACCGCCTTCCAGGAGGGACCTGTTGAGCCTGAATCCTGGCCTCATTTTACAGGGAGCAAACTGAGGCTTGGAGAGGTTAGGCGTACCCAGGGTCAGGTAGCTAGTACTTGAAGAAATGAAGGAGGGAGTGAGATCTGTCCGCCCCAAGGCTGTCCTGCCCCCTCTCCTTCCGTGCCTCTCTCCATCCCTCTCTAATGGTGGGCCACCAGGCCTCCCGGCAGGCTGGCGTGGGAGGTATTTGGATCAAGTACATCTTTGCGTCCTCCGGTCTCACCACCCAGGCAGAGGCCAGCTCCCGCGCACGGTTGGTGGCGGGCCAGACAGGCTGGGTCCGTGGAGGCTCCATGCGGAACAGCTGCTGCTCCAAGAGGCCACCGCAGCCCCAACTGCCTACATTTTCCCAGGCTGTGGCCGAAAGTGGGGGGTCCTCGGACACAGACAAAGGAAGAGCTCAGCCTTGCGAATGACTTTGAAAATGGGGCCGCGGGGATTCCACTTGGCTGACATGCGCTGCCCTGGCCCGGGCCTCACCCCCCAGAGGCGTCCCCCAGTCCCTGTCAGCCAGCTGTGTCTCCCACCGCCGCCCACACCCAGGCCCTAACCATAGGGAAGTGGCGACTCAGCCCAGAATTCCCCACCACACCCCTTCCCACGCAGGGAGGGGCAGGAGGCAGGGACAGGGACAGCAGGGACTGCAGGGGGCTGACTCAGCACTGACCTCAGACATGGATCACAGACCCTCCCTGGGCACCCCCCCGTGGGCCAAGCCCCCCATGAGCCGAGCGAGGTGTCCGCGAGGGACTCACCCATCATTCCTATCTCAGATGAGACCTCAAGTCCAACACCAGTGGTGTTAATGCTAATGAGGGGTCTTGGGCCATCTCTGTAGAACCTGTGAGGGGCGACGACAAAAGACACAGCACCCATTGGCCCAGCGGTCTTCCATCTGGGGACCCAGGGAGACATCGCCAGGAACACACAGGCACAGACAGCCTTGAAGACATCTTTCCAGTCTCTCTGTTCTGGCATTCTTTCTTAAAACCAAAGTCTCTGAGCACACACTGGGGGTTTCCAGTTTTCTCCCAGAACAAAGAAAGGCCTTGCCCATCCCAAATCTGGCTGTGGGGCTTCTCTGTGGGCTATAAAATCCTCAGGGCACCAAACGCATCACTACAAGGAAGAGCCCAGTAAAAATCCAAGCCAGGGGTATTTCCTACAAGTAACAAACCAGCACGAAATTCTGTACCTCTCCTGCCTACTCACCTGCCTATCTCGGGGTAAAAATGCAGGGGTTTATGGGGCGCCTGGGTGGTTCAGTTGGTTAAGTCAGGTCATGATCCCAGAGTCCTGGGATCGAGCCCTGCATGGGGCTCCCTGCTCAGCAGGAAGTCTCCTTCTCCCTCTCCCTCTGTTCCTCCCCGATGCCTGTGCTCTCTCTGTCTCTCTCAAATAAATAAATAAAATCTAAAATTAAAAAAAAAAGGCGGCAGGGGTTTCCAGTACATATTAACTTTTATATGATGTTAATATAATATTTTCACTTTTTCAAGTGAAATCAGAATTTTCCTTTTTTACAAAAAGTTCTGACTTAACTCTTTGGTTTTGCCAAGTTCAGCGGTGGCTGGGTTGGATGATCCAAAATCGGCAACTTCAAGGTCTCGATGAAAAGTATTTAAAGTGCATATGTCATGTTCAGTACACCAGAAATCTCATCCATTGGAACTATTTAAACATGTGATGAAAAATTTCAGATGTCAATCTTAAATATTTAGCAGTAAAAGCATTTAAAATGCTTAAAGATGCTTGAAAGGCTACATAGTTTTCCAAAATCCTTTTAGGAAGTCCTCGAACAAGATGGTTTGAAGACCATTCTCTTAATCCACCCCCTCCTCTAAAGCACAGAGGAGGACAGATCAGCAGAGAACGTTCCTTGGGGCCAACATTGTCAACAAGTTGACTCACGCCCTAGCTCTCGGGCAGGGAGAGAGGGGGACTTCAGGACGACCATGCAAACAGAACAGGCATGTTTCCCATGAGAAGACAGTGACCTCACCCCTCTGGCCAGATGCTCACTGAACTACAGAAATCTGAGTCATGGTGACACCAATAACTGGGGCCCCTCAGAAAGGGACTCCTTGAGAGAGCCTGACCTGAAGCAGCGGAGAAGGAGACACCGGGTGGATCCCTGAAGCTCTTCGAGAGAAGTCTGAAGGTGAGTGGCTGCATGACCGCAGCCTGATGTGGGAGACTGAGAAAGTGACTGTGGGAACAAGCTACGTTTCACCCAAAGCGAAGGAAGGACAGGCAATTGTCTGTGGGCCAAGTGGACTTCCAGCAGGCAGCAGGTTGGGTTTTGTCTTGAGAGGGTCTGCAGCCAAGAGTAGCTTCCTGGCAGAGCTAAGGCAACTCCAGCAATAAGAGGCTGGAGGTGGGCATAGAGTACGCCACAGAATGGAGATCGAGAGGGGCCGGTGATAAGCTGCCAGCTTGAGATGGCGTCTCCCAGGTCAAGTAAAGGCATAGCAGGAGACCCCTAGGAGGACCCACAAATGCTCATGACAAGGAAATGAGCCAGCATTTGTGTGCATGCCAAGATCCCCCAGTGCCAGATGACAACAGACCAGGAGAGAAAGACCTTCTCTGCCCTCTGTCACCCCTATCTTCCTCCGCTCCAACCCCAAGGCCCCAGAGCTGCCCAGGGAAGCTAAATACTGCCATTCCCCTGAGTTGGGGGTCAGCTGGGACAGGGAGACCTTAAATTGGGTGAGAGGGGGAAACTCTGGGATTTGACTGGACTGTATTTTTTTTCTAAGATTTTATTTATTTATTTGAGAGAGAGGGAGAGGGAAAGCGAGCATGAGTCAGGGGAGGGGCAGAGGCAGTGGGAGAAGCAGCCTCCCTGCTGAGCAGAGAGCCCGATGCAGGACTCAATCCCAGGACCTCAGGATCATGACCTGAGCCAAATGCAGACACTTAAGTGACTGAGCCACCCAGGCACCCCTGGACTGGACTTTTTAATACACATCATGGAAAGTGACAATGAAATCCACCAAAGCTGAGACCCTGCCTGGGGTAAGGGCAAGAAGGCAGGGGTAAACGGTGCAGAGGTAGGTTTGATCCTTCGCTCTCTCTACTAGCCTCCCATCCAGTCCGACCTCACGAGGCAGCCAGAGGGGGACCGTCAAAGCCTGGCTGCACCTGGACAGACTGCAGAGAAAGCACCACGAGAGACGAGGCCCTGTGAGTGACGTCAGCCGCGCAGCCGGCCAGGGGGTCAGCACGGAAGGAGGGGGAGGATGGTGGGGCCCTGTCTCCGTTCTTCTCTCCAGAACCAGCATGTGCACAGATACGCACACACGCACGCATGCACGCATGCAGACCATCCTGGGCACACACACACTACAGGTGGCGCTCTGTTCAGCTACCAAGGTCCGGGGGAAGAAGCAAAGCCAAGTGTGGTTTGTACTGTAGGCCTTCACTTGCCCAATATATCCATTCTGATAAAGGCAGCCAGTGATGGGGAGGAATGTAGCCAGGCCGCATTGCAACCCTCCTGAAAGGCTGGGGCACAGATGACTCGTGAGTCTTGCCTCTGACCCTCTCCCTCGAGCACGTGAGCCCTGAACCTTCATGCCTCTTCCGTGCTCTCTTCCCCTGACTGAAGAGGCTACTGCAGGTCAGGAGCATTTGGAGTCCAGCAGTCTCATGTGCCTGGCGATACCCAGTGGCCCATGATCACATGAGTCTCTTAGGGTCCTGCCCCGTCCCCTCATCTGTCTGCCATGGGGAAGGAATGCCCGCTCCCTGGATCAGAACTAAATCTGTTCTAGGCAGGAGAGTCTCCTGATAGGGAAGGGCAGCTGATCAAGTGACCGGCACTCCCCCTGCCTTTGATCTTCTCCTGAGTTCTCTCCCTTTCCCATCAGCTTGTCAACTCCAGGGGAATGCTGTTCTCTTGATTGCTCTGGTCTGTGCCTAAACAAGAATACCTGGGTCGTTTGGAAGGATCCCGGTGCTCCCTCCAGGTTGCTGAGGCAATGATCTTGCAGGCACCAAGGCCCTGAATCTGCCAGTTGGGGGTGTGGGGCTGTGGCTGAGCTCAGCGGTCCTCGGTCTCATGGTCTCAAGGGCTCCAGGTCCTAGAGCTGATGTGCCCAGACAGCTCCGGTAAATGCTACACCCCCGAGGCCAGGCTGCCTTGTACTGAAGTGGCCTGATTACTGCCCCCAGTGACAAGGTTCCTCTCTTGCTTATTCTGTAAGAAGGAAGGATCTTCAGGAAGGGCTGACTTGCCACACAGCTGTGAGCACCTCACCAGCCCCGAACACCACCCCACCGGCACAGTGAGAGAATGAGGACCCACAACTTTCCTCGCCTTACCATTTCCCCTTCCCCATAAAACCTCTTTCTTAGCCCCCGTATTGGGGACCCCTGGCCCCACCCTGGTTCATGATAGGTGGGTGCCCGCCAACGGACCCACTGTATGAGCCAGCTCAGGCTGCCATCACAAGATACCACGGGCTGGGTGCCCCACATGACAGAAGTTCATTTTCTCACAGTCCTGGAGGCTAGAATTCCAAGATCAGGGTGCCAGCAGAGCTGGGTTCTGGTTAGAGCCCCCTTCCTGGCTGGCTGACAGCCACCTTCTCCTCTGTGTGTCCTCACACGGCCTCTACTCCAGGCGTGGGTGGAGAGAGTGATTGCTGGCATTTTTTTCTTCAAAGGACACTAGCCCGTTGCATTTAGACTATCCTCATGACATCACTGGACCGTCATTAGCTCCTCAGAGGCCCATTTCCAGATATCATCATATTGAGGATTAAGGCTTCAAAGTATGAATTTTGGGGGACAGGAGGGCTCAGATCGGTCCACAATACCAACCTTGCCTCAGTTCCCATGACTGCAACTCCCTGAAGTGTCCCTTACTGGCTAGGAGAGAGTGACAGAAGGAACAGGAGAGGAGCCTCAAGGGCCCACCTTGTCAGAGGGGCCCTGTGCCTCCCCAAGGGCTCACAGGCCTTTTCCCAGCCCTCTTGGGCTCCCAGGGGAAGCAGATGCTGCTTGCAGAATTTTCTCATCTCTGTTTATGCCTCAGACACCTCCCCAGGGTCTGGTCTGAAGTTCACAGCTCTGCCCCATGACAGTCACCAGGAATGGCCTCACCATTCCTGACGAGAGCCTGAAACTCTCGTTTTGGTAGTGCCCTCCCTTCTGGGCCGTCCTATGCCGACAGGATGCTGGGCCATTGCAGTCAGATGACAGAAGACAAAATTCAGTGGTGGCCAGGGCAGGCACAGGATGGAGAGAGAGAGGGCCTAGGAGTTGGGGAGCTTTCCAACAACAGTTCTTTGGGCTGGCACGGAGGGGCAGAGATCTCGGGTCTCCCTGTGTTTGAATCTCTCCCATTGTGGACAGGGCACGTGTAATGTTTTCACCTTCCCGGCAGTGAAAGATGGTCGTTCCCTGTATGCCAGCATCCCACAGACAGATGGAGGGTTAGGGCTAAGAGGGGCACCGGGAAAGGCTGAAACATGTCGCCTGCCCTTAAGGAGTTGATCACCGAGAGGGAGAGTCACATACAGAATGGACCAGCCATCTCATGATGCAGAAGGTGCCTGGTCAAGTTATAATATCATATGCTTGGGGATCCCAGAGAAGGACCAATTAGTTCCGCCTTGGGGAAGGGGGCAAAGAAGATCTTTGGCACTTTGGATAAGGAAACTGAGGCCCAGAGAATATGAAGAGAGAAAAGGTGATTTTTTTGTTTTTGTTTTTGTTTTTTTCCCAAGGTCAGTGGCAAAACCTAAGAGAGACCCCAGGGCCCTGGCCCTCAGGCTGGTGCCTCTGTCCGTTTCTCAGAGACCAGTTCGTATCGCGGGCGGCCTCCTACACCTTGATAACCCCGACGCTCAGCATTCCCAAGAGATGCGGCAGGGGCTCTGCTGGGCCCTGGGCCGAGTCTCTGGAATGGTAGCGGGTGGCCAGTGCCCTCCCCGTACTCGGCCACCTGGGCAGCGTTGCAGGCGTCCGTCCGGGAGGAGGGTGAGGAGCCCACCTGGTCTGGCCTCCTGGCCACGGGAAGTGATGCCTCCTGGGCTCATTTGAGCAGCTGTGGCTTGTGCGAGGTCTGGCTCAGATAAGCAGGCAGATGTCCTCGGGGTGACCTCCCTGACTCAGAGCGTTTGGGAACTGAGGTATTCAGTCCTGGGGGGGAGGTAGAAGGCAAGGACAAGACTTGTGCTGCTGACTCACTCTTCTCAAGGCCTCTGTTCCAATTCTTGAGGAGGCAGGAAAGACCTGGGAAATGAAGGAGCTGTCGGCACAGGATAGGGTCCGGGACAGAAGAAGGGCGTGTTCTCCATCCTCCCACCCGTGCTCCCCCTTGGCTCCTCCAAGACGGCCATGGACCTGGGACAGTTGCTTGCATTCATAACACAGCAAACCTTGCAAGGTCTGCGGGGCTTAGAGCAGAAGGGACAAGGAGGGAGATGACCCTGTGACACCAGACAGGGGCAGAGCCAGGTGGAAAGGCTGCCACACATATTTTCTGGGTGACATATAAATTATAAATAGGCAAAGTGAGGATGACGGCAGAAAACCAACTTTCCTGGACAATAGAGCTTGAAGGGGCATTGGACGTCATTGTGTCCCAACCTATCCCAGGGCTGGCTTCATGGGCGTGCAACCTGCGAGGTCACACAGAGCCCCATATTGGGAAGGGTCCCGCTCCGGGTTTAATGATCTGCTGTTGCCATCTTGAAATTCGTAGGCATTTTTTTTTAACGAGAGTCCCCCGTTTTCCCTGTGTGCTGCACCCCGAAGATTACATACCCAGTCCTGCCCCTGGCCTTCCCAAAGAATAAAGGAGCCCAGGGAGGGAAAGGGCTGCTCAGGGTCACACTGCTCATTTTTACTGTCGAACCGGGATAAACAGCCAGTCCAGAGTTTTCCACCACACAGTCTCACTCTGCTGTCTCTATTCAGGCCAAGCGCTTCCGATTCTGGCTTCCTCACGCTGAGGGTCCTGTGGTCTGTCGCCTTGTCCGTTCCAGGTGGGCCACGGCAGGCACTGTGGGTCAGGGGGTCAGGGGTCGGGGGGTGGGCGGGGTGGCCCAGACTGGGCCTGGTGTTCGTTGACAGGCCTGCAGCTCCGCGTACCTGAGAATTCAGGCAATGATGATGGGATCTCAGGCCCGCCCTTTCTACCACTGAACCTCCCTCCGAGCATCTCTGGTCATTGTACCTATTGTGAGCAATATCGCAAGAACTAGAGAAAACGTACGTCGGGATCCCCGCCCCCACCCCCGTGCCAGCTCCCCTGGGCTTTCAGTGGCATGTGGCCTGGCATCCGGCCTACAGCAGATGCTCGATAAAGCCTTCCGTGGCCGATTTTGCCTCTAGCTCTGCTTGTCCTGGCCTGGCCTAAGACTGTGGCTGGAGACAGACAGCCCTGCTGTCATCCTTGACGCTGCCCTCTAGTACCTGCTGTTCAAGCTAAGGTCTAGGGACCAGCTCCCCTGGGAACCCTGCAGAAATGCTGACTCTCAGGCCCCACCCCAGACCTACTGAATCAGACTCTGCACTTCACCAAGATTCCCAGGTGAGTCATATGGGAATGAGCGTTTGTGAAGCAGTGTGATTTCTGGTGCCACAGCTGGGCCTCTCTCGCCCTGCCCCGGGGGAGATGAGTCACTTCCCAGTCCCAGCCAGAATTACTCTTAAAAAGGCAGAGCCCTGGCCTCCGGGATGGATTGGACCAGAGTCCGAGTCGCTTCCTGGAGGCTTGCAAAGTGGCCAGGGTGGACTGGGTGAGGCAGCAGTGGTGGGACGGGCGTCGACTTGCGGAAGGAACGACAGTCAGGAAGCCCCTGGAGACCACTGCAGTGATCCCAGCAAGCGGGGGTCCCGAGCATGGGGACAAGGGGCTGAGTTCTAGAGTATACCTGATGTGGAATCCAGCAGACCTAGCAAGCGGGTAGACGTGACAGGTGACATGGGAGAAGGAAGGATCGAGGACAAGTCTGAAATCCTGGATTGAGGGTGTTGATAGAGACAGTTGACCAGAAGGACGAGGATAAGGGGCAGATGATCAAAGGAAAGGACGCATGCTTTCCATTTTGGACACAGTGATTTGGGTGAACGAGTAGGGTATTAATAAAGATTTTCAGTAAGAAAAGTGGGTTTTTCGTGGCAATTAAGTCACACCTCTTGGTAGCCCTCCTCATTTCTGGAGGTAAATGTAGCCTCCTCTTGACCAAATTGCCCAGAGCATTCACTGCGATTGAGTGCTGAGGGGCTCTGGAACTAAAAGGGTGTGGGTTCAAATCCTGGCTCTTCCACTCTGGAGCTGTTTTCTTGGGCAAGTTAATAAACCTCTCTGTGCCTCAGCGTTTACCCTTGTAAAATACCTGTCTCCGACAGTTGCAGTGAGGATTAAATAAATTAATACGTGTGAAGTGTCTCAAACCACGCCTGTTACATAGTGAACACTCAATAAATATTATCCATTCTATAACTGCTTGTTTACTTTGAAATTGTGAGGTCCCTCGGGGCAGGGACTTCAGCAGAGATTGCCTTTGTGCTGTGTAACACTTTGCACAAAGCAGGTATACAATATGGTCCACAGAAACCATAACATATGCTGTTCATTAAATGTGGCCCTGTGGGCCAGTGTGGTGTCTGTGCACGGACGAATACAGATGTTGTATCCCTTTACAAATGTTCATACCTTCCACCCTCCCTTTTTTCTAATCACAACTTAATGACTTGTAGGTAATGAGAATCTGTGCTCATTCGTTTCTCAGCCCAAGCTCATCTATGGGCCACTCCGATAACCAAGCCTGACTTTGGGGGAAATCCACTCTCCCCAAAGATTGGTACTGACCCCCTGAGCTGGGGGAAGATCTGTCCCCTGAAGATACTTGCTTTCCCTTGACAAAGACTAACTGTGTGCCTATCAATAATAATGACAATCACTTTCATTTCTGAGTTTGAGTATGACCAAGACTTTCTTCGCTCTAGAGCTCAGGCTCATCAGGGAGAAAGACAAGAAAGCAGAATATTATAAAACAGTGTGATTGGCGTACGTGACAGTAGAGGTAGATGCAGAGTGCTGAGGGGTTGGTCACAGGAGAGAGAGGCACCCCAGTCTGATCACTTGAGATCTGGCTCCTTCTGTGAGAGGACCAAAACAAAATCTCACCCCTGAGTGAATGTCTATCCTTCCCACAACACTGTATGCCTTTACTCCTTCACTGTCTCACTGGGCGTGGTGACAGTAGGGGTTGGGAGCAAATGAGGGCAGAAACCAGGCCCCAGGCACAAATCCCTTAAATAAATTCAAGGCCAGGCATAAATCTAAGTCGGACAATGACTTCGGCCCCTTTTCCTAGCAGCAGAGCTTGAGATAAGGATTGAGTACCACTGATTTATCAAGGGGATGGTGCTCCTCAAAGAAAACTGATAAGGGAGAGAGGAAGGAAAATTAAGGAAGGGGAAAGAGAGGAGAAAAGTTTGGCTTTTGCCTGATCCTTGGGGTCAGAGAATGAAGAAAACTTACCCAGGCAAGGCACTCCCTCAGTCAACTCAGTGAAGAACATGGGCAGCCGTGAGCTGTCAGTGGCCCACAGAGCATCTGGGTGGGCAAGTGGGCCCAGTAAAGGGAACCTGGGCATCAGCATTTCCAGGCACGGGCAGGTTAAGGTCAAAGTACCAGCATTGGGTCCTCTTTCCCCCAAGACCACTGAAGTCTATCTGTGACCTCCTTTGTGAACTGGAGTGGGCTGACTGGCTCCTTTAAGAACCTCAGTCTAGGCTTGGTGTGGAGATTGCTGGTGACCAACCTCTTCAAGGCTTTTCCACAAGGGCTGCTGCCAAGCACATCTCCCTCATTCTCCTAGTGCGTCTGGAATTTGCCTACAAAACATAACTTCGGGTGGTAGGGACAAGCTGGGTTGCCCACACAATTTGGTATGAACACTCTGGGTGTCTGGGGGCATGGTTTACACATTGCTGCTCACAAATTATCAGCCACAAGCTCAAGTGTGCAAGAGGAGGAGGCTAATTGTTTTCAACCACCAAGCAACCTGGCCTCTTCTGGCGATTGTGAGTCATCCCGTATTCCTTCGATAAATTTTTTTTCTGCTTAACTCATCCAGAATCAGTTTCTGTTGTTTGCATCTAGGAGTCCTGATGGATGTAGACAGTAAATCTGCTCCCAATTTTCACATTTTAAGTAGTGGGGTGGCAAAAAGCATTATAAATTTGTGTGTGGGCTAGATTAGTTCCTTGAAATTAATTCCTAGAAGCAGAATCGCAGGATCAAAAGGCCTGCAAAAGTGTAAGGCTTCAGGTTTCTACTACCAGATTGTCCAGGAGCCTCTGGTGTTGCTGAGAGGAGAGGAAACTGCACCAAGGGTGATAGGCATTGAACTCAGAGCTGCACATCCAGCAGCCCCACCAGTCACTTCACCCCCTCAAGGTGGGTGGCATTATAACCATCTCACGGAGGAGGAACCCAAGGGCAGAAACTTGTGTCCCTTATCCCAAGTCACAGCCTGGTAAGTAGCTACTTGAGATTTAAACCCAGACATGCAAGGTTCTCTATTTGTGCCTCTAGACCCAATCACCACTCTCTTCCACAGGGAGGCCCAACTTACGGCCCACATCCTGGCCCCAATGGGAGGCACAAGCAGTTGAGAGAACAGGGAAGGGGGAAGTCACATTATTGATTCCCAGCTTCCTCCAGGCAGGTACTTTGGTTGGCTGAGGCCCCCTGCCAAAGAGCTCTCTTTGGGTTCGGAAAACTTCCCTCCACTGGCCTCCTTCAGGTCTAAGGACCAGAAGAGCTCTTTACTGTTGCACATAGGTTTCTGCCCCCTCCCTTGTCAACTTTTCTTGACCCCACCAGCCTCTGCATAAATAGTCCCTGTGTTAGGGCCTCCCCCATTCTCTTTTGGGATTCAGACATTAGAGTAGGTCCAAGCTGGAGTTTTTCCATCAGGTCAAGTTATACACATGGACCTTTAAGACATCAGCCCAACGATGCTGATTCCTGCACCCATGCAGACATCCCATGATGGATGCTTACAGATTCCACTAATCAGCTCTGTGGAGGTCAGACTCAAAAGAGCACTGGAATGAGAGTCAAGACTCCTGGCTTGCTGTATAGCCTCGGCCAAGTCCCTCAAGCTCTTCAGCTCTTTGGACCTCTCTTTCCTCATCTGAAAAATGAAGAGCTGGACTAGAAAGTGGCAAAGGTCAGAATACCCAGGAGGAAGAGGACAGACAAGTGGATAGAGTGGATATTAAATTCACACGTGCACTTTACACATATATGCACACTCGTATGTGCAGTTGTGAGGAGAAAAGGGAGCCCCTTTGCAAGCCAGAGTGCTGGGACCTTTTATTCACATGTATTTAAAACCTTTGCTGTTTGTACTTGGCCAGCTTCAGATGGCAAAACGGTCTATTCTCTGTGGAAATTTTGACTTATTTTTCCAGCTGGTCTGCCAGTTGCCAAGAAATGTCATCTGAATATCATTATTTAATCGAAGATTAGTCCACGCCTGTGACATAGGCTGCAACTATTATCTTCTTTGATTCTTTACATAAGCACACATTCTCTTCACAGACTTGACCTTGCATTAGGGGAGGTAAATGCTGCCTCCTCTATGACCAAATGGCCCAGAGCATAGTGAAGTAATCCACTGAGAGCATGGCTGTCTGTAGGTGTGTGAGTATGTGTGTGAGCAGAAGGATACACAGTGAATGTGAGGAAAGTACCTTTGAAGTCATTCCTTGCAGGGATCCAGAGAGGGGACCTTCCTTGATCATTGGTCATATCAACATGGCCTCCCACCCTAGGAGCTGATTTCCAGTGTTTGTTTTCAGATTAGACCATGTGTGAAACAAAATCCAGCCAAGCCTGCTGGGAGGTATGGGGATGGACCAGACAAAATTTGCAACCCAATCATATCGCAGATCTCTTGGGTAAAGCAAAGGAGAAGAGGGCAGGGAGGGCATGAGTTCAAGCTGTAAATGTTGGCTTGGGTGTTGGAAAACTCTAGACTGCATGACCTTAGAAGGCCCCCACTTAGCCCTGGAATGTCTCCAACCTTCTTAAGCTCCATGTGACATCCAGGCTAGCTTCTCATTTACTGTTTTCAGGGCTCCCTAGGACAATTTTCTCACTGGCCTTGGTTCAGCCAGCTGAGGTGATAACACTTTATTTTGGTTTTCTTATCAGGTTGCTCCCAATGAAGCAGGGCCTTGACCCATCCTCAGAGTAGAGCTCATTACAAGGTCAGGATTTTCTCTCTTTTTCATGAAGGCCCTTTAGATTCTTCCTTATTTTCCAGCCTCTTGGCCTCTGTCTGGTCCAAGGGCCAAGCTGTGGCCAAAGATCTAACACCATCACTCCCAAATCACTGACTAAATGATCATCTACCAGAAAAGAGGAGTCTGGGGACAAGCCCCTGGTCCTAGAGGGCAACTTGACTCTTTTTCCATACACTGTGTTGGGGGCAAGAGAGGCCACTGGCTTCATTTGTAAGAGTTGGGGCCACAGAAAAGCTGAACCTAATAACCAGAAATTCTCATATAGAGCTTACTTATACCTCTCCACTTTCATTCTCTAAGCTTTTTCTCTTTCCAAAGCCAGTCCATGGACATGTCAGCTCAAGGACAAAGAGAACCATAACCAAAGGATGATCATGTCCATGCTTCTTGCACTTTCCCAGTGCCTGGCATATCACAGGCACACGAATATACTTTTTGAAATAATGAATGAGTGAGTGATTAGGTGCATGTTATGGATGGATGGATGAAGATGGCTCTCAGAAAAAATCCTCAAGAAGGTCTTCTTTGGAAAGGGCAGATTGGAGAGAAGGTCCCCACCTGCAGTCATTACAATATAACAGTTATAAATGTCTCTCATACTAGTGAGGACCCAGCTTTTAAATCAAATGGGAAACCTCTTCTCAGGTTCCTCTGGGTGGAAAAATGAGAGCTAAAGAAGGAAGAGAGGCAAATGGGGAAGAATGGATCAAGGTGAAGCTCAGACCTCAATCCCCATTTGAGCTATATGTACATTTCGGTCCTTTTCCCAGACTTCTCAGCACATCCCTCACCCTGGCGTTCCCCCAGGTAATGATGGAGGCAGATGACTAGATGGAGAAGATAACCAGAAGCCCAACCAGATTTTTTTTTTTTTTTTTTTGGTCCAGTTGCTAAGTGTAGAGTGACTCATAAGAACTCCAGACAAGGATGACGATGGAAAAGGAGTCTAGCAGATCACGGGAGGGGTTGGGGGAAGGAGGGGGACCCTTGAGGTTGGGAGAGAATGGGAAACATGTTTTGTAAGATTTCCAAGATTTTTGGGGGCTGTTGTTAAGGACTTTTTCATAAGACCTGTTATCCTGCTGGGGTTTACATCACTATTTGATCTAAGCCCCAATAGGACGACTACATCTGCTACTAAGCTGTGTTGTAAATGTCTTTAATTTTTATATTTCATCTGAAGGGAGTTGTTAAAGTGAGTTTACAGGGTGATGGCTCTTTGAATAAAGGCCATCAATACTGGAGCAGAGCTCTGTATGACACTTAATTTTCACTCTAATAAGCCCTCCTAAAACATTACAAGATTTAGGAGGTTTTTTTTTTCCTTTTTTCTTTTTCCCTTTAACTTCCCTTCCCTCTTTGCATTATTTCTCTCCTCTCAATCTCTTGCCTCTCCTTTCTTGCTTTTCTTAAAGGACATATTTGAAAAGAACATTTTTGCCCAGATGACACCACTTCTCTTTTCACCGCCAGCCAGATGTGCTCTTGATTTCTGAACAGGAGAAATGTTTCTTTGAAGTTTTTCAAAGACTTTGCTTTTATTTAGAATTTTTTCCCCTTTTCTCCTCTCCCTCATGTTTAACTGGTTGGGAAGCCCCGGGGGGGGGGGGGTCACATGGGCCTCTTTTCTTTTCCTGGGGCATAAAAGGAGTGGGATCAGAGGCACTGTGTTCCCAGAGAGCCTTCTATTTTCTTCCCCAACAATTCCAAGTATTTTCTGGTGGATCTGGTGTCCCTAGGAGAAAAAGAAGATGGCTTTCAATTCGCTCTGGAACCAGATTTTTTTTTGGTTAATACAACAGTTCTGTCTGGAGTGCAGGGGTGGAAGGTACCCCCATCCTATTCTGGACTATCTTCCTGCCCTTCATAAAGGTGGGCAAAAAGAGGTCTTCTCTTTCCTGGCCACGGTATCGTCATGGTAGCTCAGCTACTCTTGCACTGACCTGAGATTTTGTGAAAACAAAGATGGGGGTGGGGGGCGGCACATCAGAAAAAGATAGACTGACACCCAAGGAATAGACCAGAAGCCCCTCTGAAAGCAAAGAGAGAGCCTTATTCATCTTCATCTCCCCCTAGCACCAGACCCCCTCATGCCACCCAATAAGTTTGAGCTTGTTAGGGTTTTTCAAGGAGACTTAGGAAAGAGCTAGTGCTTCAGAAGGTGGCAATGATAGAAAGCTGTAAGATTTCCTTTGAAGAACAAACATGACATGTTAGTGCAAAGAGTTTCGAGTGTGAAATCCTGGTTAAAGTTCCAACTGTGTACTGGCTAGCTATATTCCTCCCCAACTAGACGTAAGTTCCAGAAAGGTGGTATCCACAGGACCTAGAGGAATGCTTGGGACTTGGTGGGCACACAGTAATTACTTGCAGCCTGCATCAGTGTGTTTGTTTGACAACAGCCCCGATTCTTTTGGAAGGAAGGGTATTCAAGGCCCAGAAAGAGGACTTTCAAAATAGTTATTGGGGGTTCTCAGAACACTTCTCACTCATTTGTATTTCTAAAAACCTCTGAGGTTGTTGAGGAAGATAAGGAGATTTGGACTGGAGGATTTTGTTTTTGTTTTATACATTAGGGGTACCTGGCTGGTTCGATTGGAAGAGCATATAACTCTTGATCTCAGTGTCATGAGTTCAAGCCCCACGTTGAGGGTAGAGATTACTTAAAAATAAAATTATTTAAAATCTCTCTCTATATATATGTATATAGATAGATAGATATATAGATCCATCTATCTATCATCTATCTATATTCATTAAAATCCAAGGGTGTGTGTGTGTGTGTACGCACACACATGAAATGGTTTCTGCTTGCCTTATGTGAGGTGTGTTCACTACCACAAATAATCACAGTCAGGGACTCCTTCGACTAACTTTTGAAGACTAAAACTCTAAGGCAGAACCACTTGGGTGGAAAGCATACCCTTGTGCCTGAAATTGTAATACCACCCCTAAAAGTGATCGGATATGTTACAAAACTTATTTTCCAGTCTCTTCCTCCTACCAGTTTACCTCCATGTTTTAGGGGCAACTTGGGTATGTGACTTCTTAATTTCTGCCTCTGGGTAAAATGCAGAAATTGCCCTATTATAACCAAAAAAGGGAAAGCTCACCAATTGTTCCACGTTCTCCCCTACTTTCCCAGCCTCCTTTATAGATATTTAATTAGATGTGATTAGTTCAGGGCAACAGACTCTGAGCGGAAGTGATTTCAGTGTCAAATCAGTTAAGGGTCTTTGCTCTGCCTGCATCCGTCTCTTCCTCTTCTTTTGCATTCAGGAGGCCACATGCTCCGTGGTGCAGCTGGAAGATAACAAAACCTCTTTCAACCTGTCCAATCGATCCCCCTGCCAATCAGTCTTGGATGTAAAACATTAGGTAAGTAAAATCTTGTTATGTTAAAAGTGGAGATTTCAAGATTAATTTGTTATTGCAGCATGGCCCAGCATAGCCTGACTAATACACCTTTGAAAGTCTGGCCAAGCTGTCAAACCAACAAGGCCTATGGTTCTGCTTCCTCAGTGGCTCTCATATCTTTCCCCCTCCATTTCTGTTGCCAAGATTCTGGTTTCAGACCCCCAGTCTCTCACCAGCACAGTTACTGGCACCACCCCGAAGCTCCAGCCTCTCTCACTCTAGGCCTTCCTCCTCCCTCGTTTCCAAATGTTATGTCCTTAGACATGGCTTAGTATCATATCACACCCTTGCTGAAAATAGCTTCCACTGGCTACAAAACCAAGTCTAAATACTGAAGCCAAACCCACAAAATACTCCCTAATGAAAACATGATCCTATCTTTCCCACTTCTTTTCTCAGACCCCCATTCTCAGCTCCAATTGCATTAAATGACTATCCATGTCTTGCTACACATTCTCACTTCCATCCTTTGCCAATTTTCTTCCCAGCTCTTCCTTCCTCATCCCATATTCCAACTCTTCCCAGCTGATAAAGGCTCCAGGGCCAAGTCCTCCGTGACACTTTCTATCTTTTTAGCCCCCTCCCATAGAAATGATCTTGCCCATCTCTAAACTCCAAAATTTCTTATCTTTTCTGGTGGCTGTTAACCCCTTCCACAGAGCATCACTGGGTTCCACTGAGGAAGTCTTGGAGTCTTTTATTTGTACCATTCTCATTGAATTCACAGAAACTAGCCCAGTTCTTACCCACAGTAGCTTAAGAAACTGCTGAAAGAATACACAGAGAATGAGCCAGTATCTCAGGGACCTGGAATGAAGCATATTACTCTATCGCATCTGCTAGCTTATTGAGTATTTAAAACCGTTATCTTGAGAATATTCTGATCCCATAGCTCTAGAGTGAGTCTCTGGAATCCACATTTTATGAGATCACAAGGGGATTCTGATACAAAAGATCTGCAAACCACATTTAGAGAAACACCGAGGTGTATGAACGTATGCACGTGTGTTTGTGAATGCTCTTGGTATACAAGCAAAATGCATTGATAGTTTGGATCATTGGTGTGCAATCCTTTCCAGGGATGGCAAATACGTTTCATCTCACTTGTCAACACCAATACATTTGTAGGGGCTGTCCAGAAGACTGTTTTAAGTAGGTCTCTGGGGCCACATCTGGCCTGCACAGGAAAGAGTCCTGTGATTGATGGATGATGTCTGCTGTAGGACCAAGAGGGGAAAGTGGCGGCCTGTGTGCCAGGTGTCTGCCATCACTGCCAGCCCCTTCTTTTGGAGACACAGAGCCAGGACTTGGAGATCAAAGGATCGTCAGAGTCTGAATCCAGCCTGCAACCAGAACTGACGTCACCATTGACTTCCTCAGGTGACTTTGTGGCAAAAAGAAATAAAATCAAGATGTTTGGTAAAAGGCATAGCTAAACAAGAAGCTACAAAGTCATTATAGTGAACACTTGTTGTTTACATCTTGGCTTCCATTGCCCCCCATTCAATGGTATTTTTATTTTCCTTTTGGGAAGCCATTCTCCCCATTCCCATTCAAAGTAGGTGGGAGTGGCCACACTCCCTACTGCAGCGGGGACCATGACTGGTCTAGGCCAAGCAACATGTCCTACTTCCCCAGGATATGAGAGAGAGGGTGTCCCAAGAGTTATGGGAGCTAACGGAAGAACTTCTCCCTTCTCCTTAAGAAGAAGTGCAGGTGTGCAGTTGGAAACAGCTAGAACACTCTTGTTACCATAAGATGAGAAACTGCCACTCTGAGCAGCCTGAAGACGAAGCTAGTGCCACCAAAGGCAAACCAGTGACAAGGTCCTGGATGACATCATCGGGGCCACTGTACCAAGTCTGACCCAGCATCAGTCCTACCATTAGACTCCTCAGTTACATGAACAAGACAGTTTTTTCATTGTCCAACTGGTTTTTTAATCATTTTCCATCAAACTGATTTTATCAGTTCTTTGAAAGCCAAATGGAGTTTCAGGGGTATCTGGCCCTCGTATATGCCAGAAACAGCAGACTCAAGGCCCAGCCTGGGGTCCATGTGTACCCTAACCATGGGCACATGACCTACCTTTGTTCCTTTGGTGCTTCTGTTGCCATTACCCTCATGCGAGCCTTTCATTTCGGGAGGAAAGGAAACAAAGAGGAGTCAATCCCACAGGTGGTTTGCTCTGGGCTGTTAGCCTTGATCTCTGCTTTTAGCACCCAGACCTCACCAAGAGCACGGGCAGTGATGCATGAGCCTTAAATAGTTATACGGCTAAAGGTCTTTGAAGGCCAACATCACTGAACATTGGTATTTGGATTCTTTTGAACTTAGGAGCATGTTATTAAACATATAAGATAAAAAAATCAATAACCACTGAATTATCTGGAGTAAAAGCAGTTGGTTCCCACATCAGCATATAGAGCATATAGCTATACAACAATTACTTTTCTACAATTGAGCTTACATTTATGTATTTTAACAGATCCTATTGTAGGGCTTTTGTAATTAGAATATTTTATTCGTCACCCATTTTTCTACAGTCCCAGCTAAAAAGAAAGTATGTATTTCCACTCAACTCTTTACTTGTCAGTTTGGGGTTGATTCAAAATCTCATTTACAAAAGATACTGTGAATGAAAAACCACCGAAATGTAAGGACACAGGCCTCTGTGGTTGGGTTTTTTCTTCTTCTTTTCATTGGTTATCATTTCTCTTCTAAATTAAAGGTGAAATTGATGAGAATTAGGCTGTCTGCAACCTGGAAAAGCAATCGCTTAAATAATGACATTCAAATAGATCATTCGGTATCATGTAAATGTCAAGCGTTGGTCATTTTTCAAAACACCACCCTTGCTCAGCTGGGTCAAGGGCAAGGACACACTATGGCCAGCTTTGGTGGGCAGCACCGTTCCTCTTACTTTCTGTTGGTGCTTGAGCAGAATGCCCCCCCATCTGGACATCCTCTGCTGTGTGAGTGTGTGTGTGTGTGTGCGTGTGTGTGTGTGTGTATGTGTGCGTGTGTGAAGGGGGAGTGGGAAGGAGTCATCACAAGAGAGCTTTCACTTCTTAAAATGATGTGGTTAATTTCTTCAGTTCACATAAAAAGAAAATTTTGTCGATTAAGAAAAATAAAAACAAGACGAGTGCCAAACACAATTTCTATCCTCCCTCTGAGAATTTAGTCTTTAGGTCTATAAGCCAAGCTGTACCCTTTTTCTCTCTCCACCAAAATCATGCCGTCTGGTTTCCTACCTTATGAAATATTATCGACCCACTTGAAATGAAAGTGCGCTGTAAATTAAGGCATGCAACGTTGTCTCCCATCGGATGGATGGCTGGGGCTGGAAAGCCACAGCTTTTAGAATGTTAAATATTTATGGTTATCATTTCAACCAAAATAGGAACTTGCACGAAGAAGAACACACAGATCACACTGAAAATGTTTGCCTCGCTTCCTGTGCCTTTGGAGAAACGAGAAAAATAGGGCCCGTTCCGATGTGCACCTTGTCTAAGAGCTTAAAAATGCTCCCAGAAGAGAAATGAAGAGGCCTACAGCAAATGACTGGAAAGAGCAGCCACTGTCCCAGAGGATAGGTTCCTGTGTTTCCGACTTGAGAAATGACTGCCTCATTTAGACTGTTCGCTTTTCCACCTTTGTATCTGGCTGAATTCCTCACGCTCTCATCCCTACCCCTGATCGTGGAAGTAGAAGTCGCCTACCAAGTATTCTGAAAGACATTTCTGTGGATCATTTATTGCAGATAATAATCGTTTTATCTTTGTTACCATTATTGTTGGGATTTTAAATCCCTGAAGCTAAATATTTGAGATATGTTGTTAACTACAGATCTTTCAGCAATTAGAGATTTGTAAAAGCTCGAAGATATTTTTGAACATAAAGGAATATTGTAGGGGATGGGAATGAATTCTCTTTTGGACTTCATTACTGTGAGGGAGGGAATTTACCTCCCAAGTCTTGGAAAGGAACACAAAATAATTCTGTTTTCATGGCCAAATATATTAAGAAGAAAAGTCAATACGTTCACAATGTAATTTGTAATTAAAAGGTGGGTCAGTGAGTTTAAAAACCCTTGCAAAGGGACCATATATCAAAGATGTCCCAAGACATCAGCTGGGTTCCAGAAGGACTGGTGCTATACATACTAACATATTCCACTAAGGTGGTTTCTGCCTGAAAGACTTCAAAACCTTTGAAACCAAGGTGGAATAATCACTTATATCCTCCCTTTAATCTTAAAAAAAATCAAGATGGCTTACAAAGATATGAAAGGTATTCCGAGATTAAATAATCCATATGCAAGTCTTAAAATTTGAGATGAAGAGAGAATAAGCTTAAGGAAGTAGGATGGAGTCAAGAAGTAACCACATACACTAAAGGTCTGCCGTTAAGGATTTAAGGTTGAACTACAGGTGGTCCGTGAATTTGGCTCTGAGCTACCTAGCAGCCACCGTGAAGAGGGAAACATGAAAGTTCATGGGATTTAGTGAGTGTGAGTGTGTGTGTATGTGTGCATGTATGTAAAGCAAAATAAACCAGGTGTTCAAAGAAGCAACATAGCCATTTCTGGTGCTCAGACCAATCAAATAGCTCTCCTTAAGGATCCTTGTAAAGAAAACAATTCCATCTTCTGCAGCATCTTTGATGATAGCAATAAGTTTCATAATCTGTCTCCAATGAGAAGAGGAGGCCAAAATTTGGCCAATGACACACAAGTAACTGGGCTTCCAAAGAAGCTTTCAAGGTCCTCTTTCCTCAAATCATGTATTTGTAGTCGGGGTCTAAAATCATAGTACTCTCACCCCTGGGCCACAAATGGTTTGCCTACGAGTGGCTCATGATCTGAACTAGGCTAATCAGAGTTTGTTTCTGGAGTGTCTCAAACTGGAGAGTTTTAGGCCATGTTTGGTGGTGGAATTGTTAGGTACCGGCTCCCTTGGGAATGTTTCATACATATTCCCCTGCTTGGTTAGGTGATAGCTTGTGTTCACATAGGTTATTCCTAAGAATTCTACAAATAATAAAATGGAAAAGAGGGTGAATTCCAGGCTTGTGAGCATCAGCTTGGGTCTCACATTCTACTCTTTCCAGCCCCAGACTGACATCTAACACAGCTTTACTGTGTCACACTCAGAATCACAAAGCTCCTTGACCTTGAAATATTTCTAGCAAGTGTTTAATCAAGGCTGTTTGGCAGCTTATGTGATTTATAGCCAGTTATAACTGAATCAACAGTCAAACTAGTGTTTTCATAGTAGTTGTAAATTGGGACAATCTCCCTTAAAGAACCGTATCTCTCCAACTTTCAATTACAAAGGAAGGATGGGAGACCAGATTTTTGTGTGAGGTAATGTGAGTTGATTTGAAAGTGGTGATTCATGCATGAAGAGCCTAGTCTATAACACAAGCAAACGACATTTTTAACTTGTTTAAATGGAGGTTAGTAACTCAGAGCTGGATCTCCGTCATAATGTTCCATATTTCATTGATTCTAAAATGCTGTTTTTCCAGCATTTTAACACCCCTGATAGCAGAATGTGATTGAAGCTGGATGGGATACTGTAGTTGGCAGCATTTTTCTTTCTTAATGATAGACTCTTACAACCAATGACACTTTTTATTTGATAAAATATGGCATTTAACCGGGAGGGCACATTTTCCCTGTCAAAGTATTTTCTAATAGGTTACTTCCTTTTCCCCTCACGAAAGTTCTGTGATACACAATGACTTTGGAAAGGCCTAGACCTGGGCCTAAAGGTCCCCAGCCGTCATTGGCAGAGCTCAGCTTAGACCTTGGTCCTCTGGAGTCCCATGCAGGGTGCTGCCCATTGGATCAGATTCAGCAGCTAGAGAGAAGAATAGAGAACCAGAGCTCACTATCTACCCTCAAATAGATTTGGTTTCATTATTTTCAGGCATTTCTAATAAAAACGGTGGGGAAGTTTGGGAGGTGGTAATTGACGACACAAAGGAATCAGTCTCTGTACCTCGGAATGACCAGATGTTAGATAATAATTTGGGGCAGGTATCCCCCACCAGGGCCCAACCTCACTGTTGTCTTTCAGAGTCTTTGTTGAACACCAGGACAAGAAAGATCGGTGAGACTCATTCCATGGTGGACATTGCTGCTTGCTCCAGCTTTCTTTTCCATTAATTCTGTGTATCCTTCATTCAGAACGGTCCAGACAGCCCCTGCCAATCAAATGCAGCCCAGGAGGTGAAACCCCTTTGCTAACCTTGACCTTTAACATAGAATTCAACTCCCTTAATCCCTTCTTTTTTTTTTTTTCCAAAAAATTTGTTTTAATGTTCTTTTTTTTTTTTAAATTAACACATAATGTATTATTTGCCCCAGGGTACATGTCTGTGGATCCTCAGGCTTACACATTTCACAGCACTTACCATAGCACATACCCTCCTCAATGTTCATGACCCAGCCACCCTATCCCTACCCGCCCCTACCCCCCAGCCACCCTTGGTTTGTTTCATGAGTTTAGGAGTCTCTTATGGTTTGTCTCCTTCCTGATCCCCTCTTGTTTCATTTCCCTCTCCCACCCCCCACAACCTCCCACCCTGCCTCTCGAATTCTTCATATCAGAGAGATCATATGATAATTGTCTTTCTCTGATTGACTTATTTCACTTAATCCCTTCTGACCTGGATACCACATCCCTTTCCCATCCTATCTCTTACTGCTTCTCTAGTCCATGCCACAGGCAATGGGAACGTTCACTGGCTCCAGGAATCTGCTAAATTTTCTGTCCCTCTGCCCCCAAGAAACTCCTTATTTCCCTTTTGCATGTTCACTCCATTCACAGCCCCACCTGGAAAAAGTCTTCTCCATCAGAAGTGAGCTGGTAGGGGCCTAAACTCCCATAGCACTCTATCTTCTACTACTTCTGCACTGGATAGAAATATGTTCCACAATATGAGGGCACAAATAACATCACGTTTCATTCTATTTTTCCCCCCAGCAAGCTAAGGCATGTGCCTCTGGACCAGTAGGTCCTATAAGAGTAGGCATCCTATAAGAGTAGTCATTTATTAGTAGTAGTGGCCTTCCCTCCTTCTCTGTGTTGGGCTCTCTAAGAGTTGAAGGACTCAAAGAAAGAAGAGGAGGGCCTGGTCTTTCATCTTTGGTGGCCGTCACCATCACCACGGTCCTTCCTACTGCAGGCAGGCTCCGGAGGGAGGTGCACCCTGCAGGGCCAAGGGCAGCCACAGCCCACACCCCACCCATGCCCCTAGGGCACAGGCACTTAATAATCAATCCAGATCTCCTTGGGCTCCCCTTTTAGAAGCCCTGCTACCTGGCCCAGGGAGGATGGCAGGGAGTGGGCAATTTCTGGCCCTCAGACCATCAGCCCTAGTCGTCCCCTCCCTACCTCCCCAGCTTTCTGTCCAAACTCCAGCCCTGACACCCCCTCAGGGGCCAGTCCCTCTGAAGTCCTATGTAGGGATTACACAGTAGTCAAAGGTTTGGGGGATAGGTGGGAGAAATTCGGTTTTCATTCTTTGGTGCCTCCCCTAACAGCAAAAATGCATATCCCATTCCATCATCCCAGCACACCTGTGTCCCACTTTGGATTAATGCACTTCTTTCCGCTACTAGAAGGTAAGCTCCCTGTGGGTTGTATCTCTGTCAGAGTCACTCTGTTTCCC
This sequence comes from Potos flavus, assembly GCA_028534135.1. Lineage (NCBI taxonomy): Eukaryota > Metazoa > Chordata > Mammalia > Carnivora > Procyonidae > Potos > Potos flavus. The sequence goes on along the minus strand of CM052892.1, from coordinate 45,718,082 downwards.
CTCCGTGTTGTGCCCAGAATCTTATATTGGCGGCAGAGAATATCCATCCAGGGGTGTCCCCGAACACTCGATTTCCCTTTTCGTGCAACCCCCCAAGCCACTGGGTTAACACGCTGCCAAGACATGCTTGCCAGACTAGCTTCCTGGTCCCTCTAAGCAGCCTGAAGTCCATGAAGTGTCCCCTGCCACCAGTCCCCCGCCCCTTTCTCACCTCCGCTTAATGAGCAAATAAGGAAAGAAAATTAAAGCAAAAAAAAAAATTAAACAGCTTTAGCAAAGATCAATAGAATTCTATAAAGCTCTGGGCAGCGGTATTGAGTGAGCCCAGAGTAATCCCCGGCATATTGCACGTTAAGTTAACTTGTAAGAGAAATACGCTCTTCCTCAGCCTCATACCTTCTCCTCCGTTGTGAATGAGGAAGCAGGGAACACAAATTAAAATAATGTTGATTTAGTTTTTAAAGGCAGTGCCCAGGAGCGTTTTCTGCATGGCCAACGGACAACTCCAGCCCTCGCCGCCCAGGCGCCCCCTCTGCACAATACAAAGAGAATATTTGATCCCCAGAGCTCAGCCCACGGTGGGGATTTTTATTTTGTTCAGGGTTTTTTATTTCCTTTATGCTTTCCTCTGGATTTCACAGTTTTAAATGTCAACTTGCAAATTTCCTTTTCTGGCAAAAGATCTCTACTCCACTGCGGCAGGAGTCCCTGGAATCCCTCGTCCTGACGCACAGTGGTGCGTGATCTGGATACGTCGGGCGCAGGAAGCAGGTGGGGGAAAGTTGACAGCGTGTGGCTGGTACAGTGTGGGTCCGGTGCCTTTTCAACAGCTTAGGTTCCCCTAGGTGACGGCGAGCTGAGAAAACCAGGTCTTCAGATTTGCTCCTAGCAATTTAGCCATCTCCTTGGGTGCTGCCGGAGACCATGTTCCAGTTCCAACCATGGCGAGCATCGGAAGCCATTCAAGCTCAAGGATTCAAGATTTGTCCTTGTGAAATAAAAGGTCATGGTGAAAGGCCACCGGGGCTTGAAATGGGGGGCTGGGCATTCAGGCAGACCTGTCCTCGAATCCCCGGCTCACCCACTCATTGGCTGCGTGAACTTTATCAAGTTATTTAACCTCTCTAAACCTCAGCCTCCCATTTTTAAAACATATCGTCCTGCCTCCCCTGCAGGATGGTGGTGAAGATTCAGGGGAGTGCATCGTATGAAGGAAGAATGCCTGGCCTTGTGTAAATCCTCAGAAAGTATCGCCTTCCTTTGAAGGGGTGCCCTGCGAGCCTGGGAAGGGGCAAGAGCCCAGGGACCGTGGACTCTATTCTGAATTCATCTCCGAATCTCCAACACTTAATACATTAAGTACCAATAGCTGGGCGACTGAATCACTACATGACTAAAACAGTAGAGTTAGTCCTTCTCCCTGCTTTGTAAGTGACATTTTTTTCATATTATAAAACTAACTTAGGTTCCTGGGTGGCTCAGTCGGTTAAGCGTCTGCCTTCAGCTCAGGTCATGATCTCAGAGTCCTGGGATTGAGCCCTACTCAAACCCAAAGGCTCCCTGCTCAGCGGGGTGTCTGCTTGCCCCTCTGCCTTAACCCCTCTCCCTACCCACTTGTGCTCACTTTCTTTCAAATAAATAAATAAAATCTTAAAAAACAAGATTAACTCACGTTGAATCTAGAATACTTAGAAATCCTAGAAAATCAAAGAGAAGAAATGAAATCATCCATAACCTTGCCGGACAGAAATAGCTACCATTACCATTTGGGTGTGCGGCCTTCTGGGTACTTATCATCTTGTCGGCACAGAGATATAAATAATTTGTCAAAGCAAAATGGGACCATCTTGAAACATTTCTCATATAACCTGTTTTGTTTATTTAAGGATGGGTCAAGAACATCATTCCATGTCACTCAAGTCCTCCAACTAGGCTTTTAAGAGCCGAATAATATTCCATCGATTCACTATATCTGAATTTACACAACTGTGCCCTTCTTGGATATTCGAGTTATTTGCAATGTGTCCCTTCTGTGAATGACACTGTAGTGAACCCCTTATACACCTGTCTTGGGGACTGGATTTGAATATTATCGATGATTTTTATTAATTTATTTAATTTCTTTTTATTTATTTATTTTGACAAAGAGGAGAGAGATCACAAGCAGGCAGAGAGGCAGGCAGAGAGGGGGAAGCAGGCTCTTTGCTGAGCAGAGAGCCCGACTCGGGGCTCAATCCCAGGACCCTGAGATCATGACCTGAGCCAAAGGCAGAGGCTTTAACCCACTGAGCCACCCAGGTGCCCCTAGATTTGAATATTATTTAAACATTAATCCCTGGAAATGGAGTTGCTTTTCCCTGGAAAGGTCTAAGGTTGACCAGAAAGGAATATAAAACATTGGTGTGGTGGGAACACACCTCTCACAGCACCTTTCCAGGTAACTGGCTTTCCTTCCTGAGCATGTGGGACCCAAGGTCCCAGCCCAGGCTGGGCACCGAGAGCTAGGGTTGACCTGAGGAGTGGCTAGGGCTGGCCTGCGGAAGGAGAG
>CM052892.1:45632662-45715034 GCA_028534135.1 Potos flavus | reverse complement strand
AAACATTGATGAAGTGCCTTTTCTGTACCAAGACTCAAATTTGCCAGGATGCTGTCCTGCCTCCCCAGGGGCTCACAGCATAATAGGAAGACAACACATGAAGAGCCGTGGCGTGAAGCAAAGAAGAAATGTGTTGGGAGGACCACAGGAGGGGGCTACGGAAGCCTTGCACCCAGTAAAGAGCACAGAAACTGCTAGAACATGCAGCTTGGTCTTTTACTTGTCCAGGAGCCCTGCTAGAAATAAATCCCACAGCCAACTTCACTCACTGTGAGACTCTAGAAGTTCTCCACTCAAGCTTTCCCAAGATTGATCCAATTGGTTACTCTGTTTCCCTAATACCAACACAGAGAGTGAAAACTGGGTATCAGCCCTTAATTTATATTTTTTCACCATCAATACACTGGCCTTGGTATTGGATTCAATAGATATAGATACACACATCATGAGACATATTGAAGTTTCCCTTCCAGCCAGAGCAACCATGAGAGGTGGGGGGGAAATGACGAGTTGAAGAGACAGAAGTAGCCTCTTTGCTTTGAAGGAGCCAGGGATTGGTGAGGTGGGGAGACTTTTTTTCTTCTTCTTTTTTTATTTTAAGGTGGAGCCCTGTGATGAGATCAGTGCCCTAATAAGGAGAGGAAGAGACAATGACACGTGAGGGCGCAACAAGAAGGCTACTGCCTGCAAACCAGGAAAAGGGCCCTCGCCAAACCCTGAAGCTATTAGCCCCTTGACCTTGGATTTTCCAGCCACTTCTGTGAGAAATAAATGTCTGGTTTTAAGCCACCCAGCCTAATGTGTTTTAAAACAGAAGCCTGTAGGAGCACCTGGGTGGCTCAGCCAGTTAAGCGTCCAACTCTTGGTTTCAGCTCAGGTCATGATCTCGCGGTCATGGGACCAAGCCCCACATCAGGCACGGTGCTCAGAGGGGAGTCTGCTTCAGATCCTCTCTCCCTCCTTTCTCAAAAAAATAATTTTTTTAAAAAATTAAATAAATAAAAATAAAACGGAAGCTTGTAGAAAGGGTAGGAAATTTCCCCAGATAAGAGTCAGGGTCTGATATGTAAGAAGCTTAGAAAGTGGGCATCATTTGTACTCATGCTTGTTTGTAGCACCCCAGCGAAGGTCCCCTTCCACACGAGCACACAAGAGTCAGTAGGCCCTGCCCTTGCCGGTCCTTGAGAGCTGATCTTCTTCAAGTGAAGCAGACTTGTGGGGCCAAAAACTTGGTCCCTTGTGAGAATAGATCAGAACTGAACTCCCTCTGGAGACAGTGCTGGCCTAGCTTGGACACACATGGTAGGAAGGGGAGGACAGCCAGTGCCTCGGGTGGAAGAGAGAAAATATATATCACAGGCCTCCTGCCTGAAGGTGCCCCTTTGCCTGCCCTCCTCCTGCTGTCCCTGCCCTGTAACCAACAGCACTCCATTTACAACAAAATGTGAATCAAGAAAGAGTGTTGGACACCCACGGTAATGAAAATCCATGATTCAACTGTGCGTTCATAATTATTTCATAAATAAATGGCTTCTGGAGAGCTGCCGCCGAGAGTATGTCTTTTTGTTAAAGTAAATGGGGCCTGCATGGGGCTGGCCTGAGAGCCCCACTCGTGGCCTCCTCCTTCTCTCCATCACTGTCCACCAAGAGGTTTTTGTGGTTCAGAAAGAGCTGCAAGGCCCACACTTCTCCACAAGACTGATGGCTCGTCAATAACATTAGCCAGCATTACGGGCCGCATCGGGGTAGAGCAGAATCAATACGGCCAAGTAAAAAGTCTAATAAGTTGACATGGCCATCCTCAGCAGGGCTCACATTACAAGAAATGAGTTTTCTTAAGGAATCAGCGTCAGGGTTGCTTAGGCGCTGCACACCCAGATGTCCTGACTAAGATTTATAGCTTTGTGTTTAGTTGGTGGAGCACAGTCGGCGGGGAAAAATGAAATGGTAACTGGGGTTAACTAGAGAAGAAATTGGGGACTCAGGCCACTCTGCTGACAGGGAGGGAGGTCCGTGGCTGGGGGCATCTTCATGTGACAGCACTCCCCAGGAGTGGGCCGCCCCTGGTCACTGGCTTCGACTGTCCTGTCTCCCAGGGTCACCTGGCACCCAGGCACGGCCACAAGTCACCTCAAGGGTGGCTTCACTGATGTCTCTCCTCTTGTCCTCTCACCCAGGGTCACCCACAGCTGGCGCAGAGGGGACGATGACGCAGACATTTCACTTGTATGAAAGGATATGCTCATCTTTTCTCATTTCTCTGGTCATCGGAGGGAATCCCGGTCAGTCGGGTGAGGTGAAAGCATGGGGGGGGGGGGGACTTCACATGGGCTCAGCTACTGCTGAGACAAGCTTCCAGAGCGTGGCTCCTCCATAGATGTGCCATCTTCCTCTTAAACCCTCCATAGATGTGTCATCATCTTCTTAAGGGGACAGCCCAATGGCAAAGTCATTGAGAGAATTCAAGTAGTCATGGGAGCGCCCTTGCCCAGGTAACCTTACCCCTCATGAGTTCAGACAGGCCTTTCCACCTCAGGTCCACAAGCACAAACCAAGGTCCAAGTGAACAGATGGGTCATTCAAGGGAAGAAGAAATGGCCTCTGTTCCCCAAATTGCTGGTGGAGTAAAGGGAAGACACAGGCTAGTGAAAAAAAGAAAAGAAAAGAAAAGAAAAGAAAAGAAAAGAAAAGAAAAGAAAAGAAAGAAAGGCAATGATATGAGACAGGCTGAGATACAGGCTCATTCATTCATTCATATACAAACCAAATGTACTGAGGACCTACTGTGTGCTTGGTGCTGTTCGAGGTGCGGGACCACAGCAGTGACTAAAACAGATGACGACCCTGCCCTGAGGGAGCTTCCATTCCTGTGGGAGCAGCAGATAACGAGCATTTCCTCGAGGGAACACATCATTTCAGGAAAATGCTATAAAGAAAAGTAGGGCAAGGGACAGAGATAGTGTTGGATACAGATAGGGAGCTGCTGCTTCGAACAGGGATGGTCGGCAAGGGCCTCACGGAGGAGGCTCATTTGAGCAAAAATGTGAAAGTAGGCAGAGAAAACAAAGTGCAAAGGTCTTGAGACAGGTGAGTTCTTGGTGTGTGCAAGGAAGAGCCAGGAGGCCAGTGTGACTGGGCCCAGGGCCCTTAGGAGAGGGCCATGCCCACCACCCCCACCATGCCCGCCACTTAACAACAACCATTATGGCAGACGTTTATGGGAGTCCAACAAGTCTAAGCTCGTGAACACAGAAGGAAAAATTAAATTCCCAACTGCATGGGATGATTCAAATTATTCTATTTGCACACATCCCTTCGACAAAACTGAGGTAAATCCTCTTTAAAAAAAAGTGCATTTGCCTGACGATTTACCTCATGAAACAAATACTAACACTTTTTTACTTTCCCTCAAATATCTACATTGATTTTGTTGTACATTCATCTTCTGCTGTATTTTGAAGACTCAGTTATTGTCAGTTCCACAATAGCTTTGGCCAAAAGCAATAACGTTCTGACCTGTGTTTGGGTCCTATGGGGGAAACAAAGGCTTATGGAACAATGTCCCCAGGGAACTTAAAATCCATCAGGGGAGAGAGCACATGAAATAAGGTGCAATCAATTCTCTAGAAAGAAGAGCCTCAGAGTGGAGAGAGATCACTGACCAGGGGGTTGGGAAGGGCAAAGAAATCCCAAAAGCCAGCATTTGGAAAGAAGGAGCAAATGATGGAAATAATGATAACACCATTTGTGGAGAGCTCATTCAGGTCAGGAATTGTGTTAAGTATTTTACAGGGGAAAAAAATGTAAATCCTCCAACTACTCTGAAGAAAATATTATTTACTTTCATTTTAGAGAAAAGCAGAACAGAAGGTTAAGTCCTTGCCTGTAGACGGGTGGCCATACGAAGGTGAGTCAGGTTTCCACGGCACATCCTTCTGCCCCCCAAACCCGAATCACTTGCCCTCCAGCTTCCCGTAAAACTGGATGGAGTCAGGGCACGATGGGATGCGGGGAAGGAACAAACAACTTGAAAGGACCTTTGGGGCTGGAAGGCCTTGGGCATTGGCTCCTTCTTAAACCATGAGATGGAACCATGACCACTCCCCCCCATACTGATGTGGAGTCAGGACTACAAATAAGCCCAAGGCAGAACTTCAGTAGGCTGAAAACGTACAGAACTCCCAAACCAGGGCTGTCCTTGGCCCCTACAGAGCCTTTGTATGAAAGAGGAACACACATTCTCCCCTCCTCAAGATTACTTCCCTCAGTCGAAATTCTTCGGACAACTCTAATTCAGTTAGAATGAAACACTTGAATGCCATGTGCCAGAAAATTGGGGTAATAAATCTGTACCTCCACGAGGCCAACGATGTGAATGGTGCCTCCCAGAGCACTCGCATCCACTCTCCCTTGCCTCTAGGGTAGTGTTGGAGTAGACGTGTGCATTGGGGGGTTGGGCTAATGCAGAGTTGAGCTGCGACTCACTGGTTTGGGCGTAACAACATGATGTATGTATATGGTTCTCAGTCAGTGCCATGGACAGTGAGGTTACTTCTGGTCGTCCTGGGATAGAAATGGCTTCCGGGAATATTCCCACTCTGTGCACTCACCTGGTGTCCTGGGGCAAAGAGGCAGAGCCAGAGGTCATATTAAGGCATGAACATGTCCCAAAACGCCGAGGACCAGGAGAATGTGGGTAAAAGGAGGAGCAAGTTTTTTAACACACAGCATGTGGAAAATCTTCCATATCTCACGGCTAAGGAAAATGAGCCCTGACTTCATGGCTTTTCACCCCATTGTGAAATGGTTTTCCTAAGATCCATCTTGGCGCTCTCTGGAACCCTTGGTCTGAAAATTTTGAGTGAGTTAGTATTTTGCTTTTCTGGATTGGAGCAACTGTTCATTAGCCTGGAATCCAGTATTAGAGCAAGGTGCAGGGCAAGTATGAGGTGTCTGTGATCCAATAAACATTCACAGACACCCTCCATGTGCAAAGCCACGAGTCTCCCAAGAAAAGGCCACAGGCAACTTCAATAAAATAAGAATAAGAGAAAAAAACCATCTTGCAGCTAATATATGGGATAGACTTTATATGAGATCTCCTCAATTTGACAACAATCCTAAAAATGAATATGACCTTAAGTGAATTTTGAATCTGAAGGAAACTTTTAGAAGGTATTGACTTTCTTGTATGAATAATGTTGCAACATACATCTTGGTTCACGTGATTATTATTTAACATTGTACAAACTTTGACCAATAAGAAAGGTAGGGAACAGAATAAGAGTATAATTATTAGAAACAAAGAGGGGCACCTGGGTGGCTCAGTTGGTTAAGCCTCCAACTCTTGATTTCAGCTCAGGTCATGGTCTCAGGGTCATAAGATCAAGCCCTGTGTGGAGCCCCTGTCAAGCTCTCCGCTCAGTGGGGAGTCTGCTTGAGGTTCTTTCTCTCCCTCTGTCCCTCCCCTCTCTCAAATAATAAATAAATAAGTCTTGAGAAAGAAAGAGAATGATTACTATTTATAGATGTCAAAATTATAAAACCAGACAATGTAAGAAAATCAATTGAAAATTTCCTAGAATCAATGAAGGAAAGTAGCCAAATGAACATATTTTTAAAATATTTCAGTATAACAAAATATAGATTTGAATATATACAGTGTAAGGGAAAAGAAGATTCTATTCACCATAGTAACCCAAGCAAAAAAGTAACTAAGAAAAGCTCTAGCAGTAAATATGAAGAAACCACAGGAAGAAAACAACAGATCTTCACTACAATTTATGACGGAAAACTTAAATAGAGAAGGAAATCTTGTTTCGGATGGGAGATGGGCCAACTAGAGCAGTTAATGCTTCTGAATCAGCATCTAGGCTGGTTGCGATTTCAATAAAAACGCAAGCGGACTTCTCAGACCCATCTAGAAGAATGGATAGGTAAGGATAACTAACTTTTTACAAGTAAGTGTGGCGTTCTACTGTCAGATATCAAAACATCTCAAGTGAGAAACTTAAACGAGAAACAGTGAACAGACCAGTGGAATAGATCTTTAAACAGCCCTAGTGCATGGATGTTGATATGTGCCAAAGGAAGCATCACACACTCACCCCGCAGAAATAGAAGAAATCGAAGTCAAAACATATTTTTACTAATCAGATTTGTAAACATTAAAAAGGGATATAGATAAAAGACATCAAAATTTCATGTACGAGGGTCTTCATCACAGTACTCTAATGGCAAAGAACCAGTGAGCAACTAGAATGAATGTCCCATAGAGGACAGGCTAACTCTATCACGGCATGAACACACTCCAAGCATTGCACATCTATGACAAAAACAATACAGCAGTTTTCTACCAGTTTCTTCGTAAAGATGTGGTCTCTGGGTGCAAGGAGATTGCAATTTCGCTATGGAGATGAGTTGCACCTGTAGAAAGAGAAATAACAACTCAAAGTAATATGTGGCTCAGGCTCTAAATGCTATCAGGATTTCAGAGAAGGAACAGTCCTGAGCCCTTTGGCAGTATGCAGAAACACACACACACACACACACACACACCCTACATTGTACGGCGGCAAGAGCTTCACTTCTCTTCTTGCTTGCACCACCCTAGGTTTTTGCCTTCATTCTGTGAGGGAAGATGGGCTGGAGAGAAAAAGAAAACATGTGATCTTTCCACTTAATCCCTACCAAACATAGAGGTTCCGTAGGTTCTAGAACAACTTCTGTCCTGCTCGGAAGTTCCACCCTAGGACAGAAGCTAGAAGACGAGGACAGAGCTCTCATTACCTAGATAAGCAACTGAAGGCCATACAGGTGTTAAAAAGCACAGGTCCTGTTAGATTCTGCCTGAGACAAGCTTAAAATTGAGGCCAAACTCTGGAGAGCCAAGGGATTGATCTCATGAATATACTGCCTTCTAGTTTGGCTTTTCATACTTAAACCCAGTTGGTTTGATTTGGTTTGAGTTCTTAAGGTCAACATCTGTGACCAAGATTCAGTGATCCAAGTGAGAAAAACAAGAAGTTCTTTGATAATTGTTGATTGAAGGCAACTAAATTAAGATGGATGAGAAGGTCACAGTTGCTTGCTTTTCTAGAGTGGGAAGAAAACAACATATATACGTGAGTCCTGAACATTACCTGGATGTTTCTACCTACTTGACTCAGCAGAGGTATCAAAACCACTCAGCTCTGATTCAGGTTGTGTCCCCTCTAGCTCTCCCCCAGAACAAAGAGAAGGAATAGAATCCTGCCCCAAAGAGGGCATAACTGCAGTATCTTTATGGAGCTTTTGAATCTCTTTACCTGAATGATAAAGGAAAGGACACTTTGCCCATCCACAATCCCATTACAATTTGGAGAGGAAAAAATATGACAGGAGACATGCAATATATTTAATTCAACCATTTCTGTCTTCTAGGGGGTGAGGGAATTCATCATGAATGAGGTTTTTGTGGAAAGGCCACGTTGTGGCTTACCTGAAGTCTGTCATGGGCTCTGTTAGGATTAAGCTGACACAGGGAGAAGCCATTCTGTACTGAACAATAAACAAAGGGTGTCCTGCTTAGTCAGACAGATTGTTCTTCAGGGAGCTGTAGGGTGAGGCCACAGCATGGAGCAAATCCAAAGTGGGAAAAGAGAATAGACTAGTTTACAATTGCTACTTCAGAAATTACCACAAACTTGGTGGCTTAAACCAGTACAAATTTATTATCTGGAGATTCTGCGGGTCAGAAGTCTGACAGGGTCCCACTGGGCTAAAACCAAGAAATCAGCAGGGCTGTCCTGCTCACCGGAAGCTCTGGGTGAAAATCCGCTTCCAGGCTTCTTAATGTTGTTGGCAGGATTCAGTTCTATGACGTTGTAGCAATGAAGTCCCCGTTCCTTGGCTAGCCTTCATCCAAGGGTCGTTCTCAGCTTTTAGAGGATACTCGCATTTCTTGGCTCCTGCCCTGTTTCCTCCATCTTTCTCCATCTTCAAAGCCACCAGTGGCTAAGCTCTATTTATGTGTCACATCCCACTGATCGCTCTTCTTCCTTATCTGTCCTCTGCCGTGCTCTTCCACCATATCTCTCTGATTCCGGAATTTTCTCTGCTTTTAAATGAGCTCAAGACCGGGCCACCTAGATAATCCAGGCTACTCTCTCTATGTTAAGGTTAGCTGATTAGTAAACTTAGTTACATCCTTAATGCCCCTTCACAGCAGTACCTAAGGTAGTGTTTGAATACTCAGGGGACAGGCACCTTGGGGGACATCTTTAGAATTCTGCTTATCACAGAGGATTTGATAGATGAAATGGACACCAGCAACATGGTGGCCATCCAGAGCCATGCGACCACATTTGGCCGACGGATTTCAAGAGCAGCGAGGTCAGATATGCAACTTCATCCCGTTTCCTGCTCTTGGCTGTGACCCTCTGTTATTTCCTATTGTTCACAGCCTGGAACAAAGTGCTGCCTTGGGGAGCTGCGTAGGAGCTGCATCCACACTCTGAGGTGTGCCCGTTTGCTATGAAGTAAGCACTACCTAGTGCTGCCCCAACCAGACATTCCTGAGATCTAATTGACTATAACCACCACCATCATCATCATCATTACCATCATCATAAAGATACTTGTATCACTCACTTGCTTACTATTATCAGACATTAGGTAGGTGCTTTACATGTAAAATTTATTAAATCTCTCTCTCTCTCTTTTCTTTTTGTTGCAAATGAAGAGCAAATAAATTCACCAAATTCCCCAAGTTCACTAGCTAGCACAAGGCCAGCTGCAACCTGGTCACACAGTCACCGCAGCTGGGAGGGAGTCTGGGACAATGAGCATCTAGCAATGGGGAAGAACAGCCCCCCCAATCAACATGGGCCAGGGGTTCTCAAAGTGCCTTGAGGGTCTCCTTTTCAGAGGTTCTCAGGCCTCCCTTTCCAACCCCGTCTCTGTACGAGATTGAATTTTCAACTCAGGCAACATATCACACGAGACTGAATACAGAAGCAGATACGAGAATCCAGCTGTCTTTTATTAAACCAGATGTTAAAAAGGTTTACAAAAATGTAAAATTACACATCACCAGTTTTTTTGTTTGGGAAAACATAGTTGTTCCATACTAACACATAATGAGCTTATTATAGTTATTTTTAAATGTAATAATAACCGTTTTTTAAATTCTCGGTTTTAAATTTTACATGCAAAACACTAATGGGATTACGCACATACACAAAAGGCTTTCAGTGTCCTCAATAATTTTTAAGGGTGTAAAGGGGTCCTGAAACCCAAACGTTAGGCTTACAATCAAATTCAGCAAATGATGACCATTGGGACAAATCTGTCCCCACTGACTTTTTTTGTTACTAAAGTGCTTGGGTTTTGTTTGTTGTCGTTGTTGTTTAACAAAGCTATGCGCAGTCACTCATGCATGTCCAAAGCTGTGTTTGCAGCATCATGGCAGGAAACGAGCAGTTGTAACAAAGTATGGCCACAGAGCCTCCAGTGTTTTCTATCAGACCTTTTAACAAGAAAATTAACTTGGAAAATCATGATTGCTCACGTGGAACTCGGTGTATTACCATCCTGGACAAACCCAGGATCCCATTAACTCTGAACAAGGCAGACCCAACTGCTGTCCTCATGAAGCTTATGTCCCTGTCGGGGTTTGGGAATGGAAGGCCGACCATAAATGATAAGTAAGTCAGTGTTGTATTGGCGGCAGCTAGGATGGTCCAAACGTAGTACCTACTTCAGGAAACAGTCAACAGTATTTACTGAAGAGCTAGCTGAATGAGTAAAGTAAACGCGTGAGAGAGAGAGAGATGAGGAACTACCACACTGCTGAAATCATTATAGTTTTATAATGTGCTTTGTATTCGTTAAGTCAAAGCATTGCTCCTTTTTCAAAGTTGCCTTGCCTACTTTCACATACATCCTCTTTTTTTTTTTTTAATTTATTTATTTGACAGAGAGAGAGATCACAAGCAGGCAGCAGCAGGCAGAGAGAAAGGGAGAAGCAGGCTCCCCACTGAGCGGGAAGCCCAATGCGGGGCTCGATCCCAGGACCCTGAGACCATGACCTGAGCCGAAGGTAGACGCTTAACCCACTGAGCCACCCGGGCACCCCATACATCCTCTTCTTGATGAACTTGAAAACCTTTACTTTCAACTGAAAATCCCTGAAGTCGTTTAACCAACCCCGTTTGCTGCTTAGATGGTTTTCGTTTTTTTCTAATAATAAGAGACAAAGCCACCTCTTATTATCGCCTTATGATGAGCCCGTAGGATTGGAGACAGTGCATCAGAGAGAATGTACATTGTTTAGGCCGTTGATCCTAACAGTCTAGCAGAAAAGCTCCTTCCGAGGGGCGGAAGCTGCTCCAGGGCGTCCTCCTTTGCTGCTGGTGGAGAATAAACGTGCCACCCGAAGCATGGTGCGCTGGGTAGGAGAATCCTTCCTCCCGTACGTGCTGTCGTAACCGAGCATGAGGAAATGGATTTATATTGTCTTATTCCCAAACCTGTATTTTTTTTTTCAGTAGAAAATTTCAGGAGGCCAATCAGAAGTCATTTCCTCTAACCGGGAGCGTTAGCCATAGTGGACAGCTATATTGCACTGATGACAATGACCATTAACAGGGAGAAGCTCTTTGGGGAAGATTCCGCTTTCATTTCGTCTCTCATCTCAGTATTTCCAGACATTTGATGGAGGGGGTGGTGTTGAGGGATGGGGGAGGGCCCTGATCACCCGTTTCTGGAACACATTTCAGGAAATACCCAGGGCTCATGTTGATCTTGTCCTGAGGAGCTCACAGTCAGTGACCCGTGAGCTCTCACCCAGCTCTGACGGGTGGAGTTTTCTCTCACGCCTCTGAGTCCAGTTCCAACCCCTGTGAGCAACGGTCTGCGAGTCCTTTTACGGTCTCTCTGTAACTCTGAGCCACTGGGAGGAGGCTCTCTGTGGCCAGGATTCCAGAAGGATTCCTACAGCATTCACTGGATGGTGCCATCTTTGCCACCCCAGGGTGTGACTGGTTCCCCACCTCCATGTTGGGATTGACAGAAGGGAATGTGTCTTAGGGACTCTCAGATATCAACGGCCCTTTTTGACTAACTGAGCTGGCAAGTCTATTTTAAATGGCTACTCTCCTTAAACCACACTGACCCAGGGGAGCCTAACCTCGGCCTCATGTTGATAGGCAAAATATTTAACAACCAACATGTTCAGCACTGACGGATCAGAATGGAGGCCAGCTCCAAGCCCCCGAACCAGCCATCCTGGTGCATCCGAGCGCAGATGAGCCCTGCCCCCGACTCCCTTCTGGCCCCGACCCCCAGGCAAGGGCTTCCTGCACCCCTCTTTCTGGGAGATTGAATATGGTTTCTCACGTAACATACCCGTGATTTCCAGGTTCTTTGCAGTTCATTACAAGAAAAAAGCCATCCTTCTGGAGATAATTCTATCTGAAAATATCCTTTGGAGAAGGCCCCAGAGCAGTGCGGGCTAGTCTTGTCTGCCTCAACAAGGAGAAAATGCACAGGGCACAGTCATTAGCCTGGGGCAGGAGGCAAGAGACGTAGATTTTCAAGACCTGGTGGACGAGTTTTATGTGTGGGCTTGGCTGGGCTGTAGTCCTTGGTGATTCAAACACTAATCAAGATGTCCCTGTAAGATTATTTTGTATATGTGATTAGAGTCTATGATCAGTTTACTTGAAGTAAGCTAGATTATCCTAAATCGCCGGGGTGGGCCTAGTTCAATCAGTTGAAGGAAGGCTTCCCTGAAGAAGAAATTCCGCCTGTGGACCGCAGCTTCCACTCATGCCTGGGAGTTCCAGTTGTCCCCCGGGCTTCAGACTTGTCTAGCCAGTCCATGCATAGTCACAGGGGTCAAGTTCTTGCAATACAGCTATATGTATTATCTGTACCTATATCTCTACATCTTCATCTGTATCTGCAGGTGAAAGGATGGGTGAGATCAGAAATCTTCCAGGCCAAGGTTCATAGGTGCCTGCCTATTCCAAGGAGGCCCCTCTCACTGTGGGACTTTCAGAGCTCGTTCTTTACTCACTAGGGAAGACACATGCTCAGCGGTCCTTGTGGGGACTCCAAGAAACAACACAGACAAGCAGGATATACAAAAATGAGCATTTCTTTCTTTCTTCCTTCTTCCCTTCCTCTCTCTCTCTCTTTCTTTCTCTTTCTTTTTTCTTTCTTTCTTTCTTTCTCTCTCTCTTTCTCTCTCCTTCCTTCCTTTCCTCCCTTCCTCCTTCTTTCTTCCTTCCTTCTTCCTTCCTTCCTTCTTTCTTTCTTTCTTCTTTCTTTCTTTCTTTCTTCTTTTTTCTTTCTTCTTTCTTTCTTTCTCTCTCTCTTTCTCTCTCTTTCTTTTCTTTCTTTCTCTTTCTTTCTTTCTTTCTTTCTTTCTTTCTTTCTTCCTTCCTTTCTTTCTTTCTTCTTTCCTTCTTTCTTTCTCTCTCTCTTTCTCTCTCTCTTTTCTTCCTTCCTTCCTTCCTTCCTTCCTTCCTTCCTTCCTTCCTTCCTTCCTTCTGTCTCTCTCTCTGTATCTCATCTCCTCTGTAACTACTCTGAGCCTGGCACTGTGTTCTAGCAAGAATACAGTGGTGAATGAAGGAAAGGGGCCCTCTTGGAGCTTGTAGTCCAGCAGGGGTCACAGACATGTAACTGGGGGATCACACGTGAATACGCAGGGATGTTGATGGGGTCTGGGCATGCTGCTGAGGAGGCAGCCAAGAGGGGCACCGAGCTCAAGCAAGAGGGATCAGGGAAGGCCTCATGCAGGACGGGATACAGAAGCCAAGACCTGGAGCCAGCCAGGTGAGGCTTGCCAGGGGAAGCAGGAAGAAAGTTCTGAACATGGGGAAGAATATGCACAAAGCTTACAGGAGCAAAAAAGAGCCAGAGAGAGCCTGAGAACTTAACTCAGAGCACAAGGTATAGAAATGGAAAAAAAAAAAAGCCCCGTAGACCCTTTTGCAAAGACTGTTAAGGAGTTTTACACTTTATCCGAAGGGGGACCCATTGAAACTTTTCTAAGCAGGACAGTACTGTGGTAAGATCTGTCTTTAAAATCTCAGTCTGACAACAGCATGGTCAGAGCAGCCAAATTGGGACTGAGAAATGGGATAGGAGGCCACACACAGCCATGGTCAAGGGCTTCCTCACCTGAGGACGGCAGGGGGAAAAGCCCTGCACGGAGCCCGTTAGCTGCTGAACGCTGTTCTCCAGGGAAGCTCAGCCGCTCTCAGCCAGCCCTCTCCGAGCCCCCATCCCCCTTGGGGTAGGCTGATGTTCAAGAACCTCTCTGGGTTCTGCTAAGGCAACTGAAAGATACCTGGGAAGGGGAGGAGGCGGGAGTCAGCCTTTACTGGGTGCAGATAGCCTGGGTCGCGTGCTCAGTGGAAGCCCGTTCTACAGTGTTCCCTTCCTTCCATCCTCCCAGGAACCCAGCGAATACCTATCATCCCTCTCTCTGGGTGCAGGCAAGCTGCTCAAGGGGACAAGTCAGCCGACTGGGAAAGTGTCTGCCCTCAGCCGTGCACTGTCTCCCCTGAGTCGTCATTAGGGGGGACCAGGGACACACCCTCCGCCGCTGGAGCACAGGGAGCGAGAGAGGACGGAGCTTTGTCCCCCACAGAGACCATCATTACAGCAGAGAACTCTCTCGGCTGCTTAGCGTGGGCCAGACCCTTGTTGCTGGGAAGTAAGGACTATTTTTATCCCCCATTTGGAGCACTCAATACGTGACAGATTCGGGCAGTGGGAACCAAGCTGCCCAAAGCCAGCACCCACGCCCTTAGAGACAGAACCACCTGCTGGGGGTGGGGGGCAGGTTGTGGCCTCTTTCCATCTGTTGGATGTTGGTGAGAGGTAAGAATCTGTCTTGAAGGAAAATTCCAGGCTCCATGCTTTTCTCCCATAAGATCTCCTAAATTTGAGGAATCATATTGATTTGGGGGAGCTCGAGCTCTTGTATCTTTTCTTGTCCTTAATGACTTGACCAGCTTCCTTGGTCCTACTGATTTGAGGCTTATTAGAGGAAACTTTTGCATGACATTATTGCTATTATTGCTGATTATTTATATTACAATTTATGGACTTCAAAGCAACAGGGTAGGAGTGAGCAGTCACTGAACTCTCCAGAGAGTTCTGCAACAATCCCTCTGTGGTACTGGGTCATTTCTTCGGCGTCCATGGACGTCTGTGGGAGGAGCCAGAGCACAGAACCTAGAACAAGCCTTTGTGTCCAAGGTCAGGCCTTGAGCAGAAATGGGCATCTCCAGGTCATATTCTTCCAAGCAAAGAATCAGTGTGGCCAAGAAAGGGTGGGGTGAAGCATTTGGGGGCAGGGAGCCTCCTCTGTCCCCTCCTCGCCTCCCAAAGGCCCACAGCCGAACCTCGGGCTGCCCCCCCACCCCCGGGATGACCTGGTGTTAATTATGATGCAATCCCCCAGCCATGCAGCCTCAGCAACAATTTCAGGAGTCAGGGTCCATGTGCAAGGCCATTAACACTAAACATGTTTTAATCCATAATTGTAGGAGATTTATTTAATTTAGGGGCTTTATTTATAGTTCGATTGGAATTGTAATGTATTTTCGGCCCTCCGCACTGGGATCTGTCAATTTTTACGGCATCTTTTAATTGTGTTCTCCCAGGCCAGGTGCAAGCAGTTTTCCAAAGCAGCCCGATCAGAGGAGGCCTCCCGTTCTGGGATGGGGGAGGGCAGTGGTCTCGCACACACGCGACCCCAGGGCCACCGTGAGGGCAGGGACACTGGGTCCCCCGAGCTCTGGGAGCCATAGCCCTCCTGTCGCAGCTTGGTCACAGTCTGTGGGCTGGGAGGGAGCCTCTAAACATCTTTCCACTCACCCCCTTCCATCCCTTTGTTCAGTCCTTTGTTTATTCAGCAGATACGGACTGAGCACCCACTGTGTACCCAGCCCCGTGCGTAGTGTAAGAATGTATGAGTGTAAAAGTGAGGAAGCCAGTGACCCAGCCTCTGAGGACCCTTTGCCTAGAGCTGATGCTCGCCAATATTTGCTGAGCACCTAACTAGTGCCAGGCTCCCAGCTACACACCAGGGCGACAAAGAAGGACATGACCTCCACCTGTGGATTCGGGAGATATGGTCAAAACGAATTGATCCGGGAGTAACTGGAATGACTATACTTTGGCTGGGAGCAATATGGTGGAGAATAGGTTCGTCAATAACGGCGGTCGGCTCCAAAGACCTCCAGGTCACTCCTGCTCTCTGAGTTGAAGAGCTTGGGCTGGTGAGGAAGCCTCAATTTAGTGAAATATGAATATTTCTCAGCCTTGTTTCTTCTCAACTCTTGGTAATTTTCACACACCAGGGGGGTACTTTTGTAAAACCCTCCATGCATCTTTAAGCCCTTTGCCTGTTTTTCTGAGTTATTTTCACTCCTATTGTACACTGCCACGAGCTAAAAGGTTGGAGGAAAGCACGAGAAACTGAATAAAAGACAGTGGAGAAATGAGACTCTGCCGGCTGGGGACGTGCGCTGAGGACTAATTCCCGTGTAGCTGGAAGAGAGCCGAGCCCCAGCCCCAGGCTAAGACCAGGCCCTTGATGAAGCTGTGGTCCTCACTCAGGGGTCCCCAGAACCTAGAACAAGGCCTAGCGTGCATGAGTTATCAATAACCAGTGGGCGAATAAATAATGTGTGAATATGAAAAAGATAACAGCTAGGGACAAGGCTTTACTGGCTAGAAAACAAATAGGCTTGGTCAGGAAAAAGGAAAAAACCCTTCATTTTCTGAGTACGTGCCATGAGCCAGGCACTGTGGTAAGTGGTTTTAGTTATAAGTCAGTACGTCCTCAAAACAGTGTGAGGTGAGGTGTTCGTCCCACCTTACAGAGGCATTTCAGTGACTTGCTTGGGGTCACCCATGACAAGAGGAAGGCTAGTGGGGAGAAGCCGCAATGGGAGCAGGGCCTGAAGCCAATGAAGCAAGTCACTATTTTCCAAACGGTTCCACACCTACATAGGCAAAGCCCTGTGTCCAGAGAGTCTTTGATCCCTCAGATTCCAGAGGTTCTACAGAACCTCCCAGCCTCTCTAGAGAGATTTTAAAGAGGCTTTTGCTCTCTTAGGTCCATAAAAATGGGTGAGGAGTCTCTTAGGAAACAATGGAGGGTTCGTAGCAGCTAAGGCTTGATAGTAATTCACAATGTGAATTGTGAAGGGCCAGAGCACCATTCTAAGGGGGTTCTTAGGACCTGGATATGGCACCGTAGGTCATGGTGCTGGCGGATCCTCAGAACAGGAAGATTTCAAGGATGATGGGGTCCATGGCAGATGCCACAACTGTCCAGGGGGATGGGGAAGAGACCATTCGAGGAGGTGGGAGGGAGGACACTGGTGGTCTCTGTCAGAGTGACAAGGTGGTAAGGCAAGGGCTGAGGCGAGGAAGGTTGAGAAGCAAATGGATGACAGGGTGAGGGGATGGGGCTGAGCATCCGAGAACATGAACCCCAAACCATCTCCAGGCCTTGGGTTGGTGAACACCCCCGGCACTACCACCCAGTTTTGCCTGGTCCCTTTGGTAAAGCCTCTAAGGTAAATGCACTTTGTAATTTCTTGATCAACCTGCTTTTTGACGTCAGGATTCTTTTCAATCTGCGAACTGAGTCCTAAGGACAGGAACGTCAGGAGCAGATAAGAAAGAAGGACCGGAACCTTAAAACTTTGGGGGAAGCCAGGAAACTGGGCTGAAATTAATTTCCTTAGGAGAGGAAAAATAATTCTATCGCAAACGGGCACAGCTATTTTTTTGTTTGTTTGTTTGTTTGTTTGTTTTTTATTTGACAGAGAGAGAGAGATCACAAGTAGGCAGAGAAGCAGGAAGAGAGAGAGGGAAGCAGGCTCTCTGCTGAGCAGAGAGCCCAATGTGGGCCTCGATCCCAGGACCCTGAGATCATGACCTGAGCGGAAGGCAGAGGCTTTAACCCACTGAGCCACTCAGGCGCCCCTGGGCACAGCTATTTTGATAATATGACTAGAAAAATAATGGATTACTTATTTTCATTAAATTTGTTAAAACGCATAACTGGGGCACCTGGGTGGGTGAGTCGGTTAAGCAGCTGCCTTCGGCACAGGTCATGATCCCAGGGTCCTGGGATCAAGCCCCATGTCAGGCTCCCTGCTCAGTGGAACCCTGCTTCTCCCTCGGCCTGCTGCTCCCCTGCTTGTGCTCTCTCTCTCTGTCAAATAAAGAAATAAAATCTTAAAAAAAAAAAAAAGCAAATACATAACTAATTTTTTAGAAATAACCCACCTAAAAACAAAGTTGACACACATAAACACACATACACCAACACGTACACACCCACACTTTACAACTTATTGTTTAAATCCACTGGAATATTTTTCAAAAACCATCCTCTCCCAGTGGAAGTCTTTCCTGATCAATTTTAACATTCAGAGATTTTTTTTTAAAGGTAAGATCAATATAAATAATCTCTCTAATGTACACACAACAGAGATTGTGAACTTGCTGATTTGGCCCCAAGGGTCCTACCCAAGCAAACTCCGTCCTCAGATCGTGCTGTGGGGACCTTAGGGCAGGGCTCGGGAGAGCCACAGGGCAAGGAAAACTTTGAAAAAGGGAGATAATTCTTTAAAAATTATGTATTTGGATGAATTGGATATATCAAGATGGATTTTTTTAAAGTCAGTGTCCTTATTAGGATTTTGGTTTGTTTCTATGTTTGGGAACTCTCCATCGTAGGACTCTTGAATCTCGGTGAGAGCGTTGTATCAGTCAGAATAAGCGAAGGAATGTCTTGGTAACAAGTGATGCCCTCTCCAATCTCAGTGGCTTACCAAGGTTTAATTCCTGCTAATGCTGCATGTTAATTATGGCTGCGGCTCTGCTCTGCGTCGTCTTCACACCTTGGATGGAGACTGACGCAGCTGTGCCCCCCAGAGCAGTGCCATTCTTGAGGCAGAGGGAAAATACATGGCCAAGCACACCCCAACTCCCACTGTGTCCACCGTCCATGAGCCACATCATTTCTGCTCCCATTTCATGGGTTAGAATAAGCAACATGGTCAAAGGCAGATGTCAAAGGGGCAGAGAAGTGTAATCCTTTCCCCAGGATGGGGCCGAAGTATTTGGGACCAAAAATACAGTTATTGTAGGCAGAACTTTCCTTCCCATTATTCCCGCACAGATGAAAGTCTGGCAAAGTATCAGGGCAACTTATACTGAAAGATGTTTGGTAGGAAAGCCTGGGGGGGCCTGGTTCAGTCTTGGGTTCTGTGCCCTCAGGAGATGGAGAGACGCTGGGTACCAAACACTATGTGTGGAAAGGGCTTTGCTGGCAGGTGGAACCCGGGCAATCTTGAGATGGGAAGAAGCCCAAAAGGCCTCGAAGTTTTCTCTGCAGTGACCTCACGTCCTGGTTTGCTCAGGACAGTCCCAGGTTCCTACTCTTGTGGGTGTGTTAACACCCATCGACTACTTTTAGTGCCCTTTCTTTCTTTTCTTTTTCCTTCTTCTTCTTCTTCTTCTTCTTTTTTTTTTTTTTTTTTGCCCTCTTTCACTCTAAAATATATCCTAGCTTAGACAATAAATTATATGGACACTTCAACCTGAATGGAAATGGTCCTGGACCAGAAGTTGGAAGATCTTTATTTATT
This sequence comes from Potos flavus, assembly GCA_028534135.1. Lineage (NCBI taxonomy): Eukaryota > Metazoa > Chordata > Mammalia > Carnivora > Procyonidae > Potos > Potos flavus. The sequence continues at coordinate 45,696,357 of CM052892.1, read as the reverse complement.
TATTTTTAAAAGATTTATTTATTTATTTATTTATTTATTTATTTATTTATTTATTTGAGAGAGAGAGAGAGAGAGAGTGAGAGAGTGCACACACATGCGTGACACGGGGAAAAGGAAGAGGGAGAGAGAGAATCTCAAGCAGACTTCCTGCTGATCGCAGAGCTGGATGTGGGACTCAAGGCGGGGCTTGATCCCATGATCCTGAGATCATGACCTGAGCCAAAGTTGGGCCCTTAACTGATTGAACCACTCGGGTGCCCCAGAAGATCTTTATTTCAATCACAGTCTAGCACTAATGTGTGGAACAACAAATAAACTTTTGACACCTCAGCTTCTTCATCTATAAAGTGGGGGAGTTTATAGATTAGGGTTTGGTAAATTGTGTTCTGGTTTTCAAGACAGTATCTCACATCCCCCCACAAGGGGAGAGAGAGGAGACCAAACGGAGTAAGCTCGGGCAGCCCCAGAGAACCACTCTCTGTTTCTGGTCTTGGGGTTGGACCTAAGGTTGTGATTGGAAGAGGGTTCTTGTCATAAGAAATAAACACACACACACACACACAAACACACACACACCCTTCTACCTGACCCTTCTTCCTACGTCTATCACAAGCTTTCTTTCCTTTGCCACAAAACTTCCTAATAAAGTCCATGCCCATCCTCATCAGTGTACTTCTGCCGCCCAGAGCGGCTGTAGGGACTGGTGTCTTTATCCATCTCTCTCTCAGCATTCATAGCCTCTGTCTGTCTGTCTGTCTTTCTCTAGCTCTATCTCTCTTTCTCTCTTCATCTTGGTGCTATTTCCTTCTCAAATCCAACTGCTCAATCTACCTTATATGTCAGAGTCTAGTCCTGGACAGAGATGGTTTAAATAACGAATGACTATCTTTGCTTTGTACCGGCCTCCTCATGGGCACCCCTGCCAGTCTCTACACTACCTACCTTTCCCTCTTCAGTCTCCAGTCACGGTTTGGTGAAAGTCAACCTAGTGTGGCTTCATGGCATGGGCGCTGAGGGCGAAGCGGTTTTAACTAGCAAGGAATCCTGAGACTGGTTGGCACCGTGATGCACAAACCAAAAACATGCCCTGTTTGCACCAAAGTACAAACGGCTTCCCCAATCACCAAATCCAATGAATGCTTTCTAATGGCCACCTTACCCGATTTCTCTGGAGTGTTTCATATGGCCAACCATTCCCTCGTTGGCACTTCTAACTTTTCTACCTTCCCTGCCACGGGTCTGGTTCTCTCCCTACCCCTCCTGTCAATCTCCCTTGCTGGACTCTCATAGTTGTCCTCTCATAGTCATCCTGTCCCTCCCTTTCCAGGCCCTCTTCTGTCAAAACACACTGCTATCAATAAGCCAGAGAGTAGTTAAACCTTAAGATGAATGTTAGTCAAAGCGTTTCCTCTGTAGGGTTTTCTTTTAAGCCTCATTATTTGGGTGTGAAGGATGCTGTTCTCTTTTAAGGACATGGCTGGAAAAGCAAGCAAGTAAAGGACGTATCATTTAGAACCAAGGGGTGAGAGGGTGCGAGAGGCAGGTTTCACTCCCTCTGAAATCAGATCCCCAGAGGACCTATCTCTATTTCCTATTCTTTAAAACAAATTAATATCAAGTAAAATTGACTTTTTCTCTGTGGACAGTTCTATAAAGCTCAGTACATATATAGATCTGTGTTCCCACCACCGCAAACAGGAAACAGTGTGGTTCCTTCTCTCCCAAATGCCCTCCTGCTACCTCTCCACTGCCATGCACCACCCCCCCCCCCCGTGCTATAGCCGTCCCCTATCTGTTCTCCATGGCTACAGTTGTGTCTTCCAGACAATGTCATATGAATAGAATCACACAGAATGCAGCCTTGTGTCATAGTTGTTTTATGTATTATGTCTACATACATTGAAAATACCATTAGATGATGCTATCATTTTTGCTTTCAAATTATAAAAAAATTAACAGCAGAAAAATAATGTATTATATTTGCCCATATATTTCTCATTTCTGTTGCCTTTCTTTCTTTCTTGAGGATCCAACCTTCTTTTTGGTATCATTTCCCTTCTTCCGAAGGAATTTCCTCTTCCGGTTCTCTTGGAACATGTATGCTGGACAAAAAAATTGAGAATTCCTTCATCTGAGAATGTCTTTAAATCACCTTCATCCCTGAAGAATATTTTTTCTGGACTTAGAATTTTGGGTTGACAGTTCTTTTCTTTCAGCACTTTTAAAATGTTGTTCTACTTTCTTCTGGCTTTCTTGGTTTCTGATGAAAAAAGGCATCCCAAAGGTTCCCCTATATGTAATGTGCTGTATTTCTCGTTTTTGTTTTTTTTTTCTTTTTGAGATTTTCTTCTTTTTATTTTTTTAATCTGTTGAATCCAGTAATTTGATTATACTGTGTCTGGGTGTTCATTTCTTTGACTTCATGATGTTTGAGTTTAATGAGCCTTTTGAATCTGTAAGTTTGTGTCTTTTTGCCAAATTGAGGAATTTTTCAGCCATTAGTCTTTCAGATACTTTTTCCTCTCAGTGATCTTTCTAGAGCTTTCCAACCTTGCCTTTTCAGTCCTTGGGCCAGAAAGCTGGTGCTTGGCAGGGACTCTGCTTACCTCCAGAACCAAAAGGTGGGAGGATGGAGGGAGATAAAAGGGGTTTCCCCACCCTCAAGACATCAGCTGTTATCAGGGTGCAGAGTTTTGGGTCCCACAGATTCCCATTGCTGCTGCTGCTCTTGTCACAATTGCCTGGGTTTGAGGCAGGCATTAGAAAATGGAGGGAAATAAAAGAATAGGCAATTTCTCCTACTCTTTGACCATTCGCTATTATCTTCCCCACTTTTTGACTACAGGGCTTCTGGAGATCCCCTTGTGCCTACTCACGGGTTTCAGATTTTGATGAATTCAGGCCAGCCAGGGCACACACGAGGGAGAGAAATGACAAAGCAAGGCCATTTGAGTGGCACTTTGAATCCTGGTCTTCCTTCTCCGAGCTTCTGTTAGACTATTTGCTTTTCAGAGCCTACAAATAACTGGTCCATACAGTCTATCCAGGGGTGTGATCGGGGCCTCCTTCGCCTAATGGTAAGGCGGGCTTTGACTTTGGTATTTAGCAAAGGGCTCCATCCCCCAACCTTCATCCCCCTTGCCTTTCTCTATTTATTCTGTTCATGGGCACTGATCACCTACTAATTACCACAAGCAGCAGGCTAGAGAAACAATCCATCTTTAAGGTGTTTAGAGCACAGTTCCCACATGGGAACACAGCTCCTGGGTCTTACCTGTGTCCTGGCTTTCCCGCCTCTCTACTTAGGCTCACAGATCTATGGAAGGTGAGTGGACTCTGTTGCTTCCTTGAAAAAACAAGTCTGCACGTGAGCCTGAAACCAGCCTCACGTGTGAGCTCTGTGGGTGAGGCTCGGGGCTTCAGAGAGAGTCCTGTTTTTCAAACATACAGGTTTGTGGTTTCTGAAAGAACAAAAAGCAGAAAGCATAACATCTTGTGGGATTACTTTCTGCTGAAGACCAATTGAGGCGACATCTGAAAATAATCAAATAAGCGTCTTGTTTTCAGCCTGCAATGACTTTGCGAAACTTTGGAAGGAAATTCTCCACTTAAGAGGAAAAAAAAAAAAAACAAGAAAAATGGAAATTGAGATCATGAGGAAGAACAAAGATGGGGAATTATGAGAGTGCTTTGAATTGTTAATAGCATTTATATTTGTAAAAATGAATCTCTCTAAAAACCTGGAAGTGGCCTAATCATTTTAAATCACCTTACATAGCACATACCCAAAGTCCCCGATAACCTCCAGCTTCAGTTGCTTATGCCCATTTTCTGGAGCATTCCAAAGATCTGAAGTTCCTCCACAATGTGCAGAACTTTGGATTCAAAATTATTGAAGAATTTGATATTTTCATTTTCCTTATAAGCTCTTATATTTGGAAAGAAGTCAAGGTCCAGTCTAACCCCAGAGGATCACAAGATACTGAATGTTTTGTTTTGTTTTTAAATGGTATCAGCCAAGAAAACAGAAATTGAACTGAACATAATAATGACGCAAGTAAAGAAGGGCAAAGAAAAGGCTGATGGTGGCGTGTATAAACGACAAAGTCGAAGGAGAGGCTGCAGCTCAGGAGGAAAAGGTCTGCTGGTCAAGGTAAGTCACAATAAGGCAGGATGATGAGGATAATCAGAGGCAAATGAAATTCAACGTCGTCAAAAACCCGGGCACAGATAAGGAGAGACTAGAGCAAAGAAGAAACTTCCCTGGGGCTGCAGCGGTTAAGGGTGACTTGGGGTTCCTATAGCATTTCATTAATCTACAAGTCAAGTGTTGCTAATATCCAGCGTGGAGGACAGACTTTTGTACTTTGTGAATTTTTGGTTCCTAATGATGCATTTGAGCTTTATTTTTTACAGTTGTCCTTGTCTTAATCCTTTACTTCGTCCCCCCCTCCTCTCCCCCGGGGTTTAATGGTTTCTAGTTATGTATCAGCATTTTAAGCCGCATGCCATCCATCAGGCGACACGTGGCTTCGGAAGGTTACCGCATGTGGGTCGCCGCGAGCGCTCTGGAAGGACGCGTGCTCCCGCGAACAGCACAGCAAAGCCTCTCGTAGGATTGGAACGCTGCGGCAGCGCAGGACCCGGGCGCACGCTAGGAATCGAACCAAATGCCTTTTGCAAACAGCAGCTCAATGAGGATTCCTGCCATGAGGCAAAATGCTTGGAAAGTTACGATGCGCTGGCATCACTGGGTTTGGGGTCAGCATGCTGAAACCGGGACTCATTATGTTCCGACCATGCCAACTTGGTGCAATTAGCCGAACACGATAATTTCCCGAAGCCATATGTTGATCTTTAGGGGAGGAGAGGCTTCGTATGCCTGATGGCTCTGAGCTCCGACTGGCGGGGCCCAGCTTCGAGCGCACGTCTGTAAATCAGGGTAACGCGCGCACACGGCAATCAAGGGGGAGGAAGGGGAGCCAGCCCGGATGGAGGCAGAAAACAGAGCCGGGCTGTGTCCTTGTGGACTCTTGGAGTGAGTTGGTTTTCTTCCTCTTCCTTTTTTTTTTTTTTTTTTTCCCCCAAGGAAGGTTTCAGAGAAAGGTCAAGGGAGCACCACTGTGTGCAAGGCTGTTCCTCCCTCCCCCCCGCTCCCAAAATAAAATCTATGGAAGGACCTAGAACACGATAAGTTATGTTCCAGGGCTTCGTGGCCTGTATTCCCATTGGAGACCTATCAATGTGAACTGGCACTGTTGGGAAATCTCTTCAGCCAGCCGTGTTAATCAATACCTCTGTTCATTATACGTCTCTGATGAATATGGGTAATGATTGGGTGCGGGAGAGTCAGGTGACTAAAAATAACTGTGCCAGGCTGAGGGTCGATAGATTTTTCCCCCCAGTATTACTGCAGGCAGTTCAATATTCGCAGCCGCCCCTCCTGAGCCCCCACCCAGGCGGTCCTCTCCAGTCTTCATTGATAGATCAGCCCTGTTCTCAGAGCAGCTTAATTAAATTAGTAGCACTTCATCTGCTGTCATACTGTCAGCTGATACGGGGCAAACCAGCAGACGGCCAGCCTTCCGGGGGCTTGGGACAGCCCCTGGATGCGACCCAGGCAGTTTTGATGAGCTTGGGGCCAAGAACTGTCTTCATGGGTGCCTCTTTGCTAAGCAGGACGATTTCCACCATTTAGGAACGTTTAAAACAACTTTTTTTTTTTTTTAAGAAGAAGGAGAATTCTTGCCAATTACAGACGTGTTATGACAGATGAAAAGATCCTAATTACACTTGGATTCCCTGCAGGAGCGCGTTAATACATCCGTGACATTTAATAACCACATGCGTCAATGGAGGTTGACTTCTCCAAAGTTGTTTAACCTAGCGCTTCTTCGCCCTTATCCCCCAACCCACCCAGGGGTGCTCAGGGGAAATCGAGGAGGGAGACCCCCATCTTGATGGCTGGCATCCCCTACCACCCTGGGAGGGCCCCTCAGTGTGCGCTGTCTGAGGCCAGCTGGACGGTTCCTCACTGTGGGCCTGAGGACAGCCTTGCCAGCCTCTTGCTGGTCGGAGACCAAGGCCGGGGGTGCTGTAGACCCGGTGATGGGCCAGATGAACTTGGTGCAGTGGGTGGAACAAGTCGGGGAGATAGGCAAGTCCGGCGCTAAGGAGGGAGAACAGAAAAATGCCGGCTTGGAAAGGAGACTCCAGGGAAAGTTAGTCTGGGTTAGCCACCTTTTTAGCTAAGATGGGTATAAGAGGTGGGGTGATAGTGAACGATGCTGAGTCGAAAGCACCTTCGATGTGCTTCTTCCCGTTGTCCCTCACGCAGGATGACAGGAGGAGGGAATGTCACTCATTAGGACATCGGTCCCTCTGCTAGTTTTATTTCTAGATTATAACAAGCACAATCCACAGAAAACCACTGCCCAGGGACTATAAACTGAAACACAAGCATTTAGTTTAAAAAAAATATATAGTCATCATCCTGTTGGCTGCAGTCCACAAATTTCAAAGGGCGGGGGAGGGGAGACAAGGTATGTGTAGAAAGCTAAGTGGGGAAGATGCCTAAGTTCTTCCTTTGCTCTTTCTTTCCTAAAAAGAGCTTGGGCGAAGGGCTTTGGGGGAACAGGAATTCTGGAGAGACACAGAAGAGTCATCCCTTAAAGGGTGGCTTTGGTGAGGAAGACTCTGGGCAAGGTTTGCTGGGCTCTGTCGGTACTGGCTAGAATCTTCATAGCTCTGAGTCAGCTTTGCCATCTGAGCAAGAGACAGGTTTGATCGTCCTAAGAAGAGTATTCAATAATACCAGGTTTCTGTCCAAACCGGAGATTGACTGAGTTATACAAGTGTGCTTCAATAGGGTGAATTACCAAGTGAGCTGAAGTGTTACTAAGTGTATTTTGTAAAGGTCTATTGGAGTTTGTTGAGGTTTCTTCAAATCAAGAAGGTAAGAAGAGGTCAGTGACTGATAAATCTTTAATATAAAAATTGTACAAGAATTCTGATACAAATTACAAGAGGTATTTGGACAAAATATGAATAAAATTCCATTTACATCCCCAAACCCTTATGCATTTTATGCAAAAGACATACGGTAGACAGTTATAGTACAGAAAATACAACAAAGGATATAGCAAATAAAAAACTTTTCATTCCCTTAGACTACTAATCAAAACAAAGCAAAACAAAACGAAACAGAAATAAAACCCTCGTTCAAGGTACATACAGTATTTCTGAAGCTACCGACGTCACGAGTATTACATCGGGGGGGTGCAAGCCGTCCCCGTCCCTTGGTGCAGCTACCGTTTGGAGCACAGACTTTGGCTCTGCGACAGACTTTAGCTAAAGAGACTGGTTCGGTGCAGACGAAAACAACGTAAACGAGAAAAGCATAGACCCCCGAACTCTGGGGGAGGGAGAGGACCTATCTTGGTGAAAATTCCTTTTCCTCAAGATATTTCCATTCCCTTTGGCCACTTCTGCTGTCAAATATGCAGGCTGAGTCAAATGTTTTTGTTATCGAGACACACCGGTGGGCTTGGGGTGAAGTAGAAAGTTATGTGTTCTCCCAACTGTGTGAGGGATCTTGCTAGTTCTAGAAGGACTAGCCCTTGATCCGCAGGGGAGAACTGAGAGCTTTCCTTCCCAGAGCCTCATCTTGCCTCCAGCTTTGAGGAAGGGCCCAGGTGGCCTCAGACCAAAGTCTCCTCCTGATTCCTTGACTTTCCTTGACCCTCTGACCTCCATGTACCCACAGTTACCTCTCCTGCACTTTTTTTTTTTACTGGCACTGTTAGGAAAATGGTAAGATTTCTCTGCAGGGCAGCTGAACCAAAGTTTGCACAGGAAAGCAAGTGCACCATATATTATAAATCTTAGATAGTCATATCAGGTTAATACATAATACTGGAACATCTCATTCACTTAATTCATGTTATGTAAACCCTGGACAGGGTAGAACACACATGTTTCCAAAGTGATCAAAATCGGGATGAGGAAGGGAGTGTTCTACCTTCTTGCTTCAGAAAAGATTTTTTTTTTAAGGGGGTAGGTGAGATCGGAAGGAGAGCAAAGGGCGGGAGTGGAAAGATAATGGAAAAGTCAGGGGAGATTAAGATAGGCAATGAGAGGAATGGATTACTCTGTACAGAGACATGCAAAAACGCTCCAAATTGAGTACTAGATGAAAAAAAAATAAACAATCAACCTTGGTTTATACATCTCAAGTGAACCTATTAACTCAGCGCATCATACCTCGTGAATCAATGCTTCTCCGGCTACCGCACTGATTCTCAGGCGGGGCGGGGGAGGCTTTGTCTCCCAATGCAGAAAAGGCAGGCAGCGGGGCTCCCACTGAGACCCAGCTGGGTCAGCTCCCCTTGCACGGGGACTACCAAGAGGCCCGGGGTTTTCTCCCCCTCTTTTGGAAAACGCTTGCAGGGCCAGTTGAGAGGGGCTGTCCCACATATCCAGGGGCTCCCCAGAGTCCCCTCCCAATCCTCGCGTTCTGCAGCGGAAGTGGGCAGAGCCGGTTAATAATGGATTGATTCGCCGTCTTCGTTGTGCATTATTTCAACATCATATTTGGCAACAGGAAGCCTTATAAAGTCTTGGTATAGCACTTAGATACTCTCTTCAAGAAATATATTTTTATACTATCTACTTCTTTCCATTTTTTGTTAAAATACCTTTTTCTGTTCTTCCTTCCCTTCAAAGATTCTTTCTTTTAAATGAAACTTAAGAAAAAAAGCATTAAAAAAAAAAAAAAAACATTGGAAATGTCCTCAAGGATCCCTGTTAACTCAAGGGGGAAAGCTAATAGTAGTTAGCAGATTCTGTGCAATTTTGGCAACTGAGTTTTTAATTCATTTAAGATTCTATTAAGATGTTTGATAAATGATTGTAATATATACATACTGGGGGAACTTAAACAACATCAAGCAAACTGCCTTTTCTCTGACCCCAAGAATCCTTGCTCAAAGTGCTTTTCTCCCCAGTCCTCAGACTGGCTAATGAAATTATTTCGCACAAAGTTGTCAACAAAGACCTGTTAAGCTTTCTATCTCTGAGTCTCCTGCTTTTCTCTCTCCAAAAGTTCACATCAAAGATGACACCTGCACGCATCTCATTCAGTTGACAAATATATTAGCCATGTGACTGTTCACGGCGGGGGTCAACAACTCCTGTCAGACCCGCTGCCAGAGGGCGGGGAGGAGGCACAGAGTCCCCTGGTTCGGTAAGGAGGACGTACAGATCGATCTTGCACTTGCTTCACTTAGTCACTAACTAGCCACTTTCCAAACAAAAATTAGCAGTCCAAAACAGTTCACTCTACAAGAACAGCAGCCACTACTTACACGTGATTTGGGCTCAAATATTTTGGAATACAACATTTTCTTGTGTTCCTCCTTTGTCCCTTCTGTTCCCCTCGTCACTTGACTCTGTAAAGCTCATTATACTTGTAGTTATCAAAATTCTCCCAAAGTGGAGAATTTACCTTTCACATATAGGGTAGCTCCTGTTTTGGTGATTAAAGTAAGAAGCCCCATCACCTCTCCCACCCCTGCTTTCTTGAGATTGTCAGTCCAGTTTCACAAAATGACCGTGAAGCTGTCAATTACACTATGGATTCAGAGGTGGTCATCTCAAGGTACCTGTGTGCATTTAGACCAAAGCGCAAACAACAACTCTTTGCCACCGTGCACAACCAATTTGTCTCCAACATATGCACTTTTGGAAGGGAAAGGAAAATATCATAATGCTTTCCTTCCAGAATACGGGGTGATCTAATTTATTATGCCACTGACTTGTGGGAAATTTTGCTCCAATTCCAGGGGCCACACCCAGGACTCCTCAAATGAGTGGGCATGGAATTGCAATACTTAGTTTCTAAAGACGCAAAGAATGCTGTCACAGGGTCTCTCTGCTGACCCTTTAAGGAGTCATCTTGTTACTGTCTACTTAATAGCTGGAGAAGGCATCGGAGAGGCAGCCTTGGGTTTACCAAAGACCAGCTTAGTAGGTATGTGTGTGTGTGTGTGTCTGTTTGTGTGCCTGCGGGTGTGCACTTGTATGTTGGGAGGGGAGGGGGAGAAGCAAGAAGGGAGAGGAAGAGGGGAGGGTGAGAGGGAGAGGGAGGGAGAAAGAGAGAGAGGGAGAATTGTGAATGTGTGTGTACATCAGGGAACTCAGTGGGAAAGCCGAGCCCTTGTACTCCATTTCCCCTTCACAAGGGATAAACAGGCAATTACGCATCCTTTTATATTTGATGGCCAAGTGCTGAACTGGAAAGCACACTATTAGTTTGTGTCCCTTCAGGGCCAGGGCAATAAGTAGCCAGGAGAGCTGGGGCTGAGGCGGAGAGGGTGTTGTCTGCTGTTAGTGTGACAGTCTTGTCAGCAGCATTCACATTACTGGAAGGTAATAAAGTGACAAGTAAGTTATTAGAAAGATATGAGGTGAAATTGAACTGAAGCTTCTCACTGCTCAGCCCCAGCCTTTTCCTTTCCTCTTTTGTAATGGTCCACTATTTGTTACAAACTGAGCCTCGTCTTGATACTCTATATAAAAAAGATTTTTTTTTTTTGCAGTAAAGGTCAAATGAATTTACAATAACACTTTAGAAAAGAATGAGGATAGTTTTATAACAACTATAGAATGTTGTTTCAAAAATATATCTAGCATTATAATGAACGATAATGCCGATCCAATTCGGTGTACTTGTAAAAAATGCTCCATTTTTTTTTAAAACCCCATCATTAGGCATTTGGAGTTTTCGGCAGATGCCAAAAGACAGTATCTGATGTCCAGTTATTGCCGCATGACCACAAGCATCATTTTGGGCAAGATGTGGAAAGAAGGGGGAGGATGGAAGGACACAAGGAAGGATGGCTGTTCGGGGCCAGAGTGATGTCGACTAACTCACCCGTCGGTTTTACAGCTGGATTTATAAACACTGATTGCAAGTTACCATTTATGGGGAACAACTCTCCAACTACAGGGAACTGGGAAATGAGTCTGAGACACAACAGATATGGCCTTAATTCTAACATGAATTGCCACATGCTTTTGCTTTGAGGGAAAACATGAAAACAGAAAAGTTACTTTTACGCTTCACAGGAAGGTAAATGAGCTCACATTTTGATCAAGAAGTCGTTAGCCAAGTGGCATTACAATCATGGCTACAGGGGCAAGCAAAAGTCATGATGCAGAAAATACATTTAAGAGCTGTTTGACCACCAGCCTTTTCTAGAACCTAGGTGACTCACATCTCTTTGCTTCCCTAAGGGACTCCACCATCACTTCCCACCCACAAAACAAAGCCCAAAACAAAGAAAAAACCCCCACAGCTGCCCTTGTTGGCTTTTCTGACCCATAAGGAACCTGTTACTCCACACAGCTGTCTTTGCTTTCCCCTGTTCCTCAGACTGGGGTGCTGTGGTGCACCCGGTCACATGGAGCTCTGCGGGTGGCGCCTACTGTGCTCTCACCCACTGCTAGGCACGAGTGTACCAGACCTTCCTTTTGCACAAACGCTTCGGGTTCACCCATTTTCTTTTCCAGCTACCCCAAACCAGGGCAGTTACCAATCCCCACTTAGCTCCCCTTACTCTGCTTTTGGAAAACCTCATTCCTTCCAGTCTTTTTGGCACCTGCCCTTTATCGCCCTCCTTACACACTCAGACCCTGCCCATTAAAAGACAAAGCATGGGAAGGAGAAGGAAGATCCTCTAATTTAAATATTCTGAGTTTTTAAAGAATGAAATTTATTGTAATTGTTTAAAAGTTAAGGAGCGTGTCCAGGGGATAAAAGAAAGTTTCTTCTGGATGGTTTGATTCTTTATGATAGCAGATGTGGTGTCTTATTACAGCTGAGTTTTATTTATTCTGTTAGTCAATCGAATCCAACACTAAGAGACTGAGCACAAGTTAGGACTGCTCGGGTCAACTGTTAGCAGTTAGCAGCATGTCTACCCCAAGCTGGTTACTGGCTTCTTTATGTTTGAATTGCCAATGGCCTCCATTCTCATTTGCTTAGTACACATCTGGGGTGTGTACCTAGGAAGGGGAACAAAAGGTCACTTTTTATCTGGTGGGAATCCAGTGCTTGGTTTCTCCTGAGTGAAATGGGGAGGATGCCTCTGGAACAACAGCCTATTCTTAGTATTTTCAAAGTTTTGTTGTTTTTTTTTTTCAGAGCAATGCATACAGTAACAGGGCTGTTAACCAGGTAAGCATCTTTCTCCTCTTACTGGAAGGGCCTGGAAATTCATGACCAAAGAAATCACACTACAAGGACAGTGGCACCATTGTGCTAAAAACGTTTTCAAAAAAGATGTTTGTCACATTGAGAAAGAAAACATTAATACCTTCAAACCTTTAAAAAGGCATCAGGCTGAACTGGACAGCTAGACTAGGATCTGAGATGCGTTATACTGTGTTGGCTTATCTCCATACAATTAATAGCAGAACAAAGGTCAAGCTTTTTAATCCCATTTTTAAAACCAAATTACATATCATCTACCCTTCCTCTTGTTCTTTGCCGTCCCCTCCGCAGCATGCAGATATTCCCTAAAGCAGACTAAGCCTTTCTGATATGTACAAAAACATAGTTTAAGATGATCAAAACAGTAAGTTTCAACATCAGCTAGTGAACATGCACATTAATAATACTGCCTCATTTTCTACCTGTGACAAAACTGTGGTTAAAAGCAATCAAATGGGAAACAGCTGCTTGGATGAAAATCTGCATCGCTCTTAATTTTCACCCAGCACAGAGTGGATGCAGCTCGAGAGAAACTGTTTCACCATAGAAAACTCCTAGGAAAAAACAAACGAGTAGAAAATGGACAAAGACGAAGGGCCCAGTGATTAAAATGCTTATCTCTTTTTCCTTCCCGTTTGCAAATAAGCCTTGGGATCACCGTCCTAACTAGATTTACAGTTAAGACAAAACATTGCACTCAGCCACACACCCAAGAACGAAGGAAGCACTGTGCATTTCATAATGTTACATTTTAAGTCCAGGTACCCCTTCGCTTCCATCCACTCCCCCGGTCCCTTTTTAAGCAAATAGGCATTATACTAGAAAGCATTTTTCACCCATTTAGAAGGCCATCATAACATCTGGGCACTTGAGGCACAAAAGTAGTAGCAAATAGGGGAGACACTTAAAAATAAGAGCCAGTTGTCCAGGACTCATTGCCATTTCTCTGACAAATCTCAGGCGAACACATTCATGTTTCCGAGCAAGGGGAATTCTACTTTGAGAATCTCATTACTTCCGGGCCGTTCTAACTGGCTGTTCGCATTAGCCCGGTTTGTGGCAAGTAACAAACATTTGTTCTCAGCCCAGTTCATTTGCTGATGTGACCTGCTGACAGCTATGTAATTCACTCACGAGGGCTATTTGACCTTTTAGTTGACATTAAATTAAACAGACTAAACATTGATTCTGTACAAGATGACTTCTAATATCTCAACCAAGAGTGTAACTTTTAAATATCACTGAAATAAAAATGTGTTAATTTTCAAAAAACTAGGTGTAATTCAGTCTATCACAATCCAAAAAGGTAGTGTCTCCCTCATCTTTTGTCGGGACACTAAAAAATATTTTTTCCACCCTTTTTGATTCGAATCATTTGGTAGTGGGGCAACACCGCGACACAGAGAACGCTAAGAGGACCAGAATGTTTGCAAACAAACTTTCATTATTCTAGTTCAATTTTTCACAAACATACTGTACATAGTCTTATATGGTATAAAACAAAGGAAAACATCTCTGTCTATTCAATTTAACACAACACCAAAATAAAGCAATTAAGACTTTGGGGAATTCAAAGGTACAAGAAAACAAAAATGGTTATTACTAATTCCTCAGCTTTTTACCGTAAACATTTGTCATTTAACAGACGTAGTGTTTGATATGGTTTCTTTTGTACTGCGAATACTTTTGGTCTTTCCTCACCGGAGAACAAACGAATTAAATGAACCCCAGAGCATCCTCTGAAGGAGATGAAAAGATGAAGCTTCTAGACAAGTCTAGCTTATCTTTATGAATCTATTGTTTCTGAAATTTTACAAATAAAAATACTGAATCCTCAACTAATGATGCTTATTTTTGGAAACAATAAATACTGTGAGGTACAATAAATCCTACAGGAATAATAACAACAGAAACATATTAACAGTTTCCTTTGGCAAATTTAACGGAAGTGAATGCTGATGTGAACATAGAAAAAATAATTACAAAACATATGAAAAATGGAAACAACATGAAAAGTTCAAACAAAGGGGGTATTTCTAACCTTGAGACCGATGAGAGAAATGTTTGAGGCCATTAAATGCAGAAAAGAAATACATTCTCTTTAAATTATTGTGTACTGTTAGACAAAATATTCCTTGTTTATCTGTCTTGCCCCCCCTCCACTTAAAAAAAAAAAAAAGACGACAAAACACAGTCTGCAATGCACATCCTAATGGTTTTGGCTGCAGACTGAACTTGAGTAAATATCATCATTTAGTCAGTATGTTGTGGTAGCTGAGGGCTGCCCATGTGGTTAACCAGCTCAGGCAACATGTGTAAACATCGGAAACAAAACAAAACAAAACAAAAAAGGTTTGGAGAATCGTCTCCCCCTCTTTCTCACTCTCAATTGCTGGGTTTCAGGCTTGCTTTCATTTCGCTCTGACAAATCATGTGGGGAAACACAAAACACTCAACAGTGAGAGATCCTATTTTAAACCCCCCTTCGTCTGGCTTTTCAGAAAGGAGTGTTGCTCAATTCAAGTTCAGCACATGTTTTCAAAGCTTCCGAGTAACTGCCGCTGTGAAATGTCTTTTGATTTTGTCTATCAAACGGGCCTGAATCATAGGACAACTGCAGAACTTGCAACAAATTAGACAACCGTACAACAGACCAACCCAGGGCAGACTTACTTCTTTCTTTTTAAAGGAAAAGGGTTAGGTCCTTGGAAATGAGTGTTCAACACTTTTACTATATTCAGCTTTGTCCCATAGTGAGTAATTTGGGCTTTTGTATCCTGAAATATTATCCTGCCTCTGAAGAGTAAATGCCTTGGCTGTTTCACACCACATAATTTTGTTTTCCTTTTATGTAACTTAACATATAAGCAAGAAGGATGCAATGTTGATTCTAATAACATTCGGCACTTGAAAGAATCACCAAGTGTTCTTTTTTTAAAGCGGTTTTCTGGTGGCCGACAAATTGGCCTGTGGTTATGTTGAGTGACTAATTGTATTTTCTTTTCTGGAAACTTGTGCAAAGTTGGCAGTTTTGTGTTAACACTAATACTCTTGTTTGGCATTTGTGCCCTATACTGACCAGACCAGTTTTATACAAGTGAATTTTTTTAAAAAAGACACTTACTTGAAGTATGGCAATAGTTTAAGGATAAAAAAAGAAGCATGGATATTACACATCCCCTTGTAGTGTATGAAAAAAAGTGCATGACTGGATTTATGTACTAGTACAGGACATTTTAAAAAATCAGATCTGTGCTGTAAAGCATGCCAGCACCTCTTTATCACTATATCTAGCAGGTAGTAAAAACAAGACCATGGTTTTTGTTTAAAAAAAAAAATGTGCATTAATGCTAACATAAATGAATAGAGCTAGCCAGCAAACTATTTTTCTCCTGCATATCTAACAGCTGGATGTAACTGTAAAAATTAAACAAAAGAGTTAAACAACCATCAATACAATTGCTTTACATCATTGGCCTCTCAAGGCTAAATATTTACAGGTGAATCTGCCATGCTTTAATTGAAGATTCTCTCAAAACCTTAAAGTTCACAAAAGACAACTATAAGAAGTTCCTTTTTTGTTTCTTTTTTCTTTTTTTTTTCCCTTTTATTTATTTTTTTGCAGGCAACAGTCATGGGTACAACAAATTGTCCCTCTGGAGAGGACTGAGAATTCTTATTCTTTCAGAATTTGGGCTAGTTGCACACTTTGTATGTGTGTGTGTATGTGTGTATGTGTGTTTTAAGGGTACTTTGTTTTCACCCCCAAATTAAAGATCCCACCCCTTTCCCAAAACTATAAAGGAAAAAGAAAACAATTTCAAAAGCACCTAGTGTTTATCTTTTTATATCTAAAGAGATGTGTGTGTGTGTGTATGTAGACACAGAGGCGTGCATGTGTATACACACACACACACACACACACGCATACACACATGCCCACGTACACAAGCACACACTGACTATGGCAGTTCAAATATGTAGGCCATCTGGTGAGAGCTGGCGTCTGTAGTGTCCATTCTGAGACTAATCTACTGAAGTGAAGGGAATGTTTTTGTGGAGATTAGGGTTCTGACTGTGCCGGTTTCGGCTTCGCACAGAGGAAAACATCATATTGCAACCAGGGACTTTGCACTTGTGCATTTCTCGCAAATGCACAGTTTTGTAGTGCACTCTCAAAGTCCCCTTGTTGCTGTACATTTTGTGGCAAATGTTGCACATGATCCCACCATTGCTCCCGGACAAGCTGTTGAACATCAGAGATCCTGGAACTTCGGCCCCTAGACTGCCGGGGAGGGCAGGGACCTCGGCCTTGTGTGCTGACTCCCCACTGTCACTCGCCCCGTCAATGTCGTCGAGAAGAATCCCCTCATCGCTGCCTGCGTCGGATTCTCGGGAGGAATGGATGCTGCTGCTGGACTGCAGGCTGGAGGTGGTGCTCAGGTCAAGGACCATGTAGTCCTCCGCCATGCCTCTCCCGTACCCATTCAGGTGGGAGTCTTCAGTCCCTGCGGGAGAGGAGGCGTCTTCCCTGACATCGAGCCCCAAGGGGTGCTGGGCACCATAGATCTTCATCAAAAATTCATCCCGGAGGTCCTTGCTAAGGGAGGGCTGCACCGAGTCCAGGCCCATGTCATCGAGTTCTTTGGTCAACAGTTTGCGATGCAGGTTTATGTTGGCACTGTGTCTAGGAAAGCAAGAGGGAAGGGGGGGGGGAGGTGTACAGGGAGTGGGGAGGGGTGAGAAAAAGGAGAACATTTTAAAATTGGTTCAGCTTCCACCAGGCATCAAATAAGCACATTCATTGCTAATTACACCATTATAAAAGCAAACATTTCCCTACATTCTCAGGATTTGGGAATAAGTGGTGGTGGGGAGTGCAATAAGGGGGGCCTTTCATTAACGTAATTTTTAGAAGAGTACAATTCCTCAATGGTGGGATGAATGCAAACCCGTGCACCTTTTTCTCAATGATATTGTTAGCTTTACTAGGTAGCAGCATCAGCTGCAGAGAATCTCACAGCAGAGATTTCAGAATATATATTAAATAGGATAAAAGAATGGAAACTTGCTGCTTGTCTAAACTGAGTAATTTCAATTTACACCCAAAAAAAAAACCACAAAAAACCAAGCCCTTTTTATTTTTGCCTACAGTGCTTCGTTTAGAGATATAAAAAAATCATTTTTTAAAAAAAGTAAATGGTCTAGATAATTTCAGTTTAACTTTAAAACATAATGACATCTTCCCCCTCACCTTTCTATATTTCATGTTTTAGGAAGGAAAAAATTTAGTTTTATAGATTAGCAATTTGAAATAGGGTTCCCAACTATATCATAAATCCCTTTCCTCAGAATAATTTGGGATCTCAACTAATCTACTAGTAAACTGTACTTCATTTTCAGAAGCTGCTGCATTTTACAGTTGAAAATGGCTTTCATCGAGTAATTCAACTTTTAAAATGTAATCTTTTAAAACAAAGCCTGAAAAAAAAAAGCCTGAAAAATAGGAATTGTTTTTTAAAATAAAACCCACCCACCCTTTAAAAAAATCACACTAAACAACAGAAAAAACCCAAAGGGACAAAAAAGAAAAGAAAACACACAATAAATACCCCCAAAATCAAGCACAACATACGGTTCCCCTATTTTAACAACTGGAATCTGTACATCTTAAACAAGCAAAACTTTTACTCTACTAGGTGCTTTGCTTGTGTAAAAAAAAAAAAAAAAGAAACAGAATTTGTCCCCCAGCATCCATAGGGATGTCATGATTTACAAAGCCTGATATGTTATTATCTATCTGAAAACATTGCCTTTGTATTTACATCCCCCATTTATTTTTAAAGTGCCCTTGGGCATATACCTCTCTCCACCTGCAAAAGCTCACACGTTTGACAAGTACCTAAATTGGAGGCTACCCTTCCAAAAAATAAACCAATAAATAAATACATAGATACATAAAAGCTTCTCGATAATGGCAGAAGCTCTACGTCTTGAAGAAGTAATTGTGATAATAGAAATGACCTAGAATGGCCAGTATAACATTCAACAGACCTTCTGATTATAATTAAAATGTATGGAAGGCCCCAATGAGTCACTCCATTTGGTGACAAGCGTGGCTAATTTCTTAGAGATGGTTGAGAGGTATGTGCCTCAGAGACAAGAAAGGTAGGAAAGACTTCTCCACCTTTCCACACAAGACAATATATAGCACTCCGGGTGTTAAGGGGCAGAGGGCAGCAGCCCTCTCCACACTGCACTTAGGAAGGCTGAGCTTACCTTGTGATAATAAGATCAGCTTTCTAATCTTTTGCTAAATCGATCACAAAAGAAAGCAAGAATGAGAGACAGAGAGAGAGAGAGAGAGAAAGAGAGAGAAAGAGAGAGAGAGAGAAAACAAATTCACATTCTAGACATCTGGTTTAAAAAAAACTTAAACAATAAAATAGGGATTTAAAATGTTCTGATCACAAAATCATTTTCTGTCAAAAGCGATCATCTCATATGCTGTCTTGATGATTTTCAGATCAGCTGTATAATCCAAAAATCATAAACCGAATTAAGATAAACCAAATTCACAGCATCATTATCATCCATAAATGAGCTCTACACAGATGCATGCGGGAGGCGGGGGAGGGGGGGGGGAGTATGGGAGTGATAAACGGAAGTTGTCCCCACTGTCCCTGGTCTGACACTGTTGCTGCCTGTGTCCCTGGTGTCAGATGGCAGATGACTGCAAGTGCAGGTTGCTAAGCAGAGTGCAGGAAACGCCTACTGTGCGGTCTCTACCCTGACGTGCGAGTACGACGCCCCCACAGTTATTATAAGAATGTGGAAACAGAGTTACACTGCGTCCTATTACTCAATTGATAAAACAATCTGCCAACCTCAAGCAGCCCACGAAATCCCACCCCTCTGTTTATTACTTTTAACACCCTCCCCGCTTTCTTAATTTCACAAGCACACATTTTGTGACAACTGTAATCTAGAACTCCGATGCTTCTCACACATCTGCAGTTACCACTTCCTAGATTCAGTGCTGAGAAAACAGCAGCCAGACACACAGCAGTCACATCCAGACACACTGAATAAGGAAGAATAAATTAACATTGACAAAAGGACACCCGGATCGCCCAGATGGACACTTCTTTCCTAAGATGACTTGTGAAATTACACATCTCTACTGCTGTTACCAGGAAGAGATGTTTCTCTTCATTTCTCACTTACAGCAATAGAAATCTGTAATCTAATTAGATGATGTACCAGCCCTCAATATCTGTCAACCAAACGATGTGCAGAAATGTGTAGACCAGCTCTGGCACTCTGTTCAACAGTGTCCCTTTTCCGCTGTCAGCAGTACTGTTGGCCTCTGCTAATATAATTACATTGACTTTTATTCAATTAAGTGCCATCCCTTGCTTAAAAAAAAAAAGGCTATTTTATCAATTGATTCAGGTGTAATGCAATAATAAAGATGAACTCATGGCAGTGCATTAGCTCTGCTGTTCATAACTTCAGTACAAGGGTTCATTCATGGTAGTCGATTTCCATTATGCAACCACAGTTCCAGAGAATTGATTCTTTTATGCTCATTTCTTAATCTATTTCATTTTTGCTTAATAATCTTCCTAAATACCATATGCAAAACACTTGAAGTGGGGATGGGAAAAAGAGGCTGTGGAAAGTCTGCTCATTCACCCTCGTGGTAGCGGGCTTGGGAGATTTTCTAACAAACTCACACAGTAATGTTCGGGGGATAAGAGAAAAAAGCGAGAGGAGGAGAGGGAGAGGAGTCTTTAGCAGAAGGCAGCACGTGATCTTAACAAAGACCTATTGTTGGATTCTGGAATCAGTCGATCCAAACCATTAGTTGTCATAAAACATTGTCCTCATGAGGAGATACAAAGACCTAGGGTTAATAGCAATTTATAAGTTCATTTGGATCAGCAAAGTTAAAGAGGTAAAAAGAAAGGGAAGATGGAAGAGACACAGAAAGAACTCATGCCTACTGACTATCAGATGAAGAGAAGAGGATCCTAAAATGGCAGGAAGGCCAGAGAGTGCTGGAAATAGGAGGAAGGCCCCTCGCAGAGGAAATAGTGTGCAGATGTATGTAGTAAGCGGAAGGAGGAATCTATGAAGGAACCCAATTTTGAGTTCTCCAGAGATAGAGATGGTTTTCCTAGAAATGGACTTACTATGGATATTTATCTCCAGAAGAGAGAGAGAGAGAAATAATCATTAGCAGAAATCTAGATTATATCCAAACTTATTATATCATACAAGATCATGAACAGTACGAAAGCTCTTACTACTTGCTTTGGTTAGGTAGGAAATGCTGATATGCAGATATAAATTCCTCTCATGGGAAAAAAATGACTGGGATGGAGAGAGAAGATGAGTTCCTAGACAGAAAGGGTAAGGATCTGGTCTTAATAGGGATCTAATGTTAATGAATACAGACAGTACTACTCACTAAGAGAGGAGTCCAAAATGTAGCCCCAAAATGGTCACTTTCAAGACTACAAACTAAATCTCATTCAACCTCCAGCCTCCCGCAGTAAAGTAGAATACTTTGCACATAGGAAATACTTGAAAGTATGTTTATTTGCCTTCTATCAATAATATGCATGAGTCTTAAAGAAGCTTCTCCCAAAATACATTGTAGAAGAGAAAACAATGATCCCAAGACTGGAAGCACATAACAGAATATTTAAGAAAAGGCAGCAGCAAAGGGTAATTCTGACCCTATTAATACCCCAGTGTGTACACAGAAACACTATATAAATTAAGGCATGACACAGTCCTGTAACATGGGCTTGCTTGGAATTACAACTGCTCCCTCTGAGCCTCTGTACTTTTCCCGACTCCCTCCACACTATGAGTTTACAAAATGCCTTTTGAAAACTAAGATTATCCTTAAGAGCAAAAAGTAATGAAGCCTTGGGTAGGAGAGGTCATAAAACCAAACTTAACACTTTGAAATGCTGAGTGGAATTACTCTTACTGGACTAGAGTGGACCACCATTCTTTTTCTGTTTCTTTAATAAACATTTTACTTATGTCAATTTTATCTCAATTAAAAAAAAGAAAGAAAACTTTACTGTGCAACCACAGAAGACATCAAATTCATCAAACACGGTTAAGTAAATACATAAATACAAAGAGAGAGAAAAAGAAGTCTTGCTGGGTACTTTTCTCATGTCCCTCTTGTTCTATTGCTCAGTTCAACTTAATACAATGTTTGACTCATAAAAATTAAAGTTGAAAACATTTAAAAGAAAAAGTGTTTTGAGGTTTTAAGTTTGACTTTGATATATAGGGAAGGAACTTTTTTTTTTAAGGAAAAATTTCATGTCCAAATTAGAAAATCAGAATGTAGTACTCAAACCTGAATGGTGAATCACACCATAGGTTACATGAGAAGTTCAACATTTAAATCTTAATTCTTTATCAGTTTTGAACCATTCTAAACTTAAACAAAATACTTGATAAACAATTATAATATCTCAGGCAAAATAGAATTGAGTCTCCATATTGGATTAATTTTTGTCTTTATTTTCTTGCTTATCTTTGCCACTCAATACACACACACCCCTCAAATTACACTGTCCAGAATGATCAGTGATGTATACATAACGGATACCAAAAAAATGGGGTGTGTGTGTGTGTATATCTATATTTATTTATTTATATACATATGCATATATGATAGAGAAATAAATTTATAACCATTCTGGAAAAACCTAGATGCCAGATTTCAGTGTACTCTGGGATACTGAATCAACAACACTCCTGAACAGAAATGTATATCATCTATCCAAATCCACAGAAATGAAAAATTAAAACCTCTGCCCCTCATTAATTCTCTTCTTATCTGGATTGCTCTGACATTATCTGTTGTATTTAACTCCTCACAATTTTTGTATTAATGGTAGGAGGCTTACAGCTCTGTGAGTTAAATGACATTTTTGATAGTACACATTTCTGCAAAATTAGTAGTTGTTCTATAGGCTATTATTTAAGAGCCTCTCCAGAAGGGCTGAAAACCATCTCTAGCTCACACACACACACACACACACACACACACACACACAAACTGAATATACAGTTTTAGTGAATGCTCCAGAAACAAACAAACAAACAAAAAACAAAACCCAAAAGAAGTACATATTCAATGCAAGAAATAAAAGCTAAGCAAATTCTTGCAAATTAAAACTATGAAATTCAGTCACTTCAATCTCTTTCAATATAAAACAAATCATCCATACTGGTCACGCAGACAGTTCCCTCTACATTCAAATTATTCACTTGAAGATAAGCTCCCACCAAACTCTTTAGGGGTTTAGCTAATTTACTGCACAGATACGGCACGTCTGTTGTAATAACAGGTAGGATGTATTGGGGTCGACCATTTATCAGAATTAAACTTCTTTTCTCAATTCACAGTGAATTATGCTGCCTACATGACTCCCCTCTCTCAGAGCCTGCCATCCCCTCACGGCCCCTAATGTGGCAGGCAAACAAAATTGACAGTCTCATCTTGTCAACAAGGGGCGATTCTCCTGAGAAGCCATTTAACTTTGCCGAGGAAGCAATGTATTAATGTGCATGTCCCAGCAATGTTAATCATCTTCAAGCTTCCGACCTAACTTTGACGTGAACGAAATCACCAAATTTGTTTACTAAATGAATCGTAATATGCTAATAAGAAAGCATGACATATATGGAAAAGCCAAACAGATGGTTTGTTTACTCCACTTTGCAACTTTATAAATGTTGTAACTCTGAAGATGTTAGTGAGAATTATTGGTTTGTTGGCAGAGGCGAATGTGTCTCTCGCATACTAAATCTGGCGCTACAGTTAGAAAACAATTTGTCATTGCTGTGGAATGCATAAAAAATGTTAATGTAGTAATGGCATTTGGGAAGGCAGATTGGTAGATGGAAAATGCCGGATGCTCAGGTTAAGTGTAGAATTGATATCCAACAGCCCTGTTCCCTAACCATTTTACTTTTGAGTTGCATCTGACACATCAAGGCTTCTTCAGGGTGCTGATTGAATTCAGTAGGTACCTGTTGCATTGTAACGTGAGAGGAGTGCCACACTGTGAAGAGGGTTATGTTTTCACAGCATTCAGAAATCTTCTCAATCAGGCAGCTCATATGGTGCTCAGTTTACTACTATTGGTGGGTAAGAAAAAGGCCATGAACGCCAGCGTCTTTTAAGGAATAAATCAAATCTGAGCTCTAATTTTGAGTTATATATATATATATATACATATATATATATATATATACATACACACACATTTTTTTTTTACCCTGGATGAACTAACCCTCAAATCTTCCAACCCTTGTGCTAATGGCCTGACTTTAATAAAGAGCTTAGAAGATCTATGTTTAAAATAATAGGAATGCATTTTTCTCTTGAAAATTTTCTGCCATTTAAAAAATAAGCATTCTTTTTTAATACATACAACGTGAAACCTCTATTTCTTTCTGAGATCTTTTTCAAAGGAAAAACTTCCTAAGACTAAATATTCAAAATGTTTTGATCATCATTAAAAATGGTTAATTTAAGATCTTTTATAAAGATAAGATTAGGAATGTCTGAGCTTCTCAAGGGAAGGGACAGAATTTTGTAGACCACCAGTATTGTGATTCAGCTATGGCCTTATCTGGAATTCTATATTAAAAATGAAACTACTTAAGATACATGAACAAAAAGAATGCACAAAATCTGTGTTTTTGGTTAAGTGATGTCAAATGTACCAATGAAAACTTCAGTTAACTCACCAGCAATGTACTTATGCTATTAAACATCTCAATTTTTAGAAACACTCAATTTTTGTAAAATCATTTTTACTTTTTATTCACATGAACATAGGGAAAGCAGAATTTTACATTAAAAACCTGCTGATTTCTCTCAATACTATGAGCCATTCCCCCCAACTTCTTAGTCCTACACATTGAGACTACCACTAATCTTGTGGGATTTCCATATAGTGCTGAAATCTTTACCCATCTGCAAGACAGAAATAAGAACAAAATGATCTAAAGAAACCACTGAGTTCATCCTGCTGCCCAAGGATCACTTTGGAGCAAGAAACATTAGCGGCTGTCCCAGCCTGGCGCTTATATCTCATTTGAAACATCTCCCCATTCCTGACCACCAAAGAAAATTTCAATAAAGTACTTTTACTGGTTTAACAACAGTGAGCTCCTGGGAATGTCAAAGTGCTAAGCCTTTTCCAAGGAGAGAAAAAATCAGCAGCTCAAATATAATTAACCTTCTATTCTCAATGCAAACCGCCACGCACAGGAGCTCTGCAGTCTATTAGCAAAGTTATAATGGCCAACAGGCAGAAGCAAAATTGGTCAAAAAGTTGGCTGCTGCTGTCATATTTTTGGAATTATGATTAATGGCACTAATAATGTGGATGATTACTGATATGTGTATCTCCAGCAGTTTATCATATTGCTCTGGCTGCCTACGTCCACAATAAACAGGATGCTATCATTTACCTCTTTATTGAAGGCAATCCTTCTCTTGAAGGAGCATATTCTAATTACTTCGTAATGTTTTATGTCTTAAACATTTTGCAGCTCTGGACCTTGCCAACTGCTTCATGTCTACCATTGATTAATTACTGAATGTTTAATCAAAATTTAGAATCTAATGTAGTCATTTATGAGCACACTGCAGTGCCAAAGTAGTTAGGCTTTGCTCCCAAGTTTGGAGAGTGTTGGGTTCAAAATCAAATCCCAGCTATGTGTGAGGATCCAAGAATTTCACCTTGGGTGCTCTGAGGTTGCCAATTCTATCTCTGCTGATGAATGGAAGGTAATCTAACTACAGGGTAAACAGCATCTTTACCTACCCTCTTCCTACCGATTTTCCTATCCTCTTTCCCCAATTCCCTAATCAACAGAGCAGCGCTTTTGGCTGCTCCCGAGAACAAGAAGGTCCTCGTGAACACCCATCACGAGAACATAGTTTTGAAGTGGTTAAACAAGTGAAAAATAATTTGCTGGGACAAATACATGAATTTTTTTTTAATGTGGATTTTTTATGGTACTGTCATACAACCATTCACCGTTGAAGTTAAGTGTTTTTTTAATACCATTACTGAACTGCTGAAATGGATGCTAATATAGCTTGGAGTGCTAATGTCAAGTCCTGGTAATAAAAAAGACAGACTGCTGAATGAAATAATTTCAAGTAAAAAATAGAACAAAAGTGCTCTCTCTCTTGCTCTCCACTTTTATTGAATTGGGACTGACTGAGCCAATTGCTTTAGAAGTCTGTAAAACACAATTACTAGTGAGCGAACTGACCCACCAGTGCCCCCTCAGTGACAGAGCGGGCTAAAAAGGCAGCAGAGTCAGAGCGGCCCCCCTCAGCTGGCCATCGGACCGAAGAGGCTGCCTTCTGAATGTCCATCGTGCTCATTGTCTCAATCTGTCTCCTTTTACTTACAAAACCCGGTTATTTCTCATCAATGTGATAAAGTAACTTCGTACATTACTTTCCAAGATGAAGATGTCTGTTCTGGCAATTAAGGATGATCTGTCTTTTGATATTCTTATTTATGTGGATGCTTATGTATAAACACACATATACATTATGTGGATGCATTTAGATTAGGACGTTAGCATATTTTTTGAATAGCTGGTAATAATTCAGATTGATATATACTCCAGCAAAAGTGAAGTATCACTTATATATATTCAGCTAGAAACACTTGGCTTTTTTTTTCCCAAGGTAAAGTCAAAATAATTAGAGCAAGCAAGAAAAAGAATTGAACTAGAAGTGGGTAACATTTTTCCCCCCTAGTTAATAAAAGAAGTAATAAACTCCATAAAGTACTAGAGTTAAGATCACTAACACTTCAGGCATAACAGCTTTTTACCAGGAATTTACAACTCCTGTTTTAATTCAAGCAGCTTGCATTGGGACATAAAATCGAGGTATTTTTTAAAAGTGTAGTTTTATGTTAAGTAACTGAAGAAAAATTGTCCTTTCCTACAAAGTAGTCTTTCCTCTTCTCTCACAGCCTGCTTCTTTCTCACACATGCGTGCGTACACACACACACACACCCCTTGGCACTCAAGAATTGAAGTTACCAAATCCCTTTTTTATGACATTGTAATTTTTTGGCAAGTGTAAACTCCTTTCATATTCTGCCACATTCATTTATTTGAAGCTTGTGGGAGTCTTACAGCAAAAACATTAAATTATTTCTGAGGCTTAAAAAAAAAAAAAAGAAATGCTTTCTAGCCCGACCTTCACTAAGAAATTTCAGCAGAGAGGAAAGTCTCCCTTCCTCTTAGCACAACAACAAATGATCACTCACAGCGAGAGAGAAAGCTGGTAAGAAGCCTTTCACCTGAGAGAGAACCACTCTCGACAACATGGATACCATCACCTGCTAATGTATGTGTGCAGTCTTACAACCCACTTTCAGTGCGAATGGCCTCCATTTTTAAAAAAGAAATAAGTATCCTGAATAATTATATAGAAGAATAATTATGACCAGTAAAGTCTATCACGGTGGCAGGCCCGAGAGGCGGGAATCAGGAAGATGACCCTTCCAAAGTGTTGCCATCGTGAAAAATACTGCCCATGCACTCAGTATGTGCCTTCTGTTCTAAGCGCAATTTTTGCCTGAATTTTCAAGATAATGCTGGCAAGAGTAACAGCCTGTTCCTTTCAAGGGAAGGTAAGAATAAGCAGTGCGTGGGAAGCATGTTTGTGCAAAGGAAGTTACGTATCGATAAGAGATTTAATGTAACTCTCATCAATAGAAATGTGTAAGCATCTCTTTGTCATTCATCCACCATTAAGTTGTGTTGTCTATTTGGTACTCAGTCTGGAAGACGGTGGAAGTGACTGGTGTAGTTCTTGGAGTGGAGGAGTGAAAGGTCAGCAGAGGCTTAAATGAGCTTGTCTTACATCCAGCTGGGCCAGCAGGAGATCATTAGGAAGATCCGAGGCTCACTTTAGGCTTGTCAGAGTCTCTCCCCATGATACAAGGAGACCGTTTTGCTCATTGCTCTTCTCCCAGTATATAAAAAGAACCCCAGAGACAAGAATGACACCGAAGTTTATCTTACTACCAAAGTTTCACTTGAGGAGGGCAGAACTAGCAATTACTCAGAAGGGGGATTTATTTTGTTTGTTTGCCTTTGATGGAAAGTAATGGAGATAAGTACAAAAGACCTATTGATCTGCTGGCTTCTATTGTGAAACCAAATAGAGTAAAGGAGGGGAAATCTCTTCCTTAACATTTAAGTGTCGGAGGACCTGCACAACTTCACTTTATAAAAGATTTTTGGAAAAGGAGAGTTTCAGTTTGATTGGCAAACTTCTAGGAAATGAAATGTCTTAAAATGTTCTCTTCTTGTACTTGAAGAAAATTAACACGCTGTATTTGACGGCTAATTATATGAAGGCAAATATACTAATAGTTATCTCGAACTGGTGCTAAGTGGCTCATTTCTTGAAGGTAGGGAAATCATGTGCATTTATTGAAAATCTCTCTTTAGAAAAGTTATCTCTAAGTTTCCAAACATAGAGAACGATGAAAAAAATGGATGCTGCTGCTGAGAAAGTGATAACAGGAGGCAGGTAGCATGTTTTCACATCTTCACCTCTGTCGTTAATGTATGCAGTGGCTCATCAGAGGTAGCTCATGTTAATTTATTCCTGCACACCTGTACAGGGCTGGAAGTCAGGTAATCAGACAGGCAAAAACTATACATCTCTGCTTTTTAGCTACAGCTACCCAGAGGCCTATATAGGAACAAATTTAGTTCTGGAGACATCAGCAGGTTTTAATAAACCAAATACAGATGTCTTCCTCCATACAAATCAAGAAGTTTACATGTTTAAATCCAGACTGATTTAACTAGCAATCATAGAGAAGGTTCATACTTGGCACCAATGGTTGCCTCATATTTATTTATAAATCACCCTAAGCAAATATTATTTTGTTTTTAAATATATTCATGGGGCCGAATCATCTTTCCTACACCTTGAAGATTAAACATACATGCTTACCTCTCTAATAAAATTTAAGACAAACTTTGGCATTCAGTGGCCACTACTCTCAGAAGGGAGGAATAAAGATGGTAAAGATCATGGAAGATGTAAAACAAAGGGATACGTAGTTCTTTCTAGGCAGATCACCTCGTTTCTGTGTGCAAAATCTTCATTTTACTTGAGGGACTTTTAACATTGCCAATCACTAAAACAGATATAAATGGATTTTAAGGTATTAGCAAGTGATAAGAAATTCTAGGGAAGAGGACCCAAGGGCATTTATTTGTAGTTGTTGTTTTCAGAGAAACCAAATGTTACTTATAAATAGGCTTCCCTTATATACAGGTGATCCACGACCACTCAGCCCAGGGATCAAAATTCAAGACAGATGATGAGAAATGATCAAAGGTAAACTAGGCCCAGCTAATTCTGACTATGACACCATCTCCAAAAAAAGTCCCTTTATGAAGACTAGGTTCGTTTTAAGCCAGTTATAATCTCTTCTTCCCAGGGAGTTTTT
This sequence comes from Potos flavus, assembly GCA_028534135.1. NCBI lineage: Eukaryota > Metazoa > Chordata > Mammalia > Carnivora > Procyonidae > Potos > Potos flavus. Next base: position 45,667,514 of record CM052892.1, on the reverse strand, counting down.
CATGTGCATACTTCAAAACGGAGGGTCAGCTTCCTGATCCTTGAAAGAACAGTATCTTAGTAGCAGAGAAGTCAAGGGATAAACAAGAAGGAAGGAAGGGTGTTTAGGGGAGTGACAGGTCTAGCACTACACCACATTATCAGTTTATTGTTAAACACTTTAGTAATCACCTTATCGTGCCATAGTTCTTCACAGAGAAAATAATTTACATTTCACTTCCATAACTCAGAATAAAAATTATTCCAATAGCCACCTAGTGACTGGATGAACTGACCTCTGTGTACACTGCTCTCTGTCATTAGTGTGGAATAGTCCTCTTTGCTTTTGAATTTATTACACTCACACTCAGCCACAACTGTATAAAAAGATACCTTCAACACTGTGCTTAGAATCTTCAGCCCTAACAAGCCATGCACGTACCCCCAACCCCCACCGCTTCTCCCTATGTATGACTTTAGACAAAGAACATTTTTGCTTTTCCAAAAGCCTTCAACTTGATCTTATAAAATCTAGAAAGACCGTAAGCAAAGACCTGGACATCTCTAACTGCCAAATGGAAAACACACTATTTAATATCTTTTTACTTATATCTTACTAACATGCCTATTTGGAGACCAAAAACGCAATTCCCTCGTGTACAGCCATTTTGGAAAAAGCCCAGGAAGACCTGGGTATCACTCCTGTAAGATGTTCTAAGACCAAAGATAGGAAGAGTGCTTTTATAAACAGAAGGAAGAGAGTTATTCTGTTAGTTTTATCACTACATGTCCTGTTGCCTTGCACACGTCAGCCCCCACTCAAAATCCCCTCTAATGCTTTATTTGCATGAGGAAGACATTGTGGAGTCAAGGATGGATGAATCAAGACTCTAGGGAAAGGAAAGAAATAGGCCTGAGGACAGCAGGATTAAAGGCAAAGAAGGATTTCTGTTTGAGAGGGTCTGTTGGCTCAGAGAAAGGTAAGAAAATTTGTCTTAGCTTTATTGTGAACTGAAGAAGAAAAAAGCAGGGACCCAAATTCCTGGGTTCTCGTGACTAATACAGAAAAAGTGGGAAAGGGGGAAAGCTGAGTCCAAGCGGTAGATCAGAGATATGGTCCAAGAGCCTCTGTGAAACAGGAGATTAAGTGGTGGAAGAAGTGATGATGACTGGCTGAGATGGGAGGACGGTTATGTTTCAGTTCACTTGGCGGAGATGCAGGAAGAGGCAATTTCCCCAGCAGCATCACTGTTTCTGCTTGTGTGGTGGTTCGAGTCATAGACTCAACAAGGATGAACACTTTTTTTAAGGAAAAAAACGTCAAAATTAAGGTATCTTAGTTTTTGAGAAGTTTTTAACTTGGGATCAAAAAATGTGAGCTTTCTTGAAAAGCAAAACGTCAAGTGAGAATCGAAAAGCTTTCTTTGCACGGTTATGTTTTCTCAGTTTGCTTTTTCTTCATTTATCATATGTTACACAACTCCAGAATTATAAAGATTAGCTGTGATGTGAGATTTCACCCAAATGAAATGTATCACCTGTCTTCTGAGGTTTGCTGTCTCCTGTGTGACTGAACACACATGGGAGAATATCTGTACTCTGCTTCCCTAGAATATCCCAGTTATCCTAGACACTTCTTCTAAATTTCCATATGGCTAGTCATCCGCCAAGCTCCTAATCCTTAGAATAAAAATGGAGATTGAAATATTCTCCTGCTATTTATAAATGTTTTTCCTTAGACCAACCACCCTTTCAACAGCACCTCCTTATGCATTAGGACATAAAAACACAAGTGCTTGTGTTTTCCAGTGGTTTGACATAAATGAAAGCATCACGCTTTGGGTGTTGTAGATTTTGGTCCCACAGCCATTTACGCCAGTGTTAGGACTTGCAGTATTTTCAGCAAACCAACTAAAACTGTGATAGGAATTCATGCAAATAAGCTTAAATTTTGGCTTGTCTTCAAACACTCCATTTCCATAAATATTTTATGCAGGTTTTCATGAGTCTTTTATTTTTGTTAAAAAAAAAAATCCAATGCATTAACCTCATTATCATAAGTGCACTATTTCAAATATAAAAGAATGAGTATTACTCACAAATTTGGGGTGGGAAGTTGTGTATAGTAGTATATTTTATCATTCAAGTTGTAGCTATCTTATCTGCTATATTCTGGTGCTGTCAACTGAGAACTCAGAACCGAAAAGGACTTTGTGATTGTAAACCGTTTTTACAGAACATGGCAAATGGGCATGGGAGAGAGGGCTGGGGAAGGCAAAATCTTAAAGAATATAGATTTCTCTTCAAAGCATGTTCTGAGTTGTATAAAGAGAGCCACTTACGTTTCTCAGAAATTTTGCTTTTAATAGATTGGGCCCCTTGCATTTCAGTACTATGGAAAATATTTTTTTAACTTTTATTTTTAAAAAGATTTATCTTTTAAACACAAAGACAAAACCGAATATTCTAGAAGCAGGTCACCACTTTTCAGTGGTACTTTTAATTTCTGTCACTTTGTCAAAGAACTCTACCCAATTGATTAAGTGCGAGAATTTGGGGGGATGGCTATTTGGAAACTTCCCAGTTAATTCTGTTTCTTCTACTATACTGATTTTTACCATGTAATGAAATTTTGTCTAAAAATATTTTTAAAAGACAGTGTAAAACCGAAAAGCCACATCGGACATAAGAGGAAGAATTAACTGGTGTGTGACTCTGGGTTGGGCTGGTGTATTATGTAAATGATCTGCCTGCAAGCTTATCTCCTCGAGTGTAGGATGACTGTGTTGCCCCACCACTGACCACCTTGACACATTCCATTTATATTACATTTTCTTTAGGCTTGAAAAAGAACATTGGAGGTTTAAGACCAGCTGCTTCTGTTTAAACCCAACTGTTTCAGAGCTGTAGCCACATAGCCAAGGTCTGATGTCATCTCAAGGCTGGACATGATATATTCTAACTGATCCTAAAAGTATATGCATGCCTCCCTTTCTGTGCATAATTCCCATGACAGACTGTATTTTAGAGATGTGCTCAAAGATACCGTGAAGTTAAAATAAAGAAACCCATACCACCATACCATTTCCCCCACATTAAATAATTATTTTGGTCCCACTTTCTTCTGATATTTTCATGACTCTTAAAAGAATTCAAGGACACACTAAATACTCATGTAAGAATGATAACATTTCTGGTTATACCTACGGAGATGCAGGCTGTCTCGATGTCCTGGACCTATGGTTCTTTCCATCCGTAAATTTCTGTTTCTATATTGGATAAATATGTGTGTATGAAGATAATATATTGATTTAATTAAAAAGCCACAAGGCAAAGCAGAAATATATATAACAGAAGCTGCGGCTTCTACGTGAAGCTTCATGAGGAAGCAGGGAACTGTGTACATAGTTAACTTAGTTACACCTAGATGCATGGGAAAACATACACACACACATACACAGAGCACAGAGAATAATGGCGTGCATTACTGGGGAAGATGGCATATGATTCTGCATGCTTAGTCATAACAAGCACCAACTACAACAATCCTTCATGAGCATGGCAGCCTGGTTATCTCATGGTCTGCGGACAATCTTTACAGTGCATCAAAAACATCTAAGTTGGATTTTTTTAATGCTAAGTCCAACATGACTGGCACCCTCCACCCCCAGCGGGAGCAGCCAATGGAAATTTACTGACCTGTCTCTGCTTCGGCGAGAGGGGAAGGCAGCATTGCAGCCAGCCACCGTGCAGACATGCATCTCTTTTAAGTGAACATTCCTGTAGTGAAGCTTCACACTGTAGGAGCTTTTGAAACTCTTCTTGCACACATAACAGATTTTGGGGTCTGGGCTAGAACACAGGTCCCCTTCGGGGGAGAACTTCTGAGGGCTGCCATAATTCAGAGACGATGTAAAACTTTCATGCAGGGCTGCCATGCCGGCCCCCCCACCGTTGTATAGTCCATACTGGCTCATGTAAAACATATCATAAGTGGGATCTGTGAATTCTTCCTTCACCTTGATGACATCCTGGTGAGAGGGCTCACTGTGGTTCTCATCAGGCCTCTCACTGCTCATCAGGACTTTTTCACTCACTTCACTGTGAATGTGCTCATCCCCTTCCATGGACTCCTCGCCGAGTTTGGGCTCTGAAGACTCAGACTCATTCTCATAGTCCCGCTCAGGTTCTTGGTCCTCGGAAGTCATGCTGTCAGCCCTTCTTATCTCAGTCCTTGAAATGCACCGGGTCCTGCTATGTTTAGAAAAGTCCTTCACAGACATGCCTGGACTCATCTCCTCTTGGGAGTGGCAATGATTGTCATGGCTCACGTCGTTGACCACAGCTCCACCATCGTTGGGGTCGTCATCTTCATCATCAAACTCATCAGCGGTATCAATGATCTCCTTCTCAATCTTCACAGGCATGCTGGACTTCCTGGGCTTCTTCTTAGGCGCCAGGTCGGCACTGGGCTCATGAGTGGCCATCATCACTACTGGTGCTGTGGGCTCAGAGGGTGGTGGGGGGTGTTGCTCTATGGTACCAGTGGCTGGAATGATGGGACTGGTTGGGAGGGAGGTTGGAGGACTCACCATTTCCCCCGGAGTGAGTAAACTTCTATAAAATGGAGGAACTGGCTGCACAGTCTTTAGCCCAGAAAACACCAGCTGGCTAGGCAGAGGATTCTGTAAGACAGGGTCTAGTGGGGGAGTGGTAAAACCCATTGGGGGCCGGCCGGGGCTTGTGAGCGTGAGATTCGATTTTGTACTTGCTATGACGGGGGTGGCAGCTCCCGATGTGGCCCGAATTAAATCTTTGTCTCGGTTATTTCGTAGCATGGGCATGTGAAGGCGAGGATTAGGGTTTGCACTGTGGCGATTCCGGCTTCGGAGGGAGCTAAAGACCATATTGCAACCTTCGATGGTGCACCGGTGTTTGATCTTTAGGTGAACAGCATTATAATGAATTTTGAGAGTACCTTTGTCATAGAACGTCTTCCCACATGCGTTACAGAACACTCTTCCTTTCCTAGAGGCTGACCCCATCCTTCTCATCCGGTGAATCCGGAATGAGCTTTTTGGGTGTTCAGTTTTGGTCAGATCACTGACTGGGGCAGAATTCTGAATGGGGGATACGCAGGCTGGCTCGGTTTTGGGCTCCACGTTAGTAATGCTGGTCAGGGCATTTCTATTGGGCGTCTGATCATTCTTATAAGGTGTGGGAGATACTTCAGATTCACTGCTCTCATTGTATTCATTCTGGGTTGAAAGGCTTGGTTCCCGCAGCCTTAGTCCTGGTTGTTCTAACAGTAACCCGTTTGGAGGCAATCCTAGCAGTGGGGCCGAGACTGGGTTTATGTACTGGAATGGAAGCAGAAATGCAAGGCTGTTGGGGATGTTTTCGAAGTGATGAATGCTGGAAGGGTTGCTGTTCTCTAGATGAGCAAGAAGGCTGGGACTCCGAGTGCGATTATTACTCTCGATGAAAGTCCTTATGTCTGAGTCTGTCTTTGAAGATGGTACAGCTACGGCCTGCCCTTCTTTCTCCTGAATTGCCATCAGCTCCACAATGGACTTGGTTTCTCCAAACCGCAGAAACTGCTGAAGGGTGATGATTTCCTCTTCTCGAGACATGATGGCCCAGCGGTCCAGTACCTTGCCGGCAGCATCCTAGAGGCCACATCAAAGAAACAACAAAGATAAACACAAAAACTTATTGATTGTGCAAAATTATTCAATGCAACTGAAGGTGCTCTGCCTGCTCATGAAACGCTGAGAGCGACAGCAGAAAACACGCAAGCACTGTTCATAAAAGTCAACCCACAAAGCAAACTTTTCTGCCATGCAATTGCAGTAATTAGAGTCACAGTTAGAGAAACAGATTTGAGTTTAATGTCAAAGCAAACTAAATGTAGACCACTAGGGCTCTGTGATCTAACATGCCTTCACTACTGCTATTTTAACAACAACGGTCTATATAGAATGCAACTATTTAGCACATATTAGTATAAGACGTGAACTCCTGCTGTGCAACCCAGTAAAAATGCAAAAGATGGTACCTGAATCCGTATTAAATAGTGACACCATAGGAAGGGATTAAGTACATTTTGTTAAATTTACCTCTTTGACACAAGCAGATGATACTGGCTTCAGTGATGAAAATTCCCTTAAATAGGAGGTATTATATAACTTTCTGAATCAAAACGATGAAAAAAGGAGCTTTGCCGTCTGTGCCCCCATTACTAAACGGTATTTTTCTCTCTTTAATGGCTGTATTTTAGTGTCATTTACTAATAGACAATCTCATAAGGTAGAGTTAAGGAAAAACAGTGACTGTACTTTTCCTGAAAATTGATTGTAATCCTATGATTCAAAGTTTGAGTTAGACTTTAAGTATTTGACTTTTTATGATCTTGTTATAAGTGACAGTTATAGATATTTAGAAAGTAAACATGTGATGGATTTAGATAGAATAAATGTGTAAAAATGTTGTCTCTTAACATCCTCCTCTGATAGCAAAGAGAGTCCACAGAGAATACACATCAGTAATCACCAGACTATGTGTTGTTAAATATACATTAAAAAGCATTTCACACTTTCATTTTTGCTAGTAACTATGAGATTTGCCTGGAGGTAGGACTTAAAAATCCTGCAATGTAATGTCAGGCAATCCATTTCAGCATGGGCTGGGAGAAATGTATTCAAACGCTTAAATAATGACTCTGTCATTTTCTAGAGCACAGCTTCTTCCTAACCAGGATGGGACACTTCCACAACCTGTACTTGCCCCAACCTGGCTATCGATTTAAGAAAGCATAAAATCTTCTTAAAAACAAAATTAGACAATTATTAATTACAAAGAGAAAAATCATAATGTTAAATGGAGAAACACAGCAGACGCCACCTTAACCAAGTAACCGAAGTCAACATCACCAGCGTTAAGTATCATCATGTACCTCCTGATATATACTGAGAAGGGCACGTCATCCTTTTCTTGTCAAAAAATGTATAACCTCAATTGAAATCATGAGAAAACATCAGATAAGCCAAAATTGAAGAGCATTCTACAAAACAGTAGCTAGTACTCTTTGAAGTATAAACGTCAGTAAAGACTTTTTTTAAAGGACCAGAGAATGGTTACAGATTAGAGAGGACCAAGAAAATGGGACAAATAAATGTAATATGAACCTCTAGAGATACCAGACCAGAAAAAAGACCCTTAGTGGGAAAACTGGCGAAATTTGAATAAAGTCTCTAGGTCAGTTAATAGCACGGTACCAACCTTAAGTTCTTAGTTTCATCAACTGTGCTGGGTTTATGTAGAATGTGTCATTAGGGGAAGCAGGATAAAGGGAACTATACTACTCTTGCGATGGAAAATTCTGTCTCCTAGATTGTTCTACTCAGGTTTGTGATATCAAATTCTCTCTGGACCACAACTCTATGGTCTGAACCATGACCACTACTTTGGCTGTAAGGAGACACTTATCACTTATTTAAATTACTTTATAAAAAAGAATGTACCATTCCTGATAGGACCCACTCCAGCATTCCATCATTTTATATAAAGTATATGTGTGGGTATGTGCATATGGGTGTCCATTCCTATGAGAATTGTCCCTTTTTCGTGTTGTAGATAACATGAGCTCAGATCAAATATCCTCATGCAGCTATCTGCTCAGAATACTTACATAATGATATGGATATATGAGGACTCTGGGTGATCCTGGACTTCTGCAACAGCCAGTTTTTAAAAAGTATCACTCAAAGCAATCAGTCTCCCTTACATCCTTTTTTTGGAATAGGGAAAAGCAAGGGGGAGTGTTGGTGTTGTAGGTAAATAGAGAAATAAATTGTGATTTTGTATAAACTATCTCATTTGAACCTCGTAATAGCTTCCAGAGCTCAGCAAATGTGTAACAGATGAGGGGCCCGGGGTGAAGGAAAGGGGGATGGCTAGCTGAGGTTGCCAAGATGCTAACTTGGGGTCTCGGACTTGAATCCAGAAATTCTGACTCCAAGTTCATGGAGTGTAATGACTGTCATCCATAATGCCACTTCCCAAGTGGGCACACTGAGTCTGTGACAATAAGGAGTAGGGCTTCTCCTGCACAAGGCTGGTCTCTGGAGCACTATACCGTCCACTTCTACACTGTTTTTCTTTTACCATCAAATCCACTCTCCTAATTGTCCTTTTATGGAAGCTTTTACTGTGGATCGTTTCTCAGGCTGCAACGCAACCTGAGCAGCACACAGTCATTCCTTCCCAGGTAGCCTGCACCTAAGTCTGCATGTCGATAATGTACTTACACAGCTGGCGGCCTCTGGTATTAAAACAGCCCTTAGAAACCATAGCAACTGATCAAACCCACCTGAGGCATCTCCTTCCCATCACCCTCCTATCTTGTCTCCCCCAACACAACATAGCAGTCCCATATGGTTTCTCTTTTCTCCTGGCCCGCCACAACGCCTGCCGCTATTTCTAAAACCACTGCCTTTCAGACCTCTTTTAGTCCTGAGTAGCTGTCTCCGCTAAAATGGAACTGTTACGTTAAACCACTTACTTCTGGTGGAAGAGGTCCAGGTAAGCGAGATTTAGAACTTTGCTGGTAGCCTGAATCATAAAAGAGAAGCTTCATTTATAGTGGTAACAGAAACAGCGATTTATAGTTACATAGAAAGACAACATAATATCTTTGCAAACAAATGTGCTTGGGAACAGGACAAATATCCACATTACCCACTCAAACTGGGGTTCCTCAGACAGGGCACCCTCTGCATCCAGGCAATATGAAGTGTCACAGAAGTTCTTTCCAAAGAAGCCACCATTTGTATTTGATCAAAGGTATCTACTATCATCGTGCTCATAAACAAAGCAACTACAGAAAGAAACAAGTTGACTTTCTTTCTTTACTTTTTTTTTTTGAAGATTTTATTTATTATTTGACAGAGAGAGACACAGTGAGAGAGGGAACACAAGCAGGGGGAGTGGGAGAGGGAGAAGCAGGCTTCCTACTGAGCAGAGAGCCCGAGGTGGGACTCGATCCCAGGATTCTGGGATCATGACCTGAGCCAAAGGCAGACGCTTAACGACTGAGCCACCCAGGTGCCCCACAAGTTGACTTTCTTATATCACATCATGGGTCTGCAAGCTCAATGCTAGCAATGGCTATCGGATCCTTGGATAAACTGGTTGAATGGGATTTGGAAGTCACCAAAGGGGAAAAAGGCAGGCCTGGGTTCTTTTTTCCTGAAGATCTCAGTGACAGAGATAAGCATGCTCTGGTACAGTGATTCTCAAAACAGTGGCTTGAGACTCCTGTGTTAAAGCAAGAATTTCCATGAGTGGTCTATATGCTGTTAAAAAGGACCACTCTGCAAATAACTGCGAGTAATCATTTAGAAGACTTTGAGACAATGTGACAACCGCTGCAGCAATGAAAAGCATGATGATTTTTTTAATTAATCTCTTTTTATTTAATTTAACTTAAGTATTGGCTCAAAACTGATGGAGGAAGTTGAGGGGCGGTGGGGAACTGGTCCTTCCTCACTGATAATTTGAGAAGTACAGATCTAAAATCTTGGCCTCCATGTCATGTCAAATAAACTTTACCAGAGTGAAGAAGAGCCATAAAAAGAGTTAGGCATTATCATAGAATAAACATAAATAAAGGGCGCTTGGGTAGCTCAGTGGGTTAAAGCCTCTGCCTTCGGCTCAGGTAGTGATCTCAGGGTCCTGGGATTGAGCCCCGCATCGGGCTCTCTGCTCAGCAGGGAGCCTGCCTCCCCCCCTCTCTCTGCCTGCCTCTCTGCCTGCTTGTGATCTCTCTGTCAAATAAATAAATAAAATCTTTTAAAAAAGAAATCTAAAAAAAACCCCAAAACCATAAAAAAAAAAAAAATTCAGTCTGGTAGACCAGTATGAATGTCCTGACTGTTGACCAACCCATAATGGGACATGGGTCTTGTGGAGGAATAATTAATCACAGCAGAGTAACTGGACTCTTGTCCTTCCCATTCCATTTTGTAGTCTGTGAGTCAGCTCCTTAAGGCTTTCCCATTTGTAACCAGAGTTCAGTGATCTTTAAACCTTTACATTGGGAATTGTTATTTACAAAATGAGGATAACATTTACCCTGTTAAGTGAAACGCAAGGTATTATTATAAGTATTGATTTCTTGTGAAATAACCAGCTATATTATTACTTAAAAGATGAGTAAGACCAAATAATCCTAACTTATAAACCAGTTTTACTGGGTTCGGGAAAAGTGTGAAACACTTAAAATATTTGCATGCAACTATTTTAAATGAAAAAACTTCCTTTTATTATTTTGCTGAAACTGGTGATTATCACTCAGTAGAAATCTGGCACCTGGTTCCGTATGGCTCTGCAGAGTGCTTTTTAAAAATCCTTTTTGTAGTTGAATCAACTGTCATGGTTTCAATGGTGTTATTTAAGCCCTTTCTTCATGTGAAAACATAGTATATGACCCATAGTTTTAAGATAAAAGTAAGGTTAGTTGTTCTTACTTAAGGGGAAGGGACAGCGGAGAAGGAAAGGATGTAAAGAACTGGAAGAAAGACCAGATAAGAAACTATGGGAGAATTAGATTGGCAGGTGACCTCAAGCCCATGGACTCCTCAGTTCAAGAGGAACTTATCTATCTGTGCTCATGGCAGGCCCTACCATGCCACAGCACAGGGGGAAAACAATGCCTTTCTTTCTGTCCATGATGTAAATAAGGAAAGAACAGTGAACACAGCAGAGATCTGGGACTTATTTGCTCTAGCCTTATTCAAATTATTAAGAAATAAGCAAATAGTTTAACTCTAAAAAAGACAGCCAGAAAATAGTTTAATTTTCTATTCTTATTACATGAACTTCTTATTAGCCAAATTTAAGGCATATATTTTTAAAATTCCTAAAACAATTAGCTAAAAATATTTCCTCATTGATATAATTTTAAATCCTTTAATTAAATGATACTGAGCTATAGAGAATGTTGACCACCTAGAACAAAATCAGAGGTTTATGAGATGTACTTTTTGATTTCATGTCTAGAATTGAAGTGTGCTATCTTTAGAAATTATTTCAATATAACCATATTGGCAACTTATTTTCATGACCAGTTTCCCACTGGAATTTTCTATTTTTTTTATCCTTCAGGATTAATTCAAATATCAAGGCAAGAAGGAATAGGGTTGGGTAGAAGGTAGAGAATTACCAAATTTCAAGACTATGTAGCTTGGTACTCTATCAGGTAAAACTTAACAGTAATTGTAGAGTTAAAAATTGATGAAACAATGCTATGAATCATAAATTTCACCTGGTTTTCTAGATGTTTAAGTCTTAAGAGAAAACAAAGAATGAGAGAGCTGTGTGATAGAATACCACTAAGCACTAAAAAGGAATAAACTAGCGAAACACAGTAAAAAACATGGAGGACTTTCAAAAGCATTAATATTAAATATGAAAGAAATCGGACTCAAAAGACTACGTATTGGAACGCTTGGGTGGCTCAGTGGGTTAAAGCCTCTGCCTTGGGTTCAGGTCATGATCTCAGGGTCCTGGGATTGAGCCCTGCATCGGGCTCTCTGCTCAGCAGGGAGCCTTCTTCCCCCTGTCTCTCTACCTGCCTCTCTGCCTACTTGTGATCTCTCTCTCTCTCTCAGATGAATGAATAAATAAATAAATAAATAAATAAATAAATAAATCTTAAAAAAAAAAAAAAGACTACATATTACCATTCCAATCATGGAAATTCTGGGAAAGGTTAAGACTATAGAAACAGAAGGGAGATCAGTGGATGCCAGGGGGTGAGAGTAGGGGAGAGGGGCTTATTGCAAAGAGCACTGGGGAACTTTTTGGGGTGATGGAAATGTTTTATATCATGACACCATACAAATGTTTAGATGATATAGATACATGACATGTATCGATGTTTACATGAATATATACACTTAAAATTGGTACATTTCATTGTATGCAAAAATATACCTCAATGAAGTTGACCTAAAACATTAAATCAGGCAAATGCATGAAGTCACGCTCAGACTCAACATTCATAAATTCCCCTTTTTAGAGACCATCTTACTTCTTGTTTCCTGCATTGGTTTGTGACCAGAATAACAAACACACATGTCTCTCCCACCACTAGGGTATGTACCACAATCCACTGTGACATAGGGAGTACACATAAAAATTTCCTTTTACTTTTTACCTAAAAGATGATTTTTTGCTAATATTTTTACATGTGGTGTTACAGTAATATGTTACTAATTTAGAAACAGCTTTACATATATTAGGGTACAAGCTCATCCATTTTTACTAACAGGGTGTATAGTCATAAAAACAAGAGACTGCTTCCCTACACAACTAATACTGACGGGCGGCACACATGTACCATACACACGCACCTTCAAGAACACTTCAGATGGTGTTGATGAGGAACTGTCAGCTCATTCACCTTAGCTTGCCTCTTCCTGACTTTGTGCTGGATGCCTGGTTAGGTGGACATGTGTCAGGATGTGACCCAGAAATTAGAAAATATATCATCTAACTGCTGGGTCACCTCAGGAGCAAGCGATGGGCTCAGACCATTATCTCAGGTGATATGAACAGGGGCATTCCATCAACTTACTAGATGGGGTCTGCGAATGGAGAGATCATGGGTGCCACTTGTGGGTGCAGAGGGCAGGCTCTGAGGACTGGAAGTAGTAGGAGTTTGAGGGAGATACTCTGTGGAAAGGAAGCCTTTGAATATTACATGTGGTTCAAGAAAAAAATTATAGAAGTCCTAAAACATTCAGTCCTCTTTTGTCCTATTCTCCCACGAGTTACCTGTTTTAGAACTCAGATAGCTCCATGTGTAACATGCAGATATTTCCATTTAAATTGTCTTTCTGAAGTCAAGCCACTGTTAAAACTTTTCTCTTCAGCCAAAAAGTTTAACTGGTCTGGGTGCTCTCCACTTACATCACAGCCAATTCCCCCCTGCTCTTTTTGTTAAATTTTATCTATCTCTATAATTTATATGACTTGGTGATCCTAAGTGTGCATGGGTCAAAGTTTTGTGTGTCTATGTGCCTGCATGTATGTGCATGTAAGCAGGCAAGAAGGGGAGAGGAGTAAAAATGGTAAAAGAAAAAAAAATTATTGAAAGTAATAGATTCTGGGAAGTACTTAGGGAAATTTTTTAAGCAATGTTGCGATAATTTCTGAGAAATACTTGAAATTATGTGGGAAAAGAACTTGGCATGATTATTTGTTTTAGCAAATTTACATTTAAACAGATATTTCTTGGAGGGCACTGACTGAGAAAGATACACCACTAGCATGTACAATATACACTGGAGCAGTCTGGTTGTGTAAGTAAACAAAATTATACCATTCTTTATTCACACAGAGCTCTTTCATGTGATTGTGCTTTTCCACTAGTTTAGGCTAACGTTTCTAGGCCAGCTGAAACAACTGTAATATCTGTAGACAGAATGAAACATACTCATTTACACCAGGATTGCACCAAATGGTTCAAATTAGACCTGAATAAAAAAAAGAATCAACATTTGTTTTGGGTAATGAAAACCCTACTCAACTTCTATGATTTGGAAATATGTATTTTGCAGAATTTCTCAAGAGCATCACTTTACCACCAAATATAAAGCTGACCAGTCACATCCTTGCTTCCTCCGCTCCTCTCTAGGACAGAGGTGTCCCATGAGAAAGAATCAACAGGGTGTGGCATAGACAGAAAAGAAAAACTTTCAACTAATAATAATCAAGACTGTACTTTATTTCTTAACGTTTATCCACATGAACATCCCCTTTGGAAAACAAATACGCTTTCCTCATCAACCCAAGACAAGACCATTTGTCTTGAAATGAGCGTGCAAACATTAGAGCTAGGTATATTTTGGCTTGTTGTGATTACGGAAGCTGGTGATCAATTCAGTATGTCCAGATTATAAAAACCTTGACTTGAGATATCTTTCTGATTCCTTCTTTTTCCCCCCCCAAGGAAAAATGAATGCTACAGGAATAGCATTCCATTTCACCGTTGGTTAGAATGCTAGAGCTCTCGGAAAACTTTGCATTACAGAATTTTCTGTCAAAAGGAAAACCTTATTGGTCCTTGTTAGCAGACATGCTAACACTGAAGTTTCCTCTCCATAAATACTGTTTGCACATAGGGATTGGCTTTAAAAGAGTTACTTATTATACAAGTTTACATATACCGAAATATGCACATTTATATAGAGACGTGGCTACCATTCTTGGCTTACTCTTCTTACTGTACATGAAACTCATTATAAATCAGTATTATAACATTCAAAATGCTGAATTATGGAGAATGGTGGTACAGTGAGGTGAGGCATATAGAATTAATTGCAAAAAAAAGGACAAAGTCAAGGAATGCCTTTCCTTGGATGGAACTGGAAGTTTGATGAGCATGGCCCTTGATTGAAGTTGGTAGCAAAAGAAAAAAGCAACATGGTAATTTTCTGTAATTTTAGGTACTGATGTTAACATTTTTCAATATATCAATCTCTACCCTTTTTCTGATTCACATTTGAAAATATTTTTCATCGAAAAAGGTATCTTTTAAGAGAAAAAAAATTATTGAAAAGTTGAACAATACGTCCTCCCAAACTGATCAGCTCTCTAACCAAAATAACATCATGAAAATGCCAGGGCACTGGTTTTAAATGGTTCTTACAAATTTTAAAACATATTGTTTGACTTTTGATAAAAAATTCACTTCGCTATAGAATGTTCTCCATTACAGACAGGATAAGAATATGTAAGTCATAGAGGACTATCACTTTTTTCCTCTTAGTAACAGTCTGTATAGCATTTTTATTTTAAAAAAACTGTGATTATGATAGATCACTCTGGGGTTACAACACATTTAATCATAGAAGCTCCAGCTAAGTTCTATTAAAGGCCTGTCAGGATTTCTTCTTTGTACCCAGGAATTTTAGCTTGTCTAGCTTAAAACAAGCCATACGCAATTCCTCTATGGGCATTTGTTTGCAAATAAATAAAGCAAGTGCCTTGGTTTGCCATATAAAAAAAAATTCAGAGGAGTAAATTACTTTCTGTAATGTCTAGAATTGCACTTGAAAGATTCAAAAAGTATTTTTCAAATTACCTAGCTCCATTGTAAATCAAACTTGAGAAACTTCTAAAGACATGATATATTTTAATGTTTAATAATGGTATCTTAGGAATCATTTAAGTTTCAAAATAGAGAATCTTAAACCCAGCCCATACTCCTAGCATACCAAACTCCAACATAAAATTACCAGTGAGTCCTTAACGTAAGCACAGAATATCTCACTCTGTACCTGTAGGTGAAATCAGAATGTGTTATCTTAAAGTTTCAGATTTTTGATTCATTTAACATAATTTATACATAGTCAACCTTAGAGGGGAAATAAAGAACGTAAGTGAGTAACACCTAAATTCTAGTCTTGGTTTTGCCAATGACCAGCTGTGTTGGCTGTTAGATCACCAATACCCAGCTTCAGCATTTTCCTGTATAAGTCTTACTAAACTTTCTAAGCCTTGCTACACCAAAATTCCATTATTTGACTCTCAAATTCTATCACTTGACCATCTATGCCAAGAATCTGGACACATAAATAATTTTAATTAAAATTATTTTGAACTCTAGGCTAATATTTTTCCTTTTAACCAACTTGTATACAGATTATTTTTAGGATATATATATTCTAGATGCTTCTGTCTGGGGCTGCTTATCAGTGACATAATTAGAGGTACTCATTTTTCTGGATTAATTTTTACTCCTAGTCAATTCAGTGATCAGTTCAAGTGGAAATGTTGCCTGAAAACAAGGGAAACTGCTCAGAAAGTCCCTAAGAGGCCACTGGAACCCCTCAAAATCCCACCAGTTAGGGTTTGTGAGAATTTTGCAACCTGAGAATCAACCATTCCAAAATAAATGCTGTACCTCCATAAAGCTGTAAGTAACTATCTGTGGTCTCCCAGCAATCTTTGCAGTTCCAAGGAAGAGTAGTATTTGCACATAAGACCCTCCCTCCAATTAAACACTTTAAATAGACACAAAGGTATTCACTTGAGGATGATCACCCTGAGATGCTAGAGGTAAATCATTTTATCGTTCAGGACAGCAAAGGAGCAGTTTGAAATCCTCAGAGATGACACTAGAAATAGGAGGAAGGAGAAGGATGATCACTGAAAGTGGTCTTGTTCTCTTCTCCCCAGACATAACGCTAAAGCCTGAGTCCTAGGACAGCTATAAATCTGCATGCTTTGCAATAAACAAAACTTACCAGAGCCCTTTCTAGCATTTTTGCTTTGAGGATGGCATTTTCTCAATAACCAAAGTTCTGCCACTGGGTTTGTAGAAAGCCTCCATATATATATATCTAGGGGTCTGTGCTGGGGCTTTACATACCTAAATATAAATGCTAGAGACCCTGGCATTTCCTGATGTGCTTTCCTACAATGTCTGAAAAACAGCAAAAACATGAGGCAAAAAAATTTTTTTTCACAATGGAAGTGATTTTACACATCAGGGAGGGGCCAAAGCCTTGGGACAAATTCAAAGCCACAAGCTCTGAACTTTGCCATTTTATCTGTGCAACCAAGATAACTCAATACAGGTATGTGATCAGAGCTTCCAAAGCTTGAAAGGATGATTCTATTTCGCATCTTATACTTTGAATTACTCCACGACTGGAGATGACTGAACAACCCTAAGGAACTTTAACATATTCATTAGGATATGAGGGAGCAGGGGTGGAAAGGGACTGAATACTCACTAAGCAGTATTCCATAAAACAGCAAGGATTGAGTATTCTATAAAACACACGGAGGACGGAATGTGTGATTGAACAGAAAGATGTATTGGGAGATTTAACTTTGTTCTTCTCTGGGTATAAGAATGCAGTAGAACACAAAGATTAATTTCCTGCTTTAGCATTCATCAGGGAACAACACATTATTACTTGTAACACATACACAAGGCTGTTGATGGATATACTTTCCTTTGATTGCTCAGATTAAATGTGTTCCTATAAAAGGCACCCCCACACACGTGTATGTGTAATTATAAATCCACGTATGCATTAACAGTTTCTGTATATTTATAAGCAGCTATCAAAGTAGATATTATACATTTTATTTGGGCACAAAGTCAAGGTGATTTGGGGTTGGTGGCTGCCTGAACACATGCAGATCAAAAACAGAATAATCAGAGTTAATAATCAATATATGTCACTATAACAAAAAACTCAGAATTTCAAAATAAAGGAGGATAACAGGAGGAAGCATGCATTATAGAGCGAGGTAATAACCGCGTCTGCATGCCTTAATACCCTCTTGTCCCAGCAGTCCTGACTTTCTAAGCAGCCCACTTCTCCACATTAACGGTAGTCATTTGGAGAGCAGCAAACGTGCCATTAGAAGCACTTTTACAAGTGTATATTCATCCACCAATTAGCTTAATGTGGCCGCTTTCTGCATATTTTCTATCCAGGCTTGCACAAATCTTATTAATATTTCCCCCTAGCGCTTTGACAGATTACCTTGTCATTACGCATCCTGGAGCCTTTTAAACAATATGGGTAAACTACTGTTTGTGAGGTTAATGACAATTATCCCCTAATTACTGCATAAGTCACTCAGTCCACTTTATCTCATAGGCAGGGTTCTGCTCTGTGTATCTGCCATTGTGTCACTGTAAATGAATCTTGTATTGCTATGTTTATCTGCCACTGCCTTGTAAATTATACTGAAGAAGAATGAACAAATTACTGCATGTCATCACTTAAATACCGTTTCTGAAATTAAAAAAAAAAGTGCTTCGACAGAGAGCTTCACTTGTGATTTTAGCAGATCACAATTAATAAAAATATATTTAATGTTCTAGGTTATATTTCAAGGCTGATGGCGTGGAATTCAGTAGTGGTATCACAACAATGGCACTGAGGGTGAGTGGAAGGGGAAGAGCAATGGAGGTTGAGGGTAGGGGGAAGGGTGCACACTACCAACACCAGCTCAACCTCCTGAAGGCACTTCCTAGGATTTCATGGCTGATAGGGCATTCTTGAAGTGTTTCTCAAGATTTACCAATTCTAAAACAAATCCAGTGGGTTAGGGATAAGCCACACTCTTCAGCTGGGATCGTTATTTATTTACTTATTTATTTATTTAGGTTACTTAGAACCAGTCCACACATAAAACACAGAATCCATGTAATTGAGAACACATAATGTAATAAAGGCCATAGGCTAAGCCGATTTCACTGATGCATTTTTAAACATTATTAAACAGGTTCAGAACAGCTTCCAAAGCTGCATTTGAAATTGTTTAACAATGTTTAAATCAATGAAATTAGTTTAGTCCATTGCTCTATCGGAGTGACTACATCTGCTCTGATACAGTTTACAGGGAACATCGGACAATACCAGCATCTTCAAAAAAAAAAAAAGATTGAATCAATTGCAAATAATCTAGAAATCTATGATTCTGCAGATTATCGGGTAAATAAACATTTGTGTGAGAACAGGCAGAAACATCTGGCCTCCTGAGATGCCTGCCATTTAATGAGTACACTAAAGCATTTTGAAACGGGAAACATTCAAAATGTCTCCATTTAAAAGATGCCAAGGTGGCTGGTAACTGGCAAGCAGAAGTCACTAGGCCACACCAATCTGCAGGATGGCTTTGAACTCTCAGGGACTTGGGCGTGGGTAAAGTTTGCATCAAATCCCCCATGACAGCCACGAGTTTGTAAAGGAGGGCTCACAGCACAGATGATAAAGCTATCTGGTGGAAGCATGCACGCACGCACGCACGCACATACACACGCACGCACACATGCACGTATGCACGCACATACATACGTTACCTCTTGGTGTGCTTGCTGAGCAGGCTGAAAGAAAAAGCTGCAGCAAAAAGAAAGGAAAACATGAAAGCCAGAGTTGACAGGCCTCACGGATTCTAAGCACAATCCCTAGGGCTCCCTTGGAGCCCCAAAGACTGATTTTAGCATCTGTCCCGCATTCAGTCAATACAGCTTCAACCAACGAGTGCTGCAGGCAAAACTGAAAGCGCTGTACAATGTTCTTTTCTTTTTAGCGTGTTAAACCAGAGATCCCAGTTGAGACTGACATCACTGTGACAACCGCTAAGGGGTTAAAATTTTGCCAGACTTTCATTTTTAACTGTTTAGGCTATCTGTGGAGACAGAACTGAGAAAAGTGAATTCTTAAGCCATTAACTTTCTTTCTCTTTTAATATTGGGTTTTGTTGCCCCCCTCCTTTTTTTAAACCTTGCTAATGGTATTGCCAATATGTTTGGGCATGTGGGAAGACAATATGCATTTAGGAGAGATAAGCTCTTGTTGTCACCTCAAAGAAAAGGAGCACAAACAGTATATTCTTGAGTTTGTGAAGTTATAGTGCTGGTTATAGAAAGGGACACAATCCTGAAGGAGCGATACAAAGGCCAAGTGGTACCTGGGTATAAGTTAACCCTCAAAGACAGTCATTAAGAAAATGAATAGCAAGTCTCCCCAGTCACCACTCTTTATGCATTCTCACCAGACTTCTGAAAACTGAGACTAGGACTATCTCACTCCCTGTTCTAGCAACCTTGCACTGGTTCCCTACCGTGCACAGAATAAATAATAAATTCCCATACTTGGCATCTGAAGTCCCCTCAATATAAACCCAACCTACCTTTCCAACATCATCTCCTGCCGAGACCCTGAAGCTCTAGCTACAAAGACCTACTTGCCATAAATGATCCTGACTATGGAAAAATCATACCTGATTCTGAACTGCTCTCCATTCTGCCTCTGTCATTCTCTTCTTTCTTTTTTTTTAAATATTTTATTTATTTAATTGTCAGATCGAGAGAGAGGGAGAGCACACACAAGCAAGGGGAGCAGCAGGCAGAGGGGAGAAGCAGGCTCCCCACTGAGCAGGGAACCCGATATGGGACTCGATCCCACGACCCTGGGATCATGACCTGAGCCGAAGGCAGACGCTCAACCGACTGAGCCACCCAGGCGTCCCTGTCATTCTCTTCTTTCAAGGCCCAACTTAAATAAAGCTCTCTATGAAGCATTTCCTATGCCACCCTTTTTCTCCCTGTTCCCCATTCACAGCAAGAATTACCTGCTCCTTCAGTGACTTGCTCATACTTCTCTGTCATGTAGGTCTCTTTATCATAGGATTACTGTACTTTATATTCCCACTGTCCAGATGAATCAGTAGTGAATTAATTCATTAATACTATGAATGTAAGAGTTGGGAAGAAATTTCGATGTCATCTAGTGCTACCTTTATTACTGTACAGATGAGACAATTAAAAAAGTATCTAACCCCAAATCAGGAAGCTAAAGTATGTGGCTGATTTGGGATAAGCCACTTAGCTCCCATGACTAGTCTAGTACTTTTCTCTCAATATCATCTTTTTCTCCTGGCAAATACTCAGGAAACAGAACATCCTGGGTAGATGAGTAGATTCTCATAAACTGGCACTCTCTTCATACCAGCCCTACCTGAGTAACATTGTTCCTTGAATTGAACTCCCCTCCTAACCATCAAGAAGATGTCCAACAGAAACATAAAGTCTTTCCCCAAGACCACTTGTGCAGGGGAAGCAGCTGCATTATTAGCATGTGGAGGTGAGAAAAAGTTGAGAATGATGGTTTTAGCAAAATATATATATTTAAAATTTGGTCCTTACCTTTTTTGCTTTGCAAATATCAGAAAATTATCTAATTGCTCTTGGAAAATGCTTTTGGCAATGATATTGCATTTATTTATGTTGGATATTTTTCTGGATCAAAATTAAATCCCATTATATGAAGAACTAGAAAGGAAAATGCAACAGTCTTTCACTTGATTGGTGTTCTGTATATGGAGTGAACAAATTAATTAAATCAGTTTAATATTGGACACAGGAATAATAAACCACTATAATTATAAATATGTATGTATATATGTACTTTCTTCTTTCACTTTAGCTTCTGCAAATAACTCTATACCTATCAACTCCTGAATCCTCATCTGGTCTTCCCATCAATCTTGTGATTTCTCATTTCTGTCTTATGTTTGCTCCATCCCTTTCTATGAGGAAAACTTCAACTCTGAAGATTTCTTTAGGGATTCTACCTATAGACCAAAGTAACTAGCCAGTTGCTCAAAAAATCATCTGAATTCTGAAAACAAAACAACCAAAACAAAATCTGAAATACACAAAGGCACAGAGGCCTATTTTTTACTGAAGTGCTATTCTCAAGGTAAAGGATTACTTTAAAAAACATAGTCTCCGTGCCTTGGTTTCCTCATATATTAAAGAGGATGAAAATAGCTACCAGCAAGACATCTGAGAATTAAACAAAATAATAACACCTATACTTTGCACTGAGCCAAGTAAGACTCTAGGTAATATATATCTATATTATGTTCACCTACACTTAAATGAGGTTTGAGGTATTATTATTAAACCCACTTTACAGATGGGAAAATTCAGGTGCATCAAAGTTGGGTAATTTGCCTGAGGTCATAAAGCTAGTAACGTTTGGAGCCAGGATTCAAGCTAGGATTCTGAGTCTAGAACTGTATTGTAACGCCTTGCACAGAAGGCAATCCTATCCATTCATCTCCACCCAAGCCTCCTTCAGTGTGGCCTCTCCTGCTTTCTCTTTTCCCACTATTCTCTCTCAAATCCAAGTGTGAAAAGGTAAGTTCCTTTGACCAATTCCTTGGTTAACTCAGCTCTCATCATATACCTTGTCCTCACAAGCTTAGTGATGGCCCACATTCCTTCCTAAGTGGATTACTGTAATTGTTCCTTCTTCATCCATCTACTCCTCCCTTCTCCCCACTCACATTTTGAGGCCAGGATGCTTTTCCTAAAGTATACCTCTTGATCACATTACAATCCTTACCTCCAAACTAGACTTGCTAAATGATTTAAATATAAATTCTTCATGCTGGCATTCATGAATTGCCCAGATGTAGCTTCTAAGTCTCACTTCTCTTATACACACTCTCACCTTGGAGCTGAATGTGACAACTTACCTTTCAGTGAAGGCACTATACTTTCTTGAAACACCTCATTTTTGCTTATACTGTCCCTTCCGCTTGGAATGTTCTCATCAATTTTCTGGGGCCCCGCTGTCGTCCAAGACCCACCTCTCAAATATCACCCTGATCATAAATCCTGTGATCTATTCAGAATTCCCATCTGTTTTTTGTGGGATTCTTTTTAACTGTCTTCCATTTTATATAGGTCACATGCAATCTGGGATAACCCCTTACA
Source organism: Potos flavus (assembly GCA_028534135.1). NCBI lineage: Eukaryota > Metazoa > Chordata > Mammalia > Carnivora > Procyonidae > Potos > Potos flavus. The sequence continues at coordinate 45,645,209 of CM052892.1, read as the reverse complement.
GTATAACCAGACCCTGAGTACAGGAGGATCTCATTTTACTGTACTTTGCAGATACTGCATTTTCACAAATTGAAGGTCCGTGGCAACCCTGTGTCGAGCACGTCTATCAGTGCTATTTTCCGAACAGCACTGCTCACTTCAAGTCTGTGTCACATTTTGGTAATTCTCACATTTCCAACTTTTTCATTATTACTGTATTTGTAATGGAGATCTGTGATCAATTATCATTGATGTTACTATTGTCATTGTTTTGGGGTACTACAAGCCACACCCATATAACATGGCAAACTTAATCGACAAATGTGCATGTTCTGACTGTTCCACTGACCAGATGTTCCCCATCTCTCTCCTTTTCCTCTGGCCACCCTATTCCCCAAGACACAATAATATTGAAATGAGGCCAATAATAACCCTACAAAGGCCTCTAAGTGTTTAAGTTAAAGGAAGAGTCACACGTCTCTCACTTTAAATCAAAAGCTAGAAACGATTAAGCTTAGTGAGGAAGGCATGTTGAAAGCCGAGATAGGCTGGAAGCTAGGCCTCTTGTGCCAAACAGTTAGTCAAGTTGTGAATGCAGAGGAGAAGTTCTTGAAGGGAATTAAAAGTGCTACTCCAGCGAACACATGAATGATAAAGAAGCAAAACAGCCTTACTGTTGATAATGAAGAAAGTTTAAGTAGTCCAGATAGAAGATCAAACCAACTGCAACATTCCCTAATGCCAAAGCCTAATCCAGAGCAAGGCCTTAACTCTCTCCAATTCTATGAAGGCTGAGAGAGGTGAGGGAGCTGCAGAAGAAAAATCTGAAGCTAAGAGAGGCTGGTTCATGAGGTTTAAGGAAAGAAGGCATCTCCATGACATGTAAGTGCAAAGTGAAGCAGCAAGTACTGATGTAGGTAGAAGCTGCAGCAAGTTCTCCAGAATACCTAGCTGAATAATTACTGAAGGTGGTTACGCTAAACAACAGATTTTCAATATAGACAAAACAGCCTTACATTGGAAGAAGATGCCATTAGGACTTTTATAACTGGAGAGGAGAAGTCAATGCCTGGCTTCAAAGCTTCAAAGGACAGGCTGACTTTCTTTTTGGGGGCTAATACAGCTGATGACTGTAAGTTGAAGCCAATGCTCATTTACCACTCAGAAAATCCTAGTGCCTTTAAGAATTATGCTAAATTTACTTTGCCTATACTCTATAAATGGAACAACAAAGTCTTGATGACAGTACATCTGTTTACAACATGGTTTACTGAATATTTTAAGCCTACTATTGAGACCTACTGCTCAGAAAAAAAAAATTCCTCTCAAAATACTACTTCTCACTGACAATGTACCCTGTCACCCAAGAGCTCTGATAGAGACATACAATGAGATTAATTTTTTCATGCCTGCTAACACAACATCTATTCTGTAGCCCACGGATCAAAGAGTAATTTGATCAAGTCTTATTATTTAAGAAATAATAAGGCTATAGCTGCCATAGATAGTGATTCTTCTGATAGATCTGGGAAAGTAAATTAAAAGCTTCTGATAAGGATTTGGCATTCTAGATGCCATTAAGAATACTCATGATTCATGGAAAGAAGTCAAAATACCAACATAACAGTAGTTTGGAAGAAGTTGATACCCATCCTCATGGATGAAACCACTTTGAGGCGTTTAAAGTTCAGGGGAGGAAGTAACTTCTCATGGATGAGCAAAGAAAAGTGGTTTCTTGAGATGGAATCTATTCCGGGTGAAGATGCTGTGAAGACTGTTGAAGTGATAACAAAAGATTTGGAATATTATGTAACTTAGTTGATTAAGTGTCAGCAGGGTTTGAGCAGAATGACTCCCAACTCTGAAAGAAATTCTAATGTGGGTAAAGTGCTCTCAAATGGCATTACATGCTACAGAGAACTCTCTCAGGAAAGGAAGAGTTAATTGATGTGGCAAACTTCACTGCTGTCTTACTTTAAGAAACTGCCACAGCCACCCCAATCGTCAGCAACAACCACCCTCATCAGTCAGCAGCCATCAACATCGAGGCAAGACCCTCCACCAGCAAAAAAGATTGCAGCTTGACGAAAGCCCAGATGGTGGTTAGCAGTTTTTTTTTAGCAATAAAGTATTTTTAAATTAAGGCATGTACAGTGTTTTTTTAAAGATGTAGTACTGTCACACATTTAAGAGATTACAGTCTGAATGTAACATTTATGTGCACTGGAAAACCAAAAAATTCATTTGCCTCACTTTACTGCAATGGTCTGGAACCAAACCCGCAGTATCTCTGAGGTATGCCTGTGGAGAGGCCCCAGAACAGTCATCCTTAAACCAATAGCAACTAGGATGGAACCTCACACACATTTTTAAGAAGTTATGCTATTTTTATACCTAATTCATTTCTGTGGACAAACAACCACTTGTCATTCCTGTATAAACCCAACTATCTTCCGTAGACAGATGCTTACTAGAGTTTTTCAAAACACAGCCAGTGTGCGTCCAAAACATAGGTTGTCCAATGTCTGGTTCAACAGTCACATATGCAAATGTAGATACCGAAAAGTTTTTATTATGTACTTAAAAATAAAAATGTGAATATTTTCTGATGTATATAAAAATTCATTTTTCTCTGAATATTTTAAGATCTGGGTTGGGCCTATGCTTCTAAGTTCTTTTTATTGCAGAACTGTCCACAAATGTAGGTGCAGAAACTTAGTTTCTAAAATGCAGAAGTAAATGACAGTAGAGAAAAACTGGCTGTCAGAGGAAAAGAGGGAAAAAGCTAGGAGGAAAAAGAAATTTAGGGAAGAGGAACAAAGTTATTAGGGAGCTCAAAAATGCAGATATGGGATCTGAATATAGTACATTTAAAATCTGACAGCTTAGAAACAATTTCCACTTGTGGCCAACACTGAGTTACTCAATATTAACACTGAATATCAGAACATTTGAAATAAATTAATTGAAACAATAAGTACCTGAGTCCTGGCCAGAGCACGAGGTGTATTAGCAGATAGTGGAGGAGGAGTAGAGAAATCTCTTTGATAGGTTTGGTAAAAGTGAACTGGCAGAGAAAAAATAAACACATAGGTATAGGAAAGTAGAGACTAGAGTCATCAATTTTGAATATATCAGTTGAATTCTTAATATGGAGCCCTGATTGTGTACAAAAAATAAAATGCACAGAATGAGGAGGGGGAAAAAGCACAGAAAACAGATGTTGCTGAATGAATATGAAATGTACTGAAAAAGAAATATTACAGACGACCTTTCAGCCAGTCAAAATTGTAAAAGGCTTTCACTTATTTTACTTTTCGATGATTATCATTTGTTATTTATAAATAGTGGCCGTAACAGTTCCATAGAGTATAAAATGAAGGACTTGCTCGTCTTAAAAACGTATTTTTATAATTAGTGAAGGGCTGCTCTCAATGAACCACCATGCAATAAAAACAGTTCAAACCACCTTTGAAGAAAATCAACTACTTGTTGACTTTCTAAATAACCAGGAAGACTTTTTTATTTACTATGTTTAGGTGAGGAAGGAAAGGTAATGTTAAATAAAAACTATCAAGGAACTAAGTCATTTTAATAAAAAAAATAAAAATTACATTAGCGGAAAGAATATGAACATTTCATTTTTCACTTTTTATGGAATTTCCTACCAAGGCAGGAGACAAAGTTTTTGTCGTCTGCTGTCTTTTCTTCTGGTATCTATTTTCATCAAGTCTAAAATAAGACATTGTCTATAAATTTACATGCTCTATTTGCTCCAAGTTCAAGTGTCTCTGAAGTAAGGCATAAAGGTTATCCCACCAGACCAAAAAGGCAAAGTGTGTATAAGCTCTTGCAAACAGATGAGAACACTACCGGCCAACAGCAGCAGATGAGTCAATGATGGCCCGTGTAGCCACTCCTGAATCTAGTTTCTGTCTTGTACTTTCTCCCCAAATGCTCTCCTGGGTGGTAGTTCTCAGCAGCACTACTGTTTCTCTTTCTTTTCCTAATAAGGAGGGAAGTAGAGTCCTTTCAAGTGGAAACAGACATTAAAAACTCTGGGAATGTCTCTGTTGTGTAGTATGGAAAGGCATTATTCACTATAAACATCCAAAAAGTGAAATAAGGTAATAACACCAAAAAACCCCACAAAAACCCTCCAATGTAAGGCAGTTTTTGTCATTTTATTTTCCTAACTCGTAAAACATTCCCAAATGAGAGTCAATTGCCACTGTATTCTATCAAGGAGGAGAATTGAAGTTATTAAGGAGCTCAAAAATGCAGATATGGGATCTGAATATAGTACATTTAAAATCTGACAGCTTAGAAACAATTTCCACTTGTGGCCAACACTGAGTTACTCAATATTAACACTGAATATCAGAACATTTGAAATAATTTAGTTGAAACGATAAGTACCTGAGTCCTGGCCAGAGCAGGAGGTGTATTAGCAGACAGTGGAGGAGGAGTAGGTACTGATTTCTAATTATTAGAATACCAGGTAATGGGGAAAATGTGTGTGTGTGTGTAAGAATGAGAGAGAGAAAACACATCATGTTAAATCTCTCTGACCTTTACACCTCAGTTCCGATAAGAGTAAAGAACAAGGAATGAATTCACATTGATACCTGAAGGTTGCAGAACTGCCCATCCAATTACATTATATTCTAAACATATTTACTAAACTCATCATTGAAATGAAGTAGTGCTCAGGAAGAAAATGATACAGAATAGGGGGATCCAGAAGGCAAATTTCCAGGCATGTCAGACTTTCTGCCTTTCCTTTCTATATGGAATCCTACACAAGTTAGATTTTAACTATTGTGTTGAGGGTCCCTAAGACCAGCCCCAGATCGGTGAGACCCACAGGACTCAGCATACAGTCATTCTCACAGCTAAGATTTACTACAGAAAGGAAAATCAAAAGCAAATTCAGCAAAGGGAAAAGAAGCAAGGGGCAAAGTCCAGAAGAAACCAAGAGCATCCTTCCAAGAGTTCTCTCTCCAAGGAACCACGTACGATGTACTTAATTTCTCCAGCATCGACTTGTGACAGTACATGGGAAGTGCTGTCTATAAGGGAAGCTCATTAGCGAATCAGTGCCCATGGTTTTCGTTGGGGGCTCGTCATGGGTACTCTCTGCCTAGCACATACCCAAACCCCAAATTCCAGACTCCTAGAAGTAAAGCAAGTGGTTAGCATAAACCAGAGTATTTCCATAAATACAGTTTAGAACACTGAGCCACTCATCAGTTAGGGAATGGTGGAACACTCCCCAAATCCAAGTTCCTTGATGCCAGCCAATAGCCAACTTTGTAAGCAAGCCTTTTAGGCCACCTCAGGCCTGCTGTGTTAACACCTTTCTGAACACCCACCCATCAGTGTTTCAAATCTGTACCCCTACCATTATCCCATACAAAAACGGATTCTGTAATTTGTGGTTCTAGATGGCCACAAGCGCAGCTCTGATACTTGATCCAGGAATGGAAGGGCAGGTGGGAAACGGGGAGATGCCTGTCTTTACCTGAGCACAGGAAGATGTGATTTAATAGTGCCCTCTATGGTGTCAAGTTAGGTGGAGTCAAAAAACATTACTGAAAACTCAGTCTGTACCTAAGGGGGTAAAATACCTCCTATTACAAATTGCATAACAATAGATAATTGAGATTAAGGCTCATCAACGCCAAGGGGCTATGCTAGCTTCATATTCTTTAGAGAGCATCCATGCACATAAGTATTTGTATCTCAAATGTTATTTATTAGAAGATGCAACTAATGGTTCCCCCAAAGAGGCCTCTGATCCAATAGAGGCTGGAAAAACAGCTTTTGTGGTCCCTTTCAACATTCATTTCTAATAACAAAAATCAATATGGGGATGCTTACAAATCTCTTGGTTTTGGGACGCCTGGGTGGCTCAGATGGTTAAGCATCTGCCTTTGGCTCAGGTTGTGATCTCAGGGTCCTGGGATCGAGCCCTGCATTGGGCTCCCTGCTAAGTGGGGAGCCTGCTTCCCTCCCTCTCTGCCTGCCTCTCTGCCTACTTGTGATCTCTCTCTCTGTCAAATAAATAAATAAAATCTTAAAACAAAAAACAAATTTGGTTTTGATAAACAGGATAGAAAGTCTTCACTGTTGTCTGTAACTGGCTCGTTAGTTCTTAGTCTACAAATATGACATCCAACTTATTTACAGCAATCAACTAGAAACATAAAATAATTCAGGAAAAAGAAATCAATGTAGCATTTTGTTTTCAACCTAATCTACCAATTATGTGCCAAAGTACAAAAAAATAAAACTCTTATTTTAAAGTCAACATTTTCTGACGCTCTCAGCAAGGTAGAAACTGACCTTCAGATCTAACAAAAAGGCTATCTATCTATCATTACCTATCTATCTATCATAAATCTGCATTAAAGACAGAGGTGCAATGTGACTTTGGGTCCAGTGAAAAGTAACACCTACTGTTTACTAAACACTCACTATGTGCCAAGCACTAAGGGAAAAAGTGCTTCACATGCATTACCTCATTTAATTACTCCACCACGGAGTGTGCACATGAAGGATACAAACTGCATTTCAGCTCAAGTTCAGAGTGAGGGGAAATAAGCAGCAAATACACGCACTGTCCTTTTGTTTAGTTTCCTGGTTTTATAGTAAGAGCACCCGTGCTGAATAAGGATACGCAAAAGAAAACACATTCCTTCCACTTCACATGGGCAAGGCAAATGTAGAAACTCTACAGTCTCTGTGAATAACACCACTAATGAAGACAGAAGTCCTTATTTAAGTTAAAAAAAAAAAAAGAAAGAAATTAGAGAGTTAAATGGAAACCAAAGTATACCCATATGCGTGTATTTCTTCCTTTCCTCAGGATATTAGTCAGAATTCAGTGTCGTGAATTAGCATTTGTCCTGACATGCGTGATCATGTTCTATAACATGACCTTCCTCCCTCTCTCTACAAAAGGGTCTGATGCTCCCAAGTAGCTAGAAAAGAAACAAGAGACACAGAAACTCCTATGAGTCCCAACTAAGAGTGTGCTTCATAAACAACATTCTGGGATTTTCCAGGCCTTTGTAAGCAATGCTCTCAGGCCACAGGTGTTGGATTTGTTTTCTGTGGCTTTAGGGTAAAGCTCTCTGCAGTGGATTTTACCGAAGATAGGGTGGGGGGCGGGATTCGAAGCTCTGGGCAAAATGAAACATGGTGGTCTTTGATCACTCCAAGCCAACAAGGAAGAACACACCTATTTGTAAAAGTCCCTGATCCAAGAACATTACCATTCTCCACAGAAACACAGGCAGTGCACGGCAGGAGAAGGGGGACTCAGGACCTGGGCCTGAGGCACCCACACACATAGCAACAAAGAAAACAGCATGCAAACAGCAGCTGCACTGACATTCAGTGAAGACAGAGGCTGGTTTTTAGATCTTGCATTGGAGAGAACAAAGACATCCCAATTAATCACAAATAAGACAGTGGAAAGTTGGAGCTTCTGTACCAGCAACAAATAAAAAGAAAAAATTGTGGCAAATGCATATAATTTTGGCATACATTTTTCATATATATATATGTGTGTGTGTGTGTGTGTGTATATATATATATGTGTGTGTGTATACACACACACACACACACACACATATATGTATAAACCACAGACTGCACAGACTTCCTATGGCCACAGCTGCCTGTTCCATTATCCCTTTCTGCAAGGGCTTTGAGAAGGAAAATGAAAGGAAATGGGGTAAAAATATTTCCACTATATATATAGCAGACTGTTGCCAGACAAATATTTTTTAGCCTTAAAGAATGTTTTAATATGGATTTCTGGCAAAAATTTTTAATCATCTAATAAATATTTTATTAAATTTGATAATATGTATCAAGAGGCCAACTCCAAGTTGTGTCATAGAAGTCACAGTTAAAAAGGCAGCAACATAATAGGAGCAACAGCATACAACTGAAAGAAAATTCAGCAAAAGAGCATAAAAGACCATTGACTATCAGGGAACAAAGGATAAGCTCTGGTTCTAACAATCCTAAAATACACACTTCGTGGAAGTAAGGGGAGGCAGAATGGAATGGGAAATCAAATGAAATGAAATTAAAACAAAATAAAATACAGTACGGGGTGTGAAGTCACAGACCTGTGCTCTCCAACACCAAATCTTCCACTTATTAGCTCTATGACCACTTTGAGCCTCAGTTTCCCAGCTATGAAACAAGGATAGTAATACCTGACTTTTAGGGATATTCTCAGGAGTATTTGCTATTGTTAGAATTGAATTAAATGAAGTATAAATACTCATAAAAGCTCTTGCTGAATTTCTAGGCACATGGCAGGCACTCAGTAAATGGTGGTTCATAGAAACAGTTATAGCTTTAGCATACATCCAAGGATTAGCTGAAATCTTGATCTTGCATCTAGAACTCCGATTGTATAGTGTGATCCACTGATACCTCATATAAAATAGTAAACAAACAATAAGTGACAAAGGAGACTTTTAAAGGCAAAGGGTAAAATTTTAAAAAATTCTATCAGTAGTCTAATTACTGGAAAAATTATACTTTGAGCAGTTTAAGATTTTTTCAGTTCTAGAACCTGCGTAAAACATGCAGAGGTAAGATTCTTGCAATAAAAGGAAGGGTTGTTGGAATGCTTTACATGTACATACCAGTCACTGAATTCAATGAGCAGTCTTTTTAAAAACGATCATTTTATTCTTGTTTATTGGTTTGTTGGGTGTTGGCTCTGTGTGCACATGCGTGCGTGTGTGTGTAAGAAAGAGAACACGCATGTGCAAAGAAACTAGGCTCTCTTTTGCTTTTAATAAAAGTACGGCAGGAATCCTTTCTGCTTTTCCAGAAGTATGGAACTTCTTTCACAGAAGAGAGAAGCCACTTTGAATGAAGATTTATGATGTGATTAGAGCTAAATATCTCAAAAATGAAGCAATCATATAGGTTATTTTGTAAACATTTTATTAATCCTCTAAGAGCCTCCTAAGTGAGGCCTCACAGAGACTTACTTATATTATTAATTTGCTATGAATAAATGCTCCGATCCAGCGCCTGCACTCCAATGACCCAGGACTGAACAGGGGAGTTTAGGGAGGTTTCAGGTGTCACAGGTGCAGCTTCCTGTCAAGACACAGAACCCAGTGACACGTTCCCTCCACCAGGGACAGCTCGCTTCAGTGATTCAAGGAGGTTACAAAAGGGCAACAGGCCTTCATGTCGGCTACATGGTTTTACATACCTACCACATCAGGGGCTCTCAACCTTCTTGGGAATTCATGCAGACGTAGGACTACTTTTCTAACGACATCTTCCATCTGCCACTGACGTGGAAGGCCACTCGCTTCTGTGCTTTCCAGTTCACAAATGCTGGCAGTGTTCTCTTCAAGGGAGGTTAAGCAAACAGAATCCTGCTTCTATTTCCTAACAAATAATATCTTTACTGCTTTTCCTTGATTTCATTTGCATACCTCCAGCTGTAGACATACAGTTACAAGATAAATTCAGAATCGCCTGCCTTTCATCACATGCAGTTCCTATTAACATTTAATGAGTGTCCATCGGCAAGTCTATGGATTGCTTTTCCACTCCCACTCTCTCAGAAATCCTCCTGCTGTCTCCAAGCTAACCCAGGATTTCTTCACCCGCATTATTTATTTTCTTATAACTCAAAACCCTCTCCATTCATCAGTCAAAGAAAAAAGTTATTCATGCCACTTGAAACATAACATGCCGATGTAAATTAAATTGGGCTTTATTATAAGAATTAATAAAGTTATCCATCTAAAATGGCTCAGGAGCAATCTTCTGAGATTTCTGCCTTCAACTTTTATACTGAGATAGAGGTAACCTGAACCTATGTGTTCTCTACCTTCTCCAAGTTTGAATTAAATTTTTGCCTTTAAGGGCAAACTGGTGTAGAGTGGGAACCAAGACCAAATCTTATGCCTCTATTTGGCAAGACGATTAACACAACGAGTCAAAAAAGACTAAATGTGGAGAAAAGCAAGAAAAAAAAAAACAAAACTCACCTAACATCTGAGAATCCCACCTAACAGAAAGTGACAACCTCTCACACAAAGCACTTTAGTTGTAATGACGGTAAGAGTCAAGCTGTCTTCCAGCTACATCATTCCTGCCTCTTGAACAATGGAAGTGGGGAGGAGAGAGAACACACATCATCAGTCTGTGATGGCGATTCAAAGAAAAGGTCATTAGCTCCATTCCCACTTGTTCCTGGTCTTCATGGGCACCTCCTTTGTTCTTTGTTTCCATCCATGTTGTTCCAGTTATTTAACATTATCCTTCCCTTGTGCTTCAGATACCAAAAGGCCCTCACCTAAAGTTTCCTTCCTTCCACTCTTGTCTGATTGCCTAGCTTTACTCCCAAATATCCTCCTTCTCCTGAACCGACTGAAATCCCCCATGCAGAGCTCACGGATTTCTTCTGTTCCTCATACTACTCCACTGGACTCTCTCTTTTCATTTTCCCTTCTGAAAGCAACTTTTCTTTCCTTTGTCACACATTCCATTGGTTCAGATAAAGGAAAGTAGATATGAAAGGTGTTCAGTCACGCTGCTCGAAGCGAAGTGTGTTCTGTCTACCAGGAAACATCGGCGACCTCATGGAAGGTGAGAGCAAACTAATGTTCAAGAGATTAAATGAGGGTGAATGAGAAGATGTTCTGAGATCATTTTGGAAAGTAGAGAAAAATGACTACATTGAAAATTTGCCATTGTGAGCATACAAGTGCCTTGTAAATCCCTTGACTGATCTACTCAAATGGAAGGTGTTCTCAGTGTCATTTCACTGCACTGACAAAATGAGAATTAAATTCCCATTTGTGGCAAATGAGGGTTACATATCAACATTGACGGGAGATTATTTCCTAATTCCTCCTCTGAGTACAGAATTCATAACTCAAGAAGACAAAGATAAATGGTTCAAAAATGGGCAGGGGGGGCATAAAGTAGAGGCTAATTGCAGCTAACAAATCTTTGAGACCCTCGAAATATATATATTTACTTATTTACTCTGACTCCCCAAAGCTAACATTCAGCTCATGCGTACTAAGCTGGTATGGAACACAGGCCAATGTCTGGGGATCTCCTCTTCTTATTGTACAGTGTCTGTACCATTCACGTTAGAAAAATTATTTAAATATTATGCCTGTATTCTCCTCTATATATTTACTTTTCCTTTCTCCTCTGTATATATTTTTTTAAAGATTTATTTGAGAGAGAGAGAGAAAGAGAAAGAGCAAGCGCACATGATTCTAATCACTTCACTTCCTTGACCCAAATCTCCAAGAGCAGTGGTCAACAGACTAATGACCAGTGAAAAGGGAGGAGTACATGACCCAAAACTGGTATACCTACTTAAAGGAATGATATTAAAACTTTTCATAACTGGTAGGGCTAGGCAACAATCACTCTGAACAGATGCCATAATCCATCAGAAAAACACCAGCCATGAAAATAATTATTAGGTACTGGCTGAATATATGTTCAGACTCTCTGCATACTACTGTACCCACATATAATGCCTTAAAATGTACTATATGCATGGTATGAATATTGTAAGGCAAAATTAAAATAAAAAAATAAATGGAAATTTAACATTATCTCCTTGTTTCTCAATGTCTAAACCATAAGTACTCCACTTAGAAGATGGCACAAACCCAGAATGTCTTTTTCTGGACAAGGCTCTTCACGATCTGGCCCCTGGCTACCGATTCCAGGTTTATCTCCTGTGAATTTTTTTATGCTCCAGCAATACCGACTCAGATTTCTGGAATGGGCCATGGCTCCACACAATGCTGCCATGAGTTAGTGGATACTGTTCTGTTTGCTTGGACAGAGTACTCTGTTCCCGAGAAACTCCTACGGTCTTTTTTAGCATTACCTCAACTGCTAGCTGGCTCTTTTGTGAAATCTTTCTTGATTGCCCAGGACACACTGAGAGGGTCCTTGCTCTCTCATTGCTGTAGTAACGACAGCTAATATCTTTGAGCACTGGCTTTGCACCAAGTATTCTGCTAGACACTGTGCACGCATTATCTTTTTTTTTTTTTCTACATGTTTATGTCTAGGTTTATGTCTAGGTTCTTTTTTTTTCTTTTTTTTACCATATAATGTATTATTTGCCCCAGGGTACATGTCTGTGAATCATCAGGCTTACACATTTCACAGCACTTACCATAGCACATACCCTCCCCAATGTCCATAACCCAGCCACCCTATCCCTACCCCCTCTACCCCCCAGCGACCCTCAGTTTGTTTCTTGAGTTTAGGAGTCTCTTATGGTGTCTCTCTCCTGATTCCATCTTGTTTCATTTCCCTCCCCCACCCCCAATACCCCCCGCCCTGCCTCTCAAATTCTTCATATCAGAGAGATCATATGATAATTGTCTTTCTCTGACTGACTTATTTCGCTTAGCATAATACCCTCTAGTTCCATCCATGTCATTGCAAATGGCAAGATTTCATTTTTCTTGATGGCTGCATAGTATTCCATTGTGTATATATATATATATATATATATACACAC
>CM052892.1:45484704-45622559 GCA_028534135.1 Potos flavus | reverse complement strand
AAAATTAATTGAAAAAAATAAAAATTAAATATTTGGCTAAAGAAACTCAAACCCAAAGGAGAAAAAAAAATCTCTTAAACTGAATGAAGCGAGAAAGAATTAAGGTCTCAATTTTAATAGTTTAAATTTCAGGTTGACACTGAGGAAGGGGACTGTAAAAACTGACACTCTCAATTTTTGGAAGAAGGATGATGAGACATGAAATCTTCCTCATTTCCCAACTTCATGGCCTGCAGATAATTTATGAAACCTCTTACCTCTTTTCTGATCCTAATGTTAGCAGGTAAAACCAGATCCCAAGAATCAAGAAAAGATGCCTTCCCCTCTGTGTTTCCAATTTAAATGAATACATTCAGAGGAGTCAATCACTACAGCATTAAAAACCCAGGGCACCTGGGGCTAGACTGAGTCTCAAAGAACACTGATGGATTCGCTGGGCCCCAATATGGCTTTAAGTGAAAAGTCACGCAAAGGTCCAGTGGCTTCCCTTGGCTGGCCCATCAGTTCATTCAGGTGTTACTAAAACCCTGACAATCCAACTGACTGAACCATTTAGTCCTTGCAGGTACAAATGGCAATTTGCTGTACATTTTCGATTACACATATATTTTTTCCTCTACCATGCCTAACCGTATGTAAAACAAAAAAGTGCCATTTTGTACACACAAAGGCACTTTTCAAGGCTCAGTGGCTCTCAACACCATGCACTTTCAAAGGATTGATGATGGCACGATGGGAATGGGACAGGAAATGGACATCTGTGTTTTCCCGTTAAGAGCGTAATGCAACTTTATTGCTAAAAAGAAAGAAAAAAAAAGAGGATGCTCTCAACCACCTCGAGCCACTGAAAAAGACACTTGCTGCTAGAAACCAAGAGAGACTTTTGTCTGGACATAAGGAACTGAACATATTTCACTTCCTTAGGCAATATTATTACCTTCCCTACATTTTCATTATTTCGCTGTTCTCAAATTACATGTATCTATGTGGTTTCCTCAGATACAAGACTCCAGTACTATAAAACTATGTGTTTTTGGCTGCAAGCAGGCAATCCAGTTCTTACACAGATGCTTAACAAGACTATATCTGGCTTCCTAAAACTTCAGTAGAACATATTTAACAATAATTAGTGACAGTTACATGGTATGTACAGTATATACCATGAAATATGGAGCCATAAATCCCCAGAGATGAGCTTCATAGCCATAGTAGGTATAGCAAAGTCTATTGCTGTTGTAGGGTCAAGAACTTGAAAAAGTGTTTGCTTTAACCCAAATTCCAGCAAATACATATGCATATATGTATGCATATTTTGAAGTATACTTATTTCTACAAGCACAAAAAAGAAGAGTGAGGTAAAAGGCAAGATGCCCTTATATAAAATTTCTTAAGGAATTGTCCCTGAGCAAAATGACCTGAAAACCAACCATGAAACCCCACGGATTTTCAGACTTCCTAAGTACTCATCTTTAAGCACAGCCCCATCCAAAAGCTTATCTCTGACCCACCCACACGAACTACTATGTCAACTTCCCTGTACACAGTAGGTACTTAATACACCGTGGGTGCTGTTCACAGTGAGTGATAAAGGTAACAGAAAAAGAAAAATACACCTGAAACTCCAAAGTCCCCTTCTGACTTTCCTAGCATCCCTCCTGGTTCTTGCAGGAGAAAAGGATTACGACTGACTTAAAATGACACCGAGTCGCCTTCTGTCTTTGCGTCAAGTATCCCTTACACTCAGCCACCTCCTGTGGACTCCTAACTCTTCCTCTTGTTAAATTTTGAACAATATATGCCATTTTACACCTCAGAGCTCAGAAAAGGCAGCCCAGTAGCTGGTGTATGGATGTGACAGAATGTTTTTATTCCACCCCTGAAAAAAAGCTCCCTGTTTTTGACACACTGGAAAATGTACAGCCAGAGAGTGCTTGAGGCGAAGATGCCACCCCAGCCTTACATCTGTCTGCTTTCATTTGTCTACAACTGTGCTTATAGATAAAACAAGCTTTCCAGATGTCATCACAAGCAGGGCTCATATGCTGATTTCACTGAGACACCACTGTTGGCTGCCAGCATAAGAGAGTTGTAAAACTAAAATATTTAAACTCTGAGCTACTCAACACAACTTTGAATGTCACACAGGATCTTATTTCAGGATTAATTAATGTACACCCCAATAAAATAATCATGTGTTAAAAACAGAGCTGTCTGGTGTGCAAGTAGATCTAATTTTCCTCTCTCCAACTGTTCCAGTGGCATAAAACTGCATCATGAAGAAATCTCCAAAACAGAGCAATTATTTCTACAGGTGTACACCCTATCTAGCCCTTACCTTTCAGGTGCTAGGTCCCAAGGATCTGTATGTTCTCATTTTTTATAAAAGACGTGATGAACCGAAGATGAACAAAAGCCACGTGCCAGGCACAGACCATAAAGACATTTCCACTGTGAGAGGGGAAGGCCTGTGACAAGGAATGGGCAACGTTACATGTACCCATATGCAAAGCTTGGCTTTAGGCAACCTGGTATCAGGGAGCTTGAATGTTTGTTTGAGAACACCAGATCCCTGTGGTTATAATTACAGCCAGGGTATAAAAGAGGACTCCAGTGGTTTCACAACATCTCTTAACAAAGAAGAACTCATGGCTCCTAAGCTTCCTGAAGAATGCCTTAAACACACACGCATACACACGCACACACAGTAGTTCTGATTTCCTTTTTCTCTGAATCTACGTAACAATTTCGTTGTCACTGAGAATTCCAGGGAGCTCAGCTTTGGTCTAAGTGACCATTCTTAATAACATCTAAAGCAAGTGCTCTGAGATGCATTAGAAAAGGAAGCTGATTCACAGTTGGATACAAAAGACCTATACGTATCTCCCTCTAACTGGGGCTTCCCTCCTGCACCCGTACGTCTCTTCTAGCCCAGTTTGCATGTTTGAAAACTTGGGTCAATAATGTTCGCTAAGCATCTGTTACTCAAAAACCTGGTTTACGGGGTCATTTTGGATTCAGAGGCTAAATTAATCTCAAAGCCACAAGCCTTCTGCAGTTTCTGCTTAATTTGATAAGAAAACAACTTCACATTAACCCAGTTAATGCATCATATTGGGTCTGTCAGGGCTGGTCCTACACTTCAATGGGCTCATCCCAGGTTGCTGGAGCTTACCAAAAGAAACAAGCAAACAAACAAAAAGCCACATTTCATGCAATCCCTAACTTTACCCTCTACTCCTACAAAACAGAAGAACAAAACATTTATTTGTGACAGCTTTCCAGGGAGACCATTTATTGAGGGGAGAAAGAAGTCTGTTACTTTGTTTTCCCACCATCCCGAATGTTCCCATCTTCTCTGGAGCTGATCTAGTTCAAACCTTCTGAAAATAAATCACCCCAAAGCACTCAAGATTTCCCTAAAGACCACTGCAGGCTTCCTGCTCTGTGTGTTCCCACTCCTGTGCTGGGAGGCTAATGTGTTTTAGGGATGTTTGTTTTAATGCAAAGAACTTCACCAAGTCAAAACAACGTGTCACGGCGATCCATCTCCTTTGGATGATCCTGGCCTCTTTCACTCCTATTTCAGCCTGACAGGAAGAGACTCATGTAATAATGAAGACCCGAGTGTTAAATTTCAGTCTTTCTTAAGTGTTGGGACAGCGATTATACTTCTTGAGGTAAGAATAATAATATAATCTTTGGTTTTGCAGGACTCTGTGTTCCTCTTTCATTTGCGGCTGGGGTAAATTTCTAGTTTGGGGAAGGAATAATCCCCGCTGAAGCCCATTCTGCACTTTATCTTAATTCCCCCAGATTAAAATCAATATATAGCCATGGTATTACTACAGTTGGACAGTGTCGTGTGAAAGAGTCCCTTCATAAAGTTATTTTGAGCCATGCTTACCTAATCAAACCCTAATTATCATCTTTTTGGCAAAAGTACATTTCCACAAACATATAATGATACATCACACTCTCAACTATTTGAGATAAAATTTATTTTCTGTTCTTTAAAGCTCGCCTTTAGGTTTCTAGGGGGAGTGCAAATTATTAAACAGCAGCAGTGTGAGAGATTCACATGACATCTTTCATCTCATCTTTGCTTTTTAAATCCACTGGGGAATCCAGAAGTGACACCTTCCAGACTCTCCTTTTACAGATGAGAAGAGAGATAGGTGAGCCAGTTACGTGTTTGCCTAAGGGCAAGGAGGTGAGCCCAGAGCTGAGCTGGAGGGGCTCCGGTTTACTTGGAAGATCAGCTAGAAGCACAGTGTTGAGGTCAATCGTCCTCTCCTGGCTACAGACCAGAGGACATAATAACAGCAATAAGTCTGTTAGCCAGGACAGAGTCTGTTCTCAGCACTGAAACCTAACAGGTTACTCTCAGGTCCGTATTTGAATACAATTGCATTAAAAAATAACCCAATTTAACAATTCAGAAGTTCTGATATATGTTTTATAAAAATGTATGAGAGACCTAAAAGCCATGGAGAGCCATAACTTTGAGCTGCCTCATTTGTTTCTCTTTTATTACAGTCCTGCACGGTGGGCACAAGCTCTTCGCTGAAAAGAGAACATTAAATCTTTATTCTAAACTGTTTTAGCAGAACGATATTAATAGTTGAATATTATTTTGTCTGACTGATAAAATACCATTCAAATAAGACCAAAGAGAGCACTGAACCCCAGCCAACTCCTGTGAGGAAAAAGGGACGAGCTATCTTCAGAAATAATAATTTCTTGTCACTCTTAAGACTCCAGCAACATTTCTACTGTTGTATGAGCCCAGGAGCCAAATACCTGGAGTGAAGGTGGCTTTCAAAAATACACATTTCTCTGGGTCCTCCTTAGTAGGGAAAACAGCTGTCTGGAATATTCTTTCTCCTCCTTGTACGTCTGTTTGGTCTTTCCGAATGCAGGATCAGTAAGGAGCCAATGTGGACACACGAGCAAACCACGAGGAAATCACTTTGTTTCCACGGATATTTTACCATAGATGGACAAACAGGACAAGATTCACATTTAAAAGAGAGAATTCAATACTGGAAAATATTCAGACATCAGTGTGATTCAGTTCAGCAAAAACCCCAATACTACTATTTATGGCTCTATTTTGGGGGCTCTTTGTCTCTGTACTACCAAACTACATATCCTACTTGGTACAAAAAGGTACCATTTTCTCTTTACTTATATTTCTGTGTGTGTCATTACAAACAAGTTCAGTAAGGTTAGCCCAAAAGCATACAGATGGCTTTTTCTTGGAAAGGTTTCTAATTTTCTACCAAATACACATGGGTTTCTTTTTCTTTCCCAAACCTATATCTTGATGTTCTAAATAACATAAAAAATAAAACATTAACAACCTGTAAGTTAGGAAGCCTCTTCTCTGTTCAAGACATCTCTTCTAATTTTTTGTAAAGATTTTATTTATTTATTTGAGAGAGAGGGAGAGAGAGGGAGAAGCAAGCACAAGCAGGGGTAAAGGGCAGAGGGAGAGGGAGAAGCAGACTCCCCACTGAGTAAGGATTCCGATGCAGGGCTTGATCTCAGGATCCTGAGATCATGACCTGAGCTGAAGGGAGCGGCTTAACGGACTGAGCCACCCTGGTGCCCCAAGACACCTCTTTTTAAATAATTAAATAACAATAGGATAAAGAGGCAAACAGTGTTTATATAGAACTAACATGCCTACACTTAAACTAACTGAAAAATTACACTGAACCTCTTTTGGACTCATATAACTAAATTAGGCAACTTTGTGGAGATATTCACAGGAATTTCTACGTGTCAAATACTGAGTCAAATCTTTTAGTAGGGAACAAAAATTTTTCTTACTGGCCAATGAATGGGTTCTATGTGGAGATATTTTCATTTACTAAAGTATCTGATTCAGGGCTTAGCCTGCAAATATTTAAGATTAAGTGTGCTGTCTTAGATACTGTATTGAATATAAGTTCCCATTTTTTAAAAAAAATGCTGTAGTGGAAGCATTTATGAAATATCTGAATCCTCATCCCTATTATTCAGTTAGCCTTACCCATCAGCCAATCAAGGAACAAAGATTAAAGTCAAATTAGTTTAAAACCAAAAACAATTTTAAAAGATAATGGCCTAAACAGTGATTAAAAGCTTTCCTTTTTAGCAAAAAAGAGAGAATACTGATTGGTAGATCCAGTCAAAATTATAAGCAAAACATTTTAGGAGTCACAAAATCATCTAAATCATGTTTTAGTCAGCACTAGTTATCCTATTTTTCAAAATGGTTGGCATGCCCATTCAGTATAAACCTTTACAATGCAATTTTCGGGGCACCTGGGTGGCTCAGCCGGTTAAGCATCTGCTTTCGGCTCAGGTCATGATCCTAGGGTCCTGGGATCAAGTCTCAAATCGGGCTCCCTGCTCAGCGGGCAGCCTGCTTCTCTCTCTCCCTCTGCCTGAGGCTCCCTCTGCTTCTGCTCTCTCTCTCTCTGACAAATAAATTAAAAAACAAAACAACGGAATTTTAAAATAACATGAGTTTTCCAAGCCAGCGTCAAACAGAAACACATGACCCATGTGAGGTAATTTTAAGTTTTCAAGTAACAATAAAAATGTAAAAAAGAGGTAACATAAGATTCAATTTTAATAATATATTTTACTTAAACAACATGTCCAGAATATTGTCTGTTCAACATATAAAATTATTATTTTATAATTCATTTTTGTACTAAAGCTTTAAAATCTGTTAAGTATTTTACCTTTACCACATACCTCAGTTCAGTATGGATAGTGAAAAATGTGGGTATGCAACTAAAGAAATCTTTTTAAAATTTTATTTAGTTTTAATACACACGTGGTTAGTGGCTACTGTATTAGACAGAATAGGTCTATAGTTTAATAATCCTAACTCACCTTGCATTGAGATACTAAGTTTTAACCTACAGCAAAATCCTAGGACTAGAGAAATCTTTTAAAAGACAAAATATAAAGCATCAATCATTGCTGGTCTGAGGGTAGGAGGGCCGAGTTGAAATGCTGTATATGCAAATATGATCCATGGTTTACATAAATGTGTTTCTGACATTTTTCATTTTTCGTGCACATGTGTGGTGATGTGTGATTTTGCATCCTAAGGAGAAAAACACATCACCCATCTTCAAAGGCTCTTGGCTGATATTTTACGTTACCCGCCTTTCTCCTCCCCAAAGGCTAACTCCATGGCAGGTTTGAAGTGCTTTCAAAAGGAAACATTCTTGAGTGATTTGAGTGTTACAGAAGGGGGGAGGGGGGCTCAAAAGTTTCTTACCCTCTAAAAACTCAGATCCCTCCATATGTTCGGGTGACGCCAAGGAATGTTAATAGAACTTGAGGAGACAGAACCTAGTGCTCGACACGCCTGGTGGTGGAAAAGAGCCAGGCGTGTCTGTCACTGAGGAATTACGTGAACGGGATCAAGTCATTATGTCTCTTAATGCCTACCTGAGTAACAATACTGTTTCTCTCTCCCTTGAAGAAGATGTTTTGTAGGAAAATAAGTAAACATATCTTTCTGTTCTTCTAATGACCCCTGTATTTAAATGTTTAACATCTAATTCCAGTATCACCCCCTCCAAGCCAGAGACTCTCCTCCCTGTTATCAGAGTGAAATCTCATCTTCCTCTAAATGCCCATCTAAGTATAGTTCACACCTTTATTAGAAAAATTTTAGCATCTATGTAATTCATAGTATGTGTTTGTGTGTGTGTGTAAGAACATTGTTGTTGTTACACTGTGAGCATCTATAGGGCGGGGCCCATGGTCTAGTCATTCTTCTTCTCTCAAATCAGGGCGCTGGTATAGGTGTGCTAGATAGAAAGTGTTCTGGGCTCTCGGAAGAAGGGAAGATACAAAGACAATTTAAGGGTCCTACTCTGAAGGGGCTTATTCTCTAGTTGAGGAGTTAAGGACAACTGGATACCTATCAATAAAATGCAGTACACCCAGTTTAGTGTCAGAATTGACAGTCTCCAACCCTCTAACCTACTGGTGGCTCACAGTCTGTTGGATTCCTTGTAAGAAAGAGTTGACAGGGATCTTTTAGAATGTGAATAAGCTGAATAAAAGAGCTGAGATCCTATAGGCCAGATGGCTCCAAACGAGCAGAGGCACAGAGATGGAGTACAATTTGGAGGACAGAGGAATGGGCAGTCATGTGGTTGCAGAGGTTCCCACTGGGCATAAAAGAGCAGAAGCTGACATTTTAAATGGGAATGGGACCACGTTAAGAATGGCGCAGACAGCTAAGACAAATATTTTTTTATTTTATGTTGCAGTTAGTGAAAAGCCACTGAGAATTTTGAGTAGCAAGTAAAACAATGAAAGTGGGACTATGGAAGAAGGATCTGGCCACAGCTTCAGGGATGTAGATGGCTAAGTGGTAAAGCAAGTCCGTTTCATATAAAATACTCAGCAAGTAGTGGGGGTCTCATCAAGGGGACAGGCCAGTCAAATAGAGAGAAGATGCATTTTTCAGAAATGATAAGATCTAATAACTCACCGGACAGAAGTAGAACAAAGATAAGAATCAAATATTTTTTCCACTTACATGGAACGCTTTGCAAGCAGGGGAAATGACAGTAATTTTAAGGGAGACTGGGAAATCAGAAGGCTTAAGAAAGAAGACAATGAACTTTGCTTGTGCCATATTAAAATAAAAGAGAGGTAGTAAAGATATGTATTGCAGCGCGCGCGCGTGTGTGTGTGTATAAGTAAGTATGCACACAGGTGCACATGTAAGTGTAAAGGATATGCTACTGATGTCTTAGAACTGTTTTCACTGCAGTTGAAATCTCACTTCTTTTTAAGTTATAGAAGAACAGGAACAAAGAAAAATTATGATGACACGAGCTACCAAATTTATCAAAATCATCATTCCCTCTATAAGCATGCTGATATCCACAGCATCCTCAATAAACAAAAATACACTCTAGTATGTCACACACCCTGTTTCTATGGAGTCAAGAAGTCAGTTGTTTGTTCTTAGACCTGATTTTAAGTTTTTCCTATAAATACAGTTTCATAATTTAATGAAATCTTATTTTTAAAAAATCAATGAAATATGATTGTTAAAGAAAAGTTCATTCTACAGAAACTAAGTTGAATGCCTTGGAAAGCCTTGACAAGGATGGGTCACTTAAAAGACCCCACTCTCAGTGGGTGACTACAAAAGAGCGAAGGCTCCTGCACTCAAGGCTACTCATTCATATCCATGTTCTAGGTTCCCTTTAAAGCAATGAAAAGAGCAAATCTTAGTGATACCTTACAACTGTCATTTATGTAAAAATTCAGTTTAGAATTCCAATGAGCACAGCCATCCCTACCTCAAAAGTTTGGAGAACGAATACACAAAGTTTAAGATGCTTAAAATGTGTGGTTTGTTTGTTTTGGTAAAGTTTCACCACCTTAGCTGATAAACTAGCTAACTATTGGTTCTGGCTACAAAAGATAAGAGGGATTTGCTACTACATATGGTTTCCTCAAAGCAACAAAAGCACAGGCTGAGCATTACTTTAATATGTATTTACCTGGCAGGTTGTAAAGGTGTTCCTGCTGTGATGTTATGGTCCATTGAGAAATCACACGATATACTTCTGATCTTTTAGGAATACATGTCATGCATCCCAACACTAGCAAAAGCTACAGCCTCTGGGGATGGCAACGTCCTGCCCAATCTTTTCTCCCCTATAGCTATACATAAGGTTGACTCAATAATGATGGGTAATAAATATCATTACAAATCAGTCACAGCAAACTGCTGCTAAAATTTTTATTGTATCTAAAATGGTTTGTCTTAATACAACTTAACACACAGGTTAAGTTTTTTTTACAGGTATTACTGAGATAACATTCTTTATCATTAGTATAAATAACATTCACAACATTAGCTTTTATGAAAATATTTTCTGTTGATCACCTACACTACAGAGTATTGAGCAGATTTAGAATTCCCCAGCTCTTATGTTATTTCATCTTTATTCAGACGTTTCACAGAGGAAATTATAATTGAGTGATTAAGTCACTTAGTTTTTATATAAGTACTGTTTTGAACAAAGTCTGCACACAGAGAAAGCACCTATTACCAACAACCCTGATACAGGTATGCAAAGCCACTGATTTGTGTTTCTCAGAAAACACACACAAACTGAGGACCTTGAAATATCCATTTGCCAGCCAGTGTATCATGATAGATTTTTAGTGTCAGAAAGAGGTTTTCTGTGCCCTGTCTGATGACATCTGGATTTGGTCAACAATCTGAAGCTTCTAAGTTGTAAATTCAGAAGAGTTCTTCAAAGTTCAATATTAAAACAAAAAACATTTAAAATTTAAGGCACTGGAAAAAGTAAAGGGGAGTTAATGATTGGTTCATTCAGAGCTTTACTGAGCACCTATAATAAATATTAGCAACATTCTATGCAGACTAGAAAGATGAATGAAATGCTCAGATAATCCTCCAGAGATCTAGTGTAGCCTCCTTCCATCCTTTCTTCAGTTAGTGAACATTTAAGACATGTCTATAGTGTGCTAGGTATTGAAACTACACTGCCAAATAAGACCTTCAAGGAGGTTGTGCGATTTAATGGAAAAGCTAGGCAAAAGGGTAGACACCAGGCAAGGCAGTTGGTACCGTGCTGGGAGAGGGTACTCTTTCTGCCAGAGGAGGCCCAGAAAAGCTTTCTAGCAGCGGTTCCTTCTAGCTAAGTTGGAAGGGATGAGCAGGTGTGGTTGAGCCAAGTAAGTAGAGGTAGCAGCAAGGAAAAAGGGACTGAAGACGTGGGAAAGTATGGTGTGTTTAGAGAAAAAGCTGCCTGATGGGAAAGATGTGACTTAAGTAGGAGATGAAGAAGTCTGATGAGACATGAGGATGGAGAGGGTCAAATTCACTGATTCCTCTGTTCATCCAACATTTACCGACCACACGCCACAGGTTTGATTCTGTTCTAGGTACTGTGGACCATAGTGAACAAAACACACAAAATCCTTACCCTCAAGGAGCTTAAATCCTGGTGGATTTTAAATTCTGGTGGAAAAGAAAAATAACAGGCCAGTTAAATAAAATATGAACTACATTAGACAGTAATTCTTAAGGAGGAAAAAACAGTAGGGAAGGAGGATCTGAAATGTTTGGGGTGAGGGAAGGCCAGAATTTCAGATACCACAGGCAAGGAGAGACTTGTTGAGGGGACCTCAGAGTCAAGATCTAATATCTGGGGGGAAAGTATTTTAGGGAGAGAGAACCAATGTGGCTAAAGTCAAATGAGTGAGGGAGAAGGAAATAGGAGATGTGGTCAGAGAGGAAAGCAGGTCACCAGGCCCGGTAAGTCCTGCAGAGCTTGGCTTTTGATACAGGGAGATCATTCTGAGAGGTTTTTTTTTTTTTTAAGATTTATTTATTTATTTATTTATTTATTTATTTAGTAAGTAAGTAAGTAAGTAAGTAAGTAATCTCTACACCCAAATTCATAACCCAGAGATCAAGAGTCCCATGCTCTTCGGACTGAGCCAGCCAGGCACCCGTCTCTGAGTTTTGATCAAGATTTGGCATGCCATGTCGAAGAGTCTGGACTTCTCTTCAACCAGGAGAAAATCATAGAAGCATCATTAGCAAATGTGACCTTTTATGAATTGGAGAAAACAGATTAGCGGCTAGAAGACCAGTTAAAAGGCTGCTGCAGAGATTCCCAAGGGGGAAAAATGATTAGGGCCTGACTAAGGTGGTGACGGAACATCAACTCTTATATGTACTATTAACAGATACTAAAAAAGGATGATTGTAGCTTAAACCTACTTTGCTTTCCTGGTCTAACATGACAGACAGCAGCAAGAGGAAAGAAATCAGCAGCAAATATTCCCAAATATTGTTTAAATTCAAGATAAAGTGAAATTACTTTTCTGTTCCATGGAGTGGGCTGGTTCCTACCCTAGAAGTCACACCGTCAGTTCTGAGGACTTGAGGCTTGAAGGCAAAGACCCCACTGTAGACTTAAATAGACCACATACTTAAAAGCACCACCACAGTGATAGGGATGTCAATCTGACAGAATATGGTTCCCAGGGCACCTGTTAACAGTGGGTGTGGCCTGCCTAGAGATTTGGATCTAGTAAATCTGGGGAACGGAGGGTCCAATGTGTGTATTAACGAATGTGCCCGGCCAAAATGGCAGGTGGGGCTGAAGTTAGCTCAGGCCTAGTTCACTGGGCCCAAGCCATATGTTCTGATTTTGGATGCCTCTGTCCAGAAAGGGCTCTTTTTCCAATTTCCACAAAGGCTCAATATAGGCTAGAAAATCTACATTTAATCACGGCCCCCAGAAGATTGATGGGAATCAGATTAGTCATAGGAGAAAGGGTCTGAGATTCTGGGAAGATCACACTACTCTGGACTGTACGAGTCTCTACTACAGAAGATCCCATTTCTTTTCTTTTCCTTTGAAATGTAATGATGCTACAACCCATAATTTGTCCCTTTCTTTGCTAAGTAAAGTATTCAGAGACTACATTTTCCCCTTAAGTGATTCTGTTTAGGACACGTGCACAAAGAATATAAGTTTATTTCTTTAGAACTAGCATTGGACTATTAAAAATAGCATCATTATCGTGTCTACAACAAACATTCAAAAGGGCCCTAAATTGTACTTAAGCACAATTACCTTAATGTCAGTTGAGATTTTATGATACAACTGTGAGGCACTTTATTTTTAAGGCAGTTTAACTCGCTTCATTCCTAAGAACAGACACTTAAGTTTTAAATCTAAGGTTCTCAATAAGATGATTAAGCTATGCTCAGCAGTTTCTTTAAATATTTAAGAGAATTTTCATCACCTAAATATTTATGGCAACCATAGAGCCAGGTGCGTTTCTTTTTCTTCTGCTTGTCAGAAACAAGAGATCCATATTCTTTCCGAAGCTGGGGATGGGGTTGCCTCAACTATCAAAAAATTCTACCAAGCCCTTTAGAATCCTAGAAACTGCTGAGAAAACTTTAGGCTAACACACGCCCTTAGACGGGTGGTGCCATTCCCAGAGAGCTAGCAAGGTGCTGCCTTGAATGGGAGTTTGCAGGGCTCAGGGCTGGAGAGGGTTTTCTTTCGGAGTATCATCTACCTCAAGGACTTCATTTCCATCGTCCTGTCAGCAGGGTTTCAGCAGCACTGTCATCGTCATAAGGTGCACGGTGCTCTTTTTCTGAAGACAGTCCTGGAATCGCACAGATTAGGTGTGACCCAGATGCTCCCATAGTCCCGCACTGCCTGGCAGGAAGGTGAGGTGCTCAGGGAGTCTGCTCAGCTTTGCTGGTTGTTAGCGTGTCATTCCGTGGATCACCTCTCCACACAGGCTCTGAGCAGCCTCCTTAGGAACGGCGGCGTCAGAAATGGGATTCTTAGTCATCTCCACGTGTGAGAAAGGAACTCCCTAAGGGCCCAGTGTATGACCTAAGCCTAACTTCTAGACATTGGAAAGAAGGGTATTCAACATCGCATGTATCCCCCCCTCCTCAGAAAAGCTTTACAACGTAGATGGGGCAGTTACTATTCTGTCCATTTGAGATGATGGAAATACCGAATTGAGAATTTTAATGATGTTAACTAGTCACCTTTATTGGCAAAAGCAGAGACCCTTGGACACCTAAGTATTACATATTTTCTAATTTATTAATTCACTTTCAAATTTAGATATATTGCTTGCTTATTATATGCCACGCAATTGCAGTGGAAGCTAAGTATACCAGAAAATAAAACAGAAATCGCCTCTGCTCTCCAAGAGCTTAGAGTTTGGTGAGGGAGATGAATATTGAATAAACAGGTAAATGAACACAGGATGACAGAGTATAAAAAATGCCATGAAAGAACTGTATAAGAGCCATGAGAAGAGGAAAAATAGGGAAAAATTCCTTTAGATTGGGTGGTATCTAAGCTGAGAAGTGAGCACGAATCAGCCAGGGAAAGAGTCTGGGCTATAAGCACCTAACATGACACAGGATGCGGCGTGCGTCCCTGAAAGGAGCACGGGGTTTAGCGTGGCATGCCCGTGAAAAGGTAAAGAGCTTTTAAGGATTTTTCTGTTTTCTTCTGTCTCCTATCTTGAACTATGATGCTGGCATTGGGAAAGAGTGCTTTTACTGACAGAACTTGATTTCTAGTTCCAGCTCTACCAGGGATTTCCGACTCTGGTGTCCTCTCCCCATTACTTCTCAGAGGAAGTGAGCTCCTCCGTCAGAGGGCATCAAACCATCGGCCCTGGGCCACTAGACAGCAAGTGGGAAAATAATGTGAACACAAGACAACACAGAACCTACAAATGCTGGACACATTGGAGATATTATTAATCAGTCTTATTAGTTAATAAAATTACTCTACCTGCCGTAAGAGGAACACAGGCATGTTCAGTTCTCTAAAAAAAAAAACAACCCTGGGGTGCCTGGGTGGCTCAGTAGGTTAAAGCCTCTGCCTTCGGCTCAGGTCATGATCTCAGGGTCCTGGGATCGAGCCCCGCATCGGGCTCTCTGCTCAGCAGGGAGCCTGCTTCCCCCTCTCTCTCTGCCTGACTCTCTGCCTACTTGTGATCTCTCTCTGTCAAATAAATAAATAAAATCTTAAAAAATAAATAAATAAATAAATAAATAAAATAAAAACCCACAACGTAAGCAAATTCAAATTTTAAAATTGGTACACCAATAATTATAGTTAAAGTTTACTGTACTCTTGAGTATTTGTTGGGCGTTATGCCAAGCTGTTTATATGCTATCTCATTTAATTCTTACATAAATCTTCCAAGGTGTTATTGTTTTTAAAGATTTATTTACTTGAGAGACAAAGTGAATGTGCATGTGTGCATCACACACGAGAGAGAGAGAGAGAGAGAGAGAAGGGGAGAGGGGCAGAAGAGGAAAGAGAATCCCAAGCAGACTCCCTGCTGAGTGCAGAGCCCCTACTCCAGCTGGATGTCACAACCCTGAGCTCATGATATAAGCCAAAATCAAGTCAGAACGTCAACTGACTGGGCCACCCAGGTGCCCCCCCCCCCCAAGGTGATAGCATTATTATCCTCATTATATAGATGAGAAAGCTGAGGCTCAGACAGGTTATATTACTGAGGTCATGTGGATGTTAGTGCTCAATTCTGGTGGTCTGATTCCAGAGCCCATGTTAAGGGATTATTTTTACTAATTTATTATTAACAAATTATTAATTATATTACCATACAATGAGCTAGCATTTTAACTGCATCACACTAAATCCCATCAATTGTTCCTCTGACATATCTCAAACACATCCCTCTCTTTCTGTTTGCTCTACCATCAAATGCAGCTCTTCCACGAAACCTTAGCCTTCTAATTGGTTGTTCTGCCTACAGTACCTTTGATCTCTAATCCATCCTCTGTCATATCCTATTATACCAATACCAGCTGCTATTCTGTCTCAGAATTCAGCATTCTGAATGCCATTCCTCTACTTTAAAACCTCAGTATGACCGGACTACCTAAAACACGAAGACCACATTTTGTAGCTGGGTGTGGACACGCTCACGGCGCTTGAGCCCTGAAGCTGGCTGCCCCCAGCTCTTCTATTCCTTCTCTCCACAAGCCCTCCAGACCAGCCTCCTCGCTGGAGTGCATCTCTGACTACAGTCATGCTGACTTTATACCTGCCTTTTCACCATATTCCTTCTTTCCCTGCCCCTCCCCAAGAATACTCTTTGCCATTCAGAATCCCACTTGTCCACCAAAACTCATCTCAACTCTCATGTGCCTCATTAAGCTCCCTCCCATCCTCAGTAACCTTGTTTGTCCCCAAATCCGGGGCATTTAATGAGCATCCGATATACCTGACTTTTTGCCACCTCTTGCATTCCTGTTTAACAAGCTACCCCTTTAACTTTCTAAATGTGTATAACTTGTCTCTATAGTAAAATGAAAGCTCACAGATGGCAAGAATAGCATTATTTTTCTGTGATTTTCCAGGGTTCACACCCAAAGGAGACAATTCAAATAGTATCTAGAATGAAAAAAATCTTACACTCAAAATATGTACTTTGTGTGACTGAGCAATTAGAGTCTGCCACAAATGCAGGTCGGCATTATGTCAAACTATCTTTTGCACAGGCTTGCAAAGTATGGCCAAAGGATTTAGTCTTGTGGGGTGGGGAAGGCAGG
Organism: Potos flavus; assembly: GCA_028534135.1. Taxonomy (NCBI): domain Eukaryota; kingdom Metazoa; phylum Chordata; class Mammalia; order Carnivora; family Procyonidae; genus Potos; species Potos flavus. Next base: position 45,606,391 of record CM052892.1, on the reverse strand, counting down.
GGTACAGGTGAGAGAAAAGTAGTTCTCCTCATTTAATCATTTTAAATATGGTCCTGAAAAGAGCATATCTAGACACCTGCCACTTTTGTTTAAGATTACACTAATACTTAATATCTATTTGGTGCTTTATACCTAACAAAATACTTTCACAGGAATGAGACAGTTCATGGGCTGTTCAGTATCTTACATCAGTTAACTGACCATCAGAATGTGACTCCATTTCTACAAGGTTGTATCTCTTCCATCATCCCAGTATAAATCACCAAGGTGGTAGAAGGTTAATAGCATAGACTCCACAGTTAAACCCATCTTGATTCAAATCCCAGGTTTGTCACTTACTAAATCTATGTGACCTTGGGCAAGTTACTCGAATGATCTCAGTTTCCTCATCTGTAGAATAAAGTTAGCAATCATACTTTGTACACAGAGTTGTTCTGGGGATAAAATGAGCAATTATATACTTAATGGCATAAGTTCTCTATAATGTTTGCTTTATCATTCTACAATATGCTTTCCTCTGTGTGTGGGGGGGAGGAGAAATCTAATTAGCTTTCTAAACATTCAGCTTAAGGAAGTCTTTATCATTCACATAAATGGGTAAGGCTGATCCCTTTCACCAAAAATCTTGTGGAACAAGGGAAATAACTTACTTCATGAGTCAGTGATGAAAACCATTCCTCAACACATCTTTTGACTGATATGATATCATGCTTTTTTATGTAATGGTCTTAAAGTTTCCAACTGTCAACACTTTTCACACATTTTACCCTCACAACCATTCAATGAAATGGATGGATAAATGGTTGGGTGTACAAATGGTGAGTAAAAGGTGAATAAAACCTTAGATTCAGAGAACTTAAATGGCTTGATTAAGCTGAAGTAAAAATTTGCTCGCATAATGCCCAATTCCTGCTTCTAAAACTAAATCCCAAAGTCCATACAAACTGACAATATTTCTCTGGAGTTCCCTTGTCCTGGAGTGCACAAAAAATCTACATGAAGAGGGGCCCTATAAACTCCCTCTCCACAGCTGGTTTGATGGAAACCTTGATCCCATCCCATTAGGAGTGGGGTAAAGGCTAAGTAAGTTTATGACCCTTTCTCTGTGCCAACTCTGTGCCAACCAACTCTCAAACGAAGGTCAAGAGACTCAGGTCTGTGTTGTTCTGACCTCTGAAGGGTGGACAGAACTCTTGTGGACTGTTGCAGATACCCACAGAAAACTAGAGCTGAATTGTACCAGCTGAATTGCTTAAGAAAGAGAAAAGGTGAGTAAATCTGAGGAATATCAAGACACTTTGCCACTTTCCTGAATATTTAAAATGAATTTCTTATTTGCATTGTTTGACTTTACATTTCCTAAAATGTACTTTATAACTTTACATTTTCTAAAATGTACTTTATAAATTGCTAATCCCAGGAAAAAAGTCTTCCTGGCAAATAAGTTTGAGAAATGTAACATATTCTATGGTTCTTTTGAGGGATGGAGGGAGGGAGAGGAGATACACAATGCTTATTTTTTTGTTAAAAGGTTCTGAAAAATTTTTACCAAAAATTTGAGTTAACATATTTTGACCCAAGCTTTCTCAAACTCATCTGACCTTCTACCAACACTTAACATCCCAAAGGAAAAAAATGCTCTGTGGAACACCCTTGGGAATACTGGTTTAGACAAATTTTCCCACTCCTTTTCTGCTCTTATTCTTCATCGGACTGAAGAATTCACTTAAAGAATTTCATTCTGGCATTTACTTTGTGTCTGCTAATATTCGGAAACAAGGTCCTCCACAGGTGTGAAGAGGTCACAGAATCAAGCAAGAAAATGGACAACTTTGGTCAGAATTGCATAACATCCATACTTCCCATAAAAACACAATGCTGCTCCATTTTATAGAACTTCTATTAGCAGTAAGATCCAGAAAGGAAAGACTGTAAATCGGTATTCCAGGCTCTCAGTTGATGATGGGATAGGGTTAATCCCATAGAGGGTAAAACAAATGCATAAATATCAGAAGGTGGTTTCATGTGGCCTCGTGAAGCAAACCAAAGTAAGAGCTACAGCAAACATATTCGACTTCACTCCAGACTTACAGGGTTGGGAATTTTCACCCTACCAATAAGACTCTCCAAAAGCACAGGTCAAAGTTCCTGTCATGACAGTTAAAGGGATTATTTCTTGCCCTAAAATAATATCGGTATGAAGAAGTGGAATTGTGCACAGTTTCCTACAGAGTAAATGAAAGAAGAATAGAAAAGGCAAGAAATGTAAAAAAAAATCTTAAAATGTAACATGTATGATTTATCTCCTATATTTTTACCCCAAAACATTAAAACAAACACCTTTTTGAAGGAGAACTGGTATGGTTAGGAATGAGGACATTCTTGGGGTCAAAAAAGGAAGGAAAATATTCTCCCAGGGTCTAGCTTCAAATGCTATACCACGAACATGCTCAAGGGGAGGAATAAATGACACTGCACTTCTAATATATGCTCTAGCAGGTCTGTCGAAGCACTTTTGCTCCTGTTTGTTTTTCTAAGGACCTTTTTAAAATCAGAGGCACAAAATACATGAGCACAAAGGTAGTGGGAGGCGGGAGGGGGGAATGGGGGAAGAGGAATCATGTATCAGTCAACATCATACATTACGGCTGTCTGGGAACTGTCCCGGTCAGATGGTAACATGACAAATTCAAGAGACAGGAAAGTAGGGTCAAGCAGCCTCTCATAAAAAAATCTGATTAATGATAATCTGCCAGAGTTGACTTAAATAAGGCATCTCTAATTATACCTGGCAACTTTTTACTATCACTGATATCTATAGACATTATTTATTCAAGGTTTTATTTGTCAACAGAATGTTATAAATACATATGGATATACAAACTACAAATCAATAGCACCTTTATAAATATTTTAAGTACCATTATTTAGCAATTATGTGGGTCTATTCATGTGCCAACACTATACAGTTTTTACCATGCCAATAAGCCCATTAAACATATTTATGGTTATAGTTATAAAGTTCGAGGGTTTCATTCTGAAAATATAGCTCAATAAGAAAAACCACCTTGTAGTGAATCACAAAACAAATTTACTGCAGTCAAGAAATGAAGATACCCTGATCTTATAAACATTTTCAGCACCCACAAGCAGGTCAAAATCCATGGGGGAAAATCTGTAAGTAATAACACATCACCTGCATCTCTTAGATGTCATCTTGGAACATCACTCATTTCTGTAAGTCAAAGTTTCCTCATCTGTAAAATGAAGAATCCTTGCTTATACTCTATGCGGAAATGCATCCCAAGACAAACGGTAAGTAATCATGTTCCAGAAGAAAGGCAGTCATTTGTGCAATTTACTGAGAATCAAACTTCTTACAATTTCCAGAAATAACTGCTTGAGGATCATACATATCATGAAACTAATGTAACACCGGGTATTAACTATACTTCAGTTAAAGGAAGAAAAAAAAGGAAAAAGGAAAGAACCAGCTCTGACACTTCCTTATAGTGTAGTCGGGGAAAGACGTGATGCTAGAATCAAAAGTCTGGGTTTGAAACCCAACTGTCTGCTACTTACAACACATGTTGGGGCTGATACTCTTAATGTTTCTGACTCTTGGTTTCCTAATCCGCAAAATGGGAAGAACAGAACCTTCTAGGGCTTCTAGAGAAGGCTAATGGGAGGATTAAATGAGAATGTGTAAAACCCTCAAGACAGAACTCAGATATAATTAAAAAAGCAAGGCACTGCTATCCTGCCTATGAGTAACACGTCATAGCCCACATCACACTACTGTGATCTTCTAGTAATGCTCAGCTCTGCTTGGGCCTTACTGCTGACATTTTTTACTCTAATCTTTGTTTATAGAAGGAGTAAATAATCCAAACAAAGAACATTCCAGTATGCAGTGCTGATGGTTACATGATAAGGCAGGGCCTGGCACCAACACCAGGACTGGCTATCTATTAAGGTGAAAACACATAACTCTGATAATGAAGCTGTCTTCTGATTTATAGAAGTTACACTGTCTTAACTCTTGGGAGTCAGAGCCAACCAACATCTAGAGAAAACGGTGCCTGGAGGGGAGAGGAAGGGAGATGAAGATGCAGGCAGGATTTAAGGAGAGAAGATTTTAAGCTTGAAACTCTAAAGCTGTTCTGAAAGAAAACAGTGTTTTAAGTTCACAGAGACAACTTTTAAAAGAGAATCAGAAAGCTTTAAGTCCCATATCAGTAACAGTTACATTATAGACAAAAAAAAAAAAAAAAAAAAAAAAAATCTTCCACACTTTCTCCCCTAAATGCACCTCTCAAACACAACGCCAAGAACGTCAGTGAGGTCATCTGAATTCATTTCAGCATTCATAATAATCTTAACACTCTGAGCAGAAGAATCCGTTTCCTAAGCTGTGAGGCCACAGTCTCATTTTAGCACGTTTGTAGGAGGGTCACAGGTACACGAAGTCTCGTTAACCACATTTACAATTTCTTTCAAAAATTCTGGAGTACTGCAACCAGAAACACTTCCCCAAATAAACAGTGTAATTGTAGCTTTCTGGTAGCTCTTTTCACTTTAATTCCAAAGACTTAGTAAGAAGTGGACTCCGAAAAGCCATTTGAAGAAACTGGCACAGACACTGGCCTACGAAAGCTTTAAAACCTATCACAAACTTTTCCCATTAAAACTTGGATGAAGATTGGAGAAAAGTTTTTACCTTTTTAATGGTCCAGTGTAAATTAAAAAAAAAATTCACACTGAATTTCTCAAACTTCTTACATGCATAACAAGTTTTTGGAAAAGTGACAGAAATACTTACGTGAGAGCAACTGGAGGCCACCCACTAGGCCCTGGATGAGACCTCAAAAGACCTTCAGGAGGATAATCATCATTTATCAGGGAAAGTCCTGGACAGAACCAGCTTCTTTCCTAAGACTATTCTTAATCCCGAGTTCAAGCCAAACTAACTACTTGCTGTTTCCTAGGCATGCATGATTTTCTGTCCCTGTGCCATTTGGCAAATTGAAATCCTACCTACTATTGCAGGACGAGATTAGAAAAAAGTAAACTCCTCTAGAAAGCGCTCTTGACCTTCTGGGATGGAAAAACCCTTTTCCTCTTTTAAGAACTTCCATAGCATTTTATATCCAGCCATCCCACATTGTAGCGAGTATTTTCTACCTAGTATTGCAGTTACTTACGGAGGTATCTCTCCCTCTCGTCTACAAGCTTTTGGGAGCAGAGAATTTGTTTTCTTCTTGTATGCTTCTTATTCAACAACTTGCTTATAGTAGGCCCACAATAAACATTTACTGGGTGAATAAATGAACCTTAATTATGTAGCATTTGTGTAACTCCACAGACAACTGAAAATATCCTCCTATTCACTCAGAGAGGCTTAACTAACAAGAGCTTTCCAAAGAAGAGTTACACTTCTAACAACAATGCACAGTGATGCTTCCTTATTAGAACATTTCACTATCAATAAGAATGAAAGTTCTACGGATGTTTCTAGTCACCAAGTATCGATTACATATCAGGCATTTTACAAAGCACAGGACATATCAACATAAGCAAGAAATGGTTTCTCTGCTGCTGAAGAAATTAAAGTCTTCTAGCCAGTATACAATGTTTCATTACTAGCCCCAAAGACTGCATCTTTGACCACAGTTGAGTATATTAACAAATTTTTAAATTCAGGTCTAAAATCTAACAGGCGACTTACTTCTCTTTCTGCTCAGTACGTCCTTACCATTTCTGGTGAAAGACATCCTGGATTTGACCACCATGGACATTTTTCCAACAGATCAGTCGACTCTTAAATAGGCTTTAGTATGTAGGTCTCCTGCCACATACATGGGCAACTGTAAACTATATCACCAACATTTTGCAATAAATAACACAAAGTGAAAAAGAGACATAGTTTTTGTATCTCTTGCCACTAACACTTGGTACAAAACCCCAATTCTTGAAGATTCTCTCACTGTCTTTTAAACTACAATCCATTCTATTTTATTTCTGCCATGTATGCGTTGGTCTGGATTACTGAATTCCTCCAGCTTCTTCACACCTTAACTTATATAACACAATATTACTAGAATAATTCTCCTGCTGTGAAATTTTCATCGTATCACTCTACAGCTCAAAAACGCTTATTGGTTCTTTACTGCCCCAAGGCCTAAACACAAACTTTTTACATATTACACGAGCTCCCCCCTATGCAAAATCATTTCTCAACAATCAGCTCTTCTTCCGTCTAGGATAATCTGCCTTCTGCTCATGAAAGAGTCTACTTCTCTGATCTGTATGAACTTTGCACATATTATTTTATTTTTTACTTTTTAAAAGTAATCTCTATGCCCACCATGGGGCTCAAACTCACGACCCTGAGATCAAGAGTCGCATGCTATCCTGACTGAACCAGCCAGGAGCCCCATAAGCTTTGCACACCTTAAATGCCCTCACCTAGATCACCCACCACACCTTTCCCGATCACCCCCTATTAGCTACTTTAATATTAGCACAGGTCACACCTGGGAAGCTATCTCTCAGAGGAACCCATGTGGCCTGGTCTCTTTTCCTACAGGCCCCCTCTACACTTAAGTCCTCAAATTCTAACATATAAATATCTACTTATTGATATATAAATGTTGGCAAGCGTACTACAACCATTTCGCCCAGGACAGCTGCTCTGTGGACCTTGAGAATAGGAAACACACGAATGTCTCTAATCTTCAGTAGCAAGGGCCTTGCACACATGTAAGGTATTCAATAAATCCCCCTGACAACACTGGTAGGAATCTGTACTACCTCCAAAATTTTCTAAAATGGAACAACACACTCCTTTGTGGATATCCATCAGAGTTACTGAAAACTAGGATGATATCATAAAAGGAACAGAATTAGATTCTTAATTTAAAATGAGAATAAGTAAAAAACACTATCCTGGGTAAAGAGGTATTCTGTGGGCTGCTACAGATCTTTTCAGGTTCCATAGGAAAGCATGAGGTTCTAAAACCTGTCAAATTTTTATTCAGGAAAGCAAGAAAGCTGTTATCTCGCCAAAGAAAAGCAGCATTACTGGCTCTTTTAAATGAACGTCAAAGCTCAAAGTTATAATACCACTTATCAACTAAAGAAGGAATACGAAGAGGTCTTTTACACATTTCTAAGAAAGAGGTGATCTGGCTGAGTTTTTATAAGGATCAGTTGGCACTTTTCTTACGTCCAGATTTTGGGTTCTGAATTAAAAATAAATTTGTGCATGCAGTATTTTAAAATATTCAGGTCTGCTTTCAGCCCTTAAAAAGGTTAGGCCATTTTTTCCCTCCGGTGTCTAACAAGTGACTACAAAGACCTGTTTGTACCTCAGATGTTGGAGGAACTGTTCAGGAACAATTCATCCCTGCAAGGCTATGAGTCACAGCACACTGCCAAGGTCAGGGAGACCTCTGCTAATCAAGGAAGCACTAGCCACACATCCACTCAAGCTGCCTTAGAGAAGCTGGCCTCGGAGCCCACTATTTTTTTTATCCACAGGTCATCAATCATCTTTACAGAAGAGAAAATGTCCAACTTTCTCATTGGGTAGAGGGCCTCCTGCTAGGCCTTCATCTGGTTTCCTTTCTACCTAGCCAGTGATTTTCCTAGAGGTATACAACAGCACTAAAAGGGAAGGCTCCTATTTGGTTATGAAAGCAAATGTAACACCAGTGTGTGATGATATTAGAACTAAGAAGGCAGGAGGCACAGTTACTGGACACTGGAACAACTTTTTCCAGATGTATCTGACCTCCGTTTCTGTATTCTTTTCTTTCACTTACTCTTAAGTTTGACGTAGCATGCTACGAAGCCAGGGAAATTATCTGTGTCCCAATAGAGCTACATGTGTTGTATACGTTTGCACCAGCTCTTCAAATACAAAGTCTAAAACTTGGTTAATCCCCCCACCCCCACCCCGCTCAAAATCAATAGGTGTTTAAGTCTTTGCAGATTTCTGAATCATTTCCTCCTCTCCAAACTATGCACATTACAGGCTGGGGAAGATGGAGAGGAAATTCCAGGGGAATAAATTGGCCAACAGATGTTATCAAGTTTTTATCAATGGGTGATGGATGAAACCTTTAGGTGATTTACTGCCAGAGGTGGTATTTCGTGATAAACTGACATAACTGCAAATTTCATGGAGCTAGTAAGTTTCACTTTGTCCTTAATTTGGGTAGTGGTTGTGGGATATTATGTGAACAAAAATACCACATTTCCCTCCAGATAACTCCAAGTTTGAAGGTCTCATTAAAAGAGTTTTCCAGGGGCGCCTGGGTGGCTCAGTGGGTTAAAGCCTCTGCCTTCGGCTCAGGTCATGATCTCAGGTTCCTGGGATCGAGCCCCGCATCAGGCTCTCTGCTCGGCAGGGAGCCAGGTTCCCCCTCTCTCTGCCTGCCTCTCTGCCTACTTGTGATCTCTCTCTCTCTGTCAAATAAATAAATAAAATCTTAAAAAATAAATAAAAATAAATAAAATAAATAAAAGAGTTTTTCAGACCTGTATCTGGGGGCTGTCAGGAAACACCCATTTGTTCCACCAAAGGCAGAGAGAAGGAAGGGCAAAAGTAGGAGCTAACAGCACTTTGGGTTTTATTTAATGTAAACACTTTCTCAGAAATGCTAATGGACATCACTAAATTTACTCATCATCTAACTCTAGTAGGAGAAAAATCAAGTCTTTTTACTGTTAAAGCAAACAAACATATTTCTTCCCACATTACAGAAAATAACATTATTTCACTGAAAAAAAACACAAAGGAATCACTTTAAAGTATTTGTGTACTTGTGTGTCTATGTTAGCCAATAACCTGATAAACCATTCATTTTAAATTCTGCCAAGAGTGCTCCCTGTAAAAATCTCATTGCTTGATGCTATTTATGATACTAGTACAAATATTCAGAAAAGAATAAAAGATTAAGGTGGACTCTACTTTTATTTAAATCAATTAATCTACTGATCTACCTACCAACCTACACACACACACACACACACACACACACACACACACACCTAATTTCCTGAAGAAGACTTGATAAACATTATCTTCCTCAATATTTAGACATTTAGACATTCCTTGAAGTGGTGGGAAAATTAAATACTTGAAAAGATGCTTGATCATCAAATTGTTGATGTAACCTTTCATGTTCTCAAACAGAACTGAGCACTTTTTAAACTATCCTACTTCCACATGTGGTGAATAAAATTCTGACCAATATAAAAAGTTGTTGTGACTAAGGACACTGAAACATCCCAAGTAATAATAATCCTCAAGCCAGAAACTCACAAACTAATGAGATCCTTTTTCTGCCTCTGTTGCAAAACCTGTAAAATGGGATAATGCTGATATACAGCAGATCTGAAGACTATTAAAGGTCAATAAAACAATAAAATAGAAGCTGAGCAACAATGTAATTAAATAAACAACTGACTGAACCAACTTGTTGCATGATGACAAAGGCACATCAAATAAAACTACTTTGTTGTTCTACTTTATACATTTACTTTCAATGTTAGTACATGGACAACTAAGTTTATGCTATAAAACTTTGATGTTTTAAGGGATTCTATAAAAACTATTATGAATAATTTTATATGAAAACATATTTTTTAATCAAAGAAAAAAATCCTAAACATTAATTAGTGAGTATATTTGTCTAGGAGTAGCATTAGCAAAAATCATAATTAACTTTCTTCGCAGAAGATAAACCTTTAAAAAACAAGTTGAACAAAGACATAAGGTGTTTGTACAAATAAATGGTATAGAATATGATTTGGTTGTTATTGTTTTCCCCTTAAAATTCTACAGTCTCATTAAAGGAAATAACGTTTATGAAAGGGAACGTCTAAGACTTAAGAAAAGGTTCCTAATAATCACGAGATTTCTCAAGTATGATGAAACAAAGAGAACAGGACCAGGAATAAAAAAAATAGCATCTTCTGAGAAGATGCTAATTCTCTTCAGAGTTGTACAAGAGTCCGTCGCTGAACAGGATAACATATTGAAGACTGTTGGGCCACTCAGAGAGAAGGGCAGTAATGATGGTCCGCGATTAGAACTAAAGGGAAAATACTAAGAACAAAGCCCTAAGAGTTTCTGAAGGAAATCTTCCAAAGGATTATCAGACTCAAGGTGTTCAAAATGTTAGGCTACTATTCCAACTTACACTGGTGCTTGCGCCGTATGAAATGACGAATTAGCCTCTGTGAAGATTCAAAACTAATACTCTTTCAAGAATATTACCAAAGATATTATTAGCAACGTAAACGGGAATCACCTATACATGTGGACAACTCCTGCCACTTTCTTCTGTAACATGATAGTAGGATATCACAGTTCTTGAGTGGAAACCTGTACTCAATAGGATGTGAGTCCCAATTACACACTCTAGTCCAAGCCTAGTTGCTTGGGTAACTCTTTAAAAAGAAAAAAATAAAATTACTGTTAATCAAGGAACAGTTCTTAAAAGCAGCTCTGCATTAGGAATCTATTATCTGTAGCCTCCTTGAAATCAAATTCATAAACATCTTTTCCTCTCTGTCTTTTGGATGTTTTGTGTCAATATATCAATCTCACTGTCCTCCCACCAACAGGCAAGCAAAGTTGGTTGCTTTGCTTTTTAATTGCTGCAATAACATTTTTTCCTAAGGTGTCTTAATTTCTATAGCCACAAGGATCTGTTTGCCAACAGTGCATCTTCTGACACTTCTGGAAATTAAAAAAACACGTTTCACACTGAAAAATAAGTCAGTAGTTATCAGTCAAACCACTCCTTTCTTTACTGTTGTTAATGGCAATCACCGGAATAGGCTTTATCATCTTGCAATTAATAATTCCCAAATATCCAACTCCAAACCCGTTGCATTTATTCCTGATTCCAGCAGCATGTTCTGGTTTTTGAACCTAGCAAAACTGCCCAGGAGTTCACACTGACCGAGAACAGGAGGTGGGAAAGCGAAGTCACTTTCATGCACAGCTATCAGTACCGTTGGCTATTTGCAGAATTCTTATGCCAACAGGACCAGTAAACAAGTGGTAATATTACAAGTGGAAGCAACATGCAGAGGGAATTCAATGTAGTTAGCTGCATGGAGCAGAGCGTGCAGATCCGAGAGGAAACTGTGCTAGCTCCTGGAAGCCAGCAATCTGTGGCTGTCAGCCGTGTGGAACGGAGTGGCTTCAAAGCCGACTGGGCTGTGACCTGAACACTGCACATCCCTGCACCCAATGAGAGAGGATCAATGACTGTTTGCTGGGCTCTCTTCAGCCCCTCGGCTAATGAAAGCTGCGCTGAAAGGCTGCTACAGGGCCTCTGGGTAGCCTGCAGCCTGGCGTTAGCAGAGCCCCTGCCGTAGGGTGGCTGGTGAGTGCACCAGGCACCAAAGCCTCCCTGGCCCCCACCCCCTTCCCTCTTCTATCCCACCAACTCCCCTCTGGCTGTCTGTTTAGTGTCACTCAGTTGGGATGGATCCTGTTAAAGATCTGACGCTTAGTGAGGACTCGGAGGTGTCTGGAACGCCTGCCTCTAATCATAAACACCACAGCTGGCAATGATGTGGTCAAAAAAAAAAAAAAATCACCTTGATCCAGTACACATTCTCTTTGATGTCTCTGCAGTGAGTTCACTGCCCAGAGAAAAAGGTACTTTTTTTTTAGACTCTGAAAAAAAATCAAGCTTGACATTCTCAAATCATAACCATATGACTTTCAATTCCATGCTTTAAAAAATTTCATATATATATACACACATACACACACGCACACATATATACATACACATATATATATATATGTGTGTATATATATATATATATATATATATATATATATATATATATATATATATATCTCATCACGTTTTGTTCTAAGAAACTCGGAGAAGAGGCATCTGACAATGATAACATGAAACAGGTTTGGAAGATAATGGCAGTTTGAGAGGAAAACACTTCCAAAAGGGAAAAAAAAAGTCAGACTGCCACTACCAAAAAAGGAAGAAGCCTTCTGCCAAAGATTGCAAACTGCAGTGACCTTAAGTAAGAGACTGTAGCTGATTCAAGGGAAAATGAAAACTTTTCAAAGACAACACTGCTTGTGCTGCGCCACTGTTTATAAGTGCCTTATGCCCTCTTGCCTTTCGGGTGGCCTGGTAAACACACAGCCTCACTGTGCTTCCAGCCCCAGGCCACAGGGTTCTAATGAATATTCAGCCATATTAACATGCATTTTCTTTGTGTATTTTTTTTTTAATCCTACCAAGACGGGGCTGGGGGCTGGCGTGAGCAATGTCCTTGTGATGCCACGTCGTTGGGTATTTGTACCGTGAGGTGCTTTTGCAAGTCAAATGCTTAGATGCCCCAAAGATTACAGGGAACTTAAAAAAAAATTGAAACACACTATTTCTGTCCTTTAAAGAAGAGAGTTTACAACGAATAACAATTAGGCAAGTCTGAAGATAACTCATGAGGTCTTCCTACATAAACAAAGATAAACATTACTTATTTATCATCAATGCCCATATCATACATCTGGGTACCCCACATACCCCAGGATACAAGGTGAAAACTCAAAGATTCTTTATTTTTATCCAACAGCCAGGTCCTTCTAGTATACACTGTATTAACTCATTACAAAATGAGATCAGTTAAGTGTGCTGCTTTTTCCTTTTTAATCCTAAAACCCAAAGTAATTTGAAAATTCTCATATTAAGACTGTACCATTCCACCTTAACAATGAAGTGAAAAAATAAAAAAAATTGTTTTCACCCAGATGGTTTTAACATGCTGAATTTGTCAGGAGAAAAAGCATCTTTCACATTTCAAATGTAGTAAAAGAGTCAGGTAATTCTAATTCTCAACAAAGTAAATGACAATGAGATGGTTTGGGTTTCTTTGATTCTGAGGAAAAATTGCAAAACTGCTTTAAACTGGTCAGTTGCACTATGACACAACCGATGTTTAAGAAATCACTCTATAAATGGCACCCAGGAATGCAGCGGCAACACATGTCGTAACAATATCCAGACAAAAGCCAAAAAGTTTGGATACTGCTCTGTTGTTCTAAACTGACTGAGGTTTTGCAGACTAACAACATTCCCCCATAATGATGGTGGTGTCTTTAGATTGAGATAAGATTCAAATTTACGGAGGGTTATTTACTATGGTGTATAAGGCTCTGTGTGTTAAGGAGTGAAGTAGCTGTTGGAGGAGGGCAACTTGGCTGGACTCACAGCTAAGAAACCTCAGGAGTTTGCATACCCCTATAAGGTAATTTCTTTCCTTTTATAATGTAGGCAAGGCAATTAAATGTTAGTCAATCTCAGCACAATGAAAGGCAAGGATACGCTAATACACACTGAAATATTGGTATTTACTGCAATATTTACCTTATTATATTAAAGTTTTGTGATATATTAAGTATAGCTCTGCCAGAAATTTTAGTCCAATTCTAATCACAAATATGTGTTTTCAATTGTACTTCTTGCCAGAAAGAAAGGGAGAGAGAAGGGAAACAAAATCCTATATGCTAAAATTTATACTGACAAATTAATTTTAATGGCACCAAAAACCCAAAAACCTCCACAAGACTTAAGTAAATGTATACACCTGACCTGATGTCCTGTGATGGAAAGCAGACTTTATTTGTATTTGTAGTAGTTTAAAGTTCATTAGTTTACTTCCTTCCTCCAAAGCTTAGAGGAGACCAAAAAAAAAAAAAAAAAAGTCATTTTGTTTTTGAAAGTCAGTCTAAGGTGTTTATATAAACAAAGTATAGGCTTAATGTAACCATATAAATTTTGATCTCAAAAAGGGGATGGAGGAGTCATACAGTAAGTACTAAGTTTTCTAAGCTGATCAGTGTATTAAATAATTGCATAATTCTCAATCATTGAGACCAATTCAAAATAGCGTTTGGCATAAATATGTCATGCCAGGATTTCTACCAAATATTTTTAAAAGCTGACTGGTCTGGAAGGAACACCAACAAACTGGTTCTTAGGGTCCACCAATTACTTCACAAGAATGAAACTTGAGAAGGAAGAGCTATAGAATAGTATGCCCCCACTTTATTACTATTCATCTTATTCTCCTAAAATCTGTTACACAAGACTTAAGATAAAATGGCAAAGAAGTCACGTATTTTGACAAAACTAGAAAACAAATGTCTCTATCACATAGCTTGATGGGTAAAACAAGAAAAACCCCGGTTGCATTACTAGCATGTCCTTATGTTAAGAACAGAAGACATGCTTGCCAGAATTGTCAGATTAATCTTAAAGAGACACAAGCAAGAGCTCTGCTCAATTTCTTTTAAATAGGGATGAATGCTCCCTTTGCTGCCCCCTCTCTCAACTGCCATTAAATTGCAATAGAGAGTAGTGACTAGGATCTCTTAGTCTCTCAGAGGTGTGACCTTCATTTGCATAATAAATCACAGCGCATTATGTAACCAACAAGGGAAGGACAGGTATGGGGGGGGGGGTGAACTGAGCCCCAGTTGAAGCAATCAAAGGCAAGAGACAAGGACTCTGAAGATTCCAGTGTAAAGTCTCAAAAGACAGGAACTCGCCCTTTCTAGTAGGTTGGAACTTTTGCTGCAAATCATCCTTGATAGCAGACTTAGGAGGTAACTTCCTCTCAGGATGTATGGATTCAAAGAAGAGAAGTGCCCTGCCCTTTGGACAGGCAATGGGCAACCTTATATCTCAGAGAGTTTCTGGCTTTGGAGGCCTAATGAGCTCTAGTGGAAACAGCTAGCCTCAAGAGGCACCATGTTCTAGGTAGATCGGGGCTTGATGCTAACCAAGCAAACATAAAGACAACAGATCAGAAGGCTTGCCCAGGCTGCCGTGGCTCTTAACAACAATGCCAACGGTGGCTGCCACTTGTGGAGTTCTTACTTTGTGCCAGGCACTCAGCTACCGTTAGCTTCATTTTTTTGTTTTTTGCAGCCCTGTATGATAGACATTATCATCTGTATTTTACAAAAGGGAAAAGAGGTTCATCGATGTTAAGTAATTTTGCTCAAATTCATACATCTGGGAAGAGACAGAAATTAGACTTGGACACATAATACCAAAGACTGTGCCTAGTGTCCTTCCAGGTAGGAAGAGGACCCTCATCTCAGAAGAGGTCAGATGACCATATTTATGAGATAAGGGAGGGGCTGATTCTACAAATCCCTGAGACAAAAATCCAAGGAATGAATTATCTTCAAGAATCCTTCCTGAGGAAGTCTAAAGGACAGACTATGACTATAGCTATGGCTATGTAGACTATGGCTACTATAATCTTCTATAGGATGAAGTTAGTTCCTTTCCCTTCCAGGTAAATCTGTTCATGAATAGGAGTTCCGGGAGGCCCATAAGGAAGCATTTCCTATGCCTGAAATCTTAGTGGGATGATCTTGAGCCAAGAGTGTAACAATCACCCTGGACCATTCATCCCCACCTCAAAAATATCATCTCTGGAAGATGCTTGGGTTCTTCCAGCTTGAAGCATTCCTGACATAAGGGTCACAGGAAAGGGAACACATTAAGTCTGTGCTCTATGATATGAATGATTCTGAGGAAGGAGGAGAGAAGCAAGAAAAGAAAATCTTGCACAAAAAAGCAGCTGAAGATTGAAAAGCATAAAGGGTTAAATATAAAACTGAACAAGAAAAGAACTGGTGTAAGTTCAACTTGAACTGAGAGTGAGAGATTCCCATTCCTCTGGAATATCGTATGTAGTTGAGTGTAAAGGCATTTCTCACTATCTATCTTGTTCCTGTGTTTAGACAATCATGGTTTAAAAGGCAAGAATTTGGAAAGCAAGACATGTAACATTATCTGAATAGCACATGAGACAGTATAGACAAAGGGAGATTCCTTTCAACCAAATAGCCCAATATAAATAATTTATTTGAACTGATTTCATTTCTGAGTACAGATAGCTAAAGTTCGCACACTTAGGAACAGTTGTACTTTGTGACTCCAGATTGCAGTGTACATGCACGCACTATAGGTGAATGCTGTAAAATTATGGGTTCCTTACACCAGGCTACTTAAACAACTTTGTATCTCAGAAGTCCTGTACTCAGTGTGGTGCAAGCATAGGTAAGAAAATATCAAAGAAAAATAGAGGCTCCACAGTAATTTTGAGGAATTTTCACTAAGAAAGACTAAATTGGGACTCTCTCTAAAATACTCATTATTAGTCTTTTACCTCAGCCTTTACCCAATCTACTCGGATTTACTTCGACTCCAGTGTAGTTGTAGGGCCCATCAGCACAGGGAGCTGAGAGACACAAGGACCAACTCATTAAAACATTAGGAGAAACATTAAAAACAAAGTGCCAAAGGGTTAGGGTTTAAGTTTCTTGAAGGCAAAGAAATGGCCAGGCTTCCCTGGGAGATTTCTAGAGACTCAAGATATGACATACATGGAAGATACTGGCTAGAAGCTGCTTTTGAAAACAAGGGACAAAGTAACAGAGGCTCTGTCTCTCTCCAAGTCACTTGCCTGGTGTCCTTCCCTGAATCTCTTAGCAACCAAATCAAAACCTCAAATCACATTTCCACCAAGAAGTAAGGGATATGACTCTGTAGGAATGGGGAAGTAGCTGATGATTTTACAATATAAGCAGTAATTTCATGACCACTTCAGTGCTTTCTGAAATAACGCATTCACATGGCAGTTTCTTATACACTTTCCATGAATAGGGTAATGTAAATGGGTAATATGAAAGGGTAATGTACTTGTCTGAGGGAGGGGATCAGAATTAGAAACTCACCAACTATTCTTTGTGTGTGTGTGTGTATCTTTGTTTTTCACAATGTGTATTTTAGGTCTTTCTTATGGAGATTCTTTATAACATGAGATTTCTTAAAAGTGAGACTTCTTACCAATAGTAGAAAGCAACATTAAAACTCCTTATCATGTTTAAGTGGATTTTTAAATTTTCTGATCTTACCTTAAGTGCGGGGATGGGGCATAACGAGCCAACATTTTTAAACCACAGCAAGAAATCCATGTGATGGCTACAACTGCTTTTAAATACTTGTACTTTAGGCCTATCTGTGACAATGCTTCTTGGAAAAATTATAAAGTTCCCTCCCCTCCAATAACATGCTCAACGTCCTCTTTTGCCAGAGGCATTCACTCATTATATAAATCAAACAAGCACACAGCCCTAGACAAAAAGTGACTAGTAATGCCTGGCGCATTCCTCTGCTTGAGCTAAGATGATTTTGCTGCATTGCATGCAGATGTCAGGTATTTTAATAAAGAGCTCCATTGTGCAGGCCCCACTACTCCTCCATAGCTCCCAGCACTCCCTGTAAAGGGGGGCAGGGGGAGAAGGGAAGAGCGACAGCCATTCCAGCTGGAGCTGGAACCTCATCTGAGTCAGGAAAACCACAGCTCATAAGCAAAGAGGAAGCATAATGTTCTACAAGGACAAAACATTAGCAGAAATGTCACTCAGCCCCAGTTCCACATGTTGGCTGCCACGGCCTCTTCCTCCTAGCATGCCCGATTGATATAAATTCCATCTGCTCAGCAGCCAAGTGACAGAGAAGAAATACCGGCATCTGGTCTCCATTGCTGTCGGGTTTTTGTTCCATGTTAGACCTTAGCTAGAAACATATGAAGAGATGAAGGTGCTGGCAAAGACTAAAAGCCTGAAGTGGCATAAAGAAGACTTTCTGATGCTTTTCACACTTCCCTCTGGATTTTTTACATGGAGGGGAAGGGTGTGACAGAGACTTGATAAACTAAACAGTGGGAGCCAACAGGCCTGATGGTCATTTCATGTTTTTTAGGGTTTGGGATTTTTAAAAAGCATTTTAATGTTAAAAACTATAAAGCAGGACATTATTCCTCTCTCAATCCGTTTAATGCAACAGAAGGCAACTAAGTCACATAAGAATGTTCTGCAGCAAATATTTTTTTTTCTTTCTCTTAAACATCCACTGGTTTGGACCCACTCCATAGGCACTTTATATTCTCCTGAGGAGCAGCTGAAAAATGCCAAAACTCGAAACCACCAATTCGCTTTTAACCCCCAGCTGCCCAGAAAAGTATAAAGTAACCTATGAAGCCTAAAGCCATAAGGGGAAATAAAAGTGAGTGTGCCCCATAAAGAAAGCTGGATGCCCCAACAATTCACTCCCCATCACTCTCAGCCCATCATTTAATTATTCCCTTGATCAGGAGACTGAGAAAAGTAAAAAAGAAACAGGAAAGTAGAGGTGGTAAGAGAAAACATGGGCATTGATTTTTCTTTTTTTCAGCGTCTACTTGCGTGTTCGCAAAGCAGTAACAGTGAGAGTGACTCCATTCACATATACCACATGAAAAGGTTTTGCTTTTAAAAGACTGAAGTCACGTCAGGTTAAAAGATAATGTTGCTTGGGAAAGCAACTGTGAGGACAAATCCTGTAAAATCCTCTTCAATATATGACAAAAGATAAGACGTGTATAAACTTTCTAGCAAAACAGAAAAAAATTCAAGAGATCTAACCACTGTACTATCTTAACAACTCTGGTGTTAGCTTCACCTAAAAACCAAAACAAAACCCCCCCCAAAACAAAAAAAACACTACTATATGGGGTTGTAGTGTGCATTAAGCTGCTTCTTCAACCTCTTTCTTTTCTCCTTATCACTTTGTGAGCACTTGAGGTAAGAACACCACACATAGTAAGAGAAGTGAATCAAGAAAAAGACAATAATATTAAATACAATGAGAAGGAAGCCAGTAGGAACCGAGCTGATGATAACCCCTTCAAGGAGGTCAATCTTGGGACTGATCACTATGAGTGTTAATGACTCAGGAATTCATAATGAAGTATAGACGATGATCGACAGCCAGACACTCAGAAGCAGATTTACCAGAGAGCTAATGAGGCTTAAGCCTCAGGTCCCTCATTTGCCCAGGACCTTAGTTTCAGAGAGTTGTAGAACGTTCTAGATGAGAAGAGAAGCCAGGTTGCAATCAGGAAAGATTTCTATGCACACATTTCTGGTAAATTTCCTAAGAAGGTATTAGAGAAAAAAGGCCTGAATCTCCATGACTGTAATGACTTTGGTTTTGGGGTTGATTTCTTATTCTAAATACACTTTCATTACTGTACATAAAAATTATTAAAGGTTTAAATTAAATAACACATTTGATAATTAGGACTCTGCTGTTTGTATATGTAATAATCATTTGAAAATGTGTTACATGCTTTAAATAATCAGATGTCATTAAAATAATACCCCAGTGGATGAAAAAATAGATAATCCACATATAACATACTTTCACTACCTCAAGAGCTTAAAAATTCTGGCTGAACAATTGTATTCAGTAAAATGGAAACTCACTGAATATAAATACAACATAAAAATACTAGGAGATTACAGGAACTCTTTCAGTTGTCTTAAAAACTGGAAGATCTTTCTAAGTCCTATTAAAGAATCAGAAGCCAACCCAAGGTTAATAAAAGCATGTGAAACCTAACACAAAACCAACAAACCTCCAAGGCAAAATCAAATGAAAAATAAAAGCAAAAGCATAGTAAAGAGCTAAAGATCCACTATGAACAGACAAATTTGCAACATAAATAGACTATAGGCTAATTTCCCTAAGACATAAAAAAGTGCTAGCAATGAATAAGAAAAAGGATTTACAATGAAATTAGAAATGTATAAAGAACTTGAAAAGACATTTTGGAAAAAAAGAAACAGAAATGAACCTTGTATCATTAGGAGAGTTGCAAATTAAAACAACGCACCATTATTTATCCCCCTCAACCTACAGAATGCCAAAGTTCAAAAAATTTGTTTCAACACCTAGTCTATCGGTGGTTGAGGGAATAGGCACATAAATTATGATACATCCATACAATGCAGCTGTTAAAAAAGAATGAGGTGGCTCTTTATGTGTTGATACGAAATTGTTTACAAGATATATTATTACGTGAAAAATGAAAAGTACAGAATAATGCGCTCATTGTATCCTTCCTCACCATTTTTATTAAACAAAAAGGAGCATATGTGTGCTTTATATGCATAGACTATTTCCAGAACTATACCCCAATATCAAAGACTTACTTTCAACTATATGATCTTTTGAATAATTTATTATTTTTAACTAACGGCATCTATTTCTCTTTAAAATATGGTTTTACTTTAAAAATGTATTCCCTATAGCAGAATCAGGGTCTATCATTCTTGAACTTGTAACTAAATACTTTTTTATTTATCTTAATATTTTCTGTTACTCTATCTGCCAGAAAGCCCAAGTTGGTATATGTATAGTTGCCCTTGCTCTTACGAAAGTAAATTAAAAGACTTCATTCTGGGTTGTTGTGTGTTTCTGAGCCTTCCTGAAAATTTAAGATTCTCGCTCTTTTTCGTGTTTTCAGATTGCTATTGCTTTTAATTATAGTAAGTACATACATAAAAAATAACATGTATATATGGGATGTCTGCGTGTGTGTGTGTGTGTGTGTGTGTGTGTGTGTGCATTTCTATACCCAAATTATATAAATGCCTGTATATTATGGCATTGTTTTGGTTATTATAAATCTGATCATTTTCTATTTCATTACACTCAGTGAGATGAGAATAGCAAAGATCATTTGGAGGGTGAATCCATTTCCAAATGAAATCCTAACCGATATAATGCCTAATTGATTTACCTCCTTGGAGGATTTATTTTAGAATCATAGTCTGTGTTCACAAATACTGGGATTACTTTTTTAAGGCTTTTTTTTTGTCTTGTGACACCTTACTCTCTGCCATTTCCTGAGCTGTGTCTGAAGCTATCCTGTATTGCCAAGACATATTCTCAGACAAAGAAGCGTATGACATTAGTCACTCACTAAAAGGGCAATAAGCAATCAAAATGTTTTTCTAGCTGTACCCATGGTACCAGCCTAGTGGATGGTAGACAGAATATGCCCACGATTTATTGCTCGAACTCCCCCTTGATAGGACCATGAGATGCCAAAAGCAAGTGAGTTCAAAAAACTCTCTTTCATTCTCTTGACATTAATTTATCAAGATTCTACAATGTACTCGGAATGTGCATATAGCAAACCACACTAAGAATCACCCATTAAAGAACTTATAATCTAGGAGACAAAAAAGACGAACAGGCAAGAATTGTAAATAAAAGTTGCCATGAGGGCATTTGAGGTGATATAGCCAACAATGAATATGGAGAAGAATAGCAATTCCCTAGAAAAGTGATGGCTAAGTTGAGACCTATAGATAGGTAGGAATTAGCCTAGAGAACTGTTGGAAACAGCCCATTTCAGGCAGAGATAGGGGAGGCAAAGAATACATGTCTAAGTAGAGGAACCACAAAACTGCCAAAGGACTTCTTACGGGGCAGTTCCTGTCCTCTAGTTTATAGCTCTAGCCTCTCATTCTTAAGCTTTGGCTATAGGCAGGGTGCCGCACTGATGGATGCACTAACCAGATCAAGTACACCAACCCCAAGTTTGCAAGCATCGGGGGATGGAGGAGGATGCTGGAACAGCTAGGCGCAGGTGCAGCATCAAAGAGACAGGAGTGTTGTACTTGCTGTTGGTCCTCTTCCCCACCCATCTCCCACTCTCTCACCTATACCTGTTACCCTGCTATGGGGTCTAAGAGGGAGGTTTTATCATCTATGGCCCCAAATGCAATGCTACCTTTGTCAAATCGTATGAAGTGTTTGGTTGCTTGCCTGTGAAGCCCCAAAACACAACCTCTCTGCAGTCAAGGGACTCGCAACAATACAGCTGCTGGAGTGACTGAATAGCTCAAGGAACCTATGTAAGCTTCAATAGCAGGCCTGAGCACCACTCCTTGGTGAAAGACAACTGATGGGTCAAATCACCAGGGAGCTGCCAAAGAGTTATTAATGGTGACAGGTACACTACCTGGGAGACAGGTTGAGAAGGGAAAAAGATTATTTATAAGCGAATAGTTAACAGCTGTACCTACTGCTAAGCATTACATGGATGCCACAAACTGTAGAATTCAAATCCTGGGTTATTCAAGCACGAACAACTGCCTGTCACCCAAATGCAATGCATCGCTATAAATTAAAGTGGGAGAGATGAGACTTTGCAATACTGGCTTGCCTAGGAAGGCAATGTCATCCCGGAACTCTGATAAAAGGTGGAGAAAGGCTGAGATAACCATGTTGTGAATTACTGTTCTTAATAACAATGATGAATTTGCAAGAATAGCTTTATAATTTTTCCTGAGGGCTTTAGCAACAGAACAGATGCCAAATGTATCTTGTATTTTCAAGAGTAAACTGAAGTTGGGAATAAGGGGAGATTGAAGAGTTATATTAGGATGGCAAAATTAGGGGGGGAAAAACTGTCCAATGAGAAAAAGAAAGTATAGCACTTCGGTTTAGAAAATAAGATTTTCTAAATTTTGTATATGGGTATTGGATTTTGTATATGAATAAACATGGCATCTGCCACCTTCATCTGAACTAATATTATTAATGCTATTCCACCATGACTCTGGACCATAAACTAAGTGGATAGTATGGAAGCTACCTCATGTATTAAGAAAATCAAGAGTGGAAGTTATTCTTCTCAAGTCAATGTTCTGAAAAGCCCGGAAGCTCAATATATATTGAGTTGAAAGTCTACAAGAATAAATATCCTCAACAAATTTTTATATTTTCATTTCTATAGGATCTGAAAATTCCTATGACCATATGTATTTTTCAACCACTACTAAACAGAAGTCGTCAAGAGAAGGAAAAGAAAAAATAAAGAGAAAAAGCGGTATTTAGGGACTGGTCTCATTTTAGAAAACAACTGAAGTCATATATTGTTAATGAAGTATAAATTAAGACAAAGTTTTTAGAAGACACATAGGATACACTCAGTAAATAACTGCAATAAATACAACTACTTTTACCTTCTCTCCATGATAACTGTTAAGTAGAAGAAGAAAAAGGAACGCAATGCCCAAAGTGTGTACAGTATTCATTATTTTTGTAAAGAAAGAAAAATAATATTTATATGTACATACTTATGGACTATCTCTGTAAGTATATACAAATACAAGCAACTAATAAAAGGCAGTGCATCTGAGGTGGGTAGGGCAGCTGGGTGGCAGGGAGTATCTATGTGTTTATATTACCTACTCAAACTATTAATTGTTCTTAGAAGTACCTACTTACTGACCATCCATCTCCACATATTTATTCCATAAACACTCTAACACATGCAGTAATATATACATACAAGAATATTCCCTAAAGCAATGTCTATAAAGTCAAAACATTAAAAACAACGCAACATCTTTAAATAAAATATTAAATAAATTACAGTGCATCCATACAACAGAAAAATACAAGGAGGTTAAAAAGAATGGATGACATCTCTACATAGCAACACTGAAAGAGGCTTGTATTAGGTTCCAAGAGCTGCTGTAAAAAATATTACCACAACCTTATGACTTGAAAGAATAAAAATTTTATTTTCATACATCTCCGGTGGCTAGAAGTCACAAATCGAGATGCTGGCAGGGCTGTGCTCCCTTCAGAGGCTCTGGGAGACAGTCTGTTCCTTGCCTCTCTCTTGGCTTCCGGTGGCTGCTGGCAGTCCTTTGCTTACAGGTGCATCACTCCAACCTCTGCCTCTGTCTTCACTTCCCCTTCTCCTGGGGTATGTCTTCCCTTCTGCGTATCTGTCTCTAATCTCTCTCTGCCCCTCTCTTGTAAGGATACCTATGATGGTGTCTACGGCCCAGTCAGATAACCCGAGATTATCTTCTCCAGATCCTTAATCACATCTGCAAAGGACCTTTTTCCAAACAAAGTAACATTATAGGGTCCAGCTATTTGACATGACTATTTGGGGGATGGGATAGGAAAGGGAGGCCATTTATTGGTCTGTTACAAAGGCTAGGCTGTATCATTAAAATTTTAAACAGTAAGCTAGAAGAAGGAACTATTTTCATTAAAATAAGAAAAATTAATTAGTACTATATTTGCATGGAAATACATGGCCTGTACACCAAATAATTAAGATAGGGGTTATCTCTGGGAGAAGGGGCTAGGGACAGCTTTCATTCTTTGAATTATATATTACAGCAATGTTTGAGTTTTTATGTCAGACTTGTATTTCTTTCATAAGCAAACATATTTAAAAAGAGGCTCTGATATATTTTGACATTTCCCCAAATTATCTTACCTAACTCTATCATCTTTTTGATCACTGTTGAGGAAAAAGGGTTTAGTTAAATATTTATAAAGAAGATAATTACCAATTGTTTAGTGAAGTAAAATTTTATAAATAAATATTAGATCATAATTTTCATGTACAATATTTATAAAACAGACTACCAAAGTTTCTAAGAAAGGTTTATACTTGATCTGACTTCCTAGAAATACCTGACAATTATTCCACTAAAAAAAAACCAAATAAAACCCACCCAAACCCAAATTCTGCGACCTCTCCCTCAAAAGTAGATTTTTTAAAGCATTTCTAAAGTTGACTGGGTACAGGCATGAACCACTAAAGTGGTGTTACTCGTGCACCTTTTCTTTGGCATAATTCTTCCCTTTGCAGATACTCTCACTGAATGAATATGGCTTCGTCTTCAAGTTTTCTTCCACTTACAAAATGCAGTAACAATATATGCACCTTACTAAAACATTCTGGAACAAAAGTTCCAAAAATCTTTGTCCATTTCTCTACTGCTGAGCTCCCCCCACTTTCAATGAAAAAGCTAAAGCACTAAGCACTACGCTAAGCACTATGAAAGTCAGCTGGGGTTCCCTGGGGTGTCTTTCTCAGGCGTCTCTGAAAACTAAGCAACCTTTTCTCTGTCTAGAAGAGAAGGCGATGATCAAGATGAGCTTTTACAGAAGAGATTACACTGTGCTAAGCACATCTGTTAAGACTAGGAAAGGCACTTAATACAGGGCAAATGGAAACCATCATGCCAAGAGAACTGCCTGCCTTCATTCATTCCCCAAAGTCTATGAAATGCCTACTGTGTGAAATGCTGTAACACAAAGCGTGGTGTATGTTGCAAACTGTGTGGGCAGAACTTCTGGTGTCTGAGAATCTGACGAGAGGAGAGATGAGTTCACTAACAGCAGACTGTTGCTCTGACGAGAGGCGGGCCAGCAAGCTGAGGCACGAGAAGATGCAGGCACAGAGCAAGAGTTGGACAGGTGTCATGCAGAAACAGTTCTGTAGTCGGGGCTCATAGTGCCTGGTAATTATGGCTACTGTCAGATCTGCCAAGAGACATATGGAGCAATGGGCAGGGAGGGGTCGGGGGAGGCTGGCACATGACGAAACTCGCCACCCACCTCCCACTGGCACTATCAGTTTCATACGCTCTATTAAAGACAATCAAGGGTTCCCAGCCTCCCCTGAGATCAAGAGGAGAGGTGATTATGAAAATAATAACACTTTAAAAAATTACCTCAATGTTTCAAGGGAGCTTTGAGCTTTACTTCTGACAGTCTTAAAACACTCACAGGCAGGAAGGTAAAAAACAAAAACAAACCAGGAGACCACAGTAGCCTCAGTCTGAAAGGCCACTCCAGGGCTACTTAAGCCAAACACCCTCTGTGAGTTCAGTGGTTAAGCGATTCCCTCCTCTGGGTGGCATTCCAAAGGCATGGCCTTCACAAGTGCAAAAACAAGAAACTGGCACAAAGACGTTAGAGCAGATTCCTGTTTGAGACCATGTGTCTGAGGAAATAGCAAAAATAGAAGAAAGAAAGAAGAGAAAAGCTTTTCTTTCATTTAATTTTCTTTTTTTTTTTAAACAAAAACTGCCTAGAGACACTGGCTTGGGAAGCCAAGTTTTTTAAAGTACAAGTGTAATTTGCTTTTATATAAACATAACTTCACAGAGCTATCAGTGGGTTCCATTTCAGTAAAAACAAACAAAAAAAAAGAAGCTGCAAAAAATAATTATAAAACATATGGTACAAACCCCGGCTGTGTTTATTTTATGACAGTTAACATTATTTACAGTGTGATCTGGTCAGAATTAATACTCAAAGGATTATACACAAAATATACCCAATTTTTCTTCTTAAACCGTGCTCACCAGCAGTTTTGTCAATCTATCTAAATGAATTTGTCTAGAGATCTCTTGTATTCCCCCAAAGAAATCAATTATATTTTTAACATATTATTTTATTCAAAATACTTGAGTAATACCACCTCCATAAAAGCTGCCAATAGCAATACACAAGGAAATGCACTGTCTTTAAATAACAAGAAAGTTTGACAAAATGCGCTTAAAACCTTGCCATGAGTTGCATCAGATTCTTAAATTGGATGCTGTTCATTTTATTACCTCAGTTGGTAATGTATATTAACAATTTACAAACATTCCAGTTTATCTGCCTTTGTAAGAACAAGCTACTAGTTCATGTTACACATTATCAATATGTCCTGTTGAGAAAAACTAATGTAAATAGCATATCCTTGCTCTTGGAATGGCTTTTGGAGGTACTAACTATAGAATCTGCCAAATGGGAAGTCGAGATAGAACTTTTTCCCTTTTAATGTTTAACTGAGAGGTATGTGAAGGCCAAGAGACACAGGAACAGAAAAAGAAAGAATAAGAATAATGCTTGCAATGAAAATCTTAAATTCTTTCCAGCCCTTTTATTAAGAGACTCTAGTATTTTATTCCCATTCAAGTTTGTATTAATATAAATATCAATATTTATGGGACCAGGTGGTGTTCAGTAATTCAAGCTAAATGAGAAAATGGCTGCCTTTCCTCCCTGGGCACACACACAACACTAGGTACCCTCCACCATGGAGGGTATAGACCAGACCTATCTTTCCAGTCCTACCAATCATAGGAAATGGAGGGGTGTGCTAGAGCCCACTCTCACCAGCCCATGAGAGCTAACCGATAAGGGTTCAGGAATTTTTTAAGCTGGTTGCCAAACATAGACATTATTAAAAATTAAATTGTATAAACTTACAATTAAAGAAAATTTATTAAAAATAATGGTAACAGGTACTCAAAAGTCATCACTTCTAATTATTTGACCACATTTTACTATTATCCGTGCCTTAATGTACTTCTGTTTACATGTAGGATGTGGAAATACTGCATAAGAGCATGTTACTACACCTCTGATCTCAAACCCATGTTCAGTGACTTGTGCTGATAGGCTAAAATCAGCTATAGTGGGATATTTTCCTCATAGAAATCGACAAACACTACGATTCAGGTCTTTTTTTTTTTTTTTTATATAATTTAGAGAGCTTTTGTAAAGCATTTACCAACACACCAATATCCAGCTTCTTCTAAATAATAGATGACTGTCTAGTTTCAAAACTTAGCTGTCATTTAAAAATACACATTCATTTAAACTTCATAATCCTATCTGTACTCATTTGGGAAGGAGAGAAAGAAAAGGAAGATAATTTTGCTATGACAGATTTTTAAAAATAACTATAAATTTTATCTGGATCACTTATTTTTATGAAGCCTTGTAAAACATAACATGGAGCATGATTTCCGGATATGAAAAACATTAGATATGACAAATGAAATATACGGTTTGTGCCTCAGACAGGAAACATCCTGCACAGCCTCTAGAAACAAACACAAAGATTAAGTCGCAGGAACACAATTTTTTTTTTCAATGCCTGGAGTATTCTGTGTTTATAATAAATTAGCAAATGAGATTCTAGCCATTGTAACTTTTTGTGTTTTTTAAAAAACTGTCAACTGACCTGATATAAATACACCTAAGGAATAAGCCATAAAAAAAGACTGAAATAATTCTGAATCAAAGCCAATGAAGAAAAGACAGCTTATAGGTGTTAAGATGTAAGAAAAATTTAGAGATAAATTACTTTTGCTTAAACATGTAGCAATATCTGTTAAGATGAAAATCAGGATGAATCAAATACTCATATTCTCAAAACTAAATCTGGATAGGAATAAGAATCTGTCTGTTTGTATTACATGCTACATCCACAATCTCATTCTTTCAATCTCTAGTTTATAAAACTTAAAACAAACATTACATTTTTCAACATTATTGCTATTTGTAAATCATCTACTCAAAGGAAATATATTGAAACTAAATAGCAAACCATTAGGAAATCCTACAAATGCCAACAAAGAGAAGAAAGGCAGGATAAATATTACTAGAGTTAAAATGAATGTTTTATAGGTCTTCCTATAGCAGCTGGCAAAATTTTATAGAAGTGAATTTTATCAGAGAGAAACACAGTCTAAAAATCAAATTTTAAGACAGCCATTCTTATGAGTAATATAGGAGATTTCAATGCAACTATAAAAAATGTAAGTCTGATTTGTCTTTTTAAAGATCCATAGCTACATAACACAGACTTTGATTGTGACTATCAAATAAATCAATAATTATGCAAGTGCTTTTTAAAATAGTCCTAGACTAAACAAATAATTATTATTTAAAGATAAACATTACACAATGCAAAGAACTCTAAATATGATATCAGACAATCCAAATTTGAGTACTTAGTTTTGGGCACTGTTAGGCTTTTTCACCGTTAACAAGTGTAAGTTTTAGCTTAATAACCTATGAAACAAAATTAATAAAACTTGCCCTATCTATTCAGTCAGTTTCCAAATTAAAGAATCAGTACAGGTGAAATCCCTTTGTAAGACTCTAGTGCTAAGGACCCTGAGAGGCAATTAATAAGTTCTTGTTACTCTATCATCTAGTGGCTAGCAGAGCCTCCACTCTGAATTAGGAGAATATTTCTTCCTTCATCTAAGACTGTGGAAGCCTTCTTGTTCTAGTTTTACAGTAATCGTGACTCACCATGAATGGCAGAATCACACAACAGTAATTCAGGAATGGATTAACTAACAATGCAACCTAATTCTATCTGATTTGTACCCATGGTTGCAAAATCACAAAGCTTCAATTAAAAAAAAATCACGGCATCATTTTAAAAAATCTTTCTGTCTCTTTTCCTTCATTTTCCCTTCCCTTATCCGTTCTTCCTTAACTGATCATAATATAAAATTAAAATATATTTTGTTACTTATTATAGATAACAATTTAGGTATCCTCATCTTAACTTAAATGTTTTTCTTCCAGAAGCAAATCATGCACTAAAGTTGCTTTTTCTCCAAGTGCCTCTCTTATTTTCTTTTGTAGGTAAGTCACATGCCCTTAACAAAAAAATGGTTCTCCATCCACGTATCTGAAGAACAGGGAAATCATGACCAAACTAATTTTCTACTCACTTAACAGGAAGATGGCTTTTACATATTTTCATAAATAATCTAGACACTATTTCCTCAAAAAACATTCACATTTTGGAGGAGTTAAACCCCAGATTATGAAGTGAATAACTGAAAAAGAAGTGAAATTTTTAGACTCTGGCTCTGAAACATGAAGCATAAAATGGTTTAAAAAGGAATGGTGGTGTCACTAAATTTTTAACTTTTATCTAAGTTGACAGAATTCTAAACATAAAAATAATCTCAAAGAAACATGTAAATACTAAGTTCTCAAAAATCCTAGGTAGATGTTTAGTTCTGGGAAATGAAACTAGGAAATTCAAACTTTTGGACTTTTTATTTAAGGCAAAGTTGCCCAAGTGCTTTAAAAAAAAAAAACAACAGAGGAAACATTTCTTGTCATTTAATCATCTTTGCAAGGCTGATGGTAAAGAAAGCACTGGGAAGAGGTCATGAATTTTAAAGCAATAGGTTAAAAAAACAGAAATTTAAGGGTGTAGTCTCATTTTATATTAATGTTTCTGGACAGAGAAGTAGGAATTGTTTAAGAAGTGGCGCAGATGTCCCATCACTGCAAACATAAATAGGCCTCAAACCCCATCAGTTCTCTAGATTCCCACATACCCAACCCTGAATCCTGGAATCAATCTATGAGCACCTTCTCTCCCACACCTACTGAATCTAGTCAGCAAGTGGTTTTATCTAACCCTGCTATTTAATCTCCCTGACACTGCCCTAATGCCAGGCTTATTTCTACTTGAACTCCTGCAACAGCTTCCCAACAAGACAGCCTGGCTCAGGACCCTGCCCTCCTGGTTCCACACAGATAACATGACCAAATGGAGCTTCCTAAGACACTAATCTGGTGATCCATTATAACAGTCCTGGCTCCCAAATTGCTCAGGTTTCCTTGCATGTCCTGGAGTACTCATCTCCCACTCTGGCTCTGAGCTTTGCTATGTGATCTGTTTTGGTCAATGGGATACCAGCAAAAATGAAGCAAAATTCACTTTAAAAGTGCTTGCACATTTGGACATTCCCTCTCCTGCTGCTCTTCAGAAACCTAAATTATCTGCATGTGAACAAGACCAGGCTAACCTGCTCAATGGTGAGAGGACACCCAGGTACTTCCATTGCCCCAACAAATAGCCAGTACCAACCAGACAGCAAGATGTGTAAATTAGGCCATCTTAGACCAGAGCCCACTTTTCTTCCTCACTCCATCAATGTACCAGCTCACTGCAGAACGTCCCAGCTCACCCACAGACTTGTGAACAAAAACAGAATTGTGGTCATTCTAAGCCACAAAATTTGGGGTGGTTTGTCATGCAGCAGTGAATAACCAATACATTCATTACTTACTTCAAAAGAATCAACTTCCAATAAAATAAAACTCTTCAACCTGTCAATAAGTGCCCTTGGTCCTCTGGTTCTATCCCACCATTCTGAACTCTCCCAATGCTCTTCTAGATTATTCCATATTTCAGTGTTACTGATTTTCTTAAGGGCATGCAACATTGTGTAAAAGTACAAAATAACGATGAAATTTTATAAAGGCCATCTAAAATACCCAATGCAAATTTTCTCATTGTGAAATCTGGCTATATTCTTTTCTGCAGAAGGTCTTCAAAGAAAAGCACTAATAAGCTGAAGTATATGGATTTTTAAAAATATCTAAATATGCGTTTCTGGCCTCACAATTTAAAACTCACAAAAACACAGACTTTTGTTTTTGTGTTCATCTGTTTTCCTTTCTTTTCATAAGCATGAATTTCAGAACCTATTTGACATGAAGAAAAAAAAATTTCCTCTTCTTCTCTGAGTCTTATATTTACGCCCAACTCAAAGACACTATAACATTAAATAAAGCTCTGTTTATATCCCATAAATACCAAATAGAATTCTAACTCAAGCTAATACTCTAGATCAAATGAAAAAAGATGAATCTTCACATTTATATTCTTTCCCCCAAACATATAATTGGGGAAGAAATAAGAAAAATTTAGAAACATTTTCTAAGCCAAATTTTGGGGTCTGTTCCAGACCAAATTATTATTAACAAAAGCAATTTTCATGTTTACATTACCTGTTTTATGCACTGAACTGTACATCCAAGGTTAGCTCGGTTATATATAGCAGGAATTCACTCTATTTAGTATATTATTTTTATTAAAACTAAATATTTAAAGGATGACTCTTAACATACTAGCATCTATCAAACACATTAGCTTCTATCAAGTAGAAAAATAATCCTGAACATGTTTAGAGGTTCCAGACTTAACATAGTTATTTAGGATTTTCCATTACTCTAGAGAGCAAAAACTTTATATACTATTCATACATTTATTCTGTAAGAAAATATGCTTTAATTCTGTGAATGTCATTTCAAAAAGAATACATATATGATGAGTATAAGCACTATTTTTCAATATGTATCACAGAAGCCTGATATTATTCAGTGCATAAGTACATTCAGGTTCCTCATATCTCACTGAAAACACTGTGGTATTATTTGCAAAAACTTAACAAAGTGCTCTTATATTTAACATCTGCACATTACTTTTAAACACTGTATTGCTATAAATAAGTGGACAGCAATAAAAAAACAATGATCCTCCAAGCCCTCCTTAGTATTTATGTAATATTTACTAAGTTAAAATAATTATAAGGTATATATCTCAAAAAATGAAAGAACCCTGTAGAAAAATAACACCTTACACTGTCACTACATAACACCAGTGTTTAAATTCCACCATCTTGTATAAAGGTTAAACGACAAAAGTAGTAAAATTAACTAAAACTACAATAACTAGGGCACACATAAAATAGAAAAGATGTAAAATGTGATATAAAGAACACAAAACATGAAGGGAGTAATAGTAAAAATGTAGAGGTTTAGGATGTGTTCAAATTTAAGTTGCTATCAAATTAAAATAGACCGTTATATACATAGGAATATATGTGTGCACCTCATGGTAAACACAAAGCAAAAACTTAGAGTAAATACACAAAAGAAGATGGGAAAGGAATTTAAACATAACACTACAGAAAGTAATCAAACAACAGGGGAGAGAAAAAAAGAAGATGAAAAGAATAGAGAGGAACTACAAAACCAGCCAGAAAACAGTTAACAAAATGGCAATATATACACAGCTATCAATAATTACTTTAAATATAAATGGACGAAATTCTTCAATTAGGTGGCTGAATAGAATAAAAAAAGAAACATCTGTACACAGCCTTCAAGAGATTTAGTTCAGAAGGAAGTACATATGCAAACTAAAAATGAAGTGATGGAAAAAGATACTTCATGTAAACGGAAATGAAAAGAAAGCTGGTGTAGCTGTACTCATATCAGACAAAATAGACCTTAAAACAAAGATTGGAATAAAAGACAAAGAGGAGTACTACATAAAGGAGTCAATCCAACAAGAAGATAGGACATTTATAAATATATATGCACCCATTATAGGAGCATCAAAATGTATAAAGCAAATATTAACCAGATCTAAAGGGAGAAAATGACAGCAATACAATAGCAGGGAACATTAATATCCCACTTACATCAATGGATAAATTATCCAGACAGAAAATCAATAAGGAAACACTGGCTTTAAACAACGCATTAAACCAGATGGTCGCAATAGATGTATACAAAACATTCCATCCAAAAGTAGCAAAATACACATTCATCTCAAGTGCACATGGAACTTTCTCCAAGATAGATCACATGTAAGGCCACAAAATAAGTCTCGATAAATTCAAGAAGGCTGAAAGTCCTGTCAAGCATCTTTTCTGACCGCAATTGTATAAAACTAGAAATCAATTATAAGAAGAAAGCTGGAAAAACTACAAATACATAGAGACTAAACATGTTACTGAACTACTGGATCATAGAAGAAATCAAAAGAGAAATTAAAAGAATACTTAGAGACAAATAGAAACAGAAATATGACATACCAAAAGCTATGTGATAGAGCAAAAGCTGTGTTAAGAGGGAAGTTCACAGCAAAACAGGCCTACTTGAAGAGACAAGAGATCCTCAAATAAACAATTTAACTTTACCCTTAAAGGAACTAGAAAAAGAAAAAGGCCCAAAGTTAGCAAAAAGAAAGGAAATAAAAAAGAACAGGAATAAATGAAATAGAGACTATAAAGACAATATAAAAGATCAATGAAACTAAGAGCTGGTTCTTTGAATAGACGCGAAAATCCTCCACCAGATTTAGCAAACCAAATTCAACAAAACATTAAAAGGATCAGACATTATGATTAAGTGGGACTTATTCCAGGGGCAAGGATGGTTCAACATCCACAAATCAATCAACATGATATATCACCTTAGCAAAATGAAAGATAAAAATCATATGAGCATCTCAATAGATACAGAAAAAGCATTTGACAAAATTCAGCATTCATTTATGGTAAAAACTCTTAAACATAAAGGCAATGTACCTCAACATAATAAAGTCCATTTATAACAAACCCATAGCTAGTATCATACTCAATGAAAAAGCTTTTCCTCTATGATCAGGAACAAAACAAAGATATTATATTATTCATTATAATATTGGATATCCTAGCCAGAGAAATTAGGCAAAAAAAAAGAAATAAAAGACATATAAATTGGGAAAGAAATAGTAAAACTCGTTATTGGTAGATGACATGATGCTATATACATAACTCAAAAGACTGCACCAAAAAAATTGTTAGAATAAATAAATTCAGTAAAGTTGCAGGATACAAAATTAACATAAAAAATCTATCACATTTCTATATACTAATAACAAACTATGAGAAAGAGAAATCAAGAAAACAATTCCACTTTCAATCACATCAAAAAGAACAAAATACCTAGAAATAAATTTAACTGAGGAGGTAAAAGATCTACACACTGAAAACTCTAAGACATCGATGCAAGAAACAGAAGATGCAAATACACAAAGATAGTCTGTGCTCATGGATTAGAAGAATTAATATTGTTAAAATGTGCATACTACTCAAAACATTCTATAGACTCAATGCAATCCTTATGAATATATTAAAGGCATTTTTCACAGAACTGACACAAATAATTCTAAGATTTATGTGGAACAAAAGACCCCGAATATCCAAAGTAACCTTAGGAAAGAAGAGCAAAGCTGGAGGCATCACACTCCCTGATTTCGAACTATATTATAAAGCTATGGTAATCAAAACTGTATGGTTTTGGCATAAAAACACACACATAGATCAAGAGAACGGAATAGAGAGCCCAGAAATAAACCCATTGTATTTGGTTAGTTAATTTTTGACAGAGGAGGCAAGAATATACAATGGGCAAAGGACAGACTTTCAATAAATGGTACTAGGAAAGCTGGACAGCTATACACAAAAGAATGAAACTGGACCACTTTCTTTTACCATAAACAAAAATTAACTCAAAATGGATTGAAGATTTTAATGTAAAACCTGAGACCATAGGAAAAAACATAGGTTGGTCCTAGCGTTTTTTAAAAAATATAAGTCCAAAAGCAAGGGAAAGAAAAGCAAAAATAAACAAATAGGACTACATCAAGCTAAAAAGCTTCTGCACAACCAAGGAAACCAGCAACAAATGAAAAAGCAACCTACTGAATGGCAGAAAATATTTGCAAATCATGTATCTGATAAGGGAATAATATCCAAAATTTATTTTTTAAAAACCCACATAACTCAATGACAAAAAAAACAAATACTTTCATTAAAAAATGCAAAGAATCTGAATATTTTTCCAAGGAACACATATAGATGGCAATAGGCACATGAAAAAATGCTCCAAAAAGAAAAAAAAAGAAAAAGAAAAAAGAAAAAATGCTCAACATCACTAATTATCAGGGAAATGCAAATCAAAACTATAATGAGATATTACCTTATATCTGTCAGAATGGCTATTATCAAAGCCAAGAAATAACAAGTGTTGGTGAGGATGTGGAGAAAAGGAAGGCTCATACACTGTTGATGGGAATATAAATTAGTGTAGTCACTATGGAAAACACTATCGAGGTTCCTTTAAAAATTTCACATAGAACTACCATGTAATCCAGCAATTCCATTACTGAGTGTCTATCCAAAGAAACCAAAAACACTAATTAGAAAAGATATATGTACCTGTACATTCACTACAACATTATTTATAATAGGCCAAGATATGGAAACAACCAAAGTGTCCATCAATGGATAAATAAAGAACTGTTGAGGGTGTGTGTGTATGCACACATAAAAATGGAATATCAGTCAACCATAAAAAAAGAACGGAACTTTGCCATTTTCGACAACATGGATGGACGCTGAGGAGATTATGCCATGTGAAATAACTCATAAAGATAAACACTGCATGATTTCACTTCTATGTGGAATCTAAAAAACAAAACACAACAAAACAAAACCCAGACACATAAATAAAGAGAACAGATTGGTGGTTTCCATAAGATAGTGGGGTTAGAAGGTAGGCAAAATGGGTGAAGGGGATCAAGAAGTACAACTTTCAGTTACAGAATAAATAAGTCATAGGGATGCAATGTACAGCAAGGGGAACATAGTCAGTAGCAATGTTTTAATTTATGATGATAGATGGTACCTAAACTTTTTGTGGTGATCATTTTGCAATGTATACAATTTCAAATCCCTATACTGTACACCTAAAACAAATACAATACTGTACATCAATTATATCTCAATAAAAAAATTAAATTCTACCATCTTGACTTTCTATTAATATAAAATAACACATGAAAGAAAAATATACTTCTTTTTCATGAAGTAACCCAACCCAATGATCTTAATAAAAGCTAAACCTTGACTAAAATAGATGGCAACCAGACTCATAGCAAGACATACTTGACCTGTGGCATAGCCAAATCTAAAAAGTTTGTGAAATTTAAACTATCAGATAACTTCGCAGGTCTTGGAAACCACAACTTATACCCAGGATGCTATTTGGGCCTTCAAAGCAATATGCTCAAGTGAATAAATCATGCATGAAAACCCTATACTATAGCATTCTTTTATAAAGTTCCTTTTAAAGAAGCATTCCCCCTCCAAGGGTGTGCCCCTTTTAGGTCCCAGATACTTTTCCATATGGGAAATATAATGCAGTAAAGCTTCCTTCCATCTGGTGTCTTGAAAAACATTTAAGAAGTTTTGCTGTACATTTCTGATAATCCTGATACTCCAGACATCTTTTTGTCAGAGTTATCCTAAAATGTGAACCTTAGAAATCATAATTTATATTAACGGCCTAGATCCAGGTGTAAGGTAGAACATAGAGAAAAGAGAGAACAAAGCAGATAGTGCTTTCAGATGGCCGTTCTTATTGTGCTACCAAATCTACTACTTTCCATAAGAAGAACCTATGGGAACCATACTAACAACTCCTTAATTACATACATATATTCCTTATGAGTCAAATAAGCAATCAGATGAACTAAAATTCTATGCACTGAGTGAAGGAAACTAACAAAGGGAATATAGACTAATTCCAAATTTGATGTTCATAATTTAGTAGGCACTATATTTAATATAAAACATCTACATTTTAATTGGCCCAATTACTCCCCAAGTGGCACTGACAATAGTAATTCCATGGAGATTTTCCTGTTCTAAGTGAGTGACTTCATGGGTAGCTTTTGCAAAATGATCCTAATGCAGTTAAAAATGATATTCTTTGGATTCTCACTAAAAGGGAAATTTTAAAGTATGTTTTTTATTAACTTGTCAAAACATTTATGAGTTAAGGAATTAGAAGGAAACACCTCTTTGTTGTTTAACATCTGGGATCTAATAAACAGGTGGGTTTTCCATAAGACAGCAAAATCTCATTAATTCAAACTAAAATAATGTTTTTAGTTCAAAAAGTGGGAGCAGGGTTGAAAATTAATTTTGTTTAGCCAGTCATTTAATTGCAGAGTTTGAATTAATAGTACAATCAAGACAGGGAATGTTCAAAATTCTTTAAGGCACTAACTTTTTAGGAAAGTTGGAAATTTGTCCAAAAACTCTATTTAAATAGAACTCACTATTGTACTAATTATAGGTCATGTTTATATACTCATTAGAAAATATCCATTAATGACCTCTGCTTTCATGTAGCTTAACTTGAGCCCCAATCTCAATCAAACTGAGAGCTGTAACAGAGAAGCACGGTGTCTATTTCTTTACCATTTGAATATAGCAGCTACTCAAGCAAATATTTGTTGAATGAATACATTTTCCTGAACTTTCAAAATAGGAAAAAAATACAACATAAAGGAAAACTGTGACCTAATGGGATTTTTAAAAAGGGATGGAAGATCAAATCTGAAACAAAGACTATACATCAAATAAACAGAACACATTAAATTATACATCTTAAATTAGTAATAACAGGCATTATATGGTTAATTTCCATTCACCACCTCTAACTTGCCTAGAAGTTTTCTAGATTTACCTCCCCAAAGTTTTAACCAGATGTCTCAATTCATTTTTCCTTCTTAAAAAAATTAACATGCATAGTAAAACAGACAATATTCTTTCTGCCTCTGACCCTACCACCATATAACTACTCAACATGTTTTTATTTTGTAATGCAAAAATACAACCCAGAGTGACAAGAAATTAAAATGAAAATCTCAAACTTGCAGAAGAGGTTTACATAAGCAAATCTTCTGCATATAAAAATTTTGCTTCAACAGAATATTAAACTTTTACATAAAGACGATTAATGGATGGAAAAAAATTCTATTTACGTATTGAAAATAGTAAAATTATTTAAACATTCCATGCTTCAGACTTTTCATTAATTCAGACTGACCCACTCATTAACTTGAAATGCTAGTATTTTCCCATACCATATATGAAATATGCATATTATGGTTGGGTATGTGAGTATATGAGTCTCTCTACATATAAAATTAAAATAGGGAAAAGTGTCTGCTCCCCCAAACCACCAAAAATTATCTAAATTTTGATTTAGAGCAAGCAAAGTATTTCTCAAATCCTTAAAATCATTTTTGTAGGCAGTTTTTCAGCAGCCTTATTTCAGAGGGTTGTCCCTATCGGATACAAGCGTAATTGACTACAAAAATGCATAAGTAAAGGAAGCTAATGGCCTTGCTTAATTAAAATGTAAAACTTCACCATCTTATATTCCATTTATATGATTTTAAAGGAGGCTTCAGTAAGTCACTCTCTTGACAAGAGCATTCAGATTGCAGAGAAGGCTACAAAGGCGTTAATGACATTTACCCCCCTAATAAGAGCTGTTCACACTTCATGGTTTTTCCTTGTTATTGCTCAGGACAGACACTAGCACCTCATTGAAAGATCAGTGCTGCAAAGGAAAAAAGGCCCCTTGAGACATCTCAGACTTGAGGAAAAGCACTAAATCAGGAGATGCTACATAGATGACACATTTGATTCTCAGGGGTTCTTACTCACCCTATGGCCATGGATTTGAGGCAGTTAACACACAGCCAATCAAAACCCTCCCCCACTCCCAGAAGACAGGGCCATCCTCTTCTGCAGCAGGCATAGTGAAGGCTAGGGAGAAAAGAAATAAACTTCTTTCAGGTGCCCTAGGTCTGGCAGGATCCAAATGTCTTGTACTGCTCTCAGTTAATCTCCATCGATGTGTGGCTGAATGAATAAAACACTGACCTTTTCACCTAAGAGACCACAATTTGAATCCAACGTAAAGTCACTGGAGGATCAATGGACAGAGGCACTCATATTTTAAAGCAATAAAGCACTGCAAAAAGGGAAAAGGAAGAAAGTTTTTTACCGTGGTTTTGGCCACAGATTCAACCCGGTTTCCCTGGCTCAGCTATTATGAATTGGATCTCTGATTCAGAATTGAAAAGCTCCCAGCACTGCCCCTATGGATCTCAAAATCTGGCATGAGCCCATGGCTACTGCAAGGCAGACATTCCCTCACATGTCAATACGTGGAAAAGCAATACCGGCTGGTGATGGAATGACGGCTGACTCAATGGAATATACTCAGCATGAACTCCAATTCTGGCAGAGATGACAGGACGCAGAAACAAGTAGCTCTTAATCACTCTTGCAAGGGAAACTGAAGTGTATTTTGTTGTTGTTAATTTGAAATTTCTAAAGATGCATGCATACTTTTAAAAAGAGGCAAGTGAGTGAAGTGACTGAAGGTGTGTCCCTGACTCAACCTTGTTTTGTGTCTTATCAACACACCATAAAATAAACAGGCTTAATATGAACAGGTACCCTAGAGACAAAAACCTATAGGACAGATACTCTATTGTTTAAATGTCAATTTCTTTGAAGCCTGGACTAACCTGACCATAAGCCAGTATCTTCAGTCTTCTGTGTTTCAAACATTCTATTTATTTCACAAAGGAATCTGAAAGAAATGCCTGTTGTGTACCGCCTTCCTTTAGAATTGCATCCCAGAGAAGCTGCAGTGTGCACCAGTCTTCAAATTACCACGCTTATTCCACTGCTATTTTTAAAACCAAAAAAGAAAAAAAAGTCCACAGCAGGAAAAGCATATTAAAATAAAAATAGAAAATACAGCAACCACATTACTCATACTAACTAGAAAGCTGCCTCTGACACTATTATTATGGCTTTGTTAAAGAGAGAAAATTACATGAGAACAAGAAAACCAGGTTAAAGCATTTCCTTACAGAGAGGACCTTCAGTTCTCAAAGTCTCTGAGAAATGGTTTCCTAGGGCCTATAGGTAAGAAATACACAATAAACTGAAAATGACCTCTGGACAGAAAATGCATACCAACTGATATCTCGTTCCATTACTTTGGGGCTTTATAAATTACAGTCTACTGTAGCCATGCAAGGCATCGTACTGTTAAAATGCAAAACTATCTGTCTGATCTACTCTCCAAGTACCCATCCCAAGTCTATATTGACAGAGACAGAGACAGAGGCGGGGGGAAGAGAATACAACACTCAGTGCCACCAACAAATGAAAACACTTCCTAGATAGCAAAAGGACCTCAGTGGTGGGTTTCTAAAATAACTGTTCATGAAGCCACTAGCCAGTGATTGGCCTTTTTGAGGGTTATTAGCAGCAACAAATGCCAAGTGTGTGAACCAAAAGAATCCCTAGTCACTCTCCTTAGAAAGGAATGTGACGTGGGGTGCCTGGCTGGCTCTGTGGGTAGAGTATGTGACTCTTCATTTCGGGATTGTGAGCCCCAGGTTGGGTGTGGAGATTACTTAAAAATAAAGTCTTTTAAAAATATATAAATAAATACATTTTAAGGAAGGGAGGGAGGAAGGAGAGAGAGAGAGGAAGGGAAGGAGGGAGGGAGGAAAGGACGGAAGGGAGGAAGGAAGGAAGGAAGGAAGGAAGGAAGGAAGGAAGGAAGGAAGGGAGTGAGTGAGTGTGGGAGGGAGGGATATGATGCAAATATTAGGTGAACCAAGATGAGCTTCTGAGCAACAGGCCCAGGCCTGGCCTAACACACTCACCTAAACCACAGCTCAGCGCTGCTCACCTAACTGAAATGCAACTCTCCCCATAAACTTGTTCACACCTCTTCCCACAGCATTCACCCTGTACGGAAAAATGCTTGTTCCATCCTTTCTACTAGGTAACAATATCTCTCTTCTTCCTTAAGAAGCTCCTCTTTCAACAGGTCTTCCTAGAATAATTCAATTTGGCAGTGGTCACTTTAATTCTACTAGCAAATGTATTGGCCGGCATTCTATTTTCCAATTGCTGCTGGCATTACTTACAAGACTATCATACATGAATCAAATAAGTATATCTTTATTTATATTTGTCCCATCTGTATGGATTGAGCAAGAGCTTCCAGCAACCCACACAGATGCTCATCTCACTTTCTACTTTTTCATAGACCTTCACGATTTCACATAGGAGTCTGTGAAAACATAGGTCACTCAAAAGAAACAGATGGCTGACTGGGGTTGGGTCTTGAGAGCCTTCCCATGATTCTTTGCTATAGTCACAGATCTCAGTTCTTGGGCAAGCCCTCACCATCTCCCACCTGCCCCTCAGTCAAACTGGGGGAAATATTAGAAAAGGACACGGTAGCTCCAATAAAATGTATGGACAACTAGAAGAATCACAAAGTTTCTGTTGCTCTAGAAACTTAAGGGTTGTGAGGAATGGTGAATTGGAAAATGGCTTTACTTAAAGAATTAATATTTACTGAGCTCTCCTACGAATTTAACAAATGATTTCCCTTTATTCTCAAAACTCCAGCAAGGAAGTATCAGCAAAATGAGGCTTATAAAAATTATGCATTTTTTGCAAGGCTAGAGAGCTAATTAATGGTGGAACTGAGGCTTAAACCTATAGTTCAGGAGCTTTCCACTTCAAATTCAACAAGGAGCATGTCAGGGTATTGCTCTGGAGACTATATGGTTTAATCAGTGTCATCACAGAGAATATCCATTTCAAGTAAATCTGAACTGGTTCTGATCAGATGGCGAATGGCCAGAGAGCTGTGGGCTCATTTTTTGTTCCTCTTGGGAAACACGAAAACCCTCTCTCCATGTCCCACAGACACAAATTCTATTCTACCAGTTATTGCATTCCATCCTGGAATTTGGTGAGCTATCTATTTCTACTTTGCAAGGGTAAAGGGAGGAATATTTTTACTTTAAGCACAAAACATCAAGCTATGTCCTTGGATATAAGGTGTTTATTTTCATTGCTGTTCAAATAGTTAGAGCTTCGGCAAGGGATTCAAAATCCCGGTATTCCACTTCTAGCTTTGACCCTGCCTGAGGCCTTCAGCCATGATAACTTTAAAACCAGGGATTACAGGCTCTGAAACTTTCTCTCTACTAGGGAGGCTAAGAGAATTGCTGGGATAATGTCTGTAGAGTGGTCCAAGCACTCTGGAAAACAGATGCTGTAAACACAGCATTGCTCTGAACCATCTACCTCTTGTATATCCCTGCCAAAGACAGGGGGATCTTGATCATTCATACCTGTGATCTTTCTCTTCTGAAAGAGATTCACATATTGTTGACATAATGCAAAGACACCTTCTGTTATGGTGGTGATAACCCAATCTTTAGTTGGAGTCAAATAATCCCTCCTCTGGGTCAATACTATGGGTCATCTGTACATTCTTATAATTTTGATCATACAACCTGCATGATTTGTTTATGGCTGCTTTGCCCTGTACAGTGAAGGCTTCCTGAGAGATCTCTTGTGTACTCAGCACATATTAATAAGTAAAATTTGCTACTTGAAGAACTACCTAAACGAATTTAAACCTAGAACCATTCTTCTTTCTGCTCCAGAAATATCCTGAAAATCTGTGAGGTCAGGTAATACCCATAAAAAAGGCTGTCTTTTTAAAGTAAGTTTTACTTTATGCAGTGGGGCGAAAGCCCAGATACTCTAACCATTTTAAGAGATTCATTAAGTAGTCATCATTCTGTGCCCCGTGCTTAGA
This sequence comes from Potos flavus, assembly GCA_028534135.1. Taxonomy (NCBI): domain Eukaryota; kingdom Metazoa; phylum Chordata; class Mammalia; order Carnivora; family Procyonidae; genus Potos; species Potos flavus. The sequence goes on along the minus strand of CM052892.1, from coordinate 45,563,693 downwards.
AGAATATTGGAAGACTTGATGAAATAGAAAAATGCAAGGGTAATAAAATGACCGTCATTTTTTGGAATATATTATTACTGAAAAACTTAAAAAAAAGCAGCACACATACATATTCACACGCTCACAAATGTAGTGCCCATTAATAAGAGTGTTGTGGGCTAGTTACTGCACTGAGTACTTTATAAATATCATTTCCTTTAATTCTACAAATGAAGAAATTTAGGTTCAAATATGTTAAATGACCTACCTTAGGAAAAAGAGCTATCAGAAGTTGAAACCAAGATTCCATACCCAAGTCTGTCTCACTCCAAGGTACAAAGCCTTTGTCACCATACTTTCCTGCCTCTTACTTGTAATTAGGTATATACTATGTAGGTACATATATGCATATTTGTGTGTACATGTATGTACATATGTGTGTATGTCTGATTTATAACTAAATAGTAGCTATTCTTTTGCCTGACTGTATGGGAAGGCACTCTGTTCTAAAAGACACAGTGAAATATTAAAAAAAAAAAAAATCCTGGATTTAAGGCTGCTTTATACACAAAGGTTTAAAATGGCTATGTGGGCAAGAGTCTATATCATCATCCTTTTCATCATTATGTTAATTGCTCACATTTACTGGATACTTAGCAAGGGGCACTACTAAATGCTTTATATGCATCATCTTATTTTATCTTCACAATAAACCATGCGGTACTGTTAGTATCCTTGCTTTCCAGGTGAGGGAACCAAGGCTCAGGTAGCTAAACACACAGGCCTATTTTCGCACATTTAGTAAGAACTGGAACCGGGATTCAAACCCACGAACCTGCTTTAACACACTACTCTGCTGCCCTAAGCTTTCCTTGTCCAACTGTATAACAGAAGGTAGAATTACAGCTATTTCACCACACCTGAGCGGGGCACTGAGCTGGGCTCCTCCTCCATGGCGCAAAGGTATAGCTGGGGGCGGCTGCTCAGCCCCAGACTATGTGTCCTCACTCCCAAGTGACTACTTGGCCCCATTTAGATGGAAGCTCATCAGTGACTTGCAGAAGAAGTGACCCACTCTGCTTTCAGACCTGGTCCATGAAAACCTCCCACACAGAACCTCTATCGTCTCTATCTCAACGCTGCCACCTGGATGAGGAGTCTGAGGCCCCAGAGAATAGTAGAGCCATAAAACAGCAGAGGCCCTAAGTTGCCAGAGACACTTGAGGAGATCAAAGCACCTCAGGGAGGAAAACGTGCACCAACCAGGAATGCTGACGGATCTTGCTGAGAGAGAAATAAACTCCTGTTGTGTTAGGCCACTAGTATTTCAGGGTTTACTTACTAAAACAACTAGCATTTACCTTATTAACTAAAGTTTAAAATGTATTTATCTTTTTCTAAACATTTGATATCTACAGAGCAACAGATGGTTTTTCTCTGCTGTAACCGATCAGAGTTAGGTTTACGCACAGATATAAGTGAAAACAAAAACCAACTTCAGTGGGAGTTTATAAAATATTTTGATCTACATTAGTTCACCTTTTTGCCATTCAAGAGCAAGAGAGGTATAAGGGGTTACCTCAGTTTTAAAGTTGAAGAAACTGTGGGGGCACTTGGGTGGCTCAATCAGTTGAGTGTCTGACTCTTGGTTTTGGCTCAAGTCATGATCTCAGGGTTGTGAGATTTGAGCCCTGCCTCAGGCCCTGCACTGCGTGTGAAGCCTGCTTATGATTCTCTCTCCCTCTGTCCCTCCACCACCCTCCATCAGAAAGAAAGAAAAGAAAGAAAAGAAAGGAAAGAAAGAAAAGAAAGAAAAGAAAGAAAAGAAAGAAAAGAAAGAAAAGAAAGAAAAGAAAGAAAAGAAAGAAAAGAAAGAAAGAAAGAAAGAAAGAAAGAAAGAAAAGAAAAGAAAAAGAAGAAGAAGAGAAAGAAGAAGAAACTGTGGCTGAGAATGGCCAATTTTCCATGCTCACATATATAATTAGTGGCAGTACTGGGACTTCAGCCCAATACTCTGACTCAATGTCCAGTGCCCCCTCTGCCATCCAACTTGATATCCTTTTCTGGACCCAGAAAAGAGCTATTTCATCTCTGCTCCTCCTCCTGCACATGATAAAGTTGAAATCTTACTGATTAGGTTTTTTTACACTCTTACATAGGTATGTATTCCTGGAAAGGTTAGTCAAAGAGCAGAATTTACAATGAAGCATCAATGATAAATATCAGATCTAGAGAAAAATTGGGGTCATGGAAATGGGAGAGGAAGGTAATCTGAAACAGAGTAGAATATCAAGAAATACCCAAGAAAAGGGAAACAAAAGAGGGACTAATTTCACTAAGGTCAGGTGGATAAAATCTGTCACTGAATGTAAGAGACATCTTGACTATCTTTCCAGTTCAAGATTCTTAGGCCTTCTGTTTCCTAAACCATGCCCCTCTGATACTATAAGGCTCTCACAGATTACATTCTGGGAAGACATCTTAGTTGTCTTAAAACAACAACAACGACAACAAAATACTCTACACAGAATCGGAGACCTGAGTTCAAATCAGATTTCAAAATTTTCTCCCTCTGATATTTTTGAAGCACTATTATGTGTCAGACTGGGTACTAGGAGTTGAGTTACAGTGGTGAGCAAGAGATAAGTGGTTCTTACCCTCAGGAAGCTTATAGTGTATCAACTGTGCCAATTAATAGCTTCTGTGATCATGGGAAAGTCATTCGATCTCTCTGAATTTCAACTACTCAAAATGTTAATTCACTGGCAATATCTACAAGAGAATGGTACATAAGATGATTCAAAGAGCTAGCATACGTGAACTTGCTCTGCAAAGGGCTGTTTAAATACAAGTCTTTGCTGAATATTGATATTTTCTACCACATGGATACCACAAAACACTTGTTCTACACAGACCACTAGCTAGGGGGTGTGGGAGCCTTTGTTTCTCTTCCTACTGCCCTCAGGAGCCCATGTGTCCTTACAGTATGAAGGAAGGCTGAGGAAAGACTACAAGTCTTGGACCAACTGGTTACTGCATATTCCATGAGTTTCATGGTGAAACATCAAGCTATACCAACTAAGTAGGTTTCTTTACACATTCATTTAACAAATATTTATTGAGTGCCCTCCTTTTGTGGCATTCCCTAGTGAGGAAGCCAAGAAGAAAACCATTTTAACAGTTGACTTAATTGATTTATTTTAAATTGGATTGGAGCTTGAGGGAAACAGTCTTGAGGTAGAGCCACCACAGGAAAAGACTTACACTGGTTAACCGGGACAGAAAAGGCCTCTGCAAAAGAGTGGGACTTTGGCTGACACCTAAAGAACAAGAAATTGCCTATCTGTAGAGAGGAGTGGGGGTGTCCAGGCAGAAGAATCCATATATGCGAATGCCCCAAGTTGAGAAAGAGTTCTGAGAAGCTTGACAGGAAAAGGCTATGAAGTGGAAAGGGTTTGTGGAGTCTACTTACCTACGCTCACAAACCACTTAGTCCAGAACTTCTCAGAGCCTTTACGCTGATGTGTACCATGGTGCTCTACCAGAAGGACCCTGAATGTAGTTCCTCCCAAATCTAAAGTCAGACCTCTAGAAGACTAGAGCCCCCAGAATACTCTGGGAAATAGTCTCCTAAAGTGTTGATGGTTCTATTAGTTCTGATTGTTTCAAGACACAGGTGATTTGAAATGTGCATCCTTGCCCGCTCTCTCACAAGGCTGCTGACACCTTAGCTAATTACTCAGAGCATCTGATATGGTTCTCTGAATTTTGGCAGGACTCATTTGCAAAGCAAGAGATTTCCACAGATGGGCTGGTGTATGAGCCCTGGCAAGTCAGATAAACATTCAAACTGAAAAATGACTGTGTGAAAACCTGATTTTTAAATGATTAAATTCAACAATGATAATCACCTATCCTCTTTTATCCTAAGTCAAAGGCAGAGAAAATGGGGAAAGGACAAGACATTGCTTTTATTTATTGTCAATAAATGTACCATGTGATATAGACTTGAAAAAAGAATTACTCTTTGGCAGCAGGAAAAACATCTTATGTTCCTTTAGATTTTAGCATCTAACTGCCTATTTCCTTTTTCTGTTTTGTGGGAAAATGCCTAAAATTTACCTCACTTTTTCTGTACTTTATGAATGAACACTCTAATAGCTACACAGGAGAATGCTGGGTTCTCTACCTTTAAGATGTTACCTGGATTCTTAAATCACTGTGGTCCCGGTTCTGCTATACGTTTTACACCTAGCTGGCTCGCTTACGAATTACATGGATAATTACAGAAGTGAAAAAGTAAGTTTTATCAAAACAGCACAGGATTCTTGAAAGATATTCCTCATCCTTTAAATGAATCTGGGCCATTACTATCGCCTCCCTCTTCCTTCTAATAACCTCTTCACACACACTCCTCTTTTCCCCATATCCAAAAATTCAAAATCAGATCAGACACCTGCTATTCTTCCACATTCAAAACTATCTCTGAAACCAGCAGTAGCTGTGTATACATAAGGGATGGAGGTTTAGGCCCAGAGAGAGTCAAATTAATATCCTGGCTTCACCAGTTCAACTTACTCTACATCTTCATTTGACCAGTAACACAATCTATAGCCAACTGCTAACCAAGTCAATATGTGGTAAGACTAAAAGCCACCCTAACTTGCCTTGATAATTATTCTCCTTTAACTGATATAATATTCAATATACTGTTGTTGAGAGCAATAATGCTAAAATTGATGCCTTGAGGGCTACAAGACAATTGAGTTTTAGCCAGATAGAATGACATGTATGCTAACAGTGCATTACAGGGTTCCACAACCTTTGGACACACAGTTTACATGCTCCTTGCACGGAAATGTTACATATAGTTATATTCAAAGTCATTTGTGTATACCTTATCATTACTATCTATAATTTTTAAAATACTGGCCAATAACCAAATCACATTGCTTTAGAGGAAAAGGGTTTATTTCTATAGCCTAGGTCTTGTTTTTGAGTGTTTTTTTTTTTTAAACAAAATGAGCATTTTCTCACTACACAGCTTTGTGTCCTTCAACCTCTTGCTTTTTCTCTAAACCAAGAACCATTTTCACAAGGAAGAAATAGATGATAAATGCTAAGTAACAAAAAGCATCATTTAAATAAAATCTATATTACATCAATCCTATCAATAAAACAAGACAGAAACTAAACCTAGTATTCTTCTAATGTAAAAATCATCTATGATTTTCTCAAAATGTCAATTCTAGGCCCTGAATGGAGAAGCAGATTATATTAAGTTTAAGGCTTTGTGAAAATCTAGGTTAAGTTAATAAAAATTAATTATAACTTAAATATCACAATAAATGACAGAATTCTTCATGTGCAATATTTCACCCTAAAATAAGAGACTTTATAAATTTCAGTTCATCGTTTTGCTGAATTTTCCTCTCACACTTAATTTCTCTTGCAATTTTGTATTGTTAAAGCCTGGGCCCTCACACAAAAAGAAATACGGAGTACATTTCAAAGTACATTTTCTATGCACGCCTTAGAGATAGGCTGAAACAGAGAAAAGTTAACACTTAATAATTTCAAGTAAAACAAAGAACAGGTATTGGTCAAGGCAAAACATCAGGACCATATCACAGAACAACCAGCAGGTTACGGATTTACCTCCATCAAAATGCTACCGTGAACTGGGTTGTTAAGAGGGTAAGTAACCAGTCATGCACGTATCTGTTTGGACAGAAAGATACCATGCATCTGCTCCAGGCAGCTCAGGCAAAAATATACACATAGAACTGAAACACAGCATTAATGACAGACCTAAGCATCAGAGTGGAGGGAGTAGAGGGGGTACTAGACAGGAGTGTACTATCGAAGGTTTTGAATAAGGAGTGCTTGGTCACGCTAACAGTTCTGTTCAAGTATGTGCAAGAGCTTTATTCCTTTCTGTAGAGTAGGAGCTATCCCAAATGGATATTAACAATTATGCTGTGGAAGCGAACGTAGAAAGATGTGGCACCATATCTACTTCAGGCCAGTATGAGCAGGTACCGTGAAACTAGTTCCATGCTTTATTTTTCCTGGCCTCTTCCTTCTGGACCTCATGCCCCCTCGGGTCCCCTGACCACCCAGGACTTAACTTGCCACTCACCCCACTGAAATGCCCCCATCCTGAGGCAAATGAGATAATGCTTGGGAAAGTCTTCTATAAACTAAAAACGTAATATGTAATTATTCCTATTATCATCATCATCTTGTCTTCTGAGGGCCAAATTCTCTGTGCCTTCCAAGTTGACATCTCACTAAACTAAGCAATGATTCAACGCTAACCAAAGCAGTCACAGGAGCAGACAGGCTATTCTACCTTCTGTCTCTCTCGCCTTCCTGTCATCACACCTCTCTGCTCTCCCGCCCTGGCTAACACCTGGAGGTACCCCATAGGAGAATGACAGGAATGTGTGTGTGTTTATGCCAGGTTAAAGCAAGGGGGAGATGTGAGGCCCTCCACTCATCACATACCAAGCTGGCAGCCAAAACCTTGCACACAACACAGGGTGATTCGGGGAATAAACAAGGCTGGCAGAGCCAAAAACAGGTTTTTTGTTTTTTGTGTTTTTTTGAAGGAGTCAATTCTCCTGGTATTATCCCCACAAGAAATTTCAAAAATCACTTCAGATTCTACCTTCTCCAACTGTGATCTCCTTTGGCAGGAGGGAGTACTTCTTCATCGTCCGGTGTAGTCTTTTTGGATCCTGGGGTCTCCCAACATGCTGTTTTCAACATTTACCCTTCAAGGGTCGTAGGAAGACAGATGGCCATAAAAACATTTCAGAGGCAAAGTACACAATGCAAAGTGACTCATGACATACTGCAAAAAAATGACGAAAAAATGCAGGGAGGTTGGGGTAGGGGTGGGAAGAGGAGGCTGCAGGCCTCCAGAAAAAGTCTTAAGACCCTTACCAGGTCGCAAGCGCCACTGATAACAAAGAAGAGGCTCAAGCTGGAAGAACAGGTGTTGTGAAAGCCAATTCTATAACCATGTAGGTGTTCTGGGATGTGAGGGTTTACTGGTTATAAAAGCAGAGAGTTTACAGAGGTTACAGTTCTTTTAATTTGGATGAAGAAGCAATAATTAGGGTACAGACAACCAACCAACCAACCAAACAAACAAAAAACCACTAAACCTACAAATATGGTGCAAGCAAAAGCCCTACTAAACCCAGATGAAATGTAATCTCAGATTTTCACGAACACAGCACCCACCTCAAAGAGCCCTTCCCTTCAGTGGGGCTACAATCAGACTTGCTAGAGAAGCAGGAGGCCCATGTTGTAGGGAGAGAGAGAGCTGAGCTTAAAAAGATGCAAACAGCAATGCTAGGCAACAGGCCACTTGTTCCTTTCTACCATCCACCCCTAAGGCCAGTGCCAGCCTGCTGGGACAGAGTTCCTTCTTTCCAGCTCTCTGACAAGCCTGCCAAAGGGACCACTTTAATCAGAAGAGGGTGTGCATGCCCAGGCCTGTGAGGGGCAGGAAAGAGACCAGGTTGGCGAGGCTTCTCCCTCAACCCATCCCGGGGCTGGTGGGACACCAGCAGCACCGTCCTCCCCCTACCTGAAGGATGTACCCCCGGACGTAGTCCCGCAGCGTCCAGCCCAGGCCGTGCAGGATGTGCAGCACCTCCTCCTGCTTCAGGACACTGAAGAGACGGTCTAGCAGGATCTTTAGCCGCACGGGCACAGCCTGCGTCCCGTAGAGCATCAGGCTGCTGATGTCGAACACCACGTTGGACTGCACGATCTCCACCTGGGTGGGGTGGTACAGGTGCTGCGTGCTGAGTTTATCCAAGGCTGTGGAGGTCCCACCAGAGTTCCGGAGGTGGGTGGGAATACGGACGTGGAGGGAAAGGACAGAGACAAAGAAAGTAGAAACAAGTCATTGGAAGTCATCAGGGTTCCATTTCCACAGATGGATCATGCCCACAGAAGTTTAAGTGAGATTTTACAATGTAAACAGTTCTCGTCCCACCTCCTCCCTCCTTTGCCTTTTCTTTTTAATTTGGTATGTTTATAAACTGCAGACAACAGCAAATACAAAACATATTCGACTTTCAGAAAGACAGCCACTGAGGATGTTTCTAAATGAGTGAAAACCTGATTAATTAATTTGCTGATTGAACTATGACTTAGCCCAAATTGCCATGGTTTCCCCCTCCCCCTCCCCCACCAAAAACAGAGGGACAAACAATTCCCAACTCCTGCCATAAGCACAGGCTCAACCAATATCAGTTTTCTGAGAAGACTCACCCCTTATCATACTTGAATGGTTTAAAGAGGAAGAGGAGCATGCTTTTTAGACTACAGGGTTAAAAGGCCCCATGTGAGGGGGTAAGGGCTCATAATGTAACTCAAGTGAAATTAGCAAGCAGGGATTATCCCAAGAAGTAGTTCTTCCAACTTTCCCTCTTGTTATTCACCTGTTAGTTTAATGTTCACTGGCCTGTTCAAGAAAAAGGAATTCACATTGTAACTTGGTCACTTTTTACAAACAGCTCTGACAAGGGTTTAGTATCAGGTGAAAATAGGGAAAAAATGACAAACATCAAAGTTGAAGAATTTCTGTGTATTTCAGGGGTGTGACCTCAGTACTGAAAACTGAGGATGACCATCCTCCCAGTAAACACTTTAGGCCTTTTTCTCCTCTCAAGTCTAAGAAGCTGTATCTAGATCTAAAAGCCAAGATAAGGTCATACATTCTAGTCCCCATCCTTATCTGAGCTCCTGGGAACCCTACTGCAGATAATGTAATTACATTTTTCCTCAGTTTCTCTACAGTGAACAATTAAGATAACATTGTCTCATCCACAAGGCTCAAAGAGATGCTGCAAAGATTAATGGGATAATGAGTGAGAGGTGCTTTGAACTCGTTAAGAGAGCACAAAAGTCTTAGATCAACTGTCAGAATTATACACAGATGACCTTCCAGAGATTAAAAAAGATAAACATGTGAGCCTGAAAGATGGTCATCTAATCTCATAAGTCAGGCAAATGGATATCAGACAACAACCAGGCTCAAATCGTAACTACACCTGAGAGCGCCCAAGGTTTTTGCAAGTTCTAAACGCATTGCCTGGCTTTCTCAACCTCTCTTCCCAGCACCGTAGCCCCTCACAGCATAGACTCCTGTACATGTGCAGTCTGAGCAACTCCTATTTGAATTTGCTCGTATTTCTGCATATTAATGCAGGTATTTAAAAGTACATGCACACACACACTTTTTTTTAGTATTTCAAATGTATTTTTTCAGGGTTCCTCCTCCACTCTCGTTTCCTCCCGACTTGTGGTCACCAGAGAGTTCATGTACTCTTGATAAATTGCTTTCTTACATCCACAGTGTAAAGGCCCTTATCATTTACCCGCTGGCTTCATTCAACACATTTACTCCCAGGAATACTTTGTCAAAGAGTTCGGGTTTCCTCATACTTCATTTCTTGCAGCTGATTTGTCTGATCTTTCCTATTCTAGTGGTTAAGTCAACTTTGAATAAATAGCTTTAAAAATTAATTTAACGTTTGGGAAAGATAAGGGATTCACAAGCCTAGGGATTGAAGTCTTCTCTCACTCCACAGGGCATTTAGGCTGCAAAATGTAGGAATGAGGTATTATTATCCCTGTTCTTCCTCAAGCAGAGCCTTACTACTCAGCCTTCTGATGAGTAAGCTGCTCTGCTTACAGAATCCAGTGACCAGGTCCGGGGAAATCTGCTCCTCTCCTGTTTCCCTTCATCAACCCTCCGGGTCTGCATCAAACACTTCTTCACCAACTACACTGCTATCACCACAACAAACAGGAAACGAAGAGGGTACAGAAGAGGGGAAAAAAGATGACATCAAATCTCGATTTCTGTCCCCACGTTTGGTGCCTACAGCCGTGCATTAAGTACACGCAGGTGTGTGTCCCTGTGTGTTCGAGGGCTGGGTGGAAAGCTGTCACCTTTCTCCCTCCTGCTCTTCAAAAAAGGGCTGGCAGTTTAAGGAAGCGAAGAGGACTAAACTGTTGAGGCTCCAGAAACAGAGAGAAGTTGTTCGGAGAACTGAAAGAGCACAAGTGGAAAGGTAAAACAAAAACATTTCCCTAGATATGCTTTTGGGAACAACAGAGAGTAAGAATATTCTTAGGACATTACCTGATTTTTCTTCATAAATATGCCAGGTCAAAAAGGAGAAATACTGTTATAAGCCATATAAATATACGGCAGGGATCGACAACTTTTTCTGTGAAATGCCAGACAGTAAATATTTTAGGTCTGGATCAAACGTTCTGTTTCACAGGTAGTCACTTCTGCTGTTACAGAGGGAGAGGAGATAAGACTTAAACTAATGGGTGTGTCGGCGTTCCAATAAAACTTTATTTACATAAATAGGCTCCTGGCCACCTTTATACTGATATGGAGGATGAAAGGGTAGACGAGATATTTAAAGAAAGTCAACAGTAGATAAGGGAAGAAACCTGAGTGTGATTTAAGCAGCAATTATCTAGGAGATGAATCACAGACAAAGGACTGAAAAATTAAACTGCCCAGCTTGCAGGTGTCAACTACAAATTTCAGCATGTACATATAATCAAAGATTATGATTTGTCAAATTTCTTGAATATATCACATTTTTCTGCTTTACAACTGCTGGATCATACTAAGTCGCCAAGTTGTCAACAACTTTTGGGGATGTCTCCTAGGTGAGCAAAGGGTAAGTGACAATTTTTTAAATGTCCTAATAATGATAAACTGAGTCTGCCTCATGTCATAATCTTCCTATATCTGACTGTGGAGGACGGAAGTCTGAGTCTTAGTGAGGTTAGGAATATGAGTTGGGTCAATGGGGTGAATAAAAGGTAGGGCAAGAACTTGTTCAGCAGAACGCAGTGAGGAAAGAGGGTCACCACCTTTTTATCTTATGGGCCTAAGCATCTTAAATTGTCCTATACCAATGGTATTCCCCAAATTTCATTTTCAAATGAAATCTTAAGAAAAACTGGGTATAAAAACATATAAAAGTTAAACTATTCTCGGTGAAGCTGGAGTGCGTGTGGATTAGAGAACTTCTAATAATTTGTCATTCTCTTCTTCCATTCAACTTGTTTAAGCTGGGACTTCTAGAGTTGCTGGAAGCACAGTGTAAAAAAAAGCACTTTTCTATACAATAAAAGAGTGTCAACTGCTTTGCCTGCTTTATATCTACTCCCCTTCAATCTGGTACCAGAAACTTGATTTCCCTTTGGGAAGTCCCTCTTCCCCTACTCTCACTATCAATTATTTCACAGACCAGAATGTTATGTTTCTTGAGTCAGGCCTGGAAACCAGGATATCCCAACCCCTTGTCACAGCAACTGGTTCAAGAATGGACAAGTGACCTAAGTCTGAATGGTGAGATTGACTCTAGGATTTTAGTTAGAACTACTGGGAAGTCTTCTCTTTCTTGGAAATTTGCAGCTAATCTATATGCTCGAGAATGAGATTTACATGGAAGACAGTCAGGCTGCAAGACGGTCTGAGAAAGACCAAGTACTGATAATAACTGTTTGATCCAGAAGATACGGCTATGGCAATGTTAAGGCCGGAATTTTCAGTTACATGAGGCAAAGAAATCTCTTCTCACTCTCCGTTTTTATGTCTGACTGAAGTAGGATTCCATAATTTGTATCTAAAGGAGGCTTAACTAAGACAGCCACTTTTGGGGGTACTTTTCCATCTGGATACCATGTAATTTCAAAGCAGTTATCAGTTGTTCAACTAAAGGTGTATTAGTTCCAGGCCCAATGCTATTCACACTTTCTCCAATGACTAGAAACAGGGTATCCTTAACAACTTCATATCTTACACAAATTTACAAAGGGTAATGGATACCATCAACATTATTAGATAAAAATAATTGTGTGTTGGGGGGGCGGATAAAGAAATTGACCATTTAAGTACTAACTAAAAGTCAGGCATCAGTCTAGGGGAATACAATGATCTCCTTTAATCCTTTAAAAAAATTAAAAACACACAATATTACTCTTATTGCCTGTTCAGAGATCACAGACTCAATGAAGTTAAGTAACTGGCCTAAGGTCGCTTAGTTATTTCTCCCAAGAAAATTCTGTTTCCACCACATGTTCAGATAAACAGTCAGTAAGTCTGGAAACTTGCAAGTCTTCATCATGGTGGACGTCCCTAACTCCCAGCAATCTGGGCTTCTTGCCATCCCTCTGCTGAAGCAAGCATTTCAAAGGTCATCAACACCTGCCTTACTATGAAATCCAATAGCTTTTTCCTTCATTGTTCTCCATGATCTCTTCACAGCAGCTGACCTTATTGATCACCACTACTCCTGTAATGCTCTTCTCCTTCATTCATGCATACATTCATTTATTCACCAGCACTTAATAACTCATCACCAACGTAGGAGCAGCACACAGATGCTAAAGTAATTTATGTTGTGGCCTCCACCTTCAAGAGGAGACAGACGTAACCAGTATAAATGCTATAAAAGAGATTTGATGAAGTATTGTAGGACACAGAGAAGAGGGTAACTGCCAGGAAGGCACAGTCTTATAAGAAAACTAGGAATTCAGCAGGTTAGAAAGGAAGAGAGCAGTCTAGGTAGATGGAACAAAGGACAGCGCTCTCAAACACTACGTGCATTAGAATCACCTGCAGGGCTTATTAGACCCCCCCAGATTGCTGGGCCACCGTCCCTAAAGTTTCTGATTGGGGCTGCGGTGGGGACCAAGGGTTTGCATGTCTAGTAAGTCTCCACAAAATGCTGATGCTGCTGGCCAGGGACCACACTTTGAGAACCACTGAACTAATGGGATACACGTAGGAGAACAAATATCCACTGAATGTGTAATACTTGAGGCCAAATAGTTAAGAGAGAAGTACAAAAGAGTCAGATGGGCAAAGTGTAAGGAGCCTTAATACTAAAGGCCAAAAGCCATGGAAGGCCTATCATATAATTCTATTTCCTGTTAATAGGATATAGAAAACATTAAACATTTTATAAGATAAAAATGACTTATGATTCTAGATATAAAACTTTGACAAGGAAGTTGAATTAAAACAATGGTTGTCAGCTTGAGGGACATGGCACGTGTTCAGCAATAAATGCCAATAAATAAACCTCAGCCACAGAGCCACAACCCCCACTTCTCCTTTAAAAATTGTACCCTTCCTTCTTTACAAAATAATGGTGTACTCTGGTTTGACTTATACAGTGCAATGGCCCAGGGTGGAAAACTCTCCTGGATGCCGAAATAAATGAGGCTTTGTGAAAGCCTCCTTTAATTATTAATAAAAGCATCAAGAACCCAGGAATGTTTTTTTCCTGACTATACCTACATGGATAAGGAGCATCTAGAACATGATATTTGGGTCTATGTTGGAATATTCAGAATTCAGATAGAACATAAAATGGGACAAGAGTAATGCATTCACCTCTAGCATTCCTATCTATTTTAACAATGAATCACTCTTTAGAACGTATCCTTGTGAGAGCAAAGCACAAGTGTCCGTTACTGAAAATGGCTTTTGCCATTCCCAGTACATTCAAAAGCAAGCCATTCTTTTCAATTAATCCTGACACTCAACCCTGGGAGTTGGGATCATTACCTGGGAAGAAAAACCTCTGAGCCTATGACATGTCTACTCTTTTAAATTCTGTTTGAATATTTTCCTGGACCTATAAACTTTGTAAGACACACTAGATAAAATGTGAATAGAAATTTTACATGATTTCTTTCAGAAATTATGTAATAAGGTAGTTACAACCTATTTAATCAAATAATATCAAAATACTTATTTCAGTTATGATTAATCATCATTTTCTTCTTTTTTTTTAATTGAGAGAAAGGGGGAGGGGCAGAGATGGGGAAGGGGCAGAGAGAGCAGGAGAGAAAATCTTAAGCAGGTTCCACACTGAGCATGGAGCCTGATGTAGGGCTTGATCTCATGACCTTGACATCATGACTTGAGCCAAAATCAAGAGTCAGATGCTTAACTGACTGAGACGCCCAGGTGCCCCTCAGCTTATTGCTTATAAAATTTTGAATATTTTCCACATCCTGTTAATAAAAGTAAAATTAACATAATTATGATGTAAAGTCAAGGCACTTAATTTTTAGCAGTGCATAACTGCTTTCATTAAATACATAAAACCAGTTTTGACCATGAGATCTAGCAAAATTAATAAATGTTTTTATAATATATGACTCTTACCTAATGTGTTCCTGAAGCCCAGCACTATATTGTGATACACATAATGAACCACATTATCAAGGTAAGATCATGACTTTTTTTCCTACGACTTCTAACATACTCTTCATAAAAACTTAGGTTTACATTATACTATATCATTACTAATTAAGTAATAAGAAATAGCATTTCTATTGTAAACTGAGTAATTTTATTAGCTCCACATTTTATTCTAGACTGTTTTAGTAATCTACCCTATGAAATGCAGTCCACAACATATTGATTTTTTAATAATTTTTCTCAAAATGCATATTAATACATTTATTTGAATTGAAATGTGAGTTCAATTTCTTGCAATGAAAATTAAATTTGGAAGCATAATTTGACCATGACTACTGGTGGAAATTTTCATCAATCAAGATAGCTGAATCTGCAAAGTGATACTTTGAAAAGTATCACTTTTCAAAAAAATAAAAAGCATATGCAGAAATTATTTAAATAATACAGTATTTTTATTTTCTCAATCTTTTTTGTGTATACTAGAATAAACGATATGCCTCTAAATGAAAGACTAACAGCTAAATTTATAAGTAGACATTTAATACATCTTGTTAATGCATTTTCCAGAAATTGAGAAGGTGAATGACTATAACAACATCTGAGTAATACGGTGGGAGCTTTTAATTTTTTTTCCTTTTAACAAAACTAACTGATCATTGTGTAGTTTTTGGCATACAATGTGAAATGATTTCTAAGAAGTGAATAACGTTGGGATAAAGTTCCTTGTCCCACCTATTCATGTAAACAGGCATCTCTGCAGTTACATCTGTAAAAATGAGAAATGATAGGGTAACTTTTCTATTCCTTACAATAAATACTATTCATTTACTGATATATGAACTTGTCTGGGAAGAAAAAAATTATAGCCCCATCCAATTTATTGACAGGTATATTTCTAACAAAAATCCACTTTGTGTTTAATAAATTATAAAAATTTGTAATATTTCTATTGCTTTGGATCTTACCATCCTGATCAAGTTAAACAACAATAAATGAAAAATAAATTTCTATTTATAATGTATTATTTTCTTAATTTTCATTGCAGACACGTGTAAGTTGAATGATATAAAACTTTTTAGCGAACATGACTGACTACATTTATAGTAATGTTATTTGGGGACAGTGAACTGGAAACAAGAGTTAAGGAGATACAATAATGACTTAAAACAATGATTTACAGTTCCCAATGTTAAAAAGATTGTTGTCCTCCAGATAAGGGACAGTTTCTAGGGCTAGACTCCAAGGCTTCAAATCTCAGCTCTGTCACTTACTTGCTGCATGACCCTGGCAAGTTACTTAGTATATGAAAATGTTAGGATGGCTCTTCATTTTCAAAATTCTCTTTAGTTGCAGGCAAGCCAACAGGTTGAAGACCACCTCCTTAATTCAAGGAGTGAGGAAAGAAAAACACAGAATCAAGACCAAGCTAAGAAGAATGGAGAAGAAAATAGATGCTTAGAGTAAAGATGAGGCAGGTTAAGATTTTCTAGTTTGGGGGATTTGGAGGGGAAACCAACCTAAATACAGCTGCAGGGGAACCATCAGGATTTCAGAGCTGATGCCTCTGCACTGTCCACCTGGGATGAGCTGCCTCTAGGAATCCAACTACTCCTACACTATGCAGGTGATTCCTAACCTACCCAAGAGCCGTGCCCTCAATTCCAAACATGTACTTGACCCTTAGTGCTGAGAAAGGTAGAACTAAGGAAACTAGGCTGAAACAAACCTTTTTGTAACTATTATCTTCTGATTGGATATGTCACAGGTGCTCATTGAAAAAATGCCATAAATTTGAGAAAACAACAGTAACAACAAAATCATCATCTATAATCCCACCACCCAAAGATTGCTAACATCCATATGTTGACATAGCTGCATCTACTTTTTTCAGTCCATAATTTTACATGGTTGAGGAGGTCTACACTATGGATACAAATTCTTATCTTATTGGTTGCTGTTCTTCTCACTGAACATTATATACAGAGAAAACATTCAAATTATCTCAGGCTACTTAGTACCCATACATTTTTCCACTGCAGTTTCCCCTGGATCAATCCCTCCTCTCTGGCCTAACTTCTACCACTTTAGTACAGGCTTTTAAGACTCTCACAACTCCATTACTGCCAGTGACTCCTGGTGGTCTGATTTATCTCTGCTCTCTCTGGCCCAATACAACCTTAATGCAACCCATAAGTCATCTTCTCAAAATACTGCTTAGAATATGTCTCTTCTCTGGTCAAAAGTTTCCAATAGTGACCCCAGCAAAACCCTCCCTCCCTCTTTACACAAAGTCCTTAAGCTGGGTCAGGAGACCTTGGCCAGATCAATTTACTATGCACCGTAATAACTGACACAGGCCTCTGTGACCAAAGTGAGCTACACACTTACCTTTTCAAACATTTAAGAACTTTCATATTTGGTTACTAAAAGAGTATTTCTAGGTCCAATGCTAAGTTTTGGAGATTTCGTGAAGAAGAAAACAGATAGGATTCAAGCCCTTTTGAAGTTAATAGACTAGTGAGGAAAACAGACTTTTAAGACAATACACAATGCACAGAATTACAAGCTGGCTATGACATGACATGAGAACATAATTTAAATGGGTAACAAATTAATTGGCTTTTCCAGGCAAAGCCAATTCTGCTAGGACATGAGAGAGAGCAGCAGAATGGTATGAGATGATGCTGTAGAGAGATAAGGAGAGTTTCATCTGCTGAGCTACATTTAAAAAAATGTTTAATTTTCAATTCTGTTCCTTAAGTGCCTTTCCTCTTATTTACCTTTCGACTACATCTTTCTTCTAGCTTCAAGTTCTATTTTCTTTTTCCATGAAGTCTGGAGAGATCCCCTCATCTAAGAGCAAACTGTCTCAATAATGATGTATGCCAATCATGTACATCCCAACCATATGTTGCCCATTTACTGGGTCACTTATGTGCCTATTTTATCACGAGAGCTTGATGTTAAGCAGCAACCCTATCTGACACATAATCGACTCGAGGGTGTTCAGTTCTCATATTGTTGAACAGATAAACACAGTTAAGTGAACATAGAATAGGAAAAGGCCATTAGTGTATTTGCACTGAAAGCCTAAATGTATGATTCTACTGTGCCACCAAACTCTCCATTTTACCCATGTCCCTCTCCTTTGATCTTTACACTTCCCTAGAGAACAGTGGGGTAGGTAATTGTGGCAGTTCATGGAGTGAGGTGGGGCTGCTAGCTGGGCAGGAATTAACTAAGCTTTGCATAATCTATTCCCTTTCCTACCACTTCAAGCATTATTTGGGGGCATCCAGTGGATTTCTAGGTAACAATATGAAGTCTAGAACTGTTAAAGAAAACAAGCTTGATGAAAGAGTGCATAGACTAGAACATAATGTATAGACATGAAAATCATAGCACAGATCACTGGATTTGTGATCAATGTGCTACAGCTATGGTCTCATAGCTATAGAAAAAGGTATGGATGGTATGGACTTTGGACAGGGTCAGAGAATGGTCACACAATAAGATCTACAAAGAAGAGGTTATTTTTCTTTTATAAAAGGTCTAGAGAGAAAAAGAAGCCAACATATAAATTAATCTCTTTTTAGTATGTGGAATTTTATGTGGAAAAAGAAAAGGGTTTAACTGCACAATACAGATACTAGTTAGAAAAAGAAAAGAAAATTCACACAACAATAGCTTCTTAAATTGTGAATTAGGTAACTGAGGGAATGTAATTTACCTGGATTTCCTTAAAGTGCCAGAAACAGAAGCTTAAACTAGTAATTTTTTAACTATGAGACAAAGGAGAAATTGAGGTCTGGATATAATTTTAATAAACACTTTGATAGGAGAAGACCTCAAAATGACACATAAGTTTGGATGAAGAAAACTCATTTCTGTTAAAAACAGAATCACCATTAAGGACAACAGCCAGAATTTTTGTGGTTCATTACTGTAAATGTGTAATGTAAATGTAAAATAAGTATAAAGTGTAATGCAAAATATGCAGTAGTGAAGTAATACAAAGCAATATACACTCTGAACAGTATTGCTAACTTAAAGAACAAAGTAATGTTCTTTATAAAATTCTGTTTTCAAATGTATAAAATAGTGCTAGGGTGGGTGAGCAGTGGTTATAAAAGAACTTGCATCTATCAAATGAAATGTGAATAACTATTTTTTATTTCAATTTTTAATAACAGGAATTACTCCCCAAACCTTCAAATAAATTAAAATAAATGTAAACCTGTAATTCTACAAACTTCACTTCTAATATTTTCTGTGAAGGTCACAGAAATAAGAACATATTCAGATAGTTTTTTTTCTTAATGTAAGAGTATAAAAGTGCTTTTCACTGATCCTAGAAAATTGGCTCTCAGTGATAGTTTATAGTTCTTAGTTTTCCACAACTTCTTTAAACATAACTTTCTTTAAAAGCCAGATTCAAGTGACTTAGGTGGTTTTCACAGGAATATGCTCGAACATTTCAGGCCCTGACGTCCAGTGGGCTCCATCTAATAGCTGTTCAGGCAAGGCAGTGTGAAGCTTATAGCTAGCCATTCAATAAAAAGTGAGAGAAGTGGGCTAACTTTTCAAAACCACCTACTTTGCAGAGGAAAACAATTAAAAATTTGTATGAAAACGGTCTAAAAGGAAATCTTTTATTTCACTAATTTCCAGTCCTGCCCTGGATATTTTTAAATTTTTAAATACTAATTTAAAGCAATTTTACAAGTAAGAAAAAAATTAAAGAAACCTATTCTTTCATTTTGGGAGAAAGCCAAGTGAGCCTTAAATTGGAAAGCTAATTGTTTCGAGAACTCCATGTCTCTTGCCTCAATTCCCCTTAGGATTCTAAGTTATAACAGCATCAAGTGGTCAGCTTTTAGGAGCTCTGGGTCCTAGAACACGATTTTAATTTCTAATAGATTAGCATTTAACATGTGTCTTTGAGGGACTGTTTTATGGAATTCTTTCCACGATTACTATAAGAGTTCAGAAATAAAGTTCTTAGGGACAGGATTTTATAAGAGCAGTTTCTGGGGTCAGATTTTTAAGTTCTGATTACTTATAAACAGATTATTGTTCCCTTTCCTACTCCAAATACCCAAATACTCTGAATTTATGAGGGTCGGTGGCTCTTCATTCTTGCTAATATGACCAATAATTTCCAATTATACCATACTTTATGATATGCACACTATACCTGATATAATGATATGTCATTTCAATGTAGCTAGCCCATGAACTTCTACAGCTTTAATGGGATTTCACGTATTTAGAATTTCATCATAAAGGGGCCCTTTGGAATCATTATAACATCAATCCTTTCCCATTATAAGACTCAGCTCTCTTACTAGGCAAGAGAGCATCAGGGCGCAAGGCAAAGGCTTAGCCTACCCATAGATCGTAAGCCAGATCCTAATAAAAGCCATAGCACTTGGGGAAAACATTAATAAATGGCAATGATGACATATTAAAAACTTTTTAGTGAATCAGAGAATCGATCATAAAGGCAGACCATGACTGTTTTTAAAAGAAGGATTCCTTAGGACTTGAAGTAATATTTAGATCTGCACATTTTATTCACTACTTTTGGGGAAAAGAAGTATATAATTGGGGGCAAATTAGGTACAAAATAACTCATGTTCCATTTAAGTCACAACTTTCTAACTGTAACTGTCAAGGCTGAATTAATTAGGATACTTAATACCAAGGAGAAAGAGCAGCTTCCTTCAAGAATTTTTTTTTGAGGAAAGAAGAAAAGGAATGATATATAGCTGCAACAGTTGATCCCCAACCTGGTGATAAAAACTGTCAGCCCTTTCGTGTGAAGGGTTTATTTTTTTTCTTGAACAAACAGTGTGTCAGTGTTTTTAAGTAAAACAAAACAAAAACCTACTAAACCTCCATACACCCCGATTACATTACTATACCTTATATACCTTATGTGACTGATTCTTGATTTTTTTCTTGTCCCTTAATACATGAGGGATTAAGTATATGAATACTCTTATGGTCCATTATGGATGTGATTCTAATCTGTAGTGAGGAAAGGGGGACAAAAGTAGTTCCAATGAGACCTATGTCCTATGGATTTTAATCATCCCTAGTTGACATTTAGCTTTAAGAGTATGTGGATATGCACACACAAACACCCACAATTAGTCCAGAGCAGAATTTGAGCTCCACTTGAGACTATATAGTAATATTTCAAACTGATTGGCATTTCCCCCCTGTGGCCTTATGCATAATAAAGTCTTCACAACAGACTTTGGAAATCATTAAAGTCTGACTGAGGCACACATAAAAGTAGACTGTCAACGCTTGGTTATTCAGAAGCTCACTCTCCTGGCTAGTAGATTAAACAAGTCCTTGGTTTTATTTCTTCTCCTCCTTCTTTCTTACATGTCCCACTTTTGGGGGCATGTCTTTCCTCATTTACAGCAACTCCATCAGAAGGTGGTTAAAGGGAAAAGAGAAAATTTAATCTGCAAACTTGACAGTAAATCTAGGAAGAGATTTGGTAATTGAATCTCCTTGCTGCAACCAGGTTTGGGGGGTTATTGTTCCTACTTCTGCTGCTCTATCCAATCTCTGGTTGCCAAGGCTAGATGAAAGTTGACTACACAAACCTTGCTTTATTTAATTTACAGGTCAATGAATTAAATGTACATGGACTACAAAACACATCCCATGTTAAAAGTAACTACTGAAATATGCTACTTGAACAGACCGTGTAAGTCCTTCCATTAAACAAAAAATGAACTTTTCTGTAAGCGAATAATTACCCTACTCCTAATTTATTAGCTTTAAAGATGTCATTTTCTTGAAGTAGTGTTTCACTAAGAATTTCACTAAGGAAACACTGTAAATGCAAGGCATATTTATTTTTGATAGAACCTATGCTTTAAACTCTATCACATGTAGTGAAGAAATATTTCAAAATTGAGAGACCAGTAATACAAAAAGCCAGCATCTGGTAGGAAATACCTGAAAGAAAGGAATGATTATGTTCAGTCGTCGTCTTTTTTTTTTTTTAATAAATGTCACCTTTGTGTCACAAGTATTTTTCCTTCCCTCTCCTAGTAAGTCAGCCTGAAATCTCATTCTAAATCTATAATCAATCTTTTTTTTTATTCTCCCACCATAATCCCTTAAAACTCTGGGCTATCACACACACTTCTGATACTGATGGTGT
This sequence comes from Potos flavus, assembly GCA_028534135.1. Lineage (NCBI taxonomy): Eukaryota > Metazoa > Chordata > Mammalia > Carnivora > Procyonidae > Potos > Potos flavus. The sequence continues at coordinate 45,542,244 of CM052892.1, read as the reverse complement.
GTTTTCTTCTGGATTGCTGGATTTGCTGGATTTGCTTAATGCATATATCAAGTATCAAACTGCTTTGCATCTGTGACTGGAGGAATAAAAGGCCCTATATAAAGATTTGCTCATAAAAAAAAAAGTTAAGAAGGCAGTCTTAGGAAAAGTCTAAACTAACCAATTGTTAAATCCATGAACAGAAAATGTCAAGGGCTAGAGCAATCCTTGCTGGTTTTTCTACTACCATGATCAATGTATGATTGAGCAGATGGGGAAACAAAGTTGCCATCCCAACCTGAAGTTACTAGTTGGCTGTTTGACAATGTAAGTGTTATCAACAAGGCTAAACCTCTTTCAGAGTTCCAGCCATTGGCAAAAATGAAACTATTTTATAGCATCACCAATATTTAATATTTAATAAGTACAATATTTAATAAGTGCAAACTTTCAGAAAAGAAGTCAAGTCTCCTGAAAAGATGTGAACAAAGAAACAGAGGGAAGATGCTTGTTAGCTCTTTAAATTCTGGTTACCAATTTGATAGTAATAATGACCCTAATTTCTAATGAGAAAAAAAATTCTATTAATTAGTACCAACAGGCACAATCATAAAAATAAATCCAAATTTTAAAATCTAGCAACTTTTCCTTTAGTTTTTTTTTTTACTGTATTTAAAAACAGTATTAGAAAACACTTGCCAGCTTCATTTAGTCTCTGACTGAGGCACACATATGTGATCTCCTAATTTACAGCTTGCACGTACAGATGTTCACACTTAGTAAAAGGGCTTCTTAATAGCTTTTTTTAATTAAAAGTGTGTTGATAATAGGTGTTTTAAACATATCCAAACAACACAGCTGAACTGACAAATGCCTGTCCTCATGCCTCACCATGCCTCACATTGTGGCAAGATTTTATAAGAGAGAAAAGATTATGATTCAGTCACATGTATATAGGATAAATGTTACCCCAAAAACCTCCAAATGAAATCTTTCATTAATTTTTCTCTCTATGATCTGTTTCCAAGTAGAAAATGTTAGATTGCTACTAGGTTTATGTAGCCGAAAGCAGAACCACACAGTCGTTGCTTGCTGCCTGCAGTTTTTTTTCCTTTGCAAAACTTTGAACCCCATCCAGCTTTGACACACTGCCTCTTCAGTTAATAACTATCAAGTTTCCCCTTGTCTCCTGTCTACTTTTCTTTGAGGCAATTGCGCACTCAGCACCCCGAGATAATAACACACATCTATAAGATAAAAGCAATGGCATTAATGTAATTGTCTGCCTCTCTCTCTTTAGCCTAATCTTTTTTTCCTTCAGTTTTGACTGCCTGTGTGACACCTGTTTTTGTCTCCTCTGATCCTACGACAGGTTTTCCGCTGACAAGGTTTTTGCCTGACAGAGATTCTGCAGACAAGAACATAATAAAATATGAAGAACTGCTTGTCAGAGTTTCTGCCAATGCTCACATGAAATAAAGAAAAAAAAAAGACTTTTTTTTTTTTTTTATAAGGGGCCCTGTGATGGTCGCTTCTGGCCTGTCAGAGAAAAGACCTCCCTGGCCAATTTCTCCAAGCCAAACAGGTGTTTTCTTTTATGTTAGAAGTTGATTTGTTTTTTAATTTTTACTGATAGTGGAAAACATGAACAGCCCAAGACGGGAGGGGAGAATTTCTATCCATCAGATTTTTGCAGGCAAAGGAATATTGAAGAACTACTAAATAAAAGCAGAAGATATTTCACTCAGAACTATACCTTCTAAATAAGACGAAAATGCCAACGTTTGTTAATGATCAAACAAACTGAACTTCCCTAAAATTTACTTCCTGGCTAGTCAGGCTGCTAAAACCTCCTACCTACCTTTCACTGGTTTTGTTGTCTGAAGACAGAAGAAAACAGCAAAGGCAAGAACAGAGAGGCTGGACAAGAGAAATGCAGAAGAGGGACTAAAGGCAAGCGTCTGCAGCTGTGCTTACCACTTAGCATGGAAGAGGCTGCTGGAAAAGAAACAGCAATTAGGAATCAGAGACTCTTAGACACACTTAGGAATTTCCGCAAACCTTTGTTCCGGTGCTCCTGTGTAGGAGACACCGCAGTGGGTATCAGCACGCAGAGATGAAGAGGTGCCCTGCCTGAGCTCCCGAGCTAGTGGAGGGATCAGGATGCCAAAGAAATGACCCTTTGGTCTCAGTGAAGAGCACTGACCACATTCAGAAGAGAACACTTAATTGCTTCTTGGGGCAGGGGGATCCCTCTTCCCTGAGGACAAAGGCAGAGAAAGACTGGACATGATCAATAGTGCAGCAAGTGTGAAAACTCCAAGGACGGGGGAAGAGCTGACAGTGATGAGTGAAGGGAGGACAAGACACTGGGTTTTGGTTTTTAGGATTCTCACACCAATTCTAACTACTCTACCTGGAAGCCACTTGACCTAAGCTTCAGTCCGCCAATTACACTATCTCATACCGAGGGCCTAGAACCGCTGTGTCTAATAGAAATACAATTCAACTTACATACTTGAATTTTTGTAGTCTCTTTTAAAAGGTAAAAAAATAAACAATGAAACTAATTTTTAAGAATATATTTAAGTCGATACATCAAAAATATTACCAATATGCAGATAATATATCAGTAATTCTTAATGTGATATTTTACATTTTTTTAAGATTGCATTTCCAAAATCCCATGTCTACATTTACAACAGACCTCAATTTGGACTAGCCACATTTCAAGTGCTCAAATCCATAAGAGTGGCTTCCTGACTGGAAAGCCAGGTCTAGAGTTGCCTTTGCATTCCTTGGCCAACTGAATTTAAGGCCCAACAACACTGTCCTTTCATTTTGATGGGTCTGAGCTTGCATTTGTAGCATTACCTGCCTGACCATACGGAGCAGGCTGGGAGGCCTAAGAGGCTAAAATGGGAATTTCCCTGGTGCATCAACGAACAGCTCCAGGGAGAGAGAGTACTTCAGGGTCCCTCCACAGATACCGCTTATGATTCTACCCAGTTGTGTCAGTAACACCTTAAAAATACTGTCTATACAGCGCTTTGGCTCTATGCTCGCTAACTAACAACAGATGAATTCAAGAAGCTTTTGAAAAATTACAAACACCTACTCTCCCAGAAGGCAAAACCTGGTAAGGAATGGGATGCATAAACAACATTTTATGCCTCCCAGAATACAAGTCAGAATTTCTCTGAATTACCATAGTTACCTCCTCCCGTGCTTTTGCTCTTCAACAAAGGATAGGGGGAGGGCCCTTGCTCTGAAGAACTCACCACTATGACACAACAGGAAAAGGACAAATGGTTGAGAGTATCAACCTGATATTGCTGTGACATACTGGGGTCCTTATGACCCAGCAGAATCTCCTGGTCTATCTCAATAGTGCATCCTGAGTAAAATGAGAGGAGCTGAGTGTTTCATTTATAACTCCTTCAATTTGTGTTCTGCTTAACCTGGTGAACTCCAGTTAATTAAGATGTTCCTATAAACAATTAAGCTTCCTGTAGGATCGTTAGCAAGATATAAAAATTTATGATGTAATAAAGTACAATAAAATGATAAAGTGGTTAGCCCATCAAAGCACTTCACATGCAAGAATATAGGTGTGAAAATGGTCAAAAGTAGTCTGAAATCTGACTGAAATTCATCTACTTCTAGTTTTTGGACTTGGAACAGAGAAATATTCCTACTATTCATTTTAACCGGTCTACACTTCTCAAAATGTGACTTCTGGGAAAAAAGTGCTTCTGACTTCTGTTCAAGTAAGAGTTCAAATGACACTTTAGGGGAAATGGAAGGTATGGAACTGGACTAGATTTAACGGGGAAAGAATTGGTAACCTAAACTCTGCCACTGGGCACTGAAGAAAACCTTCCCTGGAAGGGGAAAGAAGCTCGTACCCCCCGTATCTTAAGTGAGGCTCGATTTTATTATCAGTATTAAGTTCACTCTTCTCTTTAATCTTCCTCAAAACCTTGCTGTGATATTTAGGTATATTCCTGTTATTATTTGCATTTACAGATAAAAGAACTGAGGGTTATTAACTAGGGATCGAGATGGGATTTGACCACTGCCTGGTAAATCCAACTTTTCACCACGAAACTATGCTAAAACATGTCTGTCACGCCCTGAAGGGTGAAGTTTTACTTCGGTAAGAGTCTAGAAATAACAACAACTAAACACTATTAAGTAGATTATCTTATTTAATCCTGGGAAGAACCCTACAAACTAGGTGCTATTATTATCCACATTTCATAGATGAGAAAAAAGAGATTACGTAACTTGGCCAAAGTTCTACTGATGGTCGGTGGTAGAGCCAGGACATGAGCTTAAACAGAGCTGCACTCTTACCTACTTTTCTATCATGCCTCCCATTTGTGTATCTGAAGCTTCCTCATACCCTGGGGCTCCAGCTCTGTATGTTTCAATCTCAAGATCCTCCCTAGAAACTCCTTAGCAGTAGACCGTACTGTATACTTTAAAGGCCAGAATTTACCAGACTCATCTTATGTTCCATCTGAGTAAGAAGCTAGAAAAAAAATGTGGGGAGCTAACAGGCAGAGAGCCCAGGACTTTGAAGGGGAGGCACTGTTTGTGCTGTGATTAAAAAAGAAAAATTTTAGGGAGTTCAAAGCACCATCCCAAAAGGTGGGCAGGCTAAGAAACAAATCAAAATAAGCAGTTCAGGGACACTATAAGAATATAGCTAATGCCATTAATCAGGCACCAGACCTTTGCATTTGTGAGGATGTCCTCCCTTTAAAGTTTATCAGCTGTGATCAGGGAGTAAAGGAAAGAAGAAGAGGGCACGGTGCTCTCAGGTTGAGCAAAGAAGGCTCCCATGCCAAGCAGGAAAATGGCCTTGTTTTTGCTCTTTAAAATAAAAATAACTGGAGAGATGTTCAAGGACTTTGTCTGTGGAGAGACCAGGACTCAACTGCCTCACCAGAGCTAGGAGACACCTAGAAAGGTGGTTTCCCTAATTAAAAATGAATTTTGTGGCTAGGCAATCCAGGTTTCAGCATCAGAGTCTGAAAGAACGAAGTCTACTTCTAGATAGGCTTTTTTAAGCAGATACCACATTAGTTCCCACCTTTTCCAAACCAGTGTACCAGGGGAAGAGGACTATGGTGTTCCTGCCCACATGCAAATCCCTGGCAGCATGACTACTTACATCTTCCCAAAGGATCGAGTTCTCACTTGCAAAGCTGGTATTTACTCCCTGTGCTAAGGAATCAAGCTAGTACACTTAACGCTTCTCACTGAATCCTAAATACCCTCCTGCGACAAGTGTCTCCCAAAGCAAAATCCACTCTTATTGGGACAATCTCCAGGTCAGTAAAAAGGAGGTCAGAGCTTTCTTGTAGGTTAATATTTGGGAGGACTACCTTTCCTTTGTCAGAAGACACTCAGTTTTAATCACCCTCTTCTCTTACTCTTGAAAAATTTACAAATCATCATATACAAACTGCTGCTGAGTTACTCTGAATGAGTATGATGTCACATAAATGTCACGCTTTATTTATGATAAAAGACTTCTATTTGGGATGCGAAGGGTGGAAACTAAGGAAGAAAGGAGGAAGAAGGAAAGGTTACTACTACATTAGTTATACTGGCTTTTGGACTTGAGTCAGGGAGAATATTACAGAGTTACCAGTTGGGAATAAACTACTTTCACAGATGTTTAGACAATTCATAAGAAGAGTACAGACTGGGACAAATAATAAAGACATGTGACTTTTCATGGGATAAAATGAAAAATTACTGCTTTTGATCCACTCTGTTTAAATCCTTATAAAGTACACCATGCCGCCAACAAATCTGAGGAATTTCTAAACAGAATGCGGAGATCTCATGATCTCTGACCTAATCAAAAGGTTTTTGATTATAGAATGTTTGGAACCAATGGCCCTGATTTAAGACTTAATTATGCAGATTAAGCCTCACTAGAATTTTCTTTTAGGTATATGCTTGCCAGCTTTAGCAAATAAAAATACAGGCTCACTCAGCTGAATTTGCAGATACACGGCTATCCTAAGAAAATTATTCACTGTTTACCTGAAATTCGAATTTAAGGGGATGTCTTATTTTTCTATTTGGGTGAAGGTCTCTGTAAATATCCCTATTTTGATAAGATGTATCGAGTAAGAAAGCTGAGAAGTCAAATTCAATGATGCTGAGGAAAAAAAAGAAAAATTACTTCCAGTGAATTACAAAAAAGAAACGTTTGAAATTAATGGATTATATGAATATTAAGTCTTACAGTACATTAAACCGTAAAACTGGTTGGTATATGACACTAAATTAACTTTATACTGCTCACCATTTCCTGTGGCACAGAACTAAGGAACTGAAAGAAACCTGGCAAAGTACTTTACATATGATGTATGTTTAATAAATATCTATTCATTGATGATCGAGATGATGCAGGCCAAGCCTGCTCATTTTATGTTACAAAAAATCTGAAGAGTTTGGATTCGAGCAGGAAAGCAGCTGGCTTGATGACCAAATAATTAAAGCAATAACACAGGACTATCTTCTCCTTGAATGAACTGAGGTAGTAAAGAGAAATCACATTTATAGAACATAATAAAGGAAAGGTCTTGAGAATTCTGGTGCAACAAGCATTCTCACAGGCAGACCTGAGCCAAAGGAAGTAACACTAGTGTTACTTCAGATTGCTTGGAATAAATGAAAATGCTAGCTTTCATGCAGCTTGTTGGAATGGTGCATCCTTTTGGTTTAAATCAAAGTATTCCATAAAGAAAATAATTTGTACTGAGAAAGCTGCTGTGGGGTTCATGAAGCTATGTAATATATTCTTTATTCATCAAGCCTCGTCTCCTTGCCAGATGCTTGCCAGACATACTAAGAAACAGTAGATTTTTTTCTTAAAGGTAGTTTTAACAAATAGGCTTTGTTGTAAGTTAAAAATCATTGATGTAGTAACAGAAAAAATTCTATATATATCACCTTTCTAAAATCTGCCCACCTCTGTTCTCAAATACACAAATCAAATATACCCTACCATGAAAGAAAAAATTTCCAGTTGTCTTGGATTATTACTAAATATTTCCTAAAATCATTTAGAATATAGTTTACTTTTTAAAAATCTTTACTACTTTATTTATCTTAATGGTGTAGAAGTAAAGTCTTCATCTAGACTAAGGTCATTACAACCAATTTGCACATAATAGATAACAAAAATGATTTAGTACCATAGTTCTCAACCTTTACACCATGCTCCAGTTTTTCACAAAGGCACTTCTCATTAGAAGCAAGCATGCCCCCCAGCCCCCCACCTCAGCCCTCCCTACACACCTTACCCATTACTGGGTATATACTAGTGATACTTGCTATTTTCTTTTCTTTCTTTCCTTCTTTTTTTTTTTTTTTTTTAAGATTTTATTTATTTATTTGAGAAATAGAGCAGAGAGAGAGAGCACATGAACGGTGGGGAAGGGCAGAGGGAGAGGGAGAAGCAGACTTCCTGCTGAGCCTGGAGCCCGATGAGGGACTCGATCCCAGGACCCTGAGATCATGACCTGAGCTGAAGGCAGATGCTTAACTGACTGAGCCACCCAGGGGCCCCCTTGCTATTTTCTAAGACTATGTAAAATCTTTGGCTGAAGCTTTAATTCCATGAATGGTTGAATTACTACTCTGGTATGGTGGGAAAGGGTCAAAATGCAACAAACTAAATTTCTATGAACATAAACATTATGTCACCAGTAAAGAAGTCCATTGCTGCTTTTATCCTGGTATTTTATTTTGGCACTTTGGAACTAAGAAAAATTAAAACTTTTAGGAGTTTTAATTTTTTTCAAGACTCTGTATTTTAGGCGAATGAAGGAAAAACACAGAAAAGATCATGCAAACAGAGGAGGAAAAGAAATATAGTTGTTAAATGAATTAGCTGGCAGGATGCTAGAGTCCTTTATCCAAGAACTCTTAACAGAAATTTACAAAATTAGAATGTCTGGGTTATTACACATTGTAGGTATGGAAATCCTATACCAAAAAGCTTATTTTGAAATAAAGTTAAATTCAATAAAGCCCTGCTTTCTATTAATCAAAGTGAAAGAGCTAAAATTCATTAATGGGAGAAAAGAACAGGAAATCCTTTATAATTCAGTGGGAAATACCTATTGGTAGTCAAGAAACTGTTTTGGGTTTTCTCCTCCTCTAGACTCAATGGTGCTAAAGATTTCAAGGAAGTAATTTGTGAAAAGCACATGGCTCAGTACGTAATTTGCAAATCTAGGTGTTATAGTATGATGAATTAATCACTCTCTTTAATTTTTTAAAACATCTTTTTCAAGATTGTTGTAAAGTAGCTAATGTCAACAATTCAAGCAGGTTGGAGAAGCAATCTGTAAGGCTATGGAAGTGTGTGTGTGTGTATGTGTGTGTGATATAATGACCCATGAAATCCAAAATCTTAGAAACTGAAGATGCTGCTATCAAAAGAGATACAGGAATATATTTATTCAAAAGAAGCCACCAAATTTCTAAACATTTTGCTTTTTATAAAGAACACTTTATTCTGACATTTGGTTATTTTTTAGCAACAAATTTTACTATTATTATTATTATTTGAGATAGAGTGAGAGAGTTTGCACCTGTGCACAGGAGTGCGGAGGGGAACAAAGAGAGGAAGAGTGAGAATCCTAAGCAGGCTTCACACCCAGGGCCACGCAGGACTCGGTCTCACGACCCCGACATCATGACCTGAGCTGAAATCAAGAGTTGGACACTTCACCAACTGAGCCTCACAAAAAGATACATATTTTTTACACCATAATAATATGTATATATTTTTTACACTATAACAATAGGTGGAGTATGTTTAGTGATAGGATGAAACAATTCTATGAGATGTGTTCTCAGTAGTCTCACTGCTGTTCCATCCACATTCAGAGACACACTAAAAAACCAGGCCATTTCCTCCTTGTCCCACACACAGGACACCATACTGTGTAAGGCAGCCAGGAAGATTGCTGTACTTCACCTCTGAGCAGAAATAACTAGAGATATGATTTCAGGGTTTTGTGTGCAGGAGGAGAGAATGAAGCAACTAGTTGAAATGCCAAGGGCAAAAAGAGTGGGTGCTCTCATCCCACTGCCAACTCAAAAGCTGGAAGCCAATCCTGGTCATATTCGTCCTAATGAATGGGGGAAGAGTGGGGTTTGTATATTTGTGTGTACATATTTGGAGTTGTAGACCGATGTACATGAAGGGGAGATGAGAGGTCAAGGTAATAACAGCGGTGAGAGAAAGTTAGATTTGTGAAACCCCACAATTAATATCCTAGAGACACAGGATTTCTAATGACACGGTAGGAAAAGCACAGGCTGATGTAACAGAAATACCTTATTCAAGTTTGGTGAAAAATCACATCCCTCAGAAAGTCTTAGAAACAACCATTGGCTAGGAATAATTTATTTTGTTCGAGAAAGAAGAAATATTTCTTTTTCCCCCTGTTACACTATTAATGTAATATGCATGTGGAAGTTGGATAGGTAAAACAAACTGGTGACACAGTCAACTTTTATACTCACAAGGCTACCACAGTAGACAGATGATGGTAACACAGATGGCTTTGGAAAAAACATGAGAGTGAATGAATGAAAAGACCTTTGTTTAATTGATTGACCCACTTTTATTGCTTATCCATTGTTGAGTTGCTCACTTTTAACATACTATTATTTATTTGAAAGGCTTCATATACTTTATCTTTAATTCTCACAATAATTCCTGCAAAGTAGGTATTATTCATCCTGTATTACAGATAAGAACCCTAAACTGCAGAGATGCTGAACTCCGGGCCACTGAGGTAGTAGAGCCAGCATGAGACCCATCACTGCCTCTGTGACTCCTGATGGGCTTGGGACATAAGCTCTGGTGCCTATTACCTAGTAAAGCCAACACTTGTTCAGGGAAACAAGGATATTTAGAAAGTGTTATGGGCTCAATTATGCCCCCCACCCAATGCATACCTTGAAGCCTTAACCCCTGGTACTTCAGAAGGTAACTGTATTTGGAGATGAGCCTTTAAAGAGGCTGGTTAAGTTAAAATGAGACCACTAGAGTGGGCCCTAATCCAGTCTGATTGGTGTCCTTAGAACAAGAAGAAATCTGAATGCACAGGGATGCCGGGGGTACGTGCCCACAGAGGAAAGACCATTTGAGGGCATAACAAGAGGGGAGCCATCTGCAAGCCAGAAAAAGTCCTCAGAATGAAACCACCCTGATTGTGGACTTGCAGCCTCTGAAACTGTGGGAAAATTTCTGATTTAAGCCACCCAGTCGTAGTATTTTGTTATGGCAGCCCTAGGAAATGACTATAGGAAGAGAGAAGAAATCACCGCATGCGCTAACACATACAGACTGCGAAAAGAACAGCAGCTCATCTGTTGTTCAAAACCAGACTGAGTTGTTGCAGATTTTGGCCTTGTTAATGAAACAGGAAAGAGTTCCATCCCTGGAGGCACCGAAGAATCATGGCCCTGCCTGCCAGGCACGCCCTTTCCAGGGTATTTCCCTCCTGCCACCCTCTTTACCTCTTCTCTGTCGCACACAGAAACATGGCTGAAATGTCCCCGCAACGCCAACCCACTCACCCGAACAAGCGAGGTACGTGATAAATTAAAAGCATTTCAAGGCACGGCCCAGTGTTGTACCTCAGATCTTGCTAGAATAACATGATATTTATAAAAAATACAACCCACTGGATATTTGGCACAGCTCGGGAATGAAGAATATGTCCACTGAAGAGCCAATACCCCAGGCTGTCAAAAAAATCTCAAGCCAAGATTTCTTTCATAAACATTACCTATCTTTTAAAATTCTACATTCTAGGAAGTCAAGAAAATGTCTGCTTATTTTCTAAGTCTCTTTTTGCCCAAACGTAAAAAAACATAAGCCACACGTAAGAAGTTATTAACTGCTTAGTCAAGGCACACTGACGGAAGGGCTCTGTACGTCTGGCGAAAAGCCGCAATACTTCCAGCCATGGCCCGGGGTCCCCCTCACCCCCAGCACACACCCACGCAGAGCTGCCGCTCTGACACCGCCCACCTCCTACCCTGATGCACACTGAAAGGGGGTATTTACAGATTATTTTTTCAGATACCAGCCAAATAATGTTCCCGTTCACTCTCTCCCCCACCTGGACCATACAAAATTTAACATCTGGGAGGATAAACGCAGCCTTAAACGCATATGACAAGGGTGAGCAGTCATCAACGAATTCTCCTCAAGCAAAGAGGGTCTGCCAGCTTCCCTCTGAGGTCCAGGCCCTGAAAGGCCAACTGTGGTATGTTTGAGTTTCCGTCAGGCCTGGTACTTGCTGGCTGCTGCTACGTTCAGTCACAACCCCACGGCCCAACTGTCCTATAAACATCGCACCCTTCTGCTAAGAGCGGCTCTGCTTGCCTAGCCTCGCTCCGTGGCGCTGAGGATACGCTGTTGGAGAGTGGCAGCCTGAATGTTCACTAACACTCAGAGCACAGCTGACCCCTCTCTCCCCTCCCGGGCAGCGACTGCTCTGAAAAAATATGTCCATTCACGTGAACCTAACAAGAACAGGAAGAAAAGTCCAGCCTTTCCTCACCATGTGCCACCCAGCCATGTTTGCACTGATCGCAAGTCCTCAGGTTAATCTTCCCCGGCTGAAAACATTCACACGTGCAGTTTACCAGTGTGCAGCGGATGGCCTGAAAGAGAAAGGAGGAGATAAAAGGATCAGCATCTGTTCAAAGGTACTGCGTTTCTTCGCCATTTTAATAAATAACATCCACTTCCATTTTTAAAGGCTTTATGTTGGTAGGGGCTTAGAGAGTTTTAGAAATAAATTCGGATACCATCAAAACCTCTTACCAAAAAAAAAAAATGTAAGAAAACAAAGCTCATTCACTAACAGAATGTTTTGTGTCATTCATACTAAACCTTTAAATTAGAAACGTAGACCAAATAGAATAAGAATAAAAAAATTACATATTCTACGAGATGCTTGATTTGTAAAGCTAGGGATCCCAAACAGAAAAAAAATATTGCTGCTACTATATATTCCCATTTAAGTTTATCCACTTGGCAATAACGCAGAAAAATACATTCTAATACAATAATGCTCAGGTGAAATGCTGGTGAAAGTAAAACATGACATACAAATATTATTATTAGAATATTACTCTTCTGCTGCTGAATTTCACTTAAATGCTTTGTTAATCTATGAGATACACTTTGAAAGACACTCCTGTCAGCCCAATAAAATCTAGCATAGTTCTGGTATTATTTATCTACTCCCCAATTCCTTGTTTTTTCTCCCTTTTGATTTATTAATTTCATTTTCATTCTTATTTTGAAAAATACAAAACAACCTTCCTTTTACTTTATTTTTTTTTTAAAGTAGGCTCCATGCCCAGCATGGAGCCCAAAGTGGGGTTTGAACTCACAACCCTGAGATCAAGACCTGAACTGAAATCAAGAGTCGGAGGCTTAACCAACTGAGCCATGCAGGTGCTCCCTTTTCTTTTATTTTAACGGTGATGTAAAAAATAAGTTTAGAATAGGAAAAGCCATTTATGTAAACATCTTATATCTGTAATAATCCAACTCTATCTTAGAAAACTGGAAAACACACTCAAAAATCTTTCATTTCTTTACAGGTACTTTAAAAAATCATCTCACCAGTTTACATTATAAAGTGAATCCATAGAAAATTAGCATAAATGAAGTGTAACTTTTTATGGATAAAAACCTATGCTTAAAACTTGCTAAAGCTGACCTACGCTCCTAGACTACAGTTAATAAATTTATTTCCTACATTTAGTTCTAATTTGCATGGAAATTCTGAAGACAGAAGGGATTTAGTCTGATCATTCACAGATTAACAATCTACTGTAACTACCAGAACTGCCAGTAAAAGATCTCTCTACAGCTTTAGATGCAATCAGTGCTTACTGATTTGGGGTGGTGGGGGGCAGGGGGGTTTTTGGAGGAGAGGCATGGAACTACCTGAAATTGCAGTTCTGTTACTGAAAGCTATGCTCACTTACACCGCTTCCAGATGCTCATATTCCTGGAACCATTTGGATTTTTATATAAACTGTCTCACTTGTAACAGACAGTATTTTAGATATTGTTAACACAGTTGGGCCAAATTCCATTTACACAGAATAAGACTGGACGGAGTTTTACTGTTCCCTATGCTTTGCATCAGGCAAGTCTGAAGTGTTTCTCTTTTCACTAATGAACATTAAATCTCTAGGTCCCAGTTTGGTTTGCAATGAGAGTCCTCACTACAGACTACTTTCTTAGTTCACCTCTACCTCTAATTTGCTGGTCCATTACCACTAGGGAAACATGCAATTGTATAATCTGCCTGATATTTCAGGGTCTGTCTTCCAATGTCAACAGTCCAATTACATATTAGCTAGATTGTAAAACTTTGCTGTATGCATTAGTGATTGGAAGAATTAGTAGTAAGAATAGGGATACCAAAGGAAATAAATGCTGACTAAGCAAGAATAATATATGCATTTGTAGGTTATAGGGGGAAATATTTCTCCCGAAATTTCTTATTTCCACTTCAATAGTTTAATGACTAATATATCAGAACATAACAGGTTAGAAAGAGCTTATTTAAATATCATATTCATTAGTTAATGAACTTACAACTTTATTGTAATATGGTCCAAAAACCCAAACCCAAACAAAACAGTTTAGAAGGCAGTGTTTCTACTAAAAACAAGGTACTTTACAAACTATCTAATTATAAATTCAGATACGGCAACCACATGGACATTAAAATATTCATGTAATCTGAACTGCAATAATACAAGCTTTCATAGCTCCAAAAAAAAAAAAAAAATCGCCTCTGCTTTACCGAAACTTAAAAATTCCCAATAAAAAGAGATGACTTTCTCAAGGACTATGTGTTAACTCCAGCACAAAAGACATACATACTTTCAGTTATTAATTTGATAACATTTAATTATTTTACAAAAATAGCCTAATTTTACATTGTGTTTGTTTGTTTGTTTATTTATTTACATTGTGTTTAAAGCACACTTTTCTCAATTTTAATTATACCTATATTCACGACAGAACAAATTAAGGGACTGTAGATTTGCTTTATTTTTATGTATATTTATTTATTCACTGGTTGACTCACATTCATTCATTTACTCTGAACTACTCTATGATTTAAATATTTTCTCTACCTAAATAACTTTATACCTCTGGCACATTTGGGAATTAAACTTTTCAGATCATCATCCTTTTTTATGAATTCTACTCTTTTTGTCCTAAACATACAAACATTGGAACACCTCAACTCCTTTTGTATATAAACACTTAAACACTGGAATATCCATTTTGTATTTCCATGAATTCCAGAAGGTCTATTTGTTTTAAATTCAGATTTTTATAGACTACAATTGTTCCTTAAGGGAATTATATATATTTAAACAATATGGTCTAAATAAATATTTTGAGTAAGAGACTATTGTGGCTTCAAAGGAAGTTTTATTCTAAATAACATTTTTGAAACAGCATAAAACTCTGACATACTATTTATTCACAACAAAACAGAACCAATGTGATCACTTGCCAACTCACCCACACTTAAAGAAAATAAATTTTCATAAAATTATCAAAGGCAGTTAAGCCTCAAAAATGTACATGCTTTACAAGGAGACAGCTGGGAAGAGTAGAAATGAATAAGCTTTCATTTTTTGTAAGCACATTCACTTCCTCCTTCATTCAGCTAACATAGAAGTTCCTCCCACTCACTGCTGGGCACTCTCAACTATAGAAAATCCAGAGATGAGGAGGAAGTGGCAGAAAGGGGATACCAGGAAAAGAGCAGACGGTTTAATCAGACTGTTCCCCCCTATATTTGCAGGGATTCTCAGGCAGGTCTAGCTGTGTGGTATTATCAGCCCCTCCGTGCCTCATCAAGAGTGCTCGGTAATTCTTTCCTCAATTCTGATTTGATCGGCATTGCCAAATCCCCCAGAACAATAACAATAATGAATTTTTTAAAATCTACAACTTATTAAAAGTCATTATTCCTTCTGCTTACCTTTACCATGGATTTCTTGAAAGAAAAATCCATGCACCCAACACCCACTGCTTTTACTTCTGCACCACCATCTACATCTTAATTTTGCAATCTGGATTCTGCCCCACACGTTTCTGAAACGTTCTCCAAAAGGAATGTTCTCATTAATTTTGGTCCCTTTTTCTAGTCTCCTGGTCTTCTCAGATCTCGATGCAACTTACGGCACTCTCTCCTTCATTCCTGGGCTGTGGAGACCAACTATCCTAGTTTTTCTGGCAACAACGTCTCACTCTCTCTCCACTGTAAATAAATACAGGTGTTTCCCACGCCAAGCTCTCATTTTTTAATTTGGCAATTTTATCCCCTCCTACAGCTTCAAATATTATCACCATGCAAAAATCCTCATTTTTGGAGCCAAATACTCTGTTAAGTGGCAGGAAACGGATGGCAGAGTCCCTGAGCTTAGGGACCTGACAGAGTTTGTGGGCAGTGGATGTAGAGAAATGACCCTAAAAGAACAGAAGGAAGCCCTCAAATGGGCTGGAGAAGCACCATCTCTCCCTTTTTATTCCTCTTTTCTTCTTCCAAAGGCAGGATTTTAAAATTTATAACAGTAACTTATTACCCATTATCATTAATAATAGCTAGATTTACTGGATATTTGCCATTTTCCACTCACTATGTTAAATATTTTATAAACATTAGCTCTCTTAATCGTCAGAAAATACCATGAGGTTAGTTCTATTATTACCTTTATTTCACAAATGAGGAAAATGAGGTGGAGATAATTCAGTACCCTGCCGAAAGACACTGAACTAATAAAGTCATAGGAATCGAACACAAATTCTCTATCTGACTGAAAATTTGAGTTGTAATCCCATTTACAGTCAGGCAGTCATGGGGCAGAGCCCCTCAGCCTGCCCACCATTCAACTCCCACTGTACATGGTTAACTCATTCTCATCTTCCAGATTTCAACTCCAGTATTTATTGCCATGTCCCAGGGCAGCCGCCTTCATCTCCTGGTCAAGTTTCGCATTACTTTCTTGTTTCACGAGGGGTCTTTCTGTCATAGCATGTATGATGGTTGTGAACATTTATCTGTAACTTATCTTTATTTATCTATTATTCGTTATATATCAATGTATTTATATTCTGTATGATTATTTGATTAATGTCTGTCTTCTCCTCTAGAATTTAAGCTCCATGAGGGCAGGACAACACATTTGTTCAGCTTACAATGTATACTGGCAAATAACAGGTACAGAAAAGGCACTTGAAGAAGTACATGATCCTCTGAGCCTCTTTCCTCATCTCTCACAGTAGCAATAATATCACAAGAGAGTCAAAAGACTTAAAATAAGGACTATAAAGCACATAGCACTGTGCCTAGTAATGGGAAAAGCTCAATAAATGGAAACCATTTATGACCCAAGAAACTTTCCACGCATTATATTTGAATTTTTCCCCCTTATGATTCTTCCCAATGTACTATTTTCCTAATACTTTATAAAATGTTTAATACATACTTACCTTTAATGAATAAATGAACACTTTGACACACATGATGTCGTATTATTCATACCACAATCCTCTAAGATAGGTATTACAGGGATTAGTATTTGTTTTTAATATTAAGGTTTGGAAATGTTTATATGGATACTACATGGCACTTAAATGATAGGGTGGATTTCCCAATTATTAATTACTTTATTTCCATTCTCTATAGAGAAAGGAGGAAAACATACAATTAAACTACTAAACTATAAATATGGACATTTCTAAGATAAAGTAAGTCAATTAAGAATAAAAATATTTAGGGGCGCCTGGGTGGCTCAGTGGGTTAAAGCCTCTGCCCTCAGCTCAGGTCGTGATCTCAGGGTCCTGGGATCGAGTCCCGCATCGGGCTCTCTGCTCGGCAGGGAGCCTGCTTCCCCCTCTCTCTCTGCCTGCCTCTCTGCCTACTTGTGATCTCTCTCTCTCTGTCAGATAAATAAATAAAATCTTTAAAAAAAAAAAAAAGAATAAAAATATTTATCAAGTTTCGGTCAGTAACACTTTTATATTTGAATATTAAATAAAAGTGCATTTGAAGGTATTCTGGATGAGTTCCAAAGCCCTATTCAAATAAGATTCTGTTATCACTAAAACTGAAGTTTCTAGCTTTATTATAGTCATAGCTGGCTTGAACTCTGCAAGTATACGTGAACTGCACATCAATCTTCTCACTAAATGACATTTCCCAGGAAAACACGATTGTTGCTTCAGCTAATATTTAGTGTACCTCACAAAAGAACTATAAAGAAGTCTCATTAATAAATCTATTAGCTGTTTCTTGTCTGGAAACACTTATACAAGTTACATATTAATACAAAATAACAAAAAGCAAAATAAGGCCACAGGGCAATTAGAAATATAAAACATATATTCTGAAGAAGCAATCATAGAAAGGAAACAAAAAATGAAAAATTTAAATTCTAGATTTGCCTTTCCCTAAGAAAAACCATTTGCCAGGAGCTCCCTTCAAGTGTTTATTAAGCCTGGCTAAATCTCCCATATATAATTAAAAATCTTTATTAAATTGCTTTCCCCTTGTTCATTTTTGGGGAAGATATCAAGATTTATAATTTAGACTATAAAATTGTACTTGAATCATTTTTAAATGTTTAATAGATAAGTACCTGACCTGCATTAAAACTGATTTATAGCATCTATTCTGTCCCACCAGTTTCTTCTGTAAACTTACGTGGCAGATTCTAGGTGTATAAATTAACTATGATGGTTATTAGTGACAAAGCTCAGCTTTTTTATTTTTAGCAAAAACAAGTTTCTTAACAAATTGAATTTTCTACTTTGGAAGTCACATGTAGATATTGTAAATATGTAAAATTGGCCAACCCTCCACGAGAATACAAAATAGTTTATGTTATAATGAATTCTTATTAAGTCATCACTACATATGTTATTCATCTCCAAACACAGACACAAGTCCAAAAAGGAAAGATATACATGGTGTCAGAGATCAAATGAACCATTTTATTGGGTAGGAAAATCGTCCTTGAAATATTTCGGTCTTAAAAAAATAAAAAATAAAAATCTGGAATAGAAAATCATCTGTTAATGAATCCGGAAGCTAAGTATTCCAGTACTGTAACAGATTTCACTGTTGTTAATTACAAAATAACAGTTACCAAGCATTATGGATGAAAAGAATGGTCAAAGAGACGCATAGAGATTAATGGGACTTCCACACATTTTTACATCTTGTATACAAAAACCTAAGAACTGCAAAAACACTGTCATGAAGATTCTAAAGAATTCAAATTACAGTAGTGATTAAGTCAGGAAATAGCTCCCTGTGTAAATTTCAGGTCAGTTTTTTCCTTCCCATTTTCACAGGGCTGATACATAAAGCTAATGGAAAAGAAACAACTTCCAAAAGAAGTACTGTGAGTGTTAACTAAGACTTGGAAAATCTCTATGACATTGCCTTTGTAGAATTCCTCATTATCCTAAATTTGGCCAACACGCAATGCAGCCTGAGCAAACAAAACTCAAATTTTTTGAATGGTGTGCAGCTCTGAGTCAACATGAACTAGAAAAAAGCACAAGAAACTTACTTTTACTTTATTACAAAACTCAGACATGATTAAAGCAAAGGTATATTCCCCTATTGTGCTACAGGGTTTTGCAATCAGGTATTGAAATAAGACAAGAGGGCGTGAGTTTGACAGACACAGAACATTGACCAAAAGATCCAGGGTTTTAAATATCCTACAAAGAAGTTTTATAACAATCTAAAAGTCTTATCTAACTCTGAGACTATTTTTTAAAAGATTTTATTTATTTATTTGAGAGAGAAAGAACACAAGAGAGAGAACAGAGGGAGAGGGGCTCGATCCCAGGTCCCTGAGCTGAAGGCAGATGCTTAACCAACTGAGCCACCCAGGCGCCCCAACTATGAAACTATTAGTATAAATCTATAGTTGTAAGAAGGTGGGTATATTTTCAGTATTTATACAAAAAAAATACAAATCTGAGTTTCAATGGGCAATGTTCACAGAGTTCACAAAAAGTAATTATCAGTGATTATAAAGTATACTATAAAAGTTAAAGGTCTACAAAGCGTTTAAGTGCATGTAAATGTCACTACTCATAACAGGAATAACAGCAAATGAGAAGCAATGAAGTTATTCTGCCTCCTCAACAAAATCCACTCAAAATTTCAAATGTGTAATTACTGCAAAAGTATGTATTTTATTTGGTGGTAAGATAAATTTGAGATTTAAAAAAATTAATTAACCCTTCAGTAACAGGTTCCATCAATTTTGTCTAAATGTTTTTAATGTCATATGAAGAAATAGCAACTTGAGGGAAATGATCATTTTGTTGGACCTAGGTGCTCTGAAATTTCTTGGTGTCTTCAACATTTAGATTTTGTGGCAGAATCAGAGGATTTGAAGACACATGGTAAGGCCAGACTCACTGCAAGCGCCAGATGCTGCTGATGTAAACATGGTCAAGATGAAAAGATGGACAATTCAGAGATGCTCAAACTTCAACAAATGACCATGAAAATAAAATTATTGATCAAGGGAATATATCATCTTCACAACAAACACTTTCAACATAAGTGAAAGAGATTCACGGGGTAAAAGTCGCCTTTCAAAACTATTTACTGTTAAAATGCAGATTTTAAACTTTATTTTGAGTTTCTCTTGAAAGCTATGATCCCTACCTCAGCTGGTAAATGGATAAAAAAAATTAAAAAGATATGATGAATATTATTTGGCCATAAAAAGGAATGAACTACTGATATATAGTACAACATGGGTGAACCCTGAAAACATTATGTGAAGTGTAAAAAACAAAACAACAAAAAAATACTAGTCACAAAAGACCGTATATATAGGATTCCATTCATATGAAATGAACATAAAAATCCATAAAGACAGAAAGTAGTTAGTGGTTACTTAGGGCTTGCAGGGGTAGCTAAAGGATTTCTTTTTGGGGTGATGAAAATGTTCTAAAAATGACTATGATGATGGTTGCACGCAACTGTGAATATACTAAAATCTACTGAATTGTACACTATAAATGATAGGATGTATGTTCATGGTGTATGAACTCTATCTCAACAAAGCTGTTTAAAAGGAGCAAGGGACAAAACTCACTGCATCACCTGGTTTCTACTGGTGGCATTAAATTACTGAAATCATAAGATAGCATTCCCCTGGGATACATAATGTAGCATAATATCCTTCTTTAACCTAATAGGTCTTCAATATGCAAATGCTAATTAAGTGAATAAACAGAAGGCAAACAAAAAAAATTTTCCTGCTACCTAAATTTGAAAAATCCCTTCTACTTTGAAAATATTAAAGCCTAATCTATCCATCTAAAAATTGGCAATTATTTTCTAAGCCATTGCCATTTTTCCTTCAGGAAAATCTAAGACATTCTTTGACAAATTGGGGGGAAGGTGGCTCTCAGTTATGCTCAGCATACTAATATCAAGAAAGTAAAACAAATAAGAGAATTTGTTAAAAACTGACAGTGATGGGGGTGCCTGGGTGGCTCAGCCAGTTAAGTGTCTGACTTGGGCTGAGGTCATGATTTCAGGGTCCTGGATCAAGTCCCATGTAGGGCTCCACAATCAGTGGGGAGTCTGCTTGTCCCACAGTCCCTCTTCCTGCTCATGCTCCCTTGCTCTGTCTCTCAAATAAATAAATAAAATCTTAAAAAAAATTGACAATGATGAATTCTATCATGTATACTAGCAGAAACATTCCTCAATTCACTGCAATGAAAAAGTTACTTCAATAAAAGTCAAGTCTTTGGTTTAGGGGGAGGGAGCAAAGAAGGAAAAACATAAGCTTCCGAGTAAATGTTTATACATGAGTGTGAATGTTTCTATGACTATGTGTGAATACATAAACACAAACAGGGAGAAAGAGACATATACACAGGCACATAAATTTTCACAGACATGGGTTCAATGAGCATCTGTAGTCATTACCTTACGACCACAACCTACTATCAATCGACATGAGGAAGACCCCATTTAAATAATTTAGGAGTTCAGAGCAAAAATCAACAGCGGGATATAGCCAATTATATAAGGAAAATACCCATGCTTCTATGGCATCAAAGCATATGCAGGCTTTGGAGTGCATGTGTTATGTTTTTTTCCCCCAATTAAATTAGGCCTATGGTAATACAAGCTATTTTGTTAGGCAATTAGTAATATTAGAGAAACAGGAAATGAAAAGGCATTTCAATTTGGGCAGAAACATTTTATTTTCTTACCTAACAGTTAACAATTAAGATATTCCATTTATTGCCTGTATGCTTACAAATTTTACAGACTACTCACAGGCATCTGTGATAATTAGAAAGGAAATACTCTTTCAGTGAACATACCTATCAACTAATTGAAAATAAGGGGTTAGCTCATCATACAAAATAACCCATTTTAACTAAACTCAGTCTACATTTACCAGAATACATAACTTTATATAAGGAGCCAAAGCACCTCTGATATCATATGAATGCTAAGTAATACTCATCTCATTTCACCTTAATGTTGAATCAGCAATTTTGTATTCCATTGATATACATTTTATTCATTTTCACTAATGCAATTTGAAAGGTGGTAATGTGATTACATTTCTCTGTGGCATTCATGAAAACAATTACTAATATAATATGATAGGGAAGACATTAATAAGGAAGGGATTTATAATGAGATGCAAGAAGATTTATAAACCTTTAAGCACTTTACAAAGAAATACTCCTCATTAGGCAAGAAGCAAGACAAGACAAAGCCTTAAGTTCCAGTATTTCAGGAGCAGCTACCATCCTGGGAAGAATTATTTGCATGATGATCTCATATTTTGGTGACCAAGCAGAGAGGTGCAGGAATAACCCAAGACTTGTCCCAAGTTGTGCCCAAATGTAAGACATTATTCTAACTTGATGATGCCTCTCCTTCCCAGACAGCATAGAAGGACTCAGTTAAGGAAGGAGTACCTCTAAATCTTGGTCCTCTACAAAAGGAGCTAGCCACATTATTTCAAATGCCAGAGCACAGCAATCAATCCATTTACCAAGCAAGAGCATAAGGTGGGTGACCTTTTAACTAAATTTACTCCTCTAGGCTTGTGAAAAGAATTTATCCCAGTGAAGCAACAAGGGAGACAAGTTGTTGCATTTTAGAATGTATCATTTCAGATGACAACTCTGATTACCCAGACCAATTGAGGCAGCCTTTGTGAGACTAATAATATCCACGTTTGTTCAGTGCTATGAAGCTTGCATAATACTTCAAATACATTCTTGTATTTAATCATCAAAATCCCCCAAATTAGAGATTTTTCAAACAGCAGAAAATGAGACTCTGAGATGTCCTTAAATGGCCACAGCTAGTAATCCTGGGCTCCTTCCACTCTGCCTGTGTATGAAAGGCGAGAAGCTAAATAATCCCCCTTGCTACCCTCCCTCCACAGTGAGATTTCCTCAGATATATATTTTTTTTAGTTCCAACAGGAGTTTAAAACCAAATAAGAGATGTGGAGAAAACTACACTCAAAGGGTGAGGTGTGGGTAAAAGGTTTAAGCAACTTGAAAAGATGGGATAAACTGCAAAGTAAGCAGTTAATTTATATTAGGATTTTCCAGAAAGTGGTACATTTTAGACAGAGAAAGAGACTCTGAACAGCTTTCTATGGAGTCTTTAAATGGTTGTATTAAGAAAGGCCAAAATCTGAAAAAAGTGACACAACGTATCCCTAAGAACACTTGGTTCATTTTATATTGCCTTATTTCTATCTGTCTTGGAATTGCCCATTAGTAAGTAGCATATCTCAACAAACATTTTAATATCTTCCATTGTGCATATATAACTGTACATCATAATTATGTCTGATTATGAAAGACTAGGTTTCCTTGCCCAAGAGCAGATATCACCTCAGGAATCATACCTATTACAAATAATAATAATGATATGATGAACAGTCTACATGCCTTCTTATACGTTATTTATGTTAGGTCACAGATTCCCCAGGGGTCTGTGCCGAGACCTGGACTGGCTTCATTAGAGCCTCATATAAATCACTAAAGGCACATCTTGATTTTACCACTGGCTAGAGTCACCAGAATTTTTCAAGTGAAACCTCTCAGGTAATACATTTTTTAAAAACACAAATACGATGTTATCATTTCTTCTAAAAGGTGGTTTTCTCAAATTCAAAGGGCTATATTCAGATGCTCAGAGAAATCTCACAAATTTCTATGGCATCTATAAGTATCTGAGGGTAAAATGTGCCCTAGAGAAAAAACATTATTCTCTTTTTTCTTGTAAGCATTAGTTGGTTAAAAGACAAAGAGACATACACTTATAGAGAAAGATAGCAAAAAACAGACCATCTAGCTGCTAACAAATGCTTCAACTTCACTGAACAAACAGAGAAACCTATGCAATGGTTGTCAGGAACTCTGAGCTAACTCTTGAAAATTAAGAAATAAATAGAAAGCCTTGTGGAGAAAAAAAAAAAAAAAAAAAAAAGGAGTGTTCCAGAACAATGTTAATGTCATCTTGGGCATGTGGACTGGGTTCACATGTGTGTCAGCTGAATCAACATAATGGCCTATAACAGCTCCGAAGCAGCTAATATGGTCCATTGGGTCAATAATCCGTGAACTAAGAAGGATTTACTTGATAGACTATAAATGGTTCATAAGAACTCAAAAATCACTCCATCAGATCAAAAATCCAATTTTCATATGGTGCCTTTCTACGAATTAGCCAAAAGAAAGTAATAGCTCTAAAGGACTTCAAGGTCTATCAGTTAAAAATTTACTTTTTAAAGAACAATGTAGAGGAGGCAAATTAAATGCATCTCTCTCTCTCTCTGGTGAATCAACCTATTTTAAGAGGAAAAATACATTTTCTGATGGAAGGTTAATATACGACGGGAAATATTCATGGGCTTTTCACATTTTCCTATGGGTACTTGAATGTATGGATCCAAACAAATGAAAGCATAAACATATGCATGTATCCTCCACCCCCCCCCCCGATATATCTCCACTTACCTGCATACATTATCACTAATTACAAAACACTGTTTCTAGGACAGCAACATTTAAAGATGAAGATTTATATTTTATTTTTGCTTCTCTGCACACTTTGTGAGAGCCTGTAGTGTGAGGCTAGTGGAGACATTTGAGATGGCATACGAATACTGGCAAATTCTTTCATCTTCCTGTATGGAAAAGTAGGCAAAACAAAAAACAAAAAACAAAACCCTACAAAAGGCAAACAGTAGGAACTACAATACGTTTTCCACATTTAAGAGAAACAGGAGGGGGCTGGCTAAAGCAATATAGGTGGTGTTTACAGATAACTTCAACTTTTGCCCACTCTAGACCACAGAGAAATACTAGCCTTATCCTGTATTTGTGAATTTCATTATGTATTCACACTAGGTGATAGTGGTTGCAGATTAATTTTTTCTAATGTAAGCCTATCTATGTGAATAAATGTATTTACTAAGTTCGTGGCAAGGAAGAAAAGCAGAGAAAAATGCTCCAAAAATGTAACAGGCTGAAATTAGAATTCTTAACAAGAAAGAATTCCTTTCCTAGGGAAGAAAATGTGATCTATCACTTCTCTCTCAAAATGCTATTAGCCTCTCTTCATCACAAGAACAACAAGAAGGAATCTTCTCTTTTCTTTTTATAGGAGTAACATTGAATAAAATAATAAGTGTTTTTACATCAAAGTGTATTAGCTATTGACATAAACTCAGTCCTCTTAACTTTTACACAAGAGAAAGAAAAATTCCAATAATTCTGAAATAGACAGATAAAACTTTTCTCCATGGCTACGGCCATGTACTATTATATGTAACTGCTTATTTTTAAAAAGAGCCTTATTGGTGCTCTCAGAAGGATTTTCTTTTATACATAGCTTTATCCTATAATTTTGTCCCTGTTGGGCACGCTGCCTAAATTTAAACACAAACAGTCAAGCAATGAAGAAACATTAACACATTTACTGTGAACAAAAACTCCCAGTTGTACAGTGAAATTTTAATACATTTCAACTTATCTCTTTTACTAATGGGGAGAGTACAAACCCTGCAGGAATTCGCTCTGCAAACTGGTAATTACAGTAGACTCACTTTTTTATAATGCATATGTATAGTCAGACTCAAAAACCCTGGCTGCCCTTTTGATGTAGGTTACAATAGGAATGTTTTAAAAATTATGAAAATCTACAGCAATTCTAAAGGAATGCATTATTTCATGGAAAACTGTCCTTTAACTCTGTATATGGACACAAATAGACATATATTTAGATATTTGCTTTATACACCAGAAGGCACAAGCTTTATCAGCATGTGCTTTCATGTCATTTCCCCCATAATCTTAGTGTATAGAATAAATCCACTCTTT
Source organism: Potos flavus (assembly GCA_028534135.1). NCBI lineage: Eukaryota > Metazoa > Chordata > Mammalia > Carnivora > Procyonidae > Potos > Potos flavus. The sequence goes on along the minus strand of CM052892.1, from coordinate 45,516,728 downwards.
TTTTTTTTTAAAAGCTGGATGTGATTTTGAATATCATAATTCATCTCTCACATAAAGATGATATTCTTTCATCTGTCTGGTTTTCCTAGTTTGTCCCCTCTAGTTTCGGGGATTTAAATCTATATTTTGAGTTCTCATAGAATCTTTTTATTAAATAATTAAGGATTCCAAACCAATAATTTGTCTCTCAGTACAGGGAGATATTACCCCTTGACAAAAAAGACCCTTGTACATACCTGCACAGAACAAGAACCATATACTCTAATATTGACACCAGTAGCACAGAAAACTGACAGAAATGAAGTAAAATCTGTTACTATTCACATCACTTGCTAGACACTTTACATTTATCTGTGAAATGTTTGGTTGCATAATAACTTTCTTAAAGAAATTGAAATCTGAGAGAATGCTAAGAGGCTATCAATATATAATTTACATTAAAATCATGTTTATAAGTATTGGCATACTGGGGAAAAACAAAAACAGAGAAAGCTTTTGAGTAGACATAATGTATAATATTTTGTGAGTTTCAAAATAAAGAAACAAATAAGTAAATAAAGTTGCTAAAATGTCTGTGACTATATAACATCTATAAATTCCAGGGATAGCTATCTGAAAATGGACACTATTAAAAAAAAAAAAAGAAAATAGATACTATAAAATTCACATAATACATAAAACACATAGAATGCACTGTCAAAATATGCACTTTGCTGTACAGAAATCATTTCCTGGTGATCCAAATTCAGATAAGAGTGACAAGAGGGAAACAGTCTCAGTCAGGTTGGCTGTGATAGACTCTAGTAGCCATTGTAACAAACATTTTAGATATTCTGGAAAAGAGTATCTTATTTTGAGGATGCATACCTAGCTCATCTTCTAGGCAATATTAGTAATATTCTAGCTTTAGGTCTCTCTATTATTATAGAAAAGAATACTTTCTCTACCATTACCATCTTTCTGCTCCCAAAGTCAACTTACACACACACACACACACACACACACACACACACACACACACACACACACGGTATAGCTGAAACTAAAAAAAGGAAAACCAGACTCATCACAGTTCATTAGCCAGGCACTAGCTCTGTCACAATGTATAATATTCTTGGGCAATACTTAACTGCTTTTATCTAGCAATGAAATGCCACACTCCCCATTCTTTAAAAAGCCAAACACCAAAATATATTTTCTTTGATATTCTTTCCTTAAAGTCAGTTTTTTGCAGCTGCCCTGTTCTTCTTTGACCCAAGGGTTACTAAAAAATATCAAGTTGTGGCTTTCATATGAAGAAACAAACAGGAGTGCACCTCGAGGATGGCTACATGTAAAAAAGCCTCTGAAGAATCCATTCACACTACATAAACACAACTGAACATTAAAGAGTAACACTTTTAAAATGTATGTGGTCTGTCATATACAAAACACTCACGCTTTCATTTGCTAAATCGATTACTCCAAAGACGAGGCTAGAACTTGTAAAACACAAATATACCATCTGCTCCTTCCTACCTAAATTTTGAATGCAAAGCAATCAGGGATAGAATTTAACATCAACCATATTCAAATGATTTGAAGGGTTAAATCCTAACTTGTGCTACCATCATTTACAACTTTCTTAGGGTCAAATAGTAAGAGGTACGAATTCAAAATTCTGATTCCCTTGCTGCAAGACACCCTGATAGCTATGAACCAAAGCCTAACATAAAACAGCCTTCAGTGCCAAACACGCACACCCTTCTAACATCTCCAAATGAACGGCTCCCTCAATTTGTCTTTCAGTAAAGGTAAAAAGTTGGGTGAGGGAGTCAATTTGAATTTCCTGTACAGACTGATAAAATTCTTCTCAATCTGCTTTCTTGCTCTGGAAAGGAATGAAGTGGTCAGACTATTATAGAATCCTGGTTAGTAGGTAAGTAATACATGAAAAAGAGGTATTATATTAAGATGTTTAACACTTTCATACATTTCAACTTTTCTTTAATGATTCAGAAGGTACTGCTATATGTCCTGGTGTCCCCACCTCTTCAATACAATTACAATCAGACAAGTCAATACACTATTGAATGATTGGATGACCAAATACACACAAACTAGCTTTGGTGGTCTACAAAGAATGATAAAGGAAGACAGTAGCAACCAATAAAGTTTTACTGCATTTATCACTCACCCACATTCAGAACCCTGATATATCAGAAACCTATGCCAGTCTACATTATGTATTTTGAATAATTCCAGGCAGACCCTAAGTAGATGACCACAGACCATAGGCACTGCTCTTCATGAAACTGGACATCAGTGGCAAACAAAAGAAAACCAAGAAAATATGTTAATGAATATATTACAATATAGTATATATAAAATTTAGAAATATAATACAAACTATATTTCTGCAAAGTACCTCACAGTATTATAAGATAACTATTTCCTACACTATCTGGACAATTAGTATGTTCCACCTGGGTGAACCATAAAAAGATCAGGAAAGCACAATTCAATATGATTTAACTGAAACATTATCTGAATATCTATAGAGCTGGCAGTGAACATGTTTTAATATTTTATGTTTGACGATCTCCAGTAAATGTGGAGCTATTATTTTAATTGTAAAATATATTTCCCGTGTTCAAGTTAACACCAAAGCATAGCTGCCAGATGGTATGCCCTGGATATAAGTAGGAGTGATAGAGTATATACTTGTACAGTCTTATTTGCCTTTAGACTACTGGTCTACAGATACATTCAGCTTTATACCTCTTCATCAGTTATTAACAAATTTTAGAGTTAGGCTATATCATGCTTATCTAGCCATATTCTAAATGCCAAAACATCATTTTCAATATTTACTTCCATGTAAAATATTTTTGATCCTATTTTGATCCTATTTCACTGAAATAGAGATTTCTTCCCCCCAATTCATCTGTTTCATTTTAAAAAGTTAATGATGAGGGGGGAAAATACTGTGGTGCCAAAGTTTTATCAGCTACTACAGCTTGTTTATGTGTGAGGCTATTCTGTTACACCAAAGTTAATAACTTAAAAGACTCTGCACACAGGTGTCAGGTATGTTCCCTTTATGTCTGAAGACACAGAACATATAAAGAGGACAGGGGTGAGAAATGTAAAATGTGTGCAAATAGTGCTTCCAATATGAAACTACTTCTTGCTTTCAATTGGAATCACAGAAAACAGTGCATCTTTTCTTTTATTATTTCGACACTGTAGATAAAGCAAGGGGAGTCTACAATGAAGGTAAGATTTATCAATGTGCTGAGAAACTTTTTCAGCACTATCTCATCCTCTTTTGCTACTGGCCAAATGCTTCTACTCCTTTAAAAAAAAAAAAAAAAACAAGGCAAAACAAAGCTCTTAGCTATTAAATATAAAAGAAACAGGTATATGTAAGAATCATCCAAGGCACCCTGCAGAAGTATAGGTTCCCAGGACCACACTTCAGAATAATGAATTTACATCTCAAGTGCTATGAATGATCCCCAAAGGGAGCACCTCCTAGAATTTTGCACCCTGAGCACCTCAGTGGCCTCACCCTAGTCTCAGCCCTCTGATAGTTTATATTAGTGTAGTGCCCCAAAGAGGCATGGAACCATGTTGAGAAGTAGATAAAAGACATAAATGCAAGAAGATGCTCTGCTTGAAGGACTTCAGGGGTGAAGGGAAACCCCAAATCTGTTTCACATTCCTCTGGATACTGTGAAGGAAGAAAGGCCTCAGGAGCTTTTCCAGTGTTAGAAAGCAGAGCTCTCACAGGGAGCTGTGGTCCAGGCCAACTGTTGAAGCAAGATCCCACTACATATCCTTGAGCCTGAAACTGATGGAGGGGGTTAGAGGAAGCTGGAAAGGGCCAGGGTCTGGGTGCCTCAATGGCTATCCGTTTGCATTTTAAATGGATGCAGGGAAGAGACATGAATGATTCATATGACTAATCAATTTCCTTAGTAATTCCCTTCCTCCCTTCTGCCACCACTCACCAATTTTTCAATACGTATTTAAGAAAGTAGAGTTTGCCTACAATTGGCAATGACTGCAGTTCACTTCACTATAAATGGAAGTCAGGTAATATCTGCACATTTTGAAAAGTAATGTAGAGGAAAGTGCCCCTCCAACATATCTGCTCAGTAATGCTTCTTTTCTCTTCCCAGTGCCCTCCCTTGTAGATAATCATCAAAGTCTGGAGCCATATACAGCAATCAAGTTTTGACATACTTAAAAATTTTTAAGGACAAGGTGCTAATCTGCTTTCATATTTTTTTTTGTCATTCCAAACCCCTTGCAACAACTAAATCCTTTGCTCCAGACCCTTATGAATACAAAGCAGGTTCATCTCCTAATTTACAGTAATTGTAAATGAATTGGGCCAAATGGCTCCCAAACTGATTTTTGAAAGACTGATATGCCCTCTTCTGGCTTCTTATTTAAGAAAAAAAAGAAGACAAAAATGTTAGCTTATTAGATGCATAAAAATGTGAGGTAAAAGGTTGTCTGTTTATTTACTATATTTCCTACTGATAATTACTTAGTAGAGATTTTCACAGGTAAGCGATAAGATTCGGAAGCCCCAACGTTATACAAGGTGAGGCTACCTTCCAATGACACAGTGCTCAGGCAAAGGGGCTTTCAACACATTTTTCCCCGAGTCAAATAACAATGCTGAAGAGGATATAAACTGCAGGTACAGGGGTCAGAAAAGTAAAAGCAAAATACACGTACCCACTAGCAAAATATGAGAAAAAGTCCTCCCCTTGGTGCCACACACACCATCAGTGCGCCCTACTATATGCCCACGCAGGCCTGCTTTCACAGCTCGGGGCCGACAGCAATGCCAATTAGTGTCAGTTGTGATGGGGTTTTAGAGACACAGCCCTTTGTCTTAGAGGAAGTGGGCTGCAACCACCAACTTACTGTACAGAGGCAACCTAACAACCCATTAGGTGGAAATGACTTTTCAGCCACTTCCTCCAGGGACTACATCAGAAAATGATGGCTTAGACAGATGGGAACATTTTTACATTTCTGTATTAACTGCATCCAGGAAGGTGGATTTTTATCATGTAATGCTTCCCAATCCTCATTTCATCTTCTCTCCTCCATGTTATTCCTTCATTCCCTATAATATCATGATATACAGTATTACCTAATAAAATGATGAACTTTAGAAATAGAGGGAGCAGTCTCTCTGCATGTATTAAGAGCATTCTATGGATCATCCACAACAACTTTTGGGAAGCACTAATAACAAGAAATTCATTAGGGAAATACTGTTCTGGAATAGCATTCTGTGTTTTGAAAAGCTGTTGATGGTTAACCTTTATACCTCTGGTTGTCAAACTAGTATTAGATTTGATTAAGTCTATCAAAATGCAAAAGCAATCCTACTTCTTAGTCCAGGAAAGGATGAAGTTTCAGGTACTGCAAACAGAAATGTTCACACTTCTGTTGCAAAGTCAAGGCTGGGGCTCTAATTCAGCATTATATCCAGGTCCATGGGTTGTGATAGGTTTAAAGGTAATTTACTTCCACTCATAGCATCAGATAGAATACTAATATTACACAAGAAAACTTACAATCTGTTAAAAGTTTTAATTTCATGTTCTTTAAAATGTGAATTTAAAAAGCAACATAGATTTATGAAATACTACCCATGTAAACAAACACTTGTTAAACATTTAATAATCTGGTTTGTCCTAACTAATCCACCATAAAAATCATACTCTTTTGTCCGTGTACAAAATTGCTATCACTTTGAAACATTAAATATCCATAGCATACATAAACATTATCAGCAATAAGCAGATCTCAAACATTTTTATAATAGAGATATCCAATAATCAGAACGCACTTTATTGTTCAAGATACTTCAGTGTGGACAGAACGAAGAGGATGGAAGTACATTTGGAAATAACATGAGGTTTTTTAGTAATGTTTTTATTTTAAGTAGGCTTCATAGCCAATACCTCAAATATATCCTGTGAGCGTTTCTGCTTATAATATAAAGCATGAGAGATGTAAATTTTTTCTTTAAAATTCTCCTGTTTAGGTCTTCTTAAAAACATTTCTCGAGCTCCAACTAATCAGATGTCCTATAATACATCTAATATGGAATATTCTGTCACAGTCCTGATTACAACATGTTTAAAATTTTCATATAAATTGTTAATTTTTTCTTACTCAAATCAAATATAAAAAGTACAAAGGTACATAAACTGTAACAAATAAAATTTTGGTTTGTATACTAAACAAAAATCTTATGTAAATAATGATAAAGGTCTCAAGTTTTATTTGATTTGGATGTTGACAAAATAGTTTTTTTTTATCTTGTTCAAATTAGTTCATGAGAGCATTAACAATTTTCTGGCTTATTCAACAGAAATATAACATTAAAAGCAGGTACCGAGGCTCTATCTTAAAACGCCTCTCTCAGTCTTTCTGTTTCTCCTGGAACTGGTGTGTACACAGAGTTTTTAAAAACATTTTATAAAAAAGAAGCAATACTGTTAATTTTCATTATATTCCAACACTTTAATTTTATGAAACACCAAACTACTGTTTATTTTTAAAAAGCCGCATGCCATCATTTGAATTCAAAGCAAAATTCATAAAACTTTCTTAAAACATAATAAATCCTTATCAATAAAAAGGATTTTGAAAGATAGTGGTGGAAGCTGCACAATGTTGTCATTGTACCAAAAGTCACTGACTTATACATTGTAAGTGGCAATTTTTACATTATATAGATTTTACCTTAATAAACAGACCTTATAAAGCAAAAGATTAAAATATTTCTGGGTATCAGTCTGTCTTTATGTGTCTTAGTTAAATGAATAAGGACTATACCAAACAAATTCCCCCATTCTTGGGAATTATAAAAATAAGTTATAAATAAATATATAAATTATAAATATATAAAATAAATTACAAGAATAAATTTTTTTTTTAAGATTTTATTTATTTATTTGACAGAGAGAGATCACAAGTAGGCAGGGAGGCAGGCAGAGAGAGAGGAGGAAGCAGGCTCCCCGCTGAGCAGAGAGCCTGATGCAGGGCTCAATTCCAGGACCCTGAGATCATGACCCGAGCAGAAGGCAGAGGCTTTAACCCACTGAGCCACCCAGGTGCCCCAAGAATAAATTTTCTTAATGGGCACATCTCCTTCAATATAGACTTCATAAAACATCCCCTCACACATGTCAAAAAACAAATCATTATTTTAAAAAGAGCACACTTAAGACTTCAACTGCTTTCTTTAAAACAAGCTGAACAGGCTCTGTCGATACAAGAAGTACCAATTCACTAGAAATAAATGAGTAAGAAGAATGAAGAGAGGAAATACCCTACTTTAAGATCGTGTTTTTAAGAATATATTATATTCTTTGTATATTTCATATCCTGTCTGGAGAGTTTGGCAGTAATATTGGCCAACACTTCTCCTTCTCATGCACTTACTATATACCAAGCACTGCTCTACACACTCCACACAGAAAAACTCATTTAACCTGAAAGTTACCCAATTAGGAGGGTATCATACTATTGTTGTCTCTATTTTATTGGTAAGAAAACCAAAGCATAGAAACAAAAACTAACCTTCCCAGGGTTCTAACTCCTAGCAAATCTAGTCCACTATCCAGGCTCTAAACCATTAAACTTTACTGCCTCAAAGTTGTGAAATCTTCATTTATGTCCCACGACTATCATGAAATAACAAGTGCTAAAGGGGTGGTTTGGTAGCTCAGTCGTTAAGCATCTGCCTTCTCACGTCATGATTTTGGGGTCCTGGGATCGAGCCCCACGTTGGGCTCCCTGCTCAGCTGGGAAGTCTGCCTCTCGCCCCGCTCTCTCTTGCTCTCTCTGTCAAATAAATAAAATCTTTAAAAAAAAACAAGTATTACATCATTTTTTCCCTTATTTGACATGTAAGATAGACTGAATTAAAGTTTTTCTTACTGTCAGAGGAAGAACCCAAAGTGAGAATTCCAAAAAATATGAAATAGGAGTATATTACAATGCCAAAGCAGACTGGAGCCATGAAAATTAGTATTTTTACAATTCAGAGTACACACGGATATACTTAGGTGAAATTTAGTAGAGTTAGGTCAACCTTTCAAGAACAATCCTTTTTTACACCAGCCATTTAGAAGATCCATTCACAGAATGGAAGAAAGGGCTTCCAAATTCAAGAATAAGCAAGATTGGGGTCCTACGTAAGAGAACCGATTATTTATAAACTAGTTTGCATGTGTATTTACAACAGTGAATAAAGAAATGTACAGAGGACAAAAGTTTGAGAGCACGGAAAAAAGTCTTTTTTAAATAAAGGGCTTTTCTTTGAAAGGTAATAACAATTTAAAAAAGAAAAAAACCCACCCTCGCAGACTGTGAAGAATGGATTAGAGGGGGAAACAAATAGGTTTTCAAATTTTTTTTTTTTTTAATTTATGTGACACAGAGAGACACAGCAAGAGAGGGAACACAAGCAGAGGGAGTGGGAGAGGGAGAAGCAGAGGGAGAAGCAGGCTTCTCACTGAGCAGAGAGCTCGATCCCAGGACCCTGGGATCATGACCTGAGCCGAAGGCAGGTGGCTAACAGCTGAGCCACCCAGGCACCCCAGGTATTCAATTTTTAAAAAGGGATTTACTTTGATAAAAGTAGAATGAAACCTCAGAGGAAAAAAACTTGAGAAAACAAGGACGGATGGAGGCAATTATAAGGGAATACAGAGAAAAGGGGTGCTGTTCCTATGAGGTGCATTTAAAAACAACACAGGACTTACTTCACACTTATAAACCTGCTCATAACCATTTCAACTTTTGTTCGTTTTTTCTGTTTCAATTTGACAGGTGGCTCAGATCTGAACACAGGGAGCTGTGATAAAGGTTACTCTTAGAGATGAATAAACAATTTTATTATATTCTTATGGAATACAGGTTCAAGACAAAAAATAATGAGACACTGCTTTTGGTTATCCTATCTTACTAATCTTGTTAAAAATAATAGAGAAGCTAACAACTCTCCTGGAACACAGCATAATACATGTACTTATGTTACACAGATGCTTTCATCATCAGAGGAGGTTCTTTTTAAGACTCCTTAATAGCAAATGCAATGCTTTCCTATCCTTTCGAGGCAGCTGACTTCCCTGTGGAAAGCCCCATAATAGTCTAGTGATCTGGGGCTCCTGGGTGGCTCAGTGGGTTAAAGCCTCTGCCTTCGGCTCAGATCATGATCTCAGCGTCCTGGGATCGAGCCCTGCATCAGACTCTCTGCTCAGCAGAGAGCCTGCTTCCCCCTCTCTCTCTACCTGCCTCTCTGCCCTGTGTCAAATAAATAAATAAAATCTTTTAAAAAAGGTAGTCTAGTGATCTAATTTACAAACTAACAAAAACTGACACTTTTAAATAAAGTCACATCTGGAAATGACATCTGGCTCCCATGAAGGTCAGTGTGTAAGCAGTTTTTAAATCAGTTAGACAGGGTTCCTGGTACCCCCAACTTATTCTTACTACCATTATCTACTCCCTGGTTTCCAAAAGCCCCATGATGGGATTGGCAGCCACACTGCCCACAGTGTCCACCATGCTCTATGTGAACAAAACTTTAAGAAAGTTTAGGCAACTAATTCATACCAGGGGAAGGCAGGCAAGAGAAGAGTGGAAAGCTGTGATTAACTCAATCTACCTTATCCTCCATTTTCCTAAGGGTACGCCTCACTTATCCTGTGACCATGTGCAAGGTGTTGATCTCCTCTGAGCCTCCAATTCTTCACTTGTCAACAACAGAATGGTACTACTTTTTACATGGGGATTTTATATACATTAGAGACCATTTGTCTAGAGCCTCACACAGAGCCAGACCCATAGTAAATAGTAAATGAACACTATTATTATGTTGACTAATCTTTATCTTAGACAAAATAAGCATTGAAAGAAAATGTTTCTGATCTAAACAATATGCGGCTTCCAGACATGTGGTTTATATGTTTAGATATGCCCTCGCTACTTCACACAGAAGCTGATGTGATAAAAAGAGAATCTGACAGGGGAAAGGAGTCAAGGACACCTAAAAAACTGAGTTATTACTTCCAAATCTGTCGTTCACTAGCATGTGAAACTCGAAAGAGGCAAAAGCCAAACTCTCCACTTTCACTTCTACGACGCATGAACTGGAATATACTCCAAATTTCCTCAAAGCTCTAGGCTTATTTAACAATGTACTAGCTTTTATCATGTCCTTATGCTTCCTAAATATCACACACCTTCAACCCAAATTTAGTTTATATGGTAAAGGACTGGGATTTCTGTTTGCTCCCTTGGTGCCTAGAACACTGCCCTGTGAAATGAAGATGCTCAGTGCAGGCTATGGAATGAGAGGCTGTGTGATGTACAGGCTTGGTGGAATCTATTCAGATTGGCTGGAAAAAACGGCACCCCAGGGGGCCTTTCAGAGCCACTATTCATGGGGTCAAAGAGCTTTTACAGTAAAAGTTTCAGAAATGAAGTCATTAGTTAAACAAATATTTTTTGAGTGCCCACTCTGTGCCAGGAACTGCAAATGAAGATACTGTAAGACAGACAGTACCCTCAAGAAATTTAGCCTGCAAGGTAAGTAAATGAGTTAAAGCACAGTGGGATAAACACAGGGTGCTATGCGCACAGAGAATGTGTCCCAAAACCCAGCCTTCTAGAGAAAGAGACAGCTTCACTGAGGAGAAACGAAGTAGGAGCCTAAAGGTCTAAAGGTGAAAAGTAAGCTTGAGCTACTCCAAGGCAAAATATTTGGAAATCAACTGGAAGACTGAACAGGAAGCTGAACAGGAGGATACAGATTCAGGGCAAAAACCAGATACAGCCCGCCAAGAACGAGACTGAACTTTAATCTTATGTCTTTAGAGAAATGGGGCAAAGTCCATCTCTTTCCTTGTGTTACATATAACACATGGCTACCAACTCTTTGGGTACCTAGACTGCAAAGTTGTAGCCAGGGAATGCTACTTACAGAATTTATGGCATTGAGCACTTACTGTTCTGGTTCTTAATTAAGCCTAATAAGGAAAAAGGTCTTTTCTGCAGGACTCCCAGAAAGATGAGCATCCCCCCATCCCCACCACCACCCCGTCTGGTTCCTCATTCTTGACTGAATTGAGAGGTATAAAAAATAGATTTGGCTTTGTTTTATTTTTATTCTTCCCTGCTTTCCACTCAGTCGCTTAATTTGTATTTATGTGAGGATGACAGGCTCTTAAGAAGGTGAGTCACCTCTATTTTATCCCTTAATACCAAATCATTTCTATTTCATGCATATTCTAGGTAAACATAATATATATGCCGCTCGATTCCATAGGAAAAGCCTAGCAACGAGATATAGACATCACACAGCATAATGGTGAGGGAGACGGCAAGGATTGAACGCACCATGTAACCGCAAACAGAAGGATTACAGTACAGGAGGATGTCCCTAATAATGCAACTGAAGAAGGATATGCTGCATCTGAAGCATTTTAAATTACACTCATGGAGTGGCATTTGGGAACCCTCTTTGCTCATCTAATGGTTTTCATGCCTGCCAGATGCACAACTATAATTAGATTCACTAAAACTTGAAAAGAATGGCCAATGAGTAACATTTTTCCTAAATATCCCCAGAAGGAATCTGAAGTTCCCAACAATTTATGTATGGGAAGAAAAAGTAGACTACAGATATGAGATTGAAGGGGTAAGAGTCTCATGAGAAACTGACAAAACACTTAAATGACAATAATTTATCAGGGTTATATGGATCTGTGAACTGAAAAAGAGAGAGGGATCTTTGAACAGTTTCTCGAACAGAATTTAAATGGAATTAATGAAGATGACACGACATCCACCTGAAAAAAGTTCCATCTGCTCTCAATAGTCATACTCGCATTTCAATCCAAAGTATTTCACCTTTCATTGCCTCAGAGTTCAAGAATGCCAACATTCAGGAGACCACACGTGCATGGCGTCTTTCCCAGGGCACCCCAGCATGCACGCACTTAAAATAATTAGTCGTAAGTGCATACCCATTTTCAAGATGATGTATGTATAGCCAACTCTTGCTTACTGACACTTAAAAGAGATATTTAATTTATTGTGATAAAGCAAGGAGAAAGCAGCTGTTGGTGAGGCTGCCATTTCTGTCATAGTTTTTAATAATATAGCTCCTGTAATTACACTGTGGTTCCTTATATTAACTCAGTGAAAGCTTGCTTGGTTTTAGCCTGAAAACAATTTATGAAATTACAGAAACAGAATGAACACAGCAGTTCATTTGTTGAAGCAATTATCCAGATCCTTGTCAAAAAAAAAAAAAAAGTACAAGTGAGAGAAGACTGTGAAGTGCAAAAAATGGTTCTAATTCTATGCTCTAATATGTACAATATGTCTGTGGTTGTGCTGAATTATGTTAATAAACTGCAGCCGAAATATATTTGTCACAACACAAAGAAAAGGCGCTATCAATCGTCCTTCCAGATACTTTAAATTAGTCACCAAAGGGTCCAGCCAGAGTTTCCTCTACAACCCACAGATGAAGAGAAAGGCTCACTGTACAGTTTTTCTTCTGGGACCAGAAGGATTTTTCTAGTATTTTGAATTATCTGGAAAATAACTGTAAAGTGAACTATGGCACAAATGCCATTTTTAAGTGACATTTAAAAATCTAACCCTAGACACCAGTCTGATGTTATTTTTGAGTGGTTATCCATCAAAACCCAGGTTCCCAAGCAGCTTCTAAGAAGGGGATTTAGGACACTTGTTGCACAGAGGGTGAGGGAGTAAGACAATCAAGTGACGTCAGGGTTATTGTTTAAATAATTGCATAAAGACTAAAACAAATTTCAAGGTGAATAAAGTCTCATTTCATACTCTATTAAGGCAAGAAGTCTATACTTTGTATTTAGTCAATAAAGAATAACTTGTCAGAGCAGCACTGTGAAGCTATATCATCCAAGTTTTACTAAGCATGTTTCGAATCTCTGAAATGACAATTAAGTCAATTTTAAATATTCTACTTGCAGAAAAAAGGAACAATTGTTGACTTAACTAAAAGTTTTCAAAATTCTTATACAAGTACAATTTATCACATAAATATCTCCCAAAGAAATAACAGCTCAAGGAAAAACATTATTTCTCCATACCAAAAATAATCTAACCTCTTTCTTCTAACTAGACCACAGAACTTTAATAAAAGCACATTACCAAATGTTTCCTTTTAATTATTTTAATAGTTAATTTGCAGGAGGTGAAAAAGAGAACAGGGATCTAACACTAAAATAAAATGAAGTGCTAGAAACAGAAGCAAAAAAAAAAAAAAAAAAAAAAGTCCAAGCTCAAATTGTGAATTGTGCAAAGTGTTATATGCAATAAAATGTGGATGTCGTTCTTACTCCCCACATCTGGAGATAGTTTAGTATACCGATTTCCAGAAACCAAGCAATCGTCCAGGCTGACTAGCCCCTTTCATTCACAAATAAACAATTAATGAAATGGACAACTAATTTTCCAAGTGTTCATATTCATTAGGCTGTTTCCTGAAATTAAGTATCTGCCTCATGATATAATACTGTACACATTAAACAGTCTCCCACCCCCACCCTTCCCCAGCCACCTTTCTCCTATCAAAGTAGAGAACTAGGCGTTTGTATTTCTCTTCACCTTCCTTATAATACACAAGGATTTGAAAATTAGATTCCCTCAACCATGCTGAATAAGTACAAAATATTAAAATACGACTAGATCCCCTCACCAATTCTATTCTCTAGAGAATTTCTATTCTCATGGCTTCTCATAGTGAATCTCATGATTCACTAAATATTTATCAAACACCTACTATGTGGAGAGCAGAATTCTAAACCCTGACCTATAAACATAAATACGTCCTCAAGGAATTTACAACTGAGTAGGGAGATAAACCTGACCACAAATAACTGTACTATAAAGTAGAATGTGATCAATGTGACAAGAGAGGCATAAACAAAATGCTTTAGGGTTCAGGGGAGAGAGACGACTTCTTCTGAGGTAATGAGAAAAGGCTTAGTGAAGGAGGTGGTTTGGAAGATGGATAGGCTTTCAAGAGGCACTGGACTCGAAGGTCCTCAAGGTCAGAGACCATGTCTTGTTTGACTTGGCATCACCCCCCACATCTAGTACAGTGCTGGGCCGCCAGCACCATGAAAAAGCTATTTAACTGAATTCCACAAGCCAAGATGGGGAAAGAAGATCACCCAAGAAAATGGATGAGTCCTCCTAATGGCTGTAGGACAGCATGTGCTCACTCAAAGACCATGTGAGTTTTAGAAAAGAGGATACCTAAGAATGTAAAGTTAGAAAGGCAGTCTGAAAAACAAATTTAAACCAAAATAAAAGATAGCCCGCAAAATTTATTTTAAATTTGTGAACCACAGGGAACATTGAGAATTTCCCAGCACAGGAATAATTAGCAGAACTGTACATCTATTGTGTCAATTTAAGAATATAACCTATGTAGTTTTCAACTTTAAAATGCAGAGCACACAGGAAAGAAAAATATACTACATTAAAGAAATAATTAAGAACCCACAAACTTACTGACCATTACGCTGACAGTGTGCCTTGAAGGCCAAGAGAAGCTTCCATTATATGTGTGCAATCCAAGAAAATGTTTCTTTAGCAAACTTGAAGTTTAAAAAAAAAAAAAAATGAAATAAAAGAGAAAGGCAGCTCCAATTGCCATGCGTTGTTCAAAATTGGTGGTGGCAAGAGGGTGTGGAGCATTCCACTACCACCACTCAGACTCCTCCAGATAGGTACTTACAACAAAAACAACACATACAGCTCTTCGGGAAAAGGAGATGAGTTTTTATCTTCTGTTTCCTTAATTCCCTGTATTCTGTTCAAGCAGTCCAGCTTGCTACCTTTGAATTAAGTGACAACAGGCAAATGCAAGGGGAGGCTCCCAGGCTTCTCACCATCATTTAAGATCCCCTGCATCCCTGAATGTCCCGCCATCTATGTGAGGAATTCTTGGCAACCAGGACAGCAGACTATGACAATTCCCTGGGATTTCCAAGAAGGAAAGTGACAAGTATGCTTGTCATTTGGATGCGTCATGCAGGATTGCAAAATTTTCTGAGCGGTCTCAGATTCCAGATAGACTATGTATTTCAAATGGTCTAGATGACATTATGTGACATGTGGCTTAACAACAGCAGAAAAGTAAAAGCCACAAAAGGAGTCGTACCTTATGGAAAACTGCCCCCAAAGAAACAAAGACTAATGAAAACAAATCCAGATTCCTGGTTCATGTGCTTCCAGAGCCAACCCTAATGAAATAAGGCTCAAAACCAAATTACAGTGGTCCTATTAAAAATAATAATATAAAATTATATATATATATACACACACATATATATAATTTGTTTGTATATAGAATGTTTAGAATTGAAACCCAAGGGGTGCCTGGGTGGCCTCTGGGTGGGTTGAAGCCTCTGCCTTTGGCTCAGGTCATGATCTCAGGTTCCTGGGATCGAGCCCTCCATCGGGCTCTCTGCTCAGCACTCTGCCTCTGCCTGCCTCTCTGCCTACTTGTGATCTCTCTCTGTCAAATAAATAAAATCTTAAAAAAAAAAAAAAAGAATTGAAACCCAAACATGTTGAATTTGACTGTCATAAACTTTAAGAAAAAAATACTGGGGGTGGGGTGGGAGTGGGAACACACCCGGGGATTTCAATGAATGGAATCTTAACAGAAATAGTTGGCCATTGGTCAAAACTTGGAAACCCTTCCAAAATATAAATGTGTGAACTTTTTATTAGCAAGGATGGTATCTTACTCATGTCAGCTTCCCAAACCTTAGCACAAATCAACATATGTATGCTTTAGGACCACATTCAGCTCACTGTGATGACTTTAATTTTAAAAAGCTAACAAAACCACTTTGAAACTTGTTTATTTTTTCCTAAAGGAAAAGTCCAAAGAATTCAACCTAATCAATGTAAATGGCTTTACTCTCCTAATTCACGGTTTTTTCCCCACCCTCAAAAGAAGCTCTGTTGACACACTATGGTGCCCCAAGCCAGGCACTATTTGCTGCTGAGCACAGGAATGACGCTTGAAAGAGTGAGGATGCAAACTCACCTTCTAAACAGCAAGTAAGTTAGGTTAACTGTCTCGATATTCCTAAAGCCATCAATCTTAGAGTTACTTCTCAAGCTCTGGGTATGTGTCAAGCACTAGGCTAAATATCTTACATTCACGTAAATACTTTAACATACATGAATTTAATTTTCATCATGACTGAGCGGGATGGGTCCTATTATCATCTCCATTTTACAGATAAGGAAATCAAAGGTCAAAGAGATTCAGTGGCTCAGCCAAGGCCTCACAGCTGGTCAACGAAAAAGTAGAGTTCAAAACCAAGCCTGATGAGCTCAACAGTCACATTTGTCCAACTGTATTATATCAAGAGAACTCCAATTAAGTTGGCAAATCTGGCAACCACAGCCAGTTAATGTTTTCATAACTATATTAAAGAGGTACTCCTTGGGCACATGTGGAAATTTTAAGTGGTTCTCCCTAGCATTTCATAGCATGCTTTCTTCCTGATTTGAATCATTCTGTCCCCATTGCCATTTGTGCAAGTATTGCTATATCTTTGAATAATCATATAATAAACAGTTGCCACAAATAATACAAAATTCGGTTAGTGCATGACAGCAGGTAACTGTGAAAGGCTTACGTCATAGTGTTGGCAAATCTGTAGTACCTATTCAGACAACCATATAGCAAATTTGAGAATATGAAAATTAATATAGGATCATGATGAGCACTGATAAATGTAAATTTCACAGTCTATCTTCAAGTTCATTTTAACCTTGGCACTGCACTACGAATGAGGTCATTCTGTAACCAAAAAGTAAAGAAGATATACCACATCTGAATGTTTTGAGGATTAATAAGGAAAACCTTCTAAAAATACTTAAAGAATAAAAAACAAAGACTTGCTTGCTTTTGGTCCAAAAATGATGGTTAGATATAGCTTCTTGGCCAGACATAAATTGAAGGTTAATCATTTTGGTTTTTAAAAAATGCAACTAAAAAACATCCTTCTATGACAAATTAAATTATGCTTCACTCAAAAAAAGCAAAGCAGGGGCACCTGGGTGGCTCAGTTGGTTAAGTGTCCAACTCTTTATAGCAACTCTGGGCATGAGCTCAGAGTCATGAGATCAAGCCCCTTGTCTGGCTCTACGCTGGGGGCACAACTTGCTTAACATTCTCGCTCCCCCTCTCCCTCTGTTCCTCCCCCCCCCCCCCAATGCTCTCTCTCATTCAAGGAAGGGAAGGAAAGAAGGAAAGAGGAAAGAGGGGCACCTGAGTGGCTCAGTCAGTTAAGCATCTGCTTTCAGCTCAGGTCATGATCTCAGAGTCCCGGGATAGAGCCCCACGTCGGGTTCCCTGCTGAGCAAGGAGTCTGCTTTTCCCTCTCCCCTCACCAACACACCCCTGGGCCAGCTTGTGCTCTCTCTCTCAATCTTAAAAAAAAAAAAAAAAAAGCAAAGCAGAACAATATAAAAAGGATTATGAAAACAGCTCTATTTCTTAATCAACGTGGAGTTCATTCAGCCCACTTTCACCCAAGGGAACCTCACAACATGCTTTAGAACCAGCCCCTCCAAGTTCCACCTATGATGAAGGAAAAAAAACATGAAGTTATCTCTAGGAGCTTCTGAGTACATAGCACATATGTATGGTCTTTGTGGCAGGCACAAAGATTACTAAAACCATTGAGTTAATGAAGGGTCAGGTACCAGGGATTCCCTAATGGTTCTCTGAAGCACTAACAGTTCTCAGCACCCAGCTTTATCTTATGACTTAAACACATTCATAGTACTTGTTATATTTCAGGCACTGTTTTAGGCATTATAAATTCATTCAATCCTCACAATTTATTTAAACTATGTAGGACATAGATATTAATATACCCATTTCACAGATAAGGAACTTGAGGGGCAGAGACTTCAGTTAACCGTCAAATGCCTCCCAGCTTGTACAAATGGTAGAAACAGAATTCAAACCTGGCTCCGGGGTCCATGCTTTTTGTCACTATGCCATGCTACCTTTGCCCAGTAGTGCCAGTCAAACCATTCCTGAACTAATCTCTAAAGTGAAGTGTCATTTTACAGTAACCAAAAGCAATTTCCAAGGCTACCAACTTTAAAGACATGCAGCCTTCTAGACAGACTTGCTTGTGGGAACCCTATCAATCATCCCCAGTCCCATATGTGGTGTATCCCTACTATCAGGGAGGCCAATCAGTGCCCCAATCAGGGACTGCCATGACCAATCCCTCCCTGCCATGTGACCTCTAAGATGGCTGGGGTCTGCTGGTTAGCCACACTGTCTCTGTAATTTAAACCAGACTATTTGGCCTTGTTCTCTGAGCTGGGGCATGCCTAAAATGCTCAGATTGCATTTAACAAATTCTTTCTCTGGCCAAATTTAAGCTCTAGAGCTATTCTATGTAGATTTTGGTTCATTGTATAATAACACAGAGAAAGCTTTCTTTGAGATACACTTTCATTATATTATATTATATTCATTATATTATATTCATTATATCATATTCATTATATTTTCATCATAATATAGTTGGTTCACAGGATGGCCCAACAGGAAGAAAGCCACGGGGAACATGGCAGTGGACTTGAGACATGACATCCAATATGATGTTCAGGGGGCTCTCCTTATTTACAGAATGCAATCAGTAGGAAAGATCTATAAATTTCAATATCAAAAAGGAGGTGAATTTCATATTATAATACTTAATAAACTATACAAATTCTTCCAAAACTATAAATCAAAGGTCAGGTTGAAGCAAAGAGTGAGAACATGAAGTAGAGAAAGGATGGATATTACCACCTTCTACATGAACCTTGCCTGTTCAATTACTTAAGTTAAGCATTCGTAAAAAACCAATTAATTCAGCTGGTACTTTGGGAAGCTCCAATACAATGCCTTCTATAGTCAATAGTTGACTGATCTCATAAAGTTAGAGAACAAGAGTTGCAGGCTTATTCAGTCTTGAAGTTCTGGAGAAAGAAGCACTCTTTCAAAACTCAACTGATTTTCAGGAAAGAAGAAAGAATGATTTATCATCAAAAATGTTCATCTACTGACATGGCAACTAATTTAATTGAGTCACCAAGGTTCCCAACTTTGTAAAAGTGAAGCAATTCAAAAAGTTTTTTTATTGAACATGTACCATGTCAGGCAAACAGATCATTAAAGCAAGAAATGCTATCTTAAAAAGGTAGATCGACTGGGGCCACAGAGAAGGGGGAAGAGAATAATTACAAAATTTGAAAGGGAAGGGTGGCTTTCATAGGGGGACAACAGGAGAATCATGAAACCAAATGTCCCAGTTAAAATATTCACAGGAAAATTACTATGTACACCATCAGTGCTCTTTCTAAGAATAGGAGAAGAAAAGAGAGGGGCATGGAGAAAATTCAACCCAAACACAATACTTCAGAAAAAAACAAGAATAATTTTCTTAAAAAAAAAAAAAAGCCTCCTGGCACACCAACCTCCCTGTGATTGCAGGGTGAAAACTGTAACATAAAAACTGAGTCCATAAGTGCCAGAGGAAAAGAAACTTTCCCCAAATAACAAAATAAAAATAAACCTTCAGTTAAAATAATATATTACACACTGATGTAAACTGAAATGCTCCTGTCCATGAGTTGAGCTTATGAAACCCTTAAACATGAGCATGTAACACTAACAAACTATTTGACATTATTATTTGGGTTCAAAGACTCCCTTTCTCTAAATGTTTATAGCACCATACCAGTTATTTCAACGGAGTTGACACAATGAATTTCAAATGATCTAATACTTTTGACTTACCAGCGGATTAGCACATGATTACGCTGAGTAAAAGGATTATTATTACTGCTGCTCTAAGATATTAACACTTTCTGTAGCACGCTCTAAGGACACTGTATAGATCACTAAAAAATGTGACAAAATACATGGGGGAAAGAGGATTTTTTAAAAAGGAAGGTGATAAGTGTTCTCTTTTAGGTTCTTGCTTAAAATAAGGTGGGCCTCCCAATGGTAGAAGCAGCATTTTTGCATGACGCTTTCAGTGGTATACAAGTTCCAAATAAGTAAGTCCAGTATTCAGTGCACTTCAGAAATTAAACCATGTGAGGCCTTCTTCCCATGAAGATCAGGCTCCAAACAAAAACCCCCACTTTGTAATAGACAACTAATTCTCCTGTAATGAATGACAGAACACAGCATTAATGTACTTAACAAGACAGAGCTAAATTCAATGAAGCTTGACGCCATTTATATGAAAAAGGGTTACATTTGTAGACAGAGCCAAAGGGAGAGAGGATAATTCTGAATTAAACAGCACAGCTTCTGCCCTGGTTGAGACAGACCTCTCGCTAGAAATAAAGATCATAGCTAAAATAGGACTCTTAAAACTGGCAGCAGCAAACAAAGCTAAATACCATCATATTAAATTCTAACTCTCACTGATGAAAAGGTAACAGCCAAAGGACTTTGCTTAGACCTTCTATTGGCAAAAGTGTCATTTCTTTATAGCCTAATTCCTGGTCCATTAGAAACATGTCCCTTCTCTACCAGACTCCATGATATTGCAATGCAGCTGGCCCATAACACTGTCACAGAAAAAAATCAGATAACCCAAATGATGTCTTACTATCTATTGAATCCTGTGGATACATCATTAAACCAAAAGATGTAAAAGTAAGGCAGTTGACGGAAAGTGAGTATGCTGAACAGATAAGTTTAGGTGGCTTTTTTGAGGGTTTTAGTGTGACATTCACCCTTGTTCTAACAAAAACGTTCAGAGAAGTCGTATGGACACACGTTGTTGTGGAAGTTGTGTATGTGTGTGGATATGTGTGGCCCGTCACAACAAAAGATTTTTTAAAAGCCTACCAATGACATCATGCCAACTCTCTTCTTTTCAGTGTAAGAAAATGGATTTTAAAGCAGAAAACGGATTAAAAACAGCATATAAATAACGCCAATCAAGCCCTTACATTCTGAAAACACTTTATCAATTACTATAAGTAGACAAGAGGATATTTTAATTCTCTTAACTGTACAGTACGAACACTGACCTAAACAGCACACTTGGTGTATCTGGTGATAGGACTGATTTCTGAGGGACGTTCTTACACACATCGAGGTAACACCATTGGAACTGCTATACGTTGAGGCAGGGGAGCCTCGGCCTTCCTCTTCTCTCCCCCATCCACAGTGTTATCTGGTTCTGCTGTTGTCACAGAGCCAGGGAATGAAGCTCTTCCAGAAAACTTACCCAAGATCAAACTGTGCCTGGTGACAGCAGTGTCCAGGCCATAAGTAATGTTCAAAGGATTCAACAACGCCTGTGACTGATCATTCTCTTTCCCTTGCCATCACCTGCTGATTTTGTCCAGGTGTTTTATGGCTATCTTGAGGATCTGGAGAACAGACAGAGGGAAGACTTTGCCAATTTCTTTTGTCTGGGATTGTGAATTCCTTACACAGATGGCGGACAGCCTCGGCTCGGGGCAGCGCCAGGCTACGCTGCCTTCAACCTCCAAAGGGAGAAACAGAGGGAGACATTATCTTCTCCCACAACACTGCCTGTAACATGTCTGTGGTTAGCAAACTGAGACAGCATGGCTTCACAGGGGGTAAAGTGAAGAAGGAAGAAAGTCAACAAATAACTTGAAAATATTTACCTGTTTGGCATATCACTAAGCCTTTATTTACCAAGGAATCAAAACTGCGGATGAGGAAGAGGATTCCTGAACAAATGTGCTTCTATCAAAGACCTCTTACCCCAAGTTTCAGTTACTTTTTCAATTATATGTTAAAATCACCAGCTCTCCTAAATTAACAAAAATAGTGACTTTAAAAATCCAAGTCGATCCCTTTGAGCTACTATACTGCTGTGCTGGAAGGAAAATTGGACCGGTGTTTATCCACACCTATAATCTCTAATATGGTAGTCACCAGCCATATGCAGACACTAAGCACATGACATGTGGCCAGTCCAAATCGAGATATGCTCTAAATGTAAAACAGACACTGGGTTTTGAATAATATGAAAAGATGAATGTAAAATGTCTTTTTTTTTTTTTAAGATTTTATTTATTTATTTGACAGAGAGAGAGAGCACAAGTAGGCAGAGCAGCAGGCAGAGGGAGAGGGAGAAGCAGGCTCCCGGCTGAGCACAGAGCCTGATGCAGGACTTGATCCCACCACCGTGGGACCATGACCTGAGCCGAAGGCAGCTGCCCAACCGACGGAGCCACGCAGGCATCCTGTAAAATGTCTTGATACATATTCATAATAATTACATATTTTTATATCTATTATACATGGACATGATAATTTTTGATACACTGGGTTAAATAATATATACTATTAAAATCAACCTAACCTGTTTCTTTTTACTTTTGTAATGTGGCTACTAGAAAATTTAAAATTGTATGTAAAGTATTGGACGGTGCTCGTCTAGACACCAGGACTCTTGTCCTTTTCAGTCTATTATTGGTTATTTGACCATCGTCTTCTTTTTTAGCTTTCTGAGCCTCAACATTTTCAGATGATAGGGAAGGAAAAAAAGGTTACAGATTCAAGATTTTAGAGCTCCAAAAATTATAAAATTTTATTTACTTATTTTTCAGACTTTCATTCCTAAAACCTAGGTCCATTTTCATTTGGGCCTGCTCTAAAGAAGCAATGAAGAACAAATAATAGGCAAACAGGTTTTATTCATTATTTAAGAACCTACAGCTCACTCTGATGATTTTTTTTTAAAGATTTCTTTATGGGGTGCCTATGTGGCTCAGTCAGTTAAGTGTCCAACTCTTGATGTTAGCTCAGGTCACAGTCTCAGGGTCCTGGGATCAAGCCCCATGCTCAGTCTGAGCTCAGCACAGAGTCTGTTTATCCATCTCCCTCTGCCCCTCCCCAGTTCTCTCTCTCAAATAAATAAATCTTTAATTTATAAATAAATAAATCTAACCTTATTTGAGAGAGAGAGAGCCAGGGAAGGGGAAGAGAGAGAAAGAAACTTACGAGAGGCTCAATCTCACGATCCTGAGATCAAGACCAAGCTGAAACCAAGATTTGGGTGCCCAACCGACTGTGCCACCTAGGTGCCCCTCTGGTCATTTTTTTTTAACTAAAGTTTTTCAGAATGATTTGCGTAATGTTTTTAATGTCTGCAAACTTATTAGTCACAAGAGTCCCATAGTAACTAATAACTCAAGATGATATATAAAATAAAAAATATCTATGCCCTGGATGGATATGGATTTATAAAGCAATGAACTGAACTACTTGTTTTGTGAGTTCAAATTCATCTGGTGAGAGGGCTACCAAAGCAGATTTCCCTTACAAAAACCTCAGAAAAGCTTTAGTGGTTTCTCTAACTAAATCATAGGAGGTATATCTTAAATTACAAGGTGTGGCTGATCCCTCTTGGAGGCACAATTTTTGAAGCAATAACTGCACCCATCTCATCAGTTATTACTAACTTTGTGATAATTCATCAAACACCTCCTCACACAGCTCCTGGGTGGCCAGGCTCAGAGGAAGGATATTTTTAGGAGCCTGTTGCTTCCACGACTTGTATTAAGCGTTGGTGTTATGTGATTGAAACAAGGCTAAGGAGGAAGAATATAAAACACAACAATTTCAGGGAACAATTTAAATACTTAATTACACACTATTATTTCTCTACTCTTAAGGCATGACAAACAACTTCATTCTCTAAGTTCCTTGATGGGAATAAATATTTTATTTTACAGGTTATGCTGAGAATTTGAATCAGTGGGCTGCCTGAATCGGAGAAAGGAAATGGAAAACAGGAGGAGATTAAATGTAGGACAGAAATTCAGTATCTGTTTAATACATGTATTTTTACCAAAATGATGGTGAAACTAAACCCCACATCCTGGCTCACTGAGAGTCTGGTTGGAGTATGTTATTGTGTATTTAAAACACACCTACACACACACACATACACACACACACACACACACACACACCCCTCACTTATGGATGTATTCCAGTAAACGTGACAGGAGTAGTCAAGTCCACCATAAGAAATTGAAAGTGGGGGCGCCTTGGTGGCTCAGTGGGTTAAAGCCTCTGCCTTCAGCTCAGGTCATGATCTCGGGGTCCTGGGATGGTCCTGGGATGGAGCCCCGCATCGGGCTCTCTGCTCAGCAGGGAGCCTGCTTCCCCCTCTGCCTGCCTCTCTGACTACCTGTGATCTCTCTCTCTCTCTCTCTGTCAAATAAATAAATAAAACCTTTAAAAAAAAAAAGAAATTGAAAGTGCAGCATACAAGAGTCATGAGCTACAAACAGAGAGAGACAGAGAGAGAAAGAGACAGAGAGAATATTGTACTAGATTGAGTTATTTCCTGGCGTGATAAGTTTAAAATCTAACACATAGTTAGCAAAAAAGAGCTATCAGTGAATTCTGTCATATTCTATGTATCCGATGGGAGGAAAGCACAAAATGTAGAAATTTTTGTCAGGAATGAAAGATCAAAGTAAACAGCTTGGGCAGATAGGTACAAATGAGAAGTTAGCATGGTGTGGCCAAAACTAAGGAGTCTGCAGAGAAAACCGTCTGAATGGCTTAAGCAACCACACTCTGTAAAGCATTTCAACGGATCATTTTAAAATTTCACGTTACAGGCTAAATGTATAGCTGATTTTAAGGATATATAAATAAAACATTAATTGCAAATAAACTTGTATGTAAATAAAACATTACATTATTTGCCTTTACAATTATTCCTAATGCTTAAGAGATAAATACTAAAGTGAGGGTCAATTAATTCATAGCTGCTCTTTTCTTGGCTAATACCAAATGTATGTGGGCCATCATGAGAATGGCTCTTACCAAAAGCCTTTGAGAAAATCAAAGTAAAGCCAATTTTGAGCTCTATCACTAGTATGCAAGATGAAAAGCATCTGGTGAAAAGCAAAGCAAGAAACACAGAGGGACATCATCTTAGAAAATGGTTTACTGGATCTTTTTGTACCTTTGTTTAATGTTTCTTAAAACAATAAGACTTGCTTAAATGTTAAACTTGGAAACCATAGGATTTCATTATCTGGTTTTATTTTTTTTAAAGATTTTATTTATTTGTCAGAGAGAGAGTGTGAGCACAATCAAGGGGAGTGGCAGGTAGAGGGAGAAGCAGGGTCCCTGCTGAGCAGAGAGCCTGATGCATGACTCGATCCCAGGACCCTGGGATCGCAACCTGAGCTGAAAGCAGACCCTTAACTCACTGAGCCACCGAGGTGTCCCAACCACATGATTTCAAAAGATCATTTCATTCAATATTACGCTTTATTTGCCTAACTGACAATTTCTTGATATATCGAATTTCTTTTTAAAATATTTTAAAGTACTAAATTAAACTCTTCACTACCATGTTAAAAAAAATCTTATTTCTTCACAGCAAGAAGTTTCCAGAAACTAATAAAACATTCTTGCCCTTGGGGCGCCTGGGTGACTCAGTGGGTTAAAGCCTCTGCCTTCGTCTCAGGTCATGATCTCAGGGTCCTGGGATCGAGCCCCACATCATCGGCTCTCTGCTCAGCGGGGAGCCTGCTTCCCCCTCTCTCTATGCCTGCCTCTCTGCCTACTTGTGATCTCTCTCTGTCAAATAAAAAACAAAACAAAACAACATTCTTGCCCTCTAAATGTTTGAGAATGGTCTCTTCACGTGTTATTATTAATCCAAAGTATTCGTATTAATGAGCATACAATGAATATTCAGTTGCCTGTGGGCTCATACCACAGGGATATCAAAACCAAAACTCACCTTTACTTGTACTTGTCTGACATAGACCCGCATAACTACTTGACCAAACCAAACTTCCTGAGGCTTATACAGAGTTATATAAATGCTCACTATGACAACGAGATATACCTGTAATTTTAAAGGGGGAGGCAAGAAAAAGTGCTCACACAACATAAAAGTTAATTTTACATTAGTATCATTAATATTATACTCACAGTGTAACAGCCAAATAAACCTTGTGCTTTAAAAACAAATCAGGTCACTCGAGCTGCCTGCTGCATTCTGCTAAGAAAGCAAAACCCACCATGCATGCATGGCTAGTGTTGACACTCGTTCTCAATGACTTTTATTGTCTCTGGTCAACTTTTAAATCTTCCTTTTCCATATCTTCAATCAGAATCCCTCCCTTGTAGAAAATTACATTCGTGGCATTAAACACCCATAAAGACTTTAAGAAATGGTACCAAATAGAAGTTATACTCTTTTAAAGTCAGGGTTATTTCCCTAGTTTATTCGGGTATTTAAGTTTTTTCTTTAAATCCAAAAAATATTTCTTTAAAGAATGGTCTTTGTGTGGCTGAAATTAGAATGCACAGGAGATAGTTTTTCAAGGCCGGCAAGCACTTCCTAACCAAATCCCCCACTTCCTTTGCTAGCTAAACATAACTGCTTTAAATGTGTACATCCTTTAAAAAGTTAGAAGGGAGCACCTCTCCTGTAATAGCAGGCAGCTGGGAAGCCAATTGGTACAGTCCGCGTGCACATTTTAGAAAGCAGTTCTTTAGCATTCAATAACTAAGTGGTAATTGGGCACAGAAACATAAACTGTCAAACTGAATCAAAACCTCTTTGCTTTTCAGAGTATTATTTGTAAGATTATACTAGAATTAAATTTGAACATGCATCCACCCTATGCATTCAGTCAAATTATAAAACAGGAAAAAAAATTGCTGTGCTTTCTTTGGATAAAATTAATGTCAGCTTTGTGTCCTTAAACCAGACCCGATCGGGAAATGAAATATGTTTAGTCCTGAAATAGTCGTGGTAATTCAATCCCTGCACTCTCCTTATTTTCTTGATGACAAAGAAAAACTCCCAACTGGCCGGGCCACCTGCACTGATTACTCCTCCATCCACACCCACAGAATATGAAAATGAGCCAATGATCATTAACCTTAATTTCTTCTAACATAAACCTCAGCTCTTTTTCAGTCTTGCTACTCAGGGAACTCCCCTGAGATAGAGAAAAGGGGCTGGGTGTGTGTGGGGGGGCAGTCGAAATAAGGAAATAGGGAGTGAAAGCTCAGAGCAAAGAGGGTGGAAAGCAAATGGAAAATGGAATCTACTGGCTTTTAAAAAACTGCACAGCTGGCTTATTAAACTTCATACAGCAAAGATGTTACAAAGATAAAGAGATTCTGAGGCATCACCACTCTCTGGATAGTGGAATACACTCCTGTCCAACCCTCTCCTTCTGAGCAAACAATAAGAAAGGATGCTTCCTCTCCGCCCCCTCACTCCTCCACCCAGACATCACTACAGAAAGAGAGCAAGCAATAAAAGATAGGTCTGGACAGCAGGAATGCAGGTGTGGCTGTAAGATCTCCAGGATGAGGACCAAGGGGCCTCAACAGCCAGGGGAGAGATTTCCAAGGTGAGTACTTCAAATATAGTGTTGAATGCATCACACCTTCTGGTCATTCACATTCAAGTATCACCAACTGGAATCATTTTAATTCAAGCTGCGTGGGGCTAGATCCCACTGGCATTACATCATCTTCTAATGGATGAGGAGCTAGTTGGGGCCCTAAAAAGAAACACAACCAGGAGGGGAACAGGAAAATTTCAGAAATAACAGTCTCTTTTGCACAGATGTGTATACTGAAAATTATCTTGTTATGTTTGCCTACAGACCTAACCAGATTGCCCAAAAAGATTGTAAGACCATGAAAATGAAGAACATATCAACATACCAATGTACGCAACTACACATAACCCTCAGTGAAGCATTCATGAAGCTGGAACAAAAACAAACTTTAAAAATCATGACATTGCTAAGTGAAAGCCCAAAGTCTTAAAAATGTGCTTTTTTTCCATTAGAAATATTGAAGGCAAAGGCAAGTAAATGCTTAAAGAACATAACAAAAGGGAACTGTATTACCTGGAAGTGTATGACAAGATGTTTGTTGTCTACCCAACTCGGGGAGACAGAGAACAACTGTGATCACGCACTTATCTCCTCATTACTTCAGATTCAAATCAAGTAGCAGCCGTGAGGCGGGGGAGGCAGAAAGTCAGGAAAAACAAACAAAAACAAAAACCTGACCACAATTTGGTCCTGGATTCCGCTGCACAATTTAAGCTAAAACCTGGCTCTAGGCTGGCCAGGGTTCACGGGTTCCTTGCTTCCTTCCACTGTAAGAGGCAAGCGCCCACATACACCCTTCCTTCTGTTTTTCTCTCTCCTTCATCCTCCCACCCACCCTCAGGCTGTCAAAGGTCAATGGTCCTCTCTGGAAGAGGGGACAGAGTATGGAAGTATTTGGTGCCATGAGTCATCTTAATAGATACTCCAGCGACTGTCTGCGACCCAGCAGGGAGCCGAGATGGCAGGGCTTTTAATAAAGCAGCACTTTTGCACACTCACAGCCTGGTTAATTTAATACCTGCCGCTTGTTTACCAACCAGCGCGGGCATGTCTCCGTGTCGATAACTTCCCAGTGACAGTGAGGCGACTGAATCTGGGCACCGAACAGATGCACCTTTTTACGCTCTGTTAAACCGTGTCACAGACTACAGCCCCTGAGCGCATTCCTTTATTTATGCTGCAGCCAGTTGAGCTAATTGTCAGAGACAGACCTGGTTCTAATTCTGCAGAGTCTAGCAACTGCAGAAGTCTATGTGCTGAGGCATGAATGGTGCAGAACTCTTTTAAGAGAGCTGAAAAATAAAGTCAGAGGGTAGAGGCATAATCTGCCAATATTTTACTAGACAGACTTCCAAAATGTCACAGATCGGGAATAATAGGTTTCTAAGGGTGGGGACAAAGAAAAAGCATCACTGGTTCTTAAATGGAGTAGAGGAAAGCAAATGTTAAAGCAAACACCTACGCAAAGAGAACACAACAGAGCAGAGATGCATTCATTTTTCCGATGATGGTTTAGGACTGTGCAGTTATAATATATTCACAAGCTTAAAAACTACCTGATCACGGGCCAACACTCAACGCAGCTCACACCAACAGTCCTGCACGATACCAAGACTGACCATTTCAGATGCCATGATGCAAGCCCATTAATGACACCAACATTATGAGAAAGACAAGTCCTCATTCATCCAGCCATACAACTTCAGTCCGTTTGATCATGTGTAGACAAAGGAACTCCCATTTATTGTTCTCCTCAAACCCTGTAGTATTAGAAGTGTTTCCTATTAGCTATAATACCATACTCATATTTTATCAGTAGCAAGAGTTCACTCCAGCTAAAGTTCTTCACCCGTCATGGGCATTTTTCAGCAAATTAACGTCTTTTACTTGCATGACTTCTCTTCAAATTATAATTTGGGGTTTAAACGGATCATAATACTTTACAGAAAAGAAAAAGAGAAAAAGGGCTCAGTGTTGATAATTTTTACTACTTATGACTAAATGACCTCAACTGAGGGATAAAAAATTAAGTCATTTGTCTTATGAGGTACAGAGGACATTTTATGGTGTACAATTTAGCTAATAATGGGTTGGGGCCAATCCTTAACAAGTCACATGTTTCCATTGTCCCTTCACCCCCTGCTTATGTTTTTACCACATCCTAACAAAAACATGACCAGAACTGGTGAAAAACATACGGTTCCAACTAATGAATCACATACTTTCCCGCAAGTACAGTAAGTACTACCAGCTGTGTGACAGTCCTGCTCTGGCAGTGGGACCGGCGCAGAACAAGCCGGCCCGTCGGAAAGCAGCTGGATTGAAAAACCACAAGCAATAGAAGTGTGTCTGCCTTCTCAGAGCGGCTTTGTCTCTGTTCTGTGTCTCTGCTCTGCCCCCAGAACGTGCCAGCCATCTTGTGTGGAGAAAGTTTCAGAAATGTCAGAGGTAGAGACAAAATCCACAAATCCAAAAGAACTTAAAAGTTTTTAGGAAGTACTGTCACTTTGTCATGTGGAATGCCACGAGAAATTTAAAAAAAAACCACTTCTCTCCCACATCCATCCTCCGAGGTGCATCTCTTGGGACTCGCCTTGAGACTAAGAGTGTACATCTCCGTGTATCTAAAGAAGGGAGCCGAGAGGCGGGAGAAGGAACAGCAAGAGATCCAGCTACTCAGAGACAGGCTGACAAATGCACATGAACACACACACACACACACACACACACACACACACACACTTAAAACAATTCACAGATTATCAACTTATGCCACAAGCTACTACAAAAATTCAAACCTGCCATTTCTACAACAATAAGCTTCATTTGCAACCGCAGAACATTCTGAAAAAATTCTCTGGCAAGTCCCAGATATTTTTACACAAATGAACTTTTCCTTTCTGTGAAACAACATTCAAATGGATAAACATTACTGTGAAAGGGAAAGAAAGTCCAGCAGCATTCGTCTAGAAATGTAAGTGGAAGTGGCAGGATTTTTTAACCTTTATAGTGTGTGAAGGCAATAGCTAATAAAATTTTACCAACATTATCAAGTGATCAGTAGCTTTTATGTAGCACACAAGGACCATTTCAGGCTTGCTCTGAGAAAAAGAAATACCTAGAGTTGTCATTCTTGGCTTTTCCAAAGTTTCAGTCAGGAAAAAAAATGGTGATTTTTTTTTTTGGCAAGTGTTTTAAATACAGGGAAATCACACATAAGGACTAAAAGGGAAGGTATGCTTTTAATGTTTGCCTTTACCAATTAATTTAGCCAAACAAATTATTCTAAGCTTATACTGTAAAGATGTTTCATCCAGTAAAAACCTAATACAAAAGTCATATTAACACATCTTTTCTGTGTTTTTCTGTTTATAACTCAGTTCTATGAATAATTTTTGTTTTTAGTGAAGCTATCATCAAAGAAATACTTAAATAATGGTCAGAAGAGTCACTGCATTAATAGTGAAAACCTGGGCCCTTTTAAAGGGTTTAAATGTTGAGTGAATTTTGCTGTGCCTATGTTTAGGGGACTTCAGGATTGGGTTGGTCAAAGGTAAGTGCTCTGTGGGGCCTATAAGTCACACCCATTCATATGGTTGAATCGAGCCAGACATAAGGGTTGAAAGCACCAAATAATATTGAGGAAAGAGCAAAAAATGGACATATACTAAAGCATGAAGACTTTTCAAATATTCACTAAAATGTGAATTTGAAAAACAGGACATTGATAAAGAAATAATACATACGGTTTTTTTTAATACATACGGTTTTTTAAAAATGACTAGTTTGTAGCACTCTTACTTCATATTAAATCTAATTAAGAATGCTAGTCTAAGAAGGAAACAATCCAAAACTGATTATGAAATTACATAATGAAATCTATCAAGAAAGAACCAATATAGTTAAGCCAAACATGATAAAATTACTATGAAATCACTAAAACTCATAGTAATTAATTTAATGATACAGAAAGATAATTACAATATATTGATAATCAAAAAGCAGCTTATTAAACAGTTACATTTTAAAATGAATGCAAGAAAAAGGACAAAATACCCTGAAATGATTAACACCTATGTGGAAATAACTATTAGCAATGGTTTCATTGTTGTTAAACTCCATTTTCTAAATTTCATTTATTTAGCATATTTAAATTACATGTAAAAATAATAAGTTTAGAGGCTTTATTTCCAATGTGATAAATTTGATGATTAAGAAATCTAATAACTAGACTTCTGGTCTTCACTAGTAGTTATACTTCAAAACTATGTACTATAAAATGTGTGAAGCTTTTCTTAAAAAATTGGGTTTTGGGGCGCCTGGGTGGCTCAGTCAGTTAAGCAGCTGCCTTCGGCTCCGGTCATGATCCCAGGGTCCTAGGATCGAGCCCCGCATCAGCTCTCTGCTGAGCAGAGAGCCTGCTTCTCCCTCTCCCTCTGCCTGCTGCTCTGCCTACTTGTACTCTCTATCTCTATGTCAAATAAATAAAA
>CM052892.1:45424518-45484204 GCA_028534135.1 Potos flavus | reverse complement strand
CTCTCTCTCAAATAAATAAAATCTTTAAAAAGAACTGTGTTTCTTTGAATAATTGTTTAAAATCTCCCATTTATCACATGTATGTATGTATATTCTTTGTAAAATCTAAACATAAGTCCTAGGGACACCTGGGTGGCTCAGTTGGTTAGGCTTCTGGCTCTTGATTTTGGCTCAGGTCATGATCTCCAGGTCATGGGATCAAGCTCCATGTCTGGCTCCTCACTCAGCAGGGAATCTGCTTGTCTCACTTTCTCTCTGCCCCTCCCCTCCCACTCACTTGTGCATGCTCTCTCTCTAAAATAAACTTTAAAAAAAATAAAGACAAGTACTATATTTACTATGTCCCCCAATTTCCCAAAAGTATGCTTTCATAATTTGAGCTACACACTAGCCTTTGTTAATTCAAACTTCAAAAATTAACAAACCATAGATATAAATATTTACCTTTCCAATAAAAATAATACCTTCAAATAGCACTTCTAATTACCAGAGTACTCCCATAAAATGAAAGCCCATGTCCACCACTGAAACACCATTTCTTCATTCCCAAACACAGCAAGCTGCCTTGCAGAACCCAATCCAGGGTCCTTAGTAGTGCGATACTATAATAGGATCAATGCAACAGAGCAAATCTGTAAAATATGCTAATCCAGGTTGCAATATGGCAGAAATAACTAGATTAACAACCATACTCTTATAATACAGAACTTAGTATCACATCCAGGAATCGGGAGGATTTATTGTTAAAGAAACATTCAAACTTTTTCATTCTATGATTTCTGAGAGTGCTGGTGTGGACTCCTTTGGCAAATACTTATTGACCAATTACCATGGCCTAGCATTGTGTCTGTGTTCAGGTTTGAACAAATATAAAGAGAGGCAATTACGACCTTTCGACGTTAATGATTTTGACATGCTGTCTAGGTGTTTAGAAATCCACAGAGAACATTTCTGAGAAACAGAGGAAAGGCACTAACTCATCTGACGCTTTGAAAAGACTTCAGGAAAAAAAGACAACTTTTTGGCAGGATGAGGCATAGGGAAGAAGGTGGACAACATGGGATAATGCTCAGTGATGGGAAACACCACCAAGTCAGCGGACAACTACAAGCTGGTCTGTGCTGCTGGGGCACGAAGAGACAAGAGCAGGGCTGGAGAAGAAGGACACAGGGTCTACTCAGAGAATCCCAACTGTCCTTTTAAAGACCATCTCCCGTGAGAACTGTTCAAGCTCCACAGCTCCATTCTCCACAAGAGTAGTGACTATCCATGTCATCAGGGTGGGGGAGGAGGGTGGGGACATGGGGACTAGGACCAACCAACTAATTGCTCCTTTCTTTTAACTTCCTTTTAATTTCAAAAAAGCACTCACTGAACATATACGTACCAGGTACTGTTTCAGGCACTGAGAACTCGGAATAGTCCAGCTCCTTGAGCATCAAGGATCTCTTCTGTGGATCTCTCATTAGCTCATAATTTCTTTAAAAGCATATACAAAAAATCTGGCATGGCCCTCTATGTCTTTTGGAATGTGAAAGTAAAGAAAGACTAAGATAAAAAGAATCTACATAGGTAAAAGCATAATGGTCCCAAATCATTTTAAGGGTAACATTCTGCCAGAATGATGAAATCATAATTAAAGAGAACAATTAGTCAAGATATTGCTAATTGCAGATATTAGCATATCAGACCAATCAAACCTTGGGAAATTATTCTCTTCATACGGTAACAGGTACAGCCAATTCATATAAGCCACAACACAGACAGTGTACACTTAGGTCTCGACTAAACCTTTGTTAACCCATTATATTGGGGATGGGCTACCGTATCTTTGGCTGAGACAATCTCAAGGCCCACTTTCATGCATTTAATTCATAAGATAACAGATAAAGAAAAACACTGTGATGCAAATTTTGACACCAGTCAAATTTTAGCACCAACATTTATGCACATGTCTATACCCTATAAAAGCCACTTTCTCAATAATTCCTAACGCAATACCCTTGGGGAAAACAATATAATCGAGTTTTATAGGAGGGCAGGTTTCTTAATACCAGCTGGTAATATTTGGGCCCTGAAGCATGCGAACTGATCATATTAAATTCCAGATACTAGCTATTATATCTAAAATTGTTGCTTCATTCATATTTAGCATGAAGAGGAGTCTATCTAAAGCAGGCTCTATTTAATACAATGTGGTTTTAATTGGAGTCTGTTTTAGATGAGCCACCTGTATTTCATCTTTTTAAAATTATCCATAATTTTCTGCACAATTTGCCTCTGCAACATAACGAATAGCAGTTAGTTATAGATTATTGCCATTGTTTAGATGTCTAAGAAGAGAAGGCAAAACTCTCTTTTTACTGAAACACAACGGCCGCACACCAAAGAACAGAAGTAGGAAACTAGGGCTCTGCCCTGTTCCAGCACGGGGATGAACAAAGGTATGCATATTCTTGAGCCTTAACTAGAAAGATACCAAATAAAAGCCCTATTATTCTGCCTTCATTATGGCTACTCTGAAGCTGAGTGCTACAGCAACTAAAATCTCACTTTCTTTTCTATTCAAGAAAAGCCTCCTTCTCTTTTCAAGCATTTTTAACTCTGGACAGTCCACTGCCACCAACAACCTCAAATAACATTTTTTTAGTGCTATGGCTCTACTTTGCAATTATTCTTAAATATATTCATGGTTTGTTCCCAACTAAAACCATTCAAAAGCTTTATATCACGTCACTATTTTCTAGTTTTTATCTGCCTCATAATTACTCAAAGTTTCTGGAATACGGAGTCTCACAGCATCATCATTGTAATGATTCTAATACAGACCCAAGCAAACAGCAGTTTGCAAACTAAACGATATTTGTGTGATGCCTGTAACAAGGAACCACGTAACAAAGAAAATATCTAAAATGCACCTTTCAAAGAAGATTCTTCATTTAATCTATTCTGAATTACCAAAAACATACCCCAAAGTCAATAGCCAAAGTCAGAATTTCAGTGGGTATCAAATACATTAAAACTGCTTTTCAGGGGCGCCTGAGTGGCTCAGTCAGTTGAGCATCTACCTTTGGCTCAGGTCATGATCTCAGGGTCCTGGAACAGTCAGGCATCAGTTTCCCTACTCAGCAGGGAGCCTGCTCCTCCCTCTCCCTCTGCCTGCTGCTCCCCCGGCTTGTGCATGCACTCTCTCTCTCTGCCAAATAAATAAAATCTTAAAAACAAAAACAAAAACAAAAAACCCTGCTTTTCATCACATGGTAACCTTGGGCCTGCTATATGCTATTCAGCAGGAATAAAGTGTCACAATCCACTTAAATGTGCTACCAAGTTTTCCTCTCTACGCTTACCAGCTAACAGAAATGATTCCTAATTAGTATTTTTCTCCCCTAAACAGTTTCACAAAAGGACTCTACTCACCTTGTCTTTTGACAGAACTATTTATATAAATTATATCTTCCAATTCCAACTTATCTACTGTGCTCATTCAACGGGCTTTAAGTATACTACAGAAACAGCACCTTTCTCTTTAGCAAATGTCAATGTAGTGTTTCCTCCAATATACCCAATTCTCTACTGATAAGTTCTCGCCTTGCTTTGCCTTCTCCCTTACTTAAAACATTTTTAGGGGTATCACTAACTGCTATCGTTTTTCCCAATTTCTCCAAATACACTGTTACAATTAGTCACATGAAATCTAAGTATCTGTCTAGTCATAAATAAACTAAATACAATTATTATGTTAAGAATAGTATATCTGGGGCACCTGGGTGGCTCAGTGGGTTAAAGCCTCTGCCTTCGGCTCAGGTCATGATCTCAGGGTCCTGGGATCGAGCCCCGCATCAGGCTCTCTGCTCAGCAGGGAGCCTGCTTCCCACCTCTCTCTCTGCCTGCCTCTCTGCCTACTTGTGATCTCTCTCTCTCTGTTAAATAAATAAATAAAATCTTTAAAAAAAAAAAAAAGAATAGTATATCTAAAAATCTAATCTCAGAATTATTGCCACTCAGTTACCAAAATTATCCTTATAGGATAGACCTTCAAATATGTCATTCTTAAACACCAAAGTCAGAGCCAAGGAATCTGCCTCCAGGAGTGGTATGCACTACAGAAGGAGAAAAAAACCCACCAAACTAAAAAAGGTCTTTTCCTTTTAATCCAACCCAATAACACCAGCAACTTCCTTCCATATTCCATTATGGGAGCTGGAGTTCAGTGACACTTGACAGAATCTATTAGTAACATGGTTGGTATAAATTACATATAGCATACCCTCTGTTCTGTATAAATTATATAGCATACCCCATATGGAAACCATATTTTGATATTAATCAATGTTTAATAACAAACACTATATCTGAAGTTATTCGTAGCAGTTTTTTCTGCTCTTGTATTTTGCTGCACTACTTCCACAATTTGTCTGTTCAGATATTTTAGTCTATGAAGCCAAGGCTCTTGAATTTTCTCAAAATGGTTAAAAAGGGATTAATTTTATCCTATGTTGTATTAGTTACAAGATAACTGAGCTCCTTGAAAGACAACATCATAAATTATCTTGATCCAGAAATTATTCTGAACATTGGTAGGTAACAACGTTCTTGCATAAACATCTTTATTTGTGGATGTTACTAATTAATTTTGTTTATTTACTTTACAATTTTATGTCTTTTTTTTGCCCTTTGGTCTCTGTCATGTAAAATTTATTAGCCAATGTGCCACAAGCTATAACTAGTTGTATTTACTATTTTATAATACCTTTGAGTACTTTGATAAAAGCAAGAATTTTTCTACTTTAGTAAGAGCAGTCTTTATGTTACAATGTTATGAGAATTTACAATTTTACTGAGAAGTTAAAAAAATTAGTAATTAGGTCAGTTTGAATTAATATTGTAGATTTTTGTGTGTATGCACAAGATATAATTTGAAGTTACATATTTCAAAATGGGAAGGACAATTCTATTGCATGGATTTTTTTTTAAGACTTTATTTATTTGACAGAGAGAGAGAGATCACAAGTAGGCAGAGAGGCAGGCAGAGAGAGAGGGGGAAGCTGGCTCCCCACTGAGCAGAGAGCCTGATGCAGGGCTCGATCCCAGGACCCTGAGATCATGACCTGAGCCGAAGGCAGAGGCTTTAACCCACTGAGCCACCCAGGTGCCCCTATTGCATGGATTTTTTAGACAACTCTTACTAGAGACTCCAACAAGCTAAATGTATTTTTGGACAAAATCTTATAATAAACTCAACAGGTAAGTCATAGAACTTTTTTAGATATGGTACCTTCGTGCCATTATCTAGCTTTTTTTTTTTTAAAGATTTTATTTATTTATTTGTTTGAGAATGAGAGAGCACAAGCAGGAAGTAAGGGGGGGGCGGGGGAGGGCAGAGGGAGAAGGAGAAGCAGACTCTCAGCTGAGCAGGGACCAGGACCCTGGGATCATGACCTGAGCCGAAGGCAGAAACTTAACCAACTGAGCCACCCAGGCACCCCCCATTATCTAGTTATTGTTTTGTTTTGTTTTTTAGAAAGCTTGCATTTTTTTTTTTTTTAAGATTTTATTTATTTATTTGACACAGAAAGAGAGAGACAGTGAGAGAGGGAACACAAGCCAGGGGGAGTGGAGGAGGGAAAAGCAGGCTTCCCAGCCAAGCAGGGAGCCCGATGCGGGGCTCGATCCCAGGACCCTGGGGCCATGACCTGAACCGAAGGCAGACACTTAACAACTGAGCCACCCAGGTGCCCCCGTTATCTAGTTTTTAAAATAGGTTTTGTCAATACAGAAGAGAAACAAAAGTTGCCTATTTGAAAGATCACTAATAAAACTTCACACACTCCACATGACAAGGGTAAGGGGCCCAAGTGGAAGGCAAGAAAAAGAATAAAAGGACTCCCAGCAAGTAAGAACAGGAGTTTATGAAGGGCTTTTGTTTGTTTGTTTTCTAATGTTGAGAGACTGGGAGCAATTTAAACTTTAAGATAAAAGGATACTCAAATTTTGCACAAAGAAAATGGCAAAAAAAATCTTAGGAATGTTCCTTGGACTATTCTAGAATATTAGAACATGGAGACTGTTAGGAAAAGTGAGTCAACACACCCAAACACTAAATTAAAGTTTGAAATCATATTGGCATATTGGTCATAAAAATCATAATGCTGCAGGGAAAAAAATCTAATACAAAAAAAAAAAAAAAAGAATGTCTGACCAGCTGTGGTTTATTGTGCAAGAATGTGAGTGTTTTTAAAGAAAGCCTTCTTTTGTCTCATGTCTAACATATACATCTATACACTATGAAGCACAGCTGAAAGAGGAATACAGAATACAGCAACAGATTCCAAATCCAAAGAATACCCCAAAAATACCTGAAGGGAAGTGATAAATTTTTGGGTTACTTTGCCTTTTCTTTCTAAATTCTTTAGCCCAGCTACTGGAATTCTGTATCTCACTTAGCAGATCCTCACAATAAGCCAAACAGGCGGGATGTTATTTGAAGCCATGTCTCTTATTTAATTAGTAAATGAGAGAGTGTTGATGCAAAATCTGGATACAATTTTAAATCATTTGTTCTATAATTATTCTATGATTAAAAAAAAAAAGCTCAAGTACTGCTTTCCTAGCTAATGGGAAAAACAGGTTAAGGAACCTTAGGAATAAATCCTGCTGTGGTTCAAAGACAACTGCTCTCATTTTTTTTTTTTTCTTTTTGCTGTCCATGTAGGGGCAAATTTTTTTCTCCATTTTTTTTTTTCTCATCTCTTTAGGCTTTCATTAGGCATGTGAATGCTACAGAATTAATTTTGTGTTCAGAATTACTCAATATGAAGCCCTATATAAGAACTCATATGGAAAATGATGCAAAGGACTAGGCTTCTTAAGGTGCCTAAGGGACAAGCAAACTTTAAAGAGGAAATGCTCCTTAGTTTCATGGGATTCAGACCTAAGGTAAAGCTGGAGTTGTAGGAGATGCTGTGAGAGATTCAGCAAGCTCTCATAGAGTGTAAACATCGCAGTTCAAGCTGTGATGTTTACCTGACATCAAAGCCATCTATCCAGAACATGCTAGGGCAAGCCTCCACCAGGGAAGACCAGCCTGAGTCAAAAGGATTGCTCTAGTCCCCCAAAATAACCCAAGGTGTGATTTACATTACAACAGTACATAATAAACGTGGGCTTTATCACACTGATTCCAAGTGTTCAAAGTCATAACTAAATTTCTATGGCTGCCCCAAATATGTGTGTCTGTGTGTGTGTATATATAGTACCTTATATAAATAATACCTTAAAAAATGCAGCAGCCCCATGTATTTCAAAGACATGTAAACACAACTAAGCGTTTAACACACCTGCAGCATGGAACAGGCCTCACTATGTAAGGAGAGCTTACTAGCTACTAGAAATTTTAAATATATCAATGGAACAAGATTAAAAGAAAAAAGGAAAGAGCCATCTGTTGCATCAAAGGTGAACAACATATATTAGGCAAGGAAAAAAATACACAAATTCAAAATGTCAAGAATATTGTGGTATAATTTACATACAGTCAAATACATAAATCTTAAGTGTGTGGCAAAAATATACTTTGGAGGAAACATACAAAAATCAGAGACTGATTTTTTTTTCTCACTTTGATTTTTATACAGAGGTGTGGCTGATAACAAAATCACTGGGACATTAAAGCAACTATAATTAGCAGTGGTGACTCCAAGCAGGATTGGATCCACCTCCCAAATTTTAAATGATTGCTTCAAGCTAAATTTCTGGGAATTTCTTTGGTCTGGTAATCAGTCTGGGAGTCTTGTAGGAACAAGCTTTCTCGTGATATTTCCACTGCCTCGTGGTTTCTGGCAGGGTTGAGCCGTCTACAGAAATAAGATTTTCTAAGAGTGTCTTGTTATTTCCATTTCCTATCTCAAATGAAACCAAGTGTGTGTGGACCAAAATGTTAAAAATACACACATATGCAAACTTTTCATCATCAAGGTTGTTTCTAAATCCAGTCAAATGAAATTCATCAACAGTGCTTCTGAAGATTCAAGGCAGAGCTAGCTGTACTGGTTATTGGATAAAACAGAAAACTTCTAAGAAGTGAACTGAATAATTTTCTATTTTTAAAAAAGTAAGCTATTCTCATAACCATGCCAGCATTAAGAATCTTTAAGACATAAGACATATTAAAATACCAAGCACCCAAAGTCTTAAGACTACACAGACCTTTCCAAAACATGATTCTTCAGATCGGATTTTTATCTGCACTCCTTCAGTGGCCTATGTTTCTAATTACATTTAAACTTTTATATATAGCATGTGCTGTTAAGCATTGTGCCATATTCCACTCATAAAATTGTATTCTCAGAAAAAGATGCCATTAAAAAAATAGAATTCACTTTTTCATCGATTAAAATACGCTAAACAGACAATAATAAACTCTGAAGGGAATGGCATAGTATATAATTTTTTAATATTTCCTTTTCCATTTATTTTAAATAAATACAATTCAGTCTATTTTTAAATGCCCACAAAAATTGCCTCACCTACGACCACTGGATAGGACTTAGGATTCTTGGCTGGAAATTTGGTATCTAAACACAATGATAATATAAATTTCAAAAGTTAAAGATAATAACTAGACATTAATCATGGCTAAGATAGCAATGTAACTTCAGGGTAATGATTCTGTTATTATTGATCTGACTGTATAAGATATTTAGAAAATGTGAGGTTTAAGGAACTCTCATAAAGAGAAAAAAGTATAAAGGATGTCATGTGTAACAGGCTATTTTCCCTGAAAGAAATTCTTCCTCATTGCTGACTTAAAAACTTTTTAGGTTATGAAAAGAAAAAAAAATTATTTTTATAAAAACAGAAGTTAATAAAGTTTTCTGGGATAACATTTCAGAAGACATTTCACCAAAAAATTTTTGTTCAAATAACAGAAGTGATGAGAATTCACATTCATGGAAATGCTGTCATTGGCCTCTATTAAATATGTGAGCAAATCATGACCATTTTATTCTAATATTAAATTTTGGTATTAGCTTACTAATTACCAACATCTAGAAAAAAAAAGCTCACTGTCTAGCCTATTTAACTTTTGTAGGCATAGGTCTAACATATATTTCAGTAATGATTTCAAGTTGTAACTTCGAAGTAATTACAACCTCAATGCACCACTGTTGAATGCTATTACTGTATTTATTCTTTTTATTCTTTATCTGTTGGTGTTTCTTATTTAACTTTGTAACAAAACTTTTTATTTTCTTATGACAACAATAACAACAAAAACAAACCTTACAGCATCACGGTTAAAAGGCAGGGGGAAAACCTCCAAAGTAGATTACATTTTGCCCCTGTTAGTGACAGTTTGAGT
Organism: Potos flavus; assembly: GCA_028534135.1. Taxonomy (NCBI): domain Eukaryota; kingdom Metazoa; phylum Chordata; class Mammalia; order Carnivora; family Procyonidae; genus Potos; species Potos flavus. The sequence goes on along the minus strand of CM052892.1, from coordinate 45,474,840 downwards.
TTTGTTTTGCTTTTAAAGACTAATTTTTATTTTTACAGATATATGAACTCATTTCCACTATGCTGCTTCTAATGATTATAAATTAAAAGTAGCAATATAAAGATCTTCATAAAAACTAGAGACCAGTGAAGTATGTGATACACTTCTGTCCTTAATCTTGCCAAACTACATTACTGGTTAAGAAAATTAACCAAAAGAAGAATGCTAAGTCAACAGACTCAGACTACAAAATCCAACAGGAAGGGCTGCATATTAAGTAAGTGCAGCGGGGAGGTTAGATTAAATCAGGAAACTAAATATTCAAAGATAGATGAATCTTCTTTTCCTTCTCTCTCTCCCTCTCCACAACCCCCCCAACACCCAAGCTACAACTATCATTCCCAACACATTTTCTATCCAGACTATCTAAATACATTGTATTACACACAGATACGTGAGAGTTCATCTAATTTTGAGACCTTTACAATGTTTAACAAAACACAAGGGGGACAGAACCCTTTCATGTTAGAGAATGGCAATTATTAACTACTAATTTCCAACTAAATTTTCATTTACAGGTTAATAGTTTCCTCAGAAAGCTGAGAATCCCCTGTTCTTATTATGTGTTTAACATTTCAAATTATACAACCCCATTAAGAGGTCATTCTATCAGGCTAGCCAACTTGTAGAAAACAGCCAAGTTTATGCAAGAAACGGTGAGGGCTGGCTTGTGAATCATGAACCTGATGGGTGTATTCTAAAAGATTTTAACAACCCTGTAGCCCTTCCAGAAGATCCCAACAAAAGGCATCAAATATGTGAACTGTAGCTTACAGCATAATCCTCTAGCTGATGAAGAGTCCAAACCGGACACTAGAATACCTGGAATCAAGACCTGGATATGTCCTTTGTGGTTCTATGACATCAAGCCTCTGAATTTTGGAAGCTTCGTTCTCACAATGAAACTAGCACTATCATCCTGTTTCTTTAGAAAGGTGCTATGAGGACTCGAGGAGCAATAAGTTCATGACTCTAGAGGAAGCTAAGATATTATGAGTGTGAGCATTTACAGATGTACCAGGATGTGAGTACAGGAAATTAGAAGCTCAGAGGAAGACCTAGAAATGCTCATGGAGAAACATGAGAACTGCTGGATAAAGTAACTACTGGAAAAGTACAAAGAATGAACGCTATGGTCTATGTTGTAGAAGTCAATTTACCATAAATATTAATTCCCTAACAAGTTCACTGTTTACTTTTCAAGCTTTGCTTTATAATACAAATATACATCCACAATCATACTATGTATAGTATTTGAGTATTTTTTAAAAATACTTCAGATTGCAAATCATTCAAAAAATCAGTGAGACAATTAAAGTAAAACCTTCAAGATCTTAAATCGTGGAAGAAAGGTACTGGTCACATGGGTGAGAAATCTCTTCTTCCTCTAGAAATGTTCCCTTTCCCCCAACTGGGAAACTTAAAAGTCCACACTAAATAAATTTGCTAAGGTACTGTCCCAGATAATCTAAAGTAAACCATATTCCTGTTACAAAACTGTCTAACTGTCCCAATTTGTTGCCTTTATTTAATTTCCAGGCTTTTTAGTCTAACGATTAAAAAGTTTGTCACCACTAAAAATTTCTATATTAAAAAAGTATTGGGGTGCCTGGGTGGCTCAGTCGTTAAGCGTCTGCCTTTGGCTCACGTCATGATCCCAGGGTCCGGGGATCGAGCCCCACATTGGGCTCCCTGCTTGTCCCTCACCCACCCCCGCTGCTTGTCTTCCTTCTCTTGCTGTGTCTCTCTCTGTCAAATAAATAAATAAAATCTTTAAGAAAAAAAGTATTAAGATACAAGTTAAAATTTATTGGACGAAAGATGCCTCTTATCATATAAGTGCCTAAAATCAACGGTTCTCTAGCTGATATTTCTAAAACTTCCATTATAAAGTAATTCTAGTCCAAATAAATGCTACACTTCAATGGAGGTATAAAGATTAAATGAAGTAATGCATATATAAACATATAACCATCTTAAGTCCTTTTCTGGAGCAAGCCAAGAAATAGTAAGAATACTCCTTAAGGTGGTATTATTTAACGTAAGGGCCATTTTCCTGTTTGCTGTTAAAATTTAAAAATCACCAACGAATATCTACCAACTTACTGGTTAAAGATTTGTTCTTCACGATAAGTAAACACCCAACACGGCAAGTTACTAAGCAATATTTATCATCTGATTTCTACCTCCTCATCATAGTTAAGACTTACTGTCACATTCATAAGCCAAAATAAAGTGATACTGCTTCTAAAACACTCATCTTACATGTTACTAAAATATTACCTCGTCAACATGTTCTTCACACTTACCCATCCTCAACTTGAAATTATATCTCATACAAGTTTTAGTGTTTTTACTTTGAAACTTTAAAATGTGGGCATAAGGAATTTTTTTAAATGAACGGAGAAAGAACAGAATACCCATAACATTCAACAAGTCTGAACAGCATGCGGCTTTAGAAGTGCTGTTTTAGGCAATGCCGTAACGGCTTCTGAGTCTGACCTAAGAAACATCTGAGGTCCTTTCATGTGACACTACTGAGTAATGCCACCCACACCTGAACACTTCTTTGGAAGGTAGAGTGCATATTTTAACATATTCCTCTTTACTGTATAGCTTTCCTTATTTTGTCCTCAGTGATAAAACAATACAAACCATTCTATAAGACTAATGACCAAACCATCCCTCCTACAGCAACCACCTAATTTTTTTTTTCTTTTACTTCTGTAGACACAAAAATCTTTGCAGTAAATCTACAGCCAGTGGCCAAGTGTCTGTCTGGCAACACAGAGACCGTCATCACTAATATCCCATGCTCTCTTGGGATTCAAGAAACAGGGAATGAAAACAGTGAGTGACTGGGGCCATGTTTTTTTTGTTTTCTTAAATCTGGCTTTCAAAATGTGGTCTAGAGTTCCCATGGCTTAAACCGTCTACACAAAACTTTTGCTTTGGGATGAAAAGTTATATCAAACCCTTCTAGGGAAAAGTACAGATAAATAGTTCAGGAACCATGAATCTGCAATCAAACTGCTATGCTCCAATCCTAGTGCTCCCACTTACTCGTGCTCTGAAAGTGTAGGCAAGTTACTTAACCTCTCTGGCCAGTTTCGTTATCTGTGAAATAAGAATATTAATATTTCCTAATTAAGAAAGCAATCCCTATAAAACTCTTGGCACAGCACCCGAATTGTAGAAAGTGCTCACTAAATTGAGCCATTATTACCATAGCAGAAAAAAGGACCATACAGATGAATAAAGATCACAGGACTATCTTTTCAAGACAAGGAGCTGGGATAAATATGAGATTAACACATACGGAGTGGTGAGAAAAATTCAGGTCTATCCAAACCTGGGACACCTGAATTCCAATACCAGGTCTCAAATAATTAGTTACTTAATCTCACAGAATAATTTTACCTCCTGTGAATCTCAATGACCTCATATGCAAATAAGAAAGGTTGGTCTAGAATCTACATTTCAATCTCTATATATTTTAATCATCTTTCAGTTGAAAAAAATATCTATACATACCTGTCTCCGCCAAAGATCCAACTCTAGACTATTTATACTGTTTGGTAGCATCATCTTAAGTCCCTCCTATCTTTTAATTCTAGAATTCTTAGCTTTATCTATCTTTTCATGTATGAAACAATATGGAGATCTAATATTCTCAACATGTTAAGAGCAGCAATCCCTACTTACACTTCTTGGGATTTATGGGGGTAGCAGGTATTTGGCCCCCATTTTTGGCCTCTTCTGGGGTAAACAGAACAAGCACATGGCTCTTCTTCTGCCCCCAAATTCGTCTCCTCCAGGATGGCTTAAGATTAAATATTTTATGTCTAGGAAATCATCAGATTTCTTTAGCACATTTTCCTCAATAATAACAACAAATAGCCAGTTTTTAAAAACTTGAGTTCTTTTGACACTATAAACTTCCAGAAATATCCATGGGTAGGGTACACCTAAAGCCTGAAAAAAATGCTCCAAGAGAACCTTAGAAGAACTTTCTGATAACCTTTAGAGATGTCAAATCAAAGATTCACAGTTAACAAATGGTAACCTATAACAAAAGTCTTTGAAATATCTTTTATTTCTATTCTGCCTTTCCACAATGACATCAAAGTTTCCTATACATATATAATCAAAAGATATTCCAGGGAGATATTTCATTCCCAACTTACCAATGGAGTCAGGGGCAGAAATGAGAAGAGAATCTAGATTTCTGAAATAACCTTAAGTGGCTCCTCAAGTCATCACAACATGAGCAAAGAAATGAGGGGACTGAACTAAATTATTCAAGGTTAAGGTTCCATATACCCTAAATAATTTGTTTGTAAGATTATTTTTAACAAAGATTCTCTTTCTGACAGTTTCAAGAGTTGAATACGAACTTTCACAGGCAACAAAACTTAAAGCTGAAAGTTCCTTTCACTATGTAACCATTATAGCTATTAATAGAAAAAAAGGAATAGACTCCAAATGCAATCTAGATATACTAAGTCATTTATAGTCACTGGGATTCTGAATATCCCAAATTTTCTAAAGCATTCCCCCTTTTTTTTCAAGCTAGTGCCTTGTGTTTATAGAAAATCACAATTTATCCTTTAAACTAATAACAACAAACATGAAAGGAAATGTATAATTAATTAGTGGCATAAGACAGTTAACATCAAGTGTCAGGCTAAGAGTACTGAGAGAAAAACAGACGAAGAGACAGTAAATAAATGGTACATATCAAATATCATAGAGCAAAACCAGTGACTGACAAGGATGGAATAAACTTCCCAAACAGAAGGTGACTGCTGCTACTAGCAGGTTTTTTTCTTTCCGCTTTCTTCTTTCTTTTCCTTTGGCTAGTGTTGATTTGGTCATTTTATTTGCTTTTTCTCTTCCTCTTAAAAGTTTGAAGGAAAGTAGGACCTGTTCTAAAAACAGGCTTTGTAAACTAGCACCTAACTCCTCAACATTCTGTGCATTTAAAAAAAAAAAATCTTAAACTCTGCTAATCGAAGCCATAACAAGGATGCTGAATTCATCGATGTAAAAGAATTTGCTACTGACTGCTGTCAAAACATTCTCTTAGGTAAACTCTTAATCAAATATGTCTCTAGTCCCTGTCTATGAATCACATTTAAATTAAAAAGATAATAATTTTCTTTAAACCTTGGTTTGGATAAGAGAAAATAATATTTGAAAGAGTAGGATAAGAGGCATGAGGAGACAGTCTAGGTTTCTTCTGGCACTGTACTGCTGTGGCAAACACAAGGAGTCCTCTCCCAATTCTTCATCTAAAAATTTGTACAACAGGGCGCGTGGGTGGCTCAGTTGGTTAAGCGACTGCCTTCGGCTCAGGTCATGATTCTGGAGTCCCAGGATCGAGTCCTGCATCGGGCTCCCAGCTCCATGGGGAGTCTGCTTCTCCCTCTGACCTTCTCCCCTCTCATGCTCTCTCTCTCAAATAAATAAAATCTTTTAAAAAAAAATTTGTACAACAGTCCCTACTTCTTCCATCCTTCACAAAATGTTAATATTTTGTTATTTTTCACATGTTTTGAGACACTTAAATGAAAGGAAGCCAATGTGATTAGAGGTTCTAGTTTGGCTCACATTTTTATACTTTCCATTATACTGAATAGTTTAACAATTATATTAAAATGTCCATTACTAAATTCATCTATATTATACCACATTACCTATTTAATACTTAGAAAAAAAATGTCCAGAAAGACTCTGTGGGACATTAGGGTAGAGTGTTTGAGAAACTGGACATCACATCTGGAATCACATCCTATTCCCATTCCCATTATTTATTAGCTATGTAACCATGGGTAAGTTATTCAAGGCTTAGTTTCTACAGATATCAAGTAGGAATAATAACAGTACTTACCTGAATAGGGTGTTAGGAAGATTATATCTGAAATAATGTACATAAAGTCTTAGCCCATCGCTTGTAATGATTAAGTAGCTTAATGAAGAGTAGCTACTATTAACTTAATCAACCAGCACTTTTTATCCTGAAAGTATCCAGGCCAGTGGGCCTACATGAATCTATCAGATGATAACTCAAGTCCAGAATGACTCTGGGGCTTCCCAGTCCCTAAAACCTAAATAGGGAAAGTGAGGACAGACAGCCAATCTAAAATATACCTTCAGAGCATCTTAAAGACAAAGTTCCCCTTTCGGGCCATTTCCAAGGGTTCTGAAATTACTCTTAGAATATTTTAGAACCTCCACGTGTACAAAGAATACCTCTGCCTTCTCAGAGCATGAAAGTTTTTACAAGATAAATGAGGATGCCTAGAGTTTTAAGACATTGGAGACCAACGGAAGCATCCACGTCCTCCCTCGGTTGTCTCTGATCCCCCTCAGTGCACAAAGGTTGCTATTCCCTCTGAAGAGCAGGGATGTGGACCAAGAATGCCGAGAAGCCTGAGACTTTGAGATAAACAGGCGGACCACTGCTGGGGAATTCAGCAGCCTTGGATGTGCAGGTAACAGAGCAATGGAAAGTCCTTCCAATTATATCAAATAATAACAGTGGACTATTTGCCAGACTCAAGAGTAACGATGATGCTAGAACATGCACATTATATAAAAACAACTCATAAAATATGTCCAAATATTCTTTGTTAATGGATGTTGTTACAATGGAATATTACTCAGTAATAAATAAACTACTGATACACATATTACTATGGATAAACTCTCAAAACCATACATTGAACAACAACAACAACAACAACAAAAGCCAGATACAACATAATACCAACTGTATGATCCAATGGATATGAAGTCTGGAACAGGCAAAATTAATCTATGATGACAGAAATCAAAATAATGACTGACTCTAGGGGGAAGGAACGGGAAGGACTGCCTAAAAAGGAACACAAAGGAGCATTACGGGGTGAAGGAGATGATATGGGTTTTGATTGGGGTAATAGTTTAACATGGGTGTATATATGTGTCACAACTCATTATACTACACTTAAAATCTATGTGTTTTATTTTATGTAAACTGTACCTAAATTTAAAAATTAGGGGATATGCAAAAGATATCTAAAGTTCTAGAGTAGATTAAAAAAAAATAGGGGTAGAGATCAACAAAAAGTAGGGGCCATTTTGCAACAAGTGGGAACAGATAGGAGGTCCATGGGATGTTATCCATAGCTGAGTCTCAGGCTTAAGTAACTTAAGGTTCTTCCATGAAGTCTCAGACAGCTCTGTTTCATTTGTCAGTTTCAACAGGCCATGCCCAATCATGAGCAGGCATGAGAGAGCAAGTTACAAGTATTACATGTGGGGAGTTGAAGGGGGGATGAGTCGGAAGAAGAGGAGGAGAATGGTAGTTGATTTTATTTAAATGCAACCTGGTTGTAGACGACATTTCCCATGTATACATATATTCTCAAGCAAACACCTACATATGGTTGTATTTTCCTGATGTCTATCAGCCCTTTTTTTGTTGCAGACTTGAGCACAGCACATGTTCCAATTAACTCCACTCTTTGTTACAACTTGCTGAGTCTTGTGTCCCTTGCCAAAAAGGGGTAGGTGGTAGGTTACATAACAAGGATTGGGGTGGAATCTGCTGCCAAGTCTACACAGAGAGTTAGTGGACTGTGTGTGGTATGGGTGGGGGCGGGTAGAGGTGGGAAGAAAAGGGGAGACCACACGAAGAATAAAATCCTTAGAGACAGACTTTGACAGAAGCAGGCCTTATCTGCTGTGTCGCTAAGGGAAGGAAGGTCAAAGGAGAGCCAAAGTGAAGATGATGGGGAGTCAATGTATAGGATGTAGATTAGGTTGTTCTATTACACAAGAATTCTTCCCTTAGAGTGATGCTCCTGGGAGCAATCTAAGATGACAGTAACTTTAGGAAGAAACTTGATCCAAGTGTAACCATGATGAAATTCTGGTAATGAGAGAGAGAAAGGGAAGTCATAAGGTTAAAGGATAAACAGGCCTTTAACAACGTTGATTTTCAGTTAAAATAGAAGAGATTCAACAATATGTGAATTCCTATCAGTTTAATGAGTCAAGTACAGCTAATTAGGAAAGCAAACTTTAAATCTGATCTTCTTAGGCAGGCTTAAAGATATCTTAGACATTCAGACCAATACTTTACTCAGACTTACTTGTGAGTTCCCTGGTTCTACTCCACAACTATGGATTATATTTGCTACCTATTCAACCATCTCCCAATCTATTAAAGAGTCTGTGTACTATTAGTGAATTCATTCCCACCAGTGAACAAAGTTAAATGATAGAAATTAAATACTAAAAGGAAGTCACTGTAAAGTGTCCTTGAGACTGGTCCCTTTGAAAGACAGGGTTATAGGAAATTACCAATACAACATTATATGTTAATAAAAAAGAAAAGAAAAGAAAAGAAAATCACCAATACACTCAAAAATGTTTTTTAAAAAAGTCACAGTCTTTAAATGTCTCAGCAATCGCTAACAGACATTATGGGACAAAAGTTATTTACTGAAGAGATAAACATTATGCTTCTAATGCAAAGACTTCCTAGATAGGGCAGATGTGACAACAAGTGCTAAATCAACTTGAACAAAGTTGATTTTCAGTTAAAATAGATAAAATAGATCCAACAATATGTGAATTCCTATCATTTTAGTGGTCAAGGGACTCAATAGTCCCTCCACTATTACAAAGACTGCCATGCACTTGGCTTTTTTTAGCTGAAACTATGATTCAAAGGTTTTCTGGGTTTTCTATTTAATACATTAGTAGGGGGCACCTGGGTGGCTCAGTCAGTTAAGCCTCTGACTCTTGATTTCAGTTCAGGTCATGATCTCAGGATCATGACATCAAGCCCCACATCTGGCTCCACACTCAGCATGGAGTCTGCTTAAGATTCTCTCTCACTCTTTGTCCCTGCTCCCCCATCCTGCCATTCTCTCTCTCAAAATTAAAAAACAAAACAAAACATAGTAGTAGAACATCAGGACCTCAAACTAAAGAAGGAGGTAACAGAGACAGCCAAAAGAGAGCTAAATAAGGACTGCATGGTGAAAGGTGCTTCACATGATAGCAGTGATGAGTACATATCCATCCAGGTTCTATTAGCCAAGACCAGATTAGATGTGTGTAATGCTGAAAAAACACCTTAGAAACATGACTCTGAACACTTCCTTGGCTTCCTTGAAGACTGGGTAAGTGTCACAAAACAAACAGTATTCCCTGGGCTGAATGCAACGTAATGAGGACAGAACCTATCATGGCGTGTTTAATAATATAATTTTGCTAAGGCAAACTAAGGGGTAGTTAATGAGGTTCCATCAAATAAGTTATGTGAATTGTGTCATTTGCAAACCACAAAATATCACATTAGTTAAGGAAAACATTTGACAAGCAGTTTCTAGTCTCTTGACCAATTCCACATTAGGCAATCTCACAAATGACATAATTAACACAACTTACTCAACTGATCTCCATTTGGAATTCATTAGGAATAGTTTTCCAACAAAATTATGCCCTTTAAAGGTGACCGGGCACATAAGGGTAGTTAATGCCTATGAGGTATTCCACCTAGATTAAAACGTAGTTTAAGTTGATCACTTTGGGTTAAAACCATTGATGTTTTTACACCAAAAATATATAGTTACTCAGTTCCCTTACACTCTGTGACAAAAGATGAAAACACAGAGGCATACCTTTCATATAAGCACATGTATATACATATAAATTCATCCCACGCTTTGCACACTCCTGGCATGTTAAATGATGAGCTCTACAAATAACAATCTGTTTGCACTTCCTTTGAAAAACAGAATGAGCCTAACGGAGAACTTCCAAAGGTGTTCCAGGACTGACAGCCTCAAGTAAGCTCATGGTCTTCTACACACAGCCATCAAATCTGAGAGCTGAAAAACAGCATGTGCTATGCCCCTGTACCAGCCGATGTTTTGCGAGGCTGGTGGTCTGAAGTTGAGCAATTCTTGAGGAATCAGTAGTTTTGAATAAGACTTTCCTAGAGTCCCTGGGAAGAGGAGAAGACCTGGAAGAATGCTTTCTCAAATTCTCATCAATCAAATGAGAGAAGTGAGTCCACTGGTGACACATCTTTTTTTTTTTTTCATAACGTTAATGGTTTTTCTATGAAAAGTACCACCGACTCAAGAGGAAAAGTAGGAGCCCTGGCACAAATTAGAGAAAGACAGAGAGAGAAAGGAAGGAACACATTCTGCCCACCCTGGTTTTGTTTTGTTTTGTTTTTCCTTTTAGGGATTTTCAGTAAGAAATCAATAAGTTCATGTTTGAAAAGCTACTTCTGTATGCCTCTATTACTTACCTTTCAGTTTAAAATCTATGATTTTATGTTCAGGTGGCAAAATCTGTAAAAGAAAGATATCGGATATATTTCCGATGTTTAAATGACAAATCAGCCAAAATATTCCTTTCAGGTAAGTCATTGTCATAAACTTCATTTATTTGGGAGGCCAATGCTGTCGAATCATAAGCAATATGGCCACAAGCCTTGGTTTAGACTACCCTAAAATGCCAAGATCATTTACCCAGCTGTATACTTCTAGGATTCCCCAAAGAACAGAACTAAATGTCAATACTGACTTCTATGGCGACACGGAGACCTTATAAATTCATTCTGCAGTATTCCTCCAAATGCTCTTTTAAGGAACATTAAATTCTAGCCCACCGTTTTAGAAATGGAGAAACTGAGGACCACAGTAGTTTATTCAATCTGATTAGTTTAGACCTGCAGTCCACACACAACCGCACATGTGTAGGGGAGGAAGGTAAAGAGCAGAGGTGAAAGCAAAAATGGAGATGAATGCACAGCTGGTTTCCAAAGCACCTTGTGCTGAATCCAGAATATTAAACACATATTGCCATTCACAAGACACAAGAACTCTTTAAAATTCAAAACAATACTGACTGTCCACAGATATACTTTAAAATGGAATTTTACTTGTCAACCATTTTTAATAAGGAACAGAGGGTATAAATGGGCCCGTTCCATTTAAATTATTATTATTTTTTAAAATTGGAGATGCATGGTGTCTGAGTGTAGGCAGGATGGAGCCTCACGAGTTAGGCCATCACTGATGTGTTTATGTCTCAGTGGTAAAATATTCTGGTTTTGCCTATTCTGTAAAGACTAATTAAAGTTTTTTCAGTTCTTCATTCTTCCCTTGTACACTCAAGGTACTTTATATCTGCTGTATAAATAGCAGAGCCTGCCAAACTGCTTAGCTGCTTTCACGGGGAAAATTATATTTGGAAAAAAATTTTTTAAAAAATTTTTACAATAGGCTAATTATTCACCTATTTATACTTACAAGTAATGCCACTTCAGGCCAAAGCCTGACTTCTAAAAATGTAAAGTACAGTTTCAACTGGGTATTTAGTAAGGGTAGTATTATGTAGCATGATGTAATCAACTACATTCAGAAAAGAGAAATATCCTCTAGAACCTCGCAGTTCAAAATATATCGCGGCTTCTAGGTAGAAAAAACTGATTCACAAAACTGTGCCTTTAGCAGTACTGAGTGCACTCTCTTCGAAGCGGTTTTGAAATTTGAGGTCCACAAAGGGGTATTTGTGTAAGTCCTTTAAATGATGTCATCCATTATATCTAATGAACAGTAATCTTTACTTTTAATAATTTGTTTATTCTATTTTGTTCTTCTTTCTACTCAGATAACTCTTAGAAAACAATCATCTTTATATGCCTCCATTTCCTCACCAGAAAAAGGAAAATAATGTTTACCCACTCATTCTACTCCACAGGTATCATAAGGGTTATTTAGATACTAAAGGCAAAGTGTTGTAAGCTGTGCAAAAAACAAAGCTGGAACACAGAATCAATGATTGTCTTGGGCCATACTTTCAACAGAGACCCTCACGATGTTGTAACCCCATGTCTACCTATTTCTCTTCCAAGTCGTCCGGTAGATACTAGATTGTGTATGTTTCAAATGATAATTTGCTGATCCAATTTGGCTTATGACTTCAATCAGTTAAAGAAGAAAAACAAGCAACCTAAAAAGCCAAGTGCCTCACATTTCCAGTTATAAGCAAAATCAGACCCATGTACATTTCACTTTATTACTCTGGCCAATTCTAAATGCCACTTGACTTTACTGTTGTTTCAAATGATTCACATTGCAAAGGTTTTCTCACTGAACTGAGGAAAACATTACAGGGTTTGGGTTTCTTACCCTCCACCAGTCACTTGTCCTAGAAGCTAAACAGAACTCCCAGCTCTCTGGCTGATCATGGCTGGGAGCTCATTAGGCTGTTCCTCACGTTAAATTACTGAAAAGGGTGATGTATTTATAATACAGCTTGTGATGCTATAAAATGGCTCATCAATCTGTTTTATTCATGGAAAGTCCACATAAGGCCACTAGTCTGTTACTGGCAATAAACCTTGGGTGCGTCTTCAAAAGACCTGCATATTAGATAGTGATTTATGTCTCTGTCCAAGAAATCAAACATGATACTAACAAGGCAAGGGATAACTCAACTGACACTTTCAAAAGCAGTATAATTTCAGTAGTAAATCAAGTGGGTATAACATACACGGGAAAGAGAAAGACAGATGATTAGCATGTATATATTAAAAGAAAAGTAGAATGTTAAAAAAATAAAGTGTTTGGATCTTAAGCAATTCTTCATCTGCTCTCTGCATTATTTTTCTTACATGGTGTTTCTTAGATAGCTTCGTCACTCCTCATCTTCCATTTTATAACTAGAGTATTCTTTTGTCAAGACACTGATATATCCTAAATAATTTATTGCTGTTTTTTCAATACCCCAAAAGCAGAGTAGCTCAGCTCTTCTCACCCTTAAAAATGTAAGGTTGTTCTGGATGAAAAAGACACAACGAAAAGAATGAGAAATATTTAGAATCGACCTGAGAAACCAAAATAATCAGTTAGGTCTTACACCGTTTTCAGAGAATAGCACATTTGTTAGAAACTGTTTCCCTTTAGGAGTCTGCAGATCCCAGTATCTCAAAAAAGATCTCTCACTGTAAGATCAAGTAACAAACTGACCATAAAACAAATTATTTTTTTTAACCACTGAGTTTTCTTTTAGGATTGCCAAATAGTCACTTAAACAAATAGCATGAATGTGAAAGTATAGATGTAGAAAATAAAAGAGTTTCTCATACAAGTGAGTAATGAGTTTAAGATGCCTTACATGTACTTGCTATTTTTATCTTCAACAGTACACTTTAAACGAATTCATTTTAATAAAAGATTAAGGTGAGTTATACAAATGCCATATCTTATCACATACACTGAACCTGTTTGCATTACTCTATCTGGAAAAGAGAAACCTTATTTTTTAGAAGAGAGGGTTTTTGTTTTTTTTAAGATCCCTAAATGCACATGACATCACCACTTTTCCATCAGTGTGTCTCATATTCTTGTTCAGGCAAAACTGGAAAGCTACTTGCATTTTCCTCATGGACTGCTCAATCTTATGGACAGGGATCGTGCATGAGACAACATTCCTAGAAGTGAAAGGCAGAAAGGCATCTTCCCTATTATTGTTAGTCAAAATAAAACTCTCAGCTTCGGGAAGGAATCACTGCAAACACCTTCCATGTTACTGGAGGCAAGCCTGCCTGGCCCACTGGAGTGGCTTACCCAGCAGCCCGGCAAGGGATCAGCTGTGGCAGCTGAAAGGTCCTCTGTGGTCCCTGCTTCCTAAGGGTTCCCAGCTCCAGTTTTAAACTCTTTATTTCAAATGTTGATGGCTATATATTTGTGTTTCTATTCAGCCCAAACAAATAGGAATTCTAAATTACAAACAAGTTTTTAGAGCTAGAAACTACTTGGTTTTCAAAATAAATCAAATGTTTTAAATGCTGCAAAGTGATTAAAAATTACTACAGGGTTTAAGATTAGAAAGAGAATTGTGGGTTGGTGTCGCAATTGGATATAGGTAGTTTTACTATTAAATAACTTTGAAAATAATCACGCGTGAATTAAGAGAGGTGATTTCTTTTCCCCATATCTTACCTGTGTCCAAAGCTTTTAGAACAGAGAGAGAGTAGAAAACTCACCCCTAACACCCACGAAATCAGAACACACTTAAGTGCCCACACACAGAGATTTCTCTTTTGATACGTACAGAAAATAAACTATTTCCTCTTGCGTCCTCAAAACACAAAATGCCACACAATCATACCACCAGCCAGACATCCTCCAGGTTATCTCACAGTTAAACAAAATAAAATGGGGTTCTTTTTGTGCAATTTGACACACACACACACACACACACACACGCCCACTCCAAGAACCTAGCCTCCAATGCTCTGTCACAAAGAGCACTCTGGGGGGCCCATGCGCGCAGGGAGGGTAGCTGTTTGAGAAACAGAAGGAGCCCTTTCAGCAGGCATGGGTTTCTCTCTGTGCCTGTGAAGTGGACATTGGCATATCTAGCCTAGGCTTTTCCTGTGGGGTTCATCTGGTCGGCAGGGTGGGGAATAGTTGTCTGCGCCATACCAAGGTCAGCCAGCTAGGGCTGACAGTCTCTGTCTCTGTACAAAGAAAAGAATCAATACTTTTGGACTACGGCTGTGCCCTCAGTGTAAAACAACAAACATGCAGCGTCTGACATGTTTCTAGGTGATTTGTGGCAGAACCTCTTGTCTGATCTGTATCCAGGAGCTGCTGTGTTACTGCTCTTTGCTTTTTGCCTCCCCCACCCCCTTTCCCGGCCCCCTTCTGCCTGCCCCAGCTCTGTGATGTCTAATACTTTAGTCAGGTACAGAGGCGGGTGTTCTACCCTACAGCTACTTGTCACTCAATAAATCACACCTACGAGCACAGTCGGCACAGAGTGATCTGGGCTTTAACAAAGGATCAGAGGGACAAAGTGCAGGCAAGATACTGTAATTATAACAAAACTAAAATATTCAGAGAGAGGGACAAACGCACAGGCTCTGAGGCATGGATAAAATGTCACTAGAAGTGGTAGCTTTTGTCCTTTTTTGGTTTCACTCCTGTAAGGCATACCTCTCCCCCTTCCTCTGCCACCCCTACCCCCTCACTTATTTTTGTGTTCTTGTCCTCCTTTGTTCTAATTAGAATTAAAGGCATGGCGGGAGCATTATTAAAGCATACATAAAAATAAATAATGCACATCTTGGATTTTAAAATATATGTAAGGTGTACTAAATGCAAAGAGGCGTCTTCAAGAAGTACAGCATCGTCAGTTTGTATCCTTGTCTAATGTATTTGCACACAGAGGCCCCAAATCCTCCTGGAACTGCCCAAAATGTAGAAACTTACCAAGAGATAGCTATTAATTATGGCCTGAAGTTAATGATTTGAACTGCCATTAAACGATTTTACGTATACAAAAACCCGCTTGTTTTGTCTGACTGCACAGTTTGTGTAGAAATATCTCTTCAATAAAACATTAACATGTATTATATATTCTTCAATTTGCTTAAGAACAATTTTATACTAGATCTGATCTTTCTCATGCATCCCCTACCTCCCAAATTTATTTTCCAGAGTCTGAACCATTAGCCAAGTCAAATAAGAAGGTTTTGGACAGTTTCTTCTGTTCTAAGTATTTTAAATGCAGCAGTTTGAGTTATCCTGGCAATTTCAGTCACATCAGACACCTCTTAATGCAGGAAAAGTGATGTTCCATCATGGAGGTCTTGCACAAGTCTCTACTGTAACTGTTGCTGATGAAAATAAAAGTGAGTTAGAATAGCTCTACACTTCCTTCCTAGTCAATCAATGCCTGACAGCACCAGTTCCTTCAGCCATGTACTTCAGCGATGATGGATCAATAACTGTGGTTTAACAACAGGGAGCCACCAATCATTATACGAATGATTAAAAGGGGTCTCACTCACATACACCTCTGTAGACAGAGGAGGCCATGAGATCAGAATACTTGCCACATTATGCTTCATACTACAGAAATTCAGGTAAAGAAGGGGAAAATGGGGAAGGGAAAATCATTAGAACACAGCATAAAGGAAATATAAAATGTTTATCACTGAGCCAATAAGAGCCAAAAAAAAAAAAAAAAAAGAGGAAGGATTGCTTATTGCTAAATTCTACAAAGCACTGACTTATTAAGATTACTTGGAATGTCACATAAACATCCCCTTAACCCTCCACACACCCACAAGGCCCCTCTGCCCGGAGGGTCTGTCTCAGCTCACTATCTTGGAAATCCTTGCTGTCGTGACTTGCTTTTATCTCACTATATTAAAATTACTCCTTGATTATCTATCTGGAAAGCCTAAAAGACCCTGAAAGGGTAAGACTGTTCCATCCAGGAATAAATAAATTCCCTGGCCTAAAGCAGATGATTGACATGATTGATAAATTAATGAAATGAATGGATCGGCCTAAAAAAAAAAAAAAAATGTAGTCTGTTTTTAAAAGAACTCTGGCAAGGGGCACCTGGGTGGCTTAGTCGTTAAGCGTCTGCCTTCGGCTCAGGTCATGATCCCGGGGTCCCGCGATTGAGTCCCAAATAGGGCTCCCTACTCGGTGGGAAGCCTGCTTCTGCCTCTCCCACTCCCCCTGCTTGTGTTCTCTCTCTTACTGTCTCTGTCAAAAAAATAAATAAAATCTTAAAAAAAAAAAAAAAGAATTCTGGCAAAAGATATTGTACAACTTCCTCTTGTACCTACAGAATATTGCCTTGGATCCACTTATTACAAAGCAAAACACCATAAATTATCAAATTAAACTATCAAAATATATCTCTTGCAGAATTTGCTGACTGTCCTCTCTCATTTGGGAACAACAATGAGGGGACCTTCCTGGCAGATACTCAGATAGCAACTGTGGAATAGGGGCCACTCGGTCTCAACACTGTTTGAGATGCAGAGGAGCCCTGGCACAAAAGATAAACAAGTAAGGACATAAACACAAGACATTCTTGTAAGGGCCTCAGAAAAGGTACATAAAAGGGCAGTGTTCTTAACTAGAGGAGGTTTCGCTGCTCAGGAAACACTTGGCAACATCTGGAGACATTTTTGGTTGTAACGTGGGGGCGGGGACAGGGGAGAATGTGTTACCCTTATTTAATGGGTAGGGGTCAAAGATTCTGCTAAATACCCTGCAATGCACAACATGGCCCCCCAGAGCAAATAATCAGTCAACATGAACTGTCAATAGATCCAAGGTTGAGAAATCCCGGTGTACGGTGTTTCGGGAGCACAGAGGAAGAGAGTGCCTAACTACCTGGAGAAAGAGAGAGTGGGGGAATGAGAGAACTCAACTCCTCCCTCATATAGCAGATAAGCGAATAGAGGGAAGAACAGGATTTGGGAGTGGGGAAGTGACGAGGGTCAGATCTGCAATGTTAGAACACTCTAGTTGCAACAGGTGGGACAACCAAGAGAAAGTTAAAAAAGGGGAGTTAGAAGTGAAGAAATAATGGGAATCGTTTACAAGATCAGAGACACTGGGATTGTAGGGAAACAAGGAGGGAAGCAACAGAGTTAGCTGCCTTTTGGATTTGGGGAAGGAGCTAGGGAGAGGGAAGAGTCTGGGATGACTTTCCCACTTCCCATCTAGGTAGGATTTAGACAGACAGTGATACCATTTAACGTTTAGCAGAGGCTGGCTGGAGGAAGGCAAGGGTAGACACTGAAAAATTTAGGTTCTGACTGGCTGAGTGGAGCATTCGAGAGAGTTGAAGTTACAAACATATGGAGCCCTACAGAGAAGTCTGGGATGGAGAAAGAGTTGGGTAGTTATCAGCAAGTCAGCAGAAATTTAAAATTTAAAAAATTTGGGCAGTGCCACTGCCCAAAGTGCATAGACGAAAACTGGGGGGAAAACAGTATTTCATTTTTTAAAATTTATTTATTTGACAGAGACAGAGAGACAGCGAGAGCACAAGCAGGGAGAGCAGCAGAGGGAGAGGGGAGAAGCAGGCTCCCCACTGAGCAGGGAGCCTGATGCAAGGCTGGATCTCAGGACCCTGGGATCATGTCCTGAGCTGAAGGCAGATGCTTAACTGATCGAGTCACCCAGGCGCCCCTAAAAACTGCATTGAAAACAACACAAAAAGATGGACTAGAAAACAAAGAGTTAGAAAAATAAGGATAGAATTGGAAGAATGAAGAGCCAGAAAATCTAAAGACCTCAAGGAGGAGCAAAACTGATCATCAGAAGAACCAAAGATCACAGATGCATTAAAACAATGGAAAAGCTTCTACGAGGGGCAGGAAAGGAGAAGTCAACTCTGAAGCTGCTATTGTGGGTAAGAGCAGAAACAGAAGCTAGGCTGTAGGGAACTAAGGTAGGAAATAAGGCTGAGCTCTGAATGGAAGATGAGAGTAGAGGCTGCTACATGGGAACAGAGGTGTGACCTGCCTCTATAGTCTAATACGAATGAGCCTGGGCCAGAGGGAGGCTTATCTTACATCTGTAAAAGGAAAGAATTGAATATAAGCTAAAGGAGAATCATTTTATCTATATGATGGAATAGTGTGCAGTCCCTAAAGATGATAGAAGGATGTTTCTAATATTATATGCATAGAAATACACAAATACAGATCACTGACATTATATATCAGACTGTAAACATAATCACCTAAAGCCTCATTTGAAGGGCTACACTTGTATGTGGGTATGTTTATCTTAGGGTGGCTGGGGTTACAGATGATCATGGTTTTGCTTCTTCTGATGTCTTGGTCTCCACAATTAACATGCTTGATACGTGCAAAAATTTATTTTAAAAGGAATTAAAATTAACCTCATAAGTAGGAAAAATAGGGTCTCAGTAATAGACCATGATCCCCCAAAACAAGAGAGGTATGGCATTCAGATCACCTGCAGATCGAAGGAGGCACTAATTTTTTTTAAAAAGATTTTATTTATGTATTTGAGAGAGATAAAGAAAGTGCACGATAGAGCAAGAGAGAGCATGGGCGGGGTGGGGGGGGCAGAGGAAGAGGTAGAAGCAGATTCCCTGCTGAACAGGGAGACCGATCTAGGGTGATCCGAGGCTCAATCCCAGGACGCCAGGATCATGACCTAAGCCCAAGGCAGATGTTTAACTGACTGAGCCACCCAGGTGTCCCTAGGAGGCACTAATTTGAGAGGACAGTGAGTGTCTCTCTAGCTTACAGTGCAAACTGGCAAATTAGAAATTCTCCAAATCAGTAGTATCTGTAGGATGAGTAGAAATGTGCATTGTTAAATTGTCTATCTAGAATTAACAAAATTTTAAGTACGAGTGTCATTAACTGTTTTTGCTTTCTAAGTATAGAAAGAGAAAAAAAACTGGTGTAAGAGGGTGGTAGGGAGAATAAGA
This sequence comes from Potos flavus, assembly GCA_028534135.1. Lineage (NCBI taxonomy): Eukaryota > Metazoa > Chordata > Mammalia > Carnivora > Procyonidae > Potos > Potos flavus. The sequence continues at coordinate 45,455,493 of CM052892.1, read as the reverse complement.
AAGAGGAAAGAAAACAAAACTTTGAGCAACTGATATATTTCAGTTAATTTTTCTAAATGCCACTGTGAAACAAGGCCACCTCAGTTTACACTGCCTGAAACTAAAACACCTTAACTTGGCCAAATGCTCGCCTAAATGCTTGTTTTTACCGTGAAGAGCTTTCATATTGTTCTGCGTATCACCTTCTGGATTCCTTAACCTTTTTTTTCCTTCCAATGGCCAAAGCCACAATTAGAGGGAACAGTTCCAATGTCAAATTCTTAGCAATTCCCTTATCCTTCCAAATTCTGGGAAAGATCATAGGTCTTGCAAGTATGTGCCCAACCCTTTTCCTCCCCAGCATCAATAAACAACTTGGTCTGTCTCTCAGGGAAAGGCTGCATTTTGCCACACAGATGATTCACTAAGTAGCCCAGAACAGACAATCCAACTATTAAATATCCAGTTTCCATGTTCTCTTTACCCAGATGTGGTGGGTACTCTGTTTCTGCCCCTATTTTCAACTCTGACACCCTGTAAGACATTACCAACAGCTCAAGTCCATGTGACCCACTGACCTGGCAGAAGGTAATAAGATGACAGTTTACATTACCTTAAAATTATCAACTAGGTTCAGAAAAATAGATGAGGCCAACATGTAAGTCATTCTACAATGGTCTCCTTTTGGGAATGGGATTAAATTTAAGCATGAGTTCAATGGAGAACTAGGGCCTAGAATGGTGCACACATCATAGAAGAGACTCAACGAACACTGAGTGACCAGGGACATGGGTGGGTAACTGGATGGCTGGGTGGGTAAAGGGCAGACAGATGCCAGAGGAGACACGTGTATGCATGCACATGCATGTGCACACGCTTAATGCAGAGGACCCTAAGAACAGTGTTACAGTTAGGTACCACTCTGCTTCCACATAGAAAGGCCATCCTTTTCATCATGGCCTTTTGAAATTTCAGGATCCTTTAAGTTAAATTTTACTGACAACCACACTGCTTTTCAAGATCCCCCAGTTTATTCGCATATCAGGGTCTTTATTATTTCTTTCCCTCTGCTAAAATGTTCTTCCTCTAGACCTGTGTGGGGCTCACTCTCTAATTTTACTTAGGCCTCTGCTCAAATGTCATCTCCTCCAAGCTACCTTTTTGATCACTCCATAGCATGCCCCCAAAATAGCAGGCCCTTCCTCACCCCAATTCCTCTTCCCCTTGCTCTATTTTTCTTCATAGCTCTTACTGTACACAGTATCTTTTTTGTCTATTATTTTTAGTTGTCTTCACCACTGAAATATAATCTCCAGGAGAAAAGACTTTGTCATATTCACCACTGGACAATCAGCAATGAAATCAGTGCCTGAAACAGAATTATATGCCCAATTAATATGTTACATGAATACAGCCAAATTATCCCCTGTAGATCACTTTTTAAATCTATTATCATCTTTTCTTACAGGAAGTTTCACCCATACCTGGGACCCTTTACTTAGCTGTTCCCCAAATATAGTATGTACTTAACACTTTGCTCATGATGCTTCCCATGCCTTCATGCCTTGCACCTTCTGAAAACGCCACATCTTTTAGCCATCAAGGACCAGCTCAAAATAGCACCTCCTTTTCTAACATGACTCCAGAGGAATACATTATTTCTTCTTTATCTGTACTCCTCCTGGTTCTTAATACATAGGGTGAATGTACTACACAGTACTTTGTATTAGTTCCTTATTTATGTGCACACTTCCCACAACTTAGCAGAACAAGAGCTGCTTAAGATACCCATTAGCAGGGGCGCCTGGGTGGCTCAGTGGGTTAAAGCCTCTGCCTTCGACTCAGGTCATGATCTCAGGGTCCTGGGATCGAGCCCCGCGTCGGGCTCTCTGCTCGGCTTCCCCCTCTCTCTCTGCTTGCCTCTCTGCCTACTTGTAATCTCTCTCTCTCTCTGTCAAATAAATAGATAAAATCTTAAAAAAAAAAAAAAAAAAGATACCCATTAGCAGGGGCTGTAATGTGCCTGCACAAATAAAGCCAATCTTCTTTGGACCCCCTCAAAAAAAAAAAAAATTGAGTGCCCAGAGAAGGTGCCACCCAAAGGGATGCACGATTCCATTTAATCCAAAATACAATAAAAAGTATATACCACTGTTTAAAGATAAAGAAACTGACACCCAAGACAAATAACCTTCCCAGGGTCACGTGCTAGAACTGCAATTACAACCTAGGACTTCCTTTTCCCATTCCTAGAGAGAAGGAAAGGGGGGGGGGGGTGAGTCCATGCTTCCTTCCTGCGTCACAGGAGCATGACACCATGGACAATATGCTCAAGGTTAAGTGGGTTTAGGTCCTACTAAAGTTAGTCCTTGCTAGCTTTGTGAGTTTACTTGGGTAAACCACATAACCTCTCTAAGTCAGTTTCCTCATTTATAAAACAGTATCACTTGCTCTGCCTACATCTCAAGTTTATTGGGAGACTGACTTCAGTAGTACATGGGGAAGTGATGAATAAACTATGTTGCTCTATGTTAGCTCCCCAGAGGTGAAAATCATGTGTGGGTCCACATTACAGAAGACTCTAGAGCTCTCTGCCTCCTAATTTCAAAGCCAGTAAAGGTTCAGTGTGAGCATTTCCTCCCCACTCAGGACTTCCCTAAGTCACAATCACGGTACAGAGCTATTGCTTTGGAGACTCCTTTAGTCAGCTATAAACTTCTACTCATCTCATTTTCTTATCTATCTGTAAAGACCATATATATGTGTGTGTGTGTGTGTGAGAGAGATATGTTATGACACAGTTCCCTGAATTGAAAAAAAAAAAAATCAATAAATAAAATTAACTTCTCAAAATGTTTCAAATGTCTATGCAAAATCACATATAAATAAAAATTATCTTATAAATGACTACTACAGAATTAAATATTAACACAGGGTTTTTTTTAAACCAGAATATTTAATGAATAAAACTAATCTGAAATTATTTAACTCAACTCCTTAGCCAACTCCCTAGCTTCAAAGACAAGTAACAGAGCTGGGTCTAAGTTTTGGGTGTGTAGAAAACCACACTAACAATCATCTTTAAACCACCAGTTATTTGAAACAGCTGCAAATATGTTTCCTTAGAAAAACAGATTGGGATTTAGGGGCTTACAAGGTGAGAGCAATTTAGTTAACCATCCAAAAGGAAATTTCTATTCAACCCATTAAACTCCTAACATTTCTCCTTTAGAAGGGAAAACAGTGACATATTAGTTCATGAGTTTATTTTATGTACTTGAAATAGATATTCTGGTCCTCTAAATGATAGATGTTATGATGCAACATATTTAAAACATTTTAGAACATATGGCTCAAAAAAAGTAAAACAAACCTACAAAGTGTAGAATAGGACAGATCCCATTCTGTTACACACTAATCAGACCACATCTCCATTATTTTCTTTAAATTCGAGAAGAGAAACATTGATCACAGTAAAGCACAGCCAGAGAAAACTGCCAGATTTTCACTCATCCCAAGAAATAAAAAAATATCCAACTTAAAACAGAAAAAGGAATGAGCATTTGATGGCATAAAATCAGGGAGAACTTTCTACTAGTTTCTTCCCTAGAAATACGATTCTTCAATAAGGCTACTGAGTCAATGGCTTTTATTCAATTATTTAAAAAATACTTCTAAGCCTCTATTACTCCCAGTCAGTACCCTAAATAGAAGGGACATAAAGAGGAAAACTCCCAGTCTGTCCTCAAGGAGGTCTCAACCTACTCTGGCTACACACTCATCATTTAATTGGTTTCATTCTAAAATGTGGTGATTCCATCAATATCCCTATAACTTCCAACACCATCCCCCCAACAATCCCAGTGATTCGCAGGCAGCCCACTATTTTGAACTAACATATACATAGGTTCAGTCTCATTTACCAGCTGCGTTATTTACTCCAGCTGTGTGACTCTGTACCACATTATAACAAGAAGAGGCTGAACCATAATGACCTCTGATAGCTGATAAGCTCGGTCTTTTTATTCAAGTTCTTAGAACATTTGCTCTAAAACTTTGTCTTTCTATAACTACACTCAGGTTCTACCTCTGTACTCTGACATCACACAAGGAAAAAAAAAATCACAAAATAGCAGCATTTTCCAAAATCTCAAAAACAAGTATTATACCATATATATAATATGTGAGCTATATACATACACACACACCTATATATAATATGTGAAATATATATATATACACACACACATACACACATATATATCTCCCAGATATCCCTGTATCCCTGCTGAGATATCTAATACACTAAACAAAATTTTAAATTAAAGGGTGAGGTGTGAATATTACTTCCTTACTTAGAAGAAAATATGAAAGGGGACTCATGAAAGCAGATTTTCCAAAAATCTTTGCCTTAATGAACAATTTCCTATTTGAGTAAATGTACTATTAGACATATAGAAACCTATCTAGAGACTAGCTATAAAGTTATGTAATATTAAGTGTATGGTCCAAAACAGGGGAGGAGGTAATCCCCATGAAAGGAAAGATCTAACACGAGTAGCTAGCCATTCTTATTAGAGATCTGCCATACAAACTGAACCCTCTGTTAGCCCCAGATTCCCTGCTTCTCTGATAAGGCCTTTATTCCTACTGTTTGTCAATGAAAAGGGAAATACTATGACAGGAAAAGGACCAACACCAGACTAACGAAGGCAGTGCTCACTTCATCCCAAACACTGGACTCAGGGGACAGTGCTCCACATCACTGAGCTCTGCACGTCCACAGCCCCACAGATGCCGACCGTCCCCTGCCAATCCTCAGCTGCGACTTGCTGGTGCTATTGCACGATAGCGTCCTCCTTCTCCTCCAATGGCTGCCTTTGCCAGAATGCCCACAATTCTTACCAGCCCTCTTAACCACGACTTCACGGGGCCAAACTTTTGTGTCCAGTAACATTTCACTCCAAACTGCACAAAATGGTGGTCTCAACTCAAGCAGTGACACCGAGTTTCTGCTAGGGCCTCTGTCCTTTTGCCTGGGACTGATCTGGTGCACCACAATGATCTGGCTTCATAATAAAGCAACTGCACATTCAGAAATTCCACTTGGGAAACATTTCTGAAAATTACCTTATCCCAGTCTGGATCTGGTGTTGGGCATGGTTTCTAAGTGCTCACATCAGTGACAGATTCATGAAAATGACAGAAAAATAATAGCAGGGGCAGTAACAGCACTTAGGAAAAAAGGAGCAAGTAAGAGGAAGGTGGTAGTTGTCTTTGGCTGAATATAGTCTTTTGATCTGGGGATAAACTTTCTCAGCTTTAAACCTGGCCTCAATCAGCCTCATTAACATTCACTGCGTTACTATGATAAAGAATCAGTGATACAGAAGGAACAACCAACCCAAAGCAGGAAGTGAGGGACTGGGTCTGACACCACCTGTGGAATCTGGCCAAATCATTTGCCTTTTCTTCACCTGTAAATTAAATAGTATGGCCCCATGCCTAGTTGTCTAAATGGAGGTGAAGATAAATGAAAAATGCTCTAAGAATCTAAGGTGATACTCATCACACAGTATTTTTTTTCCTAGTTCTTCCATCCTCCCATTCATTCAATATGCACGCACTCAAGCACCTACTCAGTATCAGAGAGACATGTGCCAGACACAGTATTGTGTGATAGACACATCAACATGAATGAGACATGGCCACAAATGAAGGTACCACGACAGCCTAAATAAACGGGGTAAGAATTACTAAGAAAGCAATTATAACATAGTATGGTAGGAACAGATGGTGTGGTAGGAAAGAACAGAGGGATACACAGAAAGCTCTATGGGCAAGAAACACAGACCAGGTGGACAAGGTGCTGAGAGCACTTTTACAGAAGAATCACCTGAGTTGAGTCTTGAGCAAAATGTACATGGATGGCCGTGTCATCCTGCAACTGGCTAATACACACGCCTGTGCAAATCTTACATCTGACTAATAATTGTAATTCGGTGACTTTTTTTTTAAGCATGTCAACATGAAATGTGTGCATTGGAATGTTTCACTTATACCAACGGAATATTATGTCTAATGCTGCACATACCTAGCTTGTTCTGAATCTAAGGAATTCTTTATAAATCAGGGAGGTGCCATAGATATCATAGAAACTATCCCATACTAGAGCCCTAACTTCTTTTACATTGAGCAATCCTTACTGTCTTCATTTACAGTTTGAAACTATCCTAACATCACCAAACACAAAAGTGTGTTTAATATTTGACTAGCATCATGAATTTATATCTAAGACTAATTTGGAGATATGAAAATTCATACTGCCAGTTGATTTCCTCATCAGAACAAAATTTACTACTTCTTTAGCTAAGCTATCAAACATCATAAAACTGGGCAAATCAAATGAAGATCATTCACAATATGATCATATTTGCATTCCTAAGGCATAGTGACCAAAGACTATCTCTACTTTGCTCTTTTGTGTCCTCTAAACTTCTTAGATGTCGAAGGTGGAGGTTTCCAAATTTTCTTTCCTTTATAATTAAGCATCTGACTATAAAAATAACAAGCCTAAAAACTCTGTAAACATACTTCCTACCAGTTTAACTCTCCCTGGAAAATCATCACTAATAAAAAGACACGAACTACCATAATTAGTATTTTAGTCATTTTTATAATAAGAACTTCCAATATCAGAAATAATGAAAATATTTAATTAATATTTTATTTGAAAATTTATCAGTTTATTAGCTGATTTCTTTGTGATGATTCAAGGATTATCTGTTTTTATAAAACAGCAGTAATTTTAATAATTACTTCATTAATAATCCCTTTGAATAGGTTATCTCTTACATAAAATCTGAACTTCTATTTCAATAAATAGGAAGTCATGTGACTTTCAGTATATTTTCCCTCATAAAATACATTTTTTTCTATGAAGTTCTACCTCCTAACATACTTTCCTCCAGAGCTATGTTTTGCCAGAGGGCTTTTCTATCTCTCTGCTTTTGGTCTCATATTCAATTCTCTGGTTTCTTCACTCTGGTAATTTTGGCATTCCCTTGATCTCTGTCATCTTCATCACAAATATTCTCTCCCATAACTCTATATAGATATTTTGGTTTTCTCAACAGTGTGACTACTTCAATAAACAGGTAGTATTAAAGATATTTAATATGCTCATAAGAAGAAACAAACAACAACTTAAAAACACAGGACAAAAAGGCTACTGACCAATACTCTCAATTATCTGAATACTACAGCACAACTGACAACACAGTAAACAATATCTGAGCTATCTTGGCAATTAAGTAAAAACGCCTTTCAAGAAACCATAGGTCAGCTTTCAATGCTAAGACTCTTTGGGTGATTCTGTAGCTAAATACTTCAACACACATCCCGCTGATCTGTTTTCTCAGTTCAAACACCATATCTAAACAGCAAGTTTATCTGTTTTGCTACTGGTATAAAATTTAATCCACACTAATCTATTCAAAGCAAGATCCACACATATTTTTGAAGTGATATATCCTTTTAAAAAAATCCTGATGTTTTGAGGAAGTGCTATCTATTCCATTTTAATGTAATCAGTATTATTCAACGTGGACACTTTATTGGCTTGACATTTTTTTTCTTTTGATAATTTTTTCTGCTTGAGTTTATAGTGCTTTAAAATTCACACACAAATTCAAATATTTATGAACTAGTATTAGGGTAATATTTTACTCCGAAAAATGTTTAAGCCAACAATGAACATTGTAGGTTCTTATTTCCATTAAAGAGGTAAATACTAATTTCAGAGAGAAATACATTTCGCTCACACACACACACACACGTTAATGTTATGAAATTACTGTCACTAGTTGGTTGTTTATCCAGGAATGGTAATGAGATGTGATGACCTACCTTCTTTGGCCAAGTCCTCTTTGTAATAACAACATTCATTTATTTAACAGTTAACCAACATGTGGAGTACTGTCTATGTTTATTCAAGGGGTTTTTCCCTTTGCAAATCTAACCGGCCCATACAAGAATAGAATCCATAATCAGGCTCTTGCTGATCCCATGCCCTACTCAACTGAGATAGGCAGCGCAAACAATTGAAGTATTGTTACTGGACAAGATAATCGACAATGTGGCTAATTGAAAATTAATAGTAGGACTCTACTTAGTGCCAAATGTAGTCATTTGAAGTAGTCACCTTCAATAGCCCAAGAAAGAAAGTCGATTCTCAATTATCGAAAAGTAAGGATCATCTGAGCAAACAGTACTTTCGACTTCCTACTGACTTAATAAATTGAATGAGAATTACTCTTTTGATAACAATTTATTTTCTCTAGCATTTATCATTTAGATATAATCAAACAAGAAATGTCTTAAAACCAAAACATTTACCAGATTCTTAATATGGAAGTAAAGAAAAGTGGACTTCAAGTTTATACACAGAGAAAACCACACAGTATATTCCTTGAGAACCTACTATGTGCCAGGCATTATGCTGGACCCTGGAGTACACAAAGATGGGTACAACTTGGTTCTTGCCCTCAAGGAGAGTGTCTTTCTGCTATGCTTGCTGATCCTCTACTCTCTCTGCCACAGAAACACACTACCTATTCCAATTTATCCCATGTGTAGATGCCTTTTTGGTTTGCCCAGCCTCTGTCACTCTGTGGCACAAGGATCAGCATTTACCACATTCATTCTCTTATCAGCAATTATTAGATACCATCCTACCAAGTGCCACAAATGACAGTTGATGCTGAGACTCTAGAGATGAACAGATAAAACCTATCCCTTGGGAAAATCACAGTGCAACTTTTAACAAATTAACTTACCTAAACCTACTGCATAAAGCAGAGCTCCCTTGGAAACACCAGCTTCAGCATCTTTACATCACTAGCCTCTGGCATACTACAGGAGCTAAAGATGTTCATTCAGTACCAGATGAAAAATTTCTGGATGAGAAATCAGAAGACCATGTTTTGACCACAATATGTCACTGTGACACTCTGGGCCTCACTTTGTGTCAAACAATGAGGTGGCTGTCTGCCCCGTGTAATCTCAGGGTCTACTAGTATATGAGTAAATATTCTGATTTCAAGTGAGAGAGGTAAACATATTTAACAACCTCAGGATATGCTTTAAACAATTTTAAACCCATCTAAGCTATGATTAGTTCAATGACTAGGCCTATGCTAAAATCACATCTTGAAACATTATTGTAACCATTATTGTGGAATTTACTTTCTGATTGTGATATATTGAGTTCTTTTCTTGTCTCCCCTTACTGCTAGATGTATAATTTGGGTCTGCTGTATTCTTTCAAATGAAGAATTGGCAGGGTGGTTGCTGTTACTTAGGATAAGTGTATAATCTCTTTGACTTTCTCTTGTTGGGCAAACTGCCCAGTGAGTATCAATTTTTTTTTTTAGAGCTACAAATATGGTTTTAATAGATTCGCAGATTTCAAATTATTAGAATTCAGAGCACGTATCTCCCAGGGTGAGCAGATAATTCACAACAATCCATGTAGATGCAAAGGAGATGACAATGGATCAATCTGTATGCGAATAAGTTGACAGAGTGGTTTACTGCTCCTCCAGTCTCTGCAGCCCACTCCCACGTCCCAGCACACATACTTTTCATGTGAAGAAAAATGCCTCAGTCTTTGGGAGTTCAAATTAGTCATAATATCCACTTTAGGGACTGAGGAAGACTTACTGTAAATCAGCCACTCAGAAACCACATTTGACATATTTTGGCTAGAATGTAACTAGAAGTTGCATAATATGGTACCTATTGATTAGAGCTTGGGATTATAATGGAAAGCAATTGCCATACATTGAAAGTGACTAACCACAAGAAAGAAAACTGTTCCTGAAGAGCCCACAAAGGGAATCATTTTCCTTATAATCTAAAACTCTTTATCCTCTAGATGGAAAATCTATCACTCCCTTAAGGCTATATTTTGCCCTAAAGGTGCTAAGATATCTTAACCTCAAATCACCTAACTGTTCAACTCCCTGAGACCAAGAGAAAGTTCTGCAGCGTAAACTGAATGCTTTATTGAAACAGCACTGTCCATTCTGAACTGGAGCAAATGAACAAATGAGAAAAACGTCTCACTGGGTAACAATTCCCAAATGGTTGAGGATGTTACAATAGTTATAAATTCATATTAGAATCTGCCTGGGTTTTTTTTTTCTGTCCCTTTTACCTTTATAAAATATAATAATTTATTGAGGGAACTACTGTATGTCAGATACCGTGCAATGCACTTCATTTGCAAAGTGTCCCTTCCATCTATCTGTACAAATAGAGAACTTGCTCTTCTTTACCACCCTTAAAGCATCATTCCTATAAGCAGTATGTCTTTCTTTAAAAACAGGAATACCAGGGAGGAAAGAAATCCTATGCCACAGAGAAAGAACTAAGATCATCAGTTCATCCACTTATAAGAAGCAAAAGGTGCTACAGACTTGAACTGCAGCTTGAGCCAATGGTAGGAAACTTTGATGTTTCATACCCTCTGCATGAGTCATGATAGTAGTTAACCTTATAATTTTGGGACCATGACTCCAATAAAAATACATAACTATAACAAAAAGAACACATATAATAATTGTGTAACTCAAATGCTTTTGTTAAAAGTTGGTTTTCTGAAACAGATTCTTCTGTCATGTAAGTGCTGAAGACATGCATGTTTCCATTCCACTGGGGACCCCATTCTAGTTTTTCCTTACACTCTTCCCTAAATCTTCACTAATCTATCAGATGTCATGGTTTAATAGAAGCATGAACTATACCTATTGGGGTTCCTGGGTGCTTTGGAAAAATGTGGTGAGGATTTGGGCCTTCGTTTTTGAAGATCTGAAGGAGTCAAATCACCCTATGACAGAATTCTGCTAAATAACTATTTTCTAGAAGAATATTAACAGTAGGCTAAACAGTTTACGACTTTCCCCCATTCCAAAATCAAGGATATATCTCAATATAATTGAGATAATGCCTCTAAATGTTTTATGCTTCAATGTGGATAAAGCAGTGGACCTGTTTTCATGCAGGGGTAATGCATTACGCATTCCAGATCACTTCAGTCTGACCAATTTTCCACGTGGTACGCTAAAATTAAGGAAAATGCCAACAGTCCTTTCAAATAACAAAGTTAAGGTAAAAGCACACCTGACTGAATTCATGTGAGAAGCACACTACAACAAATGAGGGATTCAGGAGAGAAATACTCCAAAACACTCTAGGCTTTCAGATCCACATGAAAAACAACATATCGGTCCCTGTGGTGGACTCCATCTCTGCATTACCAAAAACCCTCCCTGTCTCACCTCTTCTTCCAGCTACGTTACCCAACTTCCCCCATTTATAGCTCAATAGCATCTGACTGAGTTTGCCTCACATGCATCCTGCTTCCTGACAACATGGAAGAAGATGCACAGGCACAAATTAGAAGTGGAGGGAGTTAAAGCTCAACGGACCATATGGTCAACCAAGAATCAGTCAATGGGTAAATACTGCCCCCTTTTATTTTGTGGGGAGACGCATTCATGAGGGGCCTCTTAAGGCCTCAGTGAGAATAAGCACCCATTAGAAGTAGTACTGATCACTTTAATAAGTCATCTTTCTATTGGTTTCCCATGGTCCTTCATTCTTACTCTGGAATCCACCCGAACAAAACACCTCCATGTAAAAATCAGTATCTCCTGATCTGTTTGCAGGAGGACCTAGGTTAAGTCAGCTCTCTAAAAGATCCCAAGATGCATAAATGAAATAATATCTGGGGGCACCTGGGTGGCTCGGTGGGTTAAAGCCTCTGCCTTCGGCTCAGGTCATGATCTCAGGGTCCTGGGATCAAGCCCCACATCGGGCTCTCTGCTCAGTGGGGAGCCTGCTTCCTCCTCTCTCTCTGCCTGCCTCTCTGCCTACTTGTGATCTCTCTCTGTCAAAAAAAAAAAAACCTGAATGTACCAAAATATAGGAAGAGATAAGGTAGTGACATAATTCACAGTAAAAAAGAAAAGATAAATGATAAAAGGAGAGCAACTAGAAAAGCCCTTAGAAGATCTAGAAGGCTGGATCTTCCCATCCAGAAGAACAGGCAGCCCATGGAGGAGCCATACTTAGAAAAACTCTGAAGGGCACAACTTATAGCCCTTTACTTTTACTACTAGAGCTTCTATTTGGCAGAGAGCCAGACTGTTCACCCCAGAGCTCTTCATGTGCTCTGGTCATCTGCATCACTCCCAATTAGAAATAGGACATTCAGCTTCAAATTGTCTTCTCAAAAATTTGAAACCTACTTCCTATCAGATCTGAGAAGCATAAGTGAGCAGAGAAAAGCAGTCAGCTCACTGTTAGTCACCTCTTCAACCCAGAAAGCTTCCCATCCCACCATATGCTTGGCTCCAGTCAGCAGTTTCCCTGATTTCAATACGGGTTTGACAAGTAGTGTCCTGCAAGGCTTCCCAGGAAACAGACCCAAACTCCACCAAATGCATCTGCATAGTAGAAGAGTGATTGAAAATCCAAGTTGCATAATCTAGCACAGAGCCAAGTGTAATAGTGAAAAAGTATCCTTACATGCATTGTGAGGTTGTCTTACGCCACAGTTTCTCTCATTAAGGACATTCTGAACAAATCATTCATAGATGATTGGTCTGAAATCTTTTAGTGGTTACTGATTCACAAAACCACAGAAATAACATATAGACTAACAGCCAGGGATGTTGCTGTGACATCGCAGATAATCACGTTTGAAACAGAGATATCTGTGGCACTCCTGTGAAGATGAGACAAAAAATCTTTAAAATAATATATATAAATATCTGATTTGTCAATTTGGAAGTGTTTAACATCAACACAGACCAGTCAAGAAGGAAAAAAATCCTGATTGTTAGGGCAAAATGAAATCACAATGAAGATTTCATTATACACAATCAAAACTGCCCTGTGTATAATCCTAAAAGGACACTGTTCTAATGAATTCATTCTCTAGATGAGATTAGGTAGTAACGACAATTATCAGTCATCAAGCTCCATTCATAAAGTAAATCAAGAGGGAATTACCTGTGACATTTGTTTTTCTGCAAGTCCTTAGTGAAATTATTAGGCACTACTACCAAAGTCTGTTAAGGAATAAAAGAATGCCATGAAGTAGTTAAGCAACCTGAGAGCAAAATCAATAAAATACACACCTTTGATTCAATTTCCCAAAAGCAACGGTTTCATTTGGGGACATAAAGAAACCAACTTCATGGAGAAGGGGGATGGGTATGAGGAAAGCAGGCAGAGTAAGAAGGGCAAAAAATGCCAGCAAAAGTCCTGAATCAAGTACTCACTACTGACACTAACAATTTTCTTTTGCACTAGGATTCTGTTTATTTTTCAAGTGTTTCTGTTTTCTGCTCCCTAGCTAACAGGAGTGTTTTCCCTTTCACATGGAAGATAATGAATGTTCCTTGCATGTGTTACACATGGACTTACATGACTAGGAGTTATAAGCAAAATTCCTCTGCACATCAAAGATTTAAAAAAAACCAATTTTGTTTGTTCAAGAAATTCCTAATGGCTTCATTTATAAGTAAAACTTTCTCTTTATTTGAAACCCACTGGCACAGCAGCATATAGCTTGAAGGTAGCAGGTAACTCTTGTAATGAACTCTGCACGGTTTTGAGAAAATAATATCTGAAGGCAGTTTTTTCTTCTGGGGTCAGTAGATGAGCGGTTCAAAAAGAATAAAGTATCCCAGGGAACAGCACACAACTGGAGGGGGAGGGAGGAACATTCTTGCTAATTAAAATTTCCAGTTCTGATGGCCCTCTATATACACAAATCCCAGTCAAGAAAGGCCTGCAGGATCAGGCCTGTACCAAGAAAAAGTATACCATCATCACATTAATTGTATTATTACTTCATAATGCTAACCAGCCAGGTTTATATAGAAGAGATTAAATAACAAGATAATCTTATAAACAATGCTCATTTCATCAGTGTACCAAATAAGTTTGATTTATATCAGTAACTGTTCTTCTAATTAATTTATACATCCACATGCTTTAATTTACACAGACAGACACCTACACTGGGGTAAGGATGGCTATTTTTTTAATATTTCGAACTTTAAGATGGGTTTATGTTTAGACTTCCCAATGCTCACACTTCAAAAATGAAGTGACTGTTAATAGACCCTGCATTAAAATTGAAGCATGCAGAAAGAAAACATTTTATCATACTCAATGCCTATTTCCCCTTGCCAACATTTGTATGTTTAATTTTAGTTAGTCTAGCTTTACTCAAACTTAAAGCCAGATCTTCTATTCCAAAGTTGTGAACTTACCTTTTTTTTTTTTTAACCAATATTTCCCTCAAAGCCTTTTGGATATATAATTTCATCTTGTTATAGAATCAATCTTAAGCTCCTATATTTGTTTTCACGCAGTTTCTAGCGATTTAAAGGGGGAAAAAGGCTGCTAGCCTAAAAAAAAATCATTTCTGCTAACATCAGGGTATTGGATAATTTTTTAAAGTACACTCCACGATGTTGGTTTACAACGGCAAGCACCATCAGTCAATAGATAGAAATGAGAAAATTCCAGAAAGAGAGGAAAATTCAACCAGAAAGATAAAACAATATGTCTGAATCCAGACCCACTTACATTAAGCTATCAGTGACATCATGGTAATGCCAGCACTCTTTGAAAGCCCCTAAAAATAACAATGTAAAAGGATTATCTTGGTGTCAGGATTATTCCAGTTTAGTTATTTTACACAATCCATGGATACCTTCAGTGTTGCGATGAGGATGTCTATTTACTTATTTAATTGGGCAAGCAAAAAGGTTTTTACTTGTCTTTGATATAAAACTTTTATTTATGTATTTGATCAATGTTTATTTGTAGGACATTAATATAATAACAGATGTCAGCTACATTATCTGCTTTTGATTATACACTCCTAGAGGGCAGAAACACTGTCTATTCAGCTCACTTTTTATAGGATGCAAACATCGTACCATACTCAAAAAGGCACTTAAAGATGGTTTTTATAAAAACAATGTATTTCAGGGGACTTGGTTTGCCTCTGTGCTCCATGAAACTCCACTGGCAAGTACTGAACATTAAAAAGTAACACTTATATTCTCGGGTAATTCCATTCTTCAGATGTCTGTAATGGCATTTCTCTTCCTGAAACAAGGATTATTTAGATGGAACTATTTCCACCTTTTAATGTTCAAGAGCTAGCTTTTGTCAAACACCTAAATTCTATAACGACCTCACACTAGAAAATAAAAGAAAAGAAGCCAGACCTAAACATCCCATTTCTTAGCATCAAGTTAGCACAGTTCCGGCATCAGGCAAAAGGATCTGCTGTTTTCATGAGAGAACCTGCTAACACAATTACTGTGGTACCTGAAAATGTAGCCTCCTGGTATTCTTAATACTCAGATTATCTAGAACTAGGGATACCAGGAGTCAAATAATTTTCTGTGATAAGAAAATAACTTAGAACCCTGCTATATAATGGTTACAAACTCTAAAGGAATAAAAAACCAGTAAACAGTATCTTCAAGGATCTGACACCTCAGAAATGGAGAATGTTTTTGCTAACTATGTAATGTGGGGTTTTTTTAAATTTCTGTACCTTGCGTTCCAAATCTGTAAAATGGAAACATTAGATTATATAAATAATTCAGACAATTACCAGGTTTAAATTATGAAATCGTATGAAAAAAATACTGAGTCTTAAAGAATCTCACACACAGATTGAGATTCCATTATCTACCCTAACAGAAGGTTTTTCCTTTTTTTTTGCAGATGGAAGAAGGTAGACTATGTGTCTTCAATGTAAATCCTCATTTATGCAATGTTATTCACTATGACTAACTCAAAATATTCAAACAGAATATCACTAGCAATTCCTATAAACATAAAAAATACAGATTTATAGGTAATGAGATATACATTGCATGTATATACAAAATCCATACATATGTATACATTCCAACACAAACATACAATTCTCTCCATTCAAGCCAAGAATTAAAATACTTCCTGTTTTTCTATCTTTCGCTTTTCTTCCTCCTTCTATGAAGCATCTAGGAAGCTGTTATGACTTAGGAACTTACAAAAAGTAAAAATAAGCACCTTACTCAACATTTCTTACATTCATACTGACAGCTCCCAACTTGAACTTACATTAAGCTGGTTATCTGAAATCTAGATAACATTCCCTCATACAGTGGTTTTGAGAGAGAATACAGAATGTAGCTAAGTTCTCAGGCCATTCAGCCAAGACTTATTTAATCTGTAATGTACCTGATATATAGAACTCAAGATACAGAATCCATGAATTTAATGATATTTAAGCAGAGAGTAATAGTAACAACAGAAGTAGAAAAATAAAAAAAAGGTCCTGAAAATAATGTAGGGGCATCCAGACCGCACTCCACCAAAATTAAAAAAGGGAGGAAGGAACTTAAGTTCATGAAATTGCTTTTTATCTATTAAGTATTTACTAAGACTCTTGCAAAAGAAAACTTCAAGCAACTACTGAGTATACGATCATTTTCTTACTTGCTTTGAGAAATAAATAAATGCACTACAGAATGCAGTGATTTCTTCCAAATAAAGAAAGAAAAGCATAGGTATTTTGTTCAAAACTCCCTATGTTCACCTTGGATTCTTATTCTTATGGAAAAAATTATAAAAGTTTAAAATGAATATAATTTAAATGGTTGCGCTACATGAAATTTTCAGGAAAAAAATTCTTAATTTTTATCCGCTTAGCCAACAGAAGCTAGTAAAATACATTTATATAACAATAATGCATTTACTACTTGCTCTGTGCTAGACACAGTACCTTATGCACACACACACAACCCTTCAACCCTTCCAACAATGCCAAGAAAATAGATCTGAAGAACTCAAATCTTCCTGTTCTTTTTCATTAATTAAAATGAAATCCAAAGATCAAAACACACAGAAGCAATCTCCTAACTACTGGATGCTCTATTAGATGTCAGGAAATTCAAGTACTTTGATTTGAATGTCGTCCTCATGTCAGAGTAAGAAGGAAAATGGTAAGTGGGAGCCATAAATTTCTGGCTTTCATCAATAACAACTGCACTCGAAAGTCCAGGGAAAGGGATAATTTAGTGAGTATTCTGCATTCCTTTTTAAAAAAAAAAACAACGAAAAACTAATTAAGGTCCATTCACATTCCTTAAAAAATATCCACCGATGACCAAATTTATATAACAATGCAACCTAAAATTTGTAAGTTCACAATTTAAGTAACTGTGGATATTAATCTTTTAACTACTAACAGAGAAACTAGGACTATAAGGGAAAACAGAACTACAGTTCACTTTGATGGAAGATAGAATAGGTTGTGAAGAGAAACAAATATAAAAGAATAAAAATTAAAAGAATGGAAAGGAAAGAAAAAATGGAGAAGAAAAAAAAAGGAGGTACACAACAAGGAAAAGAGAAAGGCAGTGAGGTGCAGAGGGGACTGATGGCACAGAGGGAGGTAAGACGCTTGTAGTAAAATGCCTCTCGTCCAAGGCTTGCTGGAGCTGGACCATCACCTCGATGTGACAGAGGGATTACCCCTCTGGTGGTTTTTAAAAAATGCTTTCTGTATCTACACAGTCTCATTTTATTTTTTAAAATCCTGTGTTTATTTTTAAATAAAAGTTCAAGCTTGAAAACTTCGCTTAGGTGTAAAGGAATGACTTTTATTTTAGAAATGTACTTTGGAACATATACACCATTGCTCAGTTTAGTGCTCAAAACCTCAGAGATGCCCCAACATTCCAAACTTGACATTCCTCAGAGATGCCCCAACATTCCAAACATTTCCAAAGTCTTTCCTTTGTAAAGAAATTAGGGCTGCCTCTTTCTACAGTACTTGAAAATTACGTCTGAAGTCAGTGTTCACGACTGCGCAAAGCCTTGGAAATATGTCCATTTGCTTGAGGAACAATCTATCACCAAAGATAGTTGTTCCTATTCTCCGGAAAACAATGTAGATGTTCCCAAAGGGTCAGAAGCTCTCAAAGGAACATCCGAAGTTGGCTATCAGAGAAAAACTGTCCTCCTACCTAGAGTATGTATACAGAGCACCTGCACTGAATTCTGCACGCAAAGCCTGATCCATAGAAAGGTGAGGTGTGCATCAATCCAGTTTGGCTTAACAGGCTAAGAACCCCACCTACCCACTCCACCTTGACCTGATGGCTTGCTTCTTTCTCCCCATCCACCTACCCATCCTGTATTCCAACAAACCCCTGGTCCTCACTCTATCCTTCAATCGCATAAGAAAGCTTTTATATAAAAATTCATTAAGTAATGTACCACTTTCAATATATTGATCCTACAAACTGTAACTCTGTGAAGTGGTTCAACACGATGTCATCACCACACAGCAACTTGTTTCATTTACAGTATCTGTTTCACTTTGACTCATGAGCTAATATAATTCAATTTTTTTTAACTGCACACAGGCTGCTAGACACATGTGCATGGCAAATGGAATCTGAACTTAGCTTAACAGCCTCATTTATTCCTGATGGTTTAAATTATTTCATCACAATTAATGACACCCCCTCAGCTTCCTGTGCAGCGCTGCCAGATGTTCAGAGACCACAAAGCCACTCTCTTCTTTGACGGCTGGTGACAAGTCGTCCTCTGAAGGACGTTCCCTAGGTACACGGGCCGGATGACACCTCCATTGCTGAGCACCTCTCTGCCTCCCAGAGTAACCATGTTGAGGAAAAAGCAGGAAGGCACGAGAAACCAGCAAATGCATTAGCAAAGGCAAATTACGTGAGGTGATCTACACGCGGAGGAATTTGGCTCCTGCCACAGGAGTTCCTAACCTTGTTGTTTTATGAAAGGGCTCTTCACCTCCACCTTCCCAGCCCCCTGGCATCCACCGAGTGCCTAACCTGGCGTCAGTCCTCAGGGCATGCCAAAGGACAATAAAAATATCAACTTCTCCATAGGAATCCTCTTTGGTTTTGGTAATTTTGTTTTGAAGGGTGTTGTTTAAACTTACCACCTTCACGGTGATCATCATGTTGTTTTTGAGAGCAAACACTCTGAATGGTTTATCATTATATCTTTTTTTTTTTTTTAAGATTTTTATTTATTTAAGAGAGAGAAAAGGAGCAGGGGGGTGGGGCAGAGGGAAAAGCAGACCTCCTGCTGAGCAGGGAGCCGGGATGCGGGGCTCAATCCCGGGAATCGACTCCAGGATTGAGACCTGAGTCGAAGGCAGACACCCAACTGACTGAGCCACCCAGGTGCCCCTTATCATCATATCTTCAACTATAATTTTCTGCTATTCAACAGACACTTCCAATTGAAACACACAGCATTTTAGGAACTTGTGGCAAACAGTTTTACCCCTTTTTCTTTTTTTAAACTTTATGGAGGTATAATATAATGGATATACAAAAAGTTGCATATATTTCATGTATATATCTTGATGACTTTGATTTACCTATTTTTCTTAGGCTCAGTAAGATTTATTCATTTTAGGGGCTGTTGGCTTTTTGTTTTTGTGCTTGTTAGGTTTTGTTTGTTGTCTTATTTTTTTTTTAAAGAACATACTGAAAAATAGACTTCACACTTTCCTTATTTTGATTCTAATAATGGGCAAAGCCATTTATTTCATTTTTTAAAAACCAAAATTTTTATTCACTATGAAATCCAGAAATAGTAATTATCTTATATTCATCATTTTAAGTTCACAAAAAGATATAAATTCATATAATCACAGGTAGCTAAGAGTAGCTAACAAGGTAGCAGAAAGAGTAAACATACTAGCACTGATACAGTAAGAATCCAATACTACATCTCTAATTTGGAAAACATTTCCATCAACTAGAAAACATGTGGCAGACATTTTATGGATTATTTTTTAAATGTTAAAAAAAAAAAAAGCCACGCTGATCTTATTCAGGGAATAAGGGGCCTTTTTCTTTGCCAAAAAGTATAATAGGAAAACTGAAAGGCCACCTGTGTCAGCCCACCCTATAGTATGAACCTAAGCTATAAGAGCATTTTGGAAAATATCTTCAAACTGAAATGAGAAAAAAAAAATGAATATCAATACAGATTCCAAGCAGATGCAAAAGGCTTCTGTGCATGTTAGTGATTATGTGTGTGGCCTACACAGGCTAATTTCAGATGCCTCCAAAACTCAATGTACTTTCTTTTATAAACTATTTGGGATTAAAACTAGGAGCTCATCCATATCAACTTTGACAATGGACACAAATACAGCGTAAGCTAATCAAGCCAAACAAGTTGAATTTTTCCCTCATAGAAGCCTCTTTTAATCTTAAATGCCTACTGAAGTTCACAGACATGCTACACTTATGTTTTGACAGTTGTTTATTAAAATTGCTTTCCTAGGAAGTTCTATGAAGCCAACAGTCTAGTTTGTATCAGAACTGAGGCGATCGGAGAGAGTCGAGATGATGGCATATTTGCAGCAAGCAGACAATAGGAAACTCTTAGCACTCCCAGAGTTGCATCAAATTTTCCATGGACCGAAACTAAAATGAAATAGTTCAATTACTAAGAGGTAGATAAGTAAAATAAACAACTAATTTCATACAGTGAAGTCGGGAGAGAGTCATATGGACCTCATTCTGTTGTCTCCAAACACTGTATCGGAGGGGAAAAAGGAGCTGAATAAACTTTAAACTCTCATGTAGGGATGTATTGCTTGTGTGTCCCTGGCAGATGTGGAAAGGAGATGAAATGGGCAAGGGAGAATCAAATATCCCATCGCTGCAGGTTTGCTGAGGGAAAGAGCACTGCAAAGATCTCACATCTGGCAATCATTTGTCAATAGCTGGAAAGAGAACGGCAGGAAACTTTCTGGCTCTTGGAGAAGATGAAAAGACAAAAACCATGTGTCACACACACACACACACACATTCTGCAATGGTACAATGACTACTACACTTATTCTCCACCCCTCCTCCTTCCCATCCCCCCACAAATTTAATGATCTTCAGATATACTCTACTCCGTGGTCAAAAACATGCAGTCACTTGACTTGTTAAAGCTGCAGTGTATGTACATTTTTCAAATAAACCCCAGGGCTGATGTTAGAAAATCAAAATCAGTCAAGCATAGACCGCCTGGTACTTTGGGCAGGAATCCTTGTGGTTTAGTCAATAAACAGAATCTGAATGAAAGACACCACAGTAACTAGACAGTAACGTTTTGAACAGTTCTTAACCTGAAGGGGGGTTGGGGAAGGCGGGTGCACTAGTGACCATGGACATAAGGCTACCAGTCCACTTAGATGGCTCGCTCTACCTGCAACATACTGTGTTTAGTTCAAGGTCATCTGCTGTTTCTCTCTCTCTCTCTCTCTCTCTCTCTCTCTCTCACACACACACACACACACACACACACAGTGAACTTGTATTTGAGGAATGTTGAATGTTGTGAATGAATTTGGAGAGAATACAGTTTGTTGTTGTTTTTTTAAATAATTATACCCATTTAGTAGGGTGGGAAGGGGAAATCTCAAATTCTCTTTGGTCCATACTGGTGATAATAATATAGAAAATTTTCTGGCTTCATTATGAGTTCATAAAAATGACCAACTTTGCCCTAGCAGGTTTATTACGCAATAAAAAGTTTTCAAGACAACCCACACAAAATTAATTAACTTCTACAAAATCATAGGAATTTAAATCTGTTCATGGTGATCAATAGACTTCAATAAGCAGCTTTCAGTTCACCCTTATGCTGCATTTAACTAGCAGCAGCCGCCAAGCTCATCCCTGTGATTCCATAAGTGAATGCTGCAGGTTGTTTAATAACCTGGCAAATTCACAGTAGCTTGTCAAATTATTACAGGAACAGTGTCATCACTAAACAAGCCTGATCACGGTTAATTACAATGCAGACTAGAGAGCAGCCACAATTGTTCATTAATTACAGGAAGCACCTCATTTAAATTTTATGGAAATTTACACTTGCACCCCGGTATGTCTGGGAAAAAAAAAAAGTGATCCTTCACGCATTCACAGAAGAAAGGAGTCTGTGGTTTATGAAACATCACAGTAAATTGTGTCTAATCTGGTATTGAAATATTGGTTCATTATTTACTCTAATTTTCTAAGCACTTTAGTGGTGAAAAATATCAAGTCAACCCCACATCTTGAATTCCCAACCAAGAAAAGAACTGTGTTGGGTTAGCTGTAACAACTTAATACAGGATAAGGCACAGTTAGACTTAAAAAGTAACTTTTCTCTGATTGAAAATATAATATTTAACAGCAATTAAGGGAAGTCTAAACTAGAATAACCACTTCCTAGAAAATAATTATGTAAGAGCACAATTTTTTGCTAATATACATCAGTTAACCTCCCAAGCTAAAAGAAAGTACACAGTTTCATACCCACTTCAAAAACCACTGAGGAAAATCAATAAAATTAAACAGTGAATAAAAGTCTTGATTTCCAGCTACTCTTCTAAATCAAGCATATTAACACAAAAAACCAGCAGACACTCTTGCAAAAAAAGTCAAGTAAGACACAGACTTCAGGATAACAGTCATTCAAAACCAAAGATATGTTCATGAAAGAGTGTCAGGGATCTTGAGATTATTAAGCAATAAAGTTGCTAAGCCATCTGAAATTTTAGATACAGAAAAAAAGAGTGAAAGGGAAAGAGGTAAGAACAGAAAGGGACTCCACCAGTCATGGTGGAGAAACTATGTCAGCTAAAATAGAAAAGTAAGTCAGATATGGGCGCTATGTGTCTAAATGAAAATCCTTCATAGGAGAGGATACAAACAAACAATTGCTCCTAAATCAAGGTGTACAAGAGGTTATTCTCAGAATCAAGAGGCCAAAACAGCAAACCCTCTAGTGGTTATAATTCCTGGCCCTGGGGACAGCCTGAGATCCAAGCAGGGAAAATAGATGCCTCTGGCAAGTCCTATGGTGAATTCCCTGGAGTGCAGAATTAGACTAAAAACCAAGAAATGCCTCATTTCTTAGGAAAAGGAAAAAAAAAAAAAAAAAAAAAAAAAGACCAGAATACATGCCATAGCAAGAATGAAAGGACTCTAGAAGCTAAAAACTATGCCTGAAATTGTTAGCTGGTGAAGAACAAGTGTCAGGTTTTTTTATGACTGACATACTGTGGATATGTATGAGATATCATTAAAATGTATGGAAGCCATATTTAGAAAGAGGAAAAAGAGAAGGAAATGTTCAAATGGGTCCTAGTTAATGCACCAATTCACCACACTTGACTCTTTGAACACATTCAACCTTTCCATTCGGTCTGCCAAAATAGTGTTGCAAAGAGGAGGAGTCCGATAAAACGAGACTCATTTCTTTGCCCAGGGGCTTGGTCTTCTTTGCAAGGACTGTGATGAATTGTCAACTCTACAAATGTTTAACTACCTACAACCAGGGTTTCACGTAAACTAGTAAATATAGATCTTCTCTCTTAGTATGTTAAAATAATATGCTCCACTGGTCTCTTTCAGTTTTATTTCATGCAGTCACATCTGCAAAACCCATTGCTCTTTGCTTCATAACTCAAGGTTCACAAACAGATTATCCAACAACCACCCATGACAGACCATTCCAGGTGATGTGTTTGAAGAACATCACTCGTCCTACCCAAAGAGGTCAAGGATCAGACCACTCTCCATGAAAAGTCTTCCATCACTCTGCATTTATGTGTCACACACAAGCTGTTCGCTTTCTAAAACTGGGAAATACACGATCATGTCTCATATGTGTCACACCTGCTTTTCTGCTGTACTGTAGCCATACACCACCCAGACAGGACCAGCTTGTGGTACAACAGAGCTCTCAGGTGGTCTTCCCTAGGCCAAGTGCAGGTGTGCAGGAGATGGTACACTCTTCAGTACCATAAAAACTGAAACCTCCTCCTACCATCACTTCCACCTTCACTCCAACTGTGAAGAAGTCAATTTTTAAAACTATTCTCCTTTCTCGTGTGAGGTGTCTAAATCAACAAAAACGCTTTAAAACCAAGCTCACCATACTCATCCCATAAGTCTGAAAATTTAGAAAATGATGCCAAATGCAGGTCCTAAAAAAATATAGTATGTGTTTGCCCATGCTAGGGGATGCCATCCATGTTACAACTTCAGCCGGTATCTTTGCATTAGTAGCACACACATTTCTTAAATACTACACGACACACAGAGTAAAGGTAGGTCTTTGAGCAAAGTGTCATACTTATATTCTTTATCTGTGAAATACCAAACTACTTCTAATGTCCCAAGATCATGTAACGTGAGCTGAATTCCAAATAAATACTTTCACTTGACTAAGAACTTAATATTGTATCCCAGGACATATCTCCTCATACATGAAAAGGGAACATACTTATCATTAAATCATACTTTTCTAGTACAGTGCCCAATGGCTCCTGCTCTCCTGAGCTGAGAGACCATCATGCAGGAAGCATAACTTGCTCACCATGTGTCTCTAAGTGCCTAGCACAGAACCGAGCACATGATAACTATGCTTTTAAAAGATAAGAGCTAGTCTTTACTGAGTGCCTCTTACGTGCCAGGCCCTATGCTAACGGCTAGGCAGATGTTAGAACATTCATTCCTCATAATCACGTCAGGTGGTAAATTCCCATTTTACAGATGGGAAAGCTAAAGCTCAGCGTGGCTGAGTGACTCTGCCAAAAGTCTCACAGTAATTTTTGTCAACCGAGGCAGCCATGTTCTTATCTACTGCAGTATATACACCATTTCTTGGATGAATAAATGAGCTATCTCCAGTTACAGACAATTTGGCCTGAAAAGGACTTTTTGTGGCACACATGCCCCCTGGTTCTTCCTTTACACACGTCTCAACAGCTGTCCATCTCCTGATGACACTGGTGTATCCGTATGGCCTTCAGGGACCACTGTTAAGGCCACACCACCCCCAACTAAAAAAGCAATAAGACTCCAACCTGGACTTCCAGCCTCTGGTCTGGCTCCTCCAGGTTTGGGCAGAAGTCTGCACCCAGCACTCTGCCAGCACATGCCACTGGAACCTGGGGGAATACGGCCAAGTTAGACGCTGGGTGTGGAGGCTGCTGAGAACTGCACACAAACACATCTGACCTAGACAGAAGCAGGGACATTCCAACTGCAGGTATGAAACAGGCCAGCATGGCCTCATTGGTTTTTGACACTTACTATGTCAAATATGTTATCAATAGCATGTAACCAAGTCTATCAACTACCAGAAGGCAAATTCTAAGAAGAAAAGATCCACAAAATTTTTATTCCCCCTTGTATCTATAGCATGTAGCACAAAGCAGGCATTTACTAAATATCTCGGGATGGAAGGAGGAGAGAAGGTTAAAGTACAGAGGAAAAGGAACATAGATTCTCTGCTTGACATTGGTGACATTTTCTCCCTTTTCTAATTTTATTATGTGAGAATAAAGAACATTGAATTCTCTAATGTCTAAAGTTCCTTTCCACAGTAAAATACCTGCTCAAATTTATTTTTCCTATTCATGGTATAAGTTAGCACAGACAGACTTTATCAATATTTATTATTTATTTACTATCTCTAAATTTTAATAGGCTTATTTTATGTCTGTTTCAATAATAAAAATGCTAACAAAACAGCTATAATTTAGAATGTTTCCCTATATCTAAAATTCTATTCTGAAAGCCACTAAAGATTCCCTTTAAAAACTATGTTAATTAATCAATCTCATCCCAAAATATTGCCTCCTGTTACCTGCTTACTTCATTTTAGATTTTTTTTGAGATAAAGACAAAAGGACTTAGATTCCATCTAAACCTGTTTTCCACTTTTTAAAAAAGTTCTCTGAATCTGAATCTGAATCTGAATCACTACTCAATATTTCCAAACATACACTATCTTTGTTAATCGTACAACTATCTTTTATCATAATCTCAATCCATCAATCAGCTTCATCCCACCTGTCTTCTTTACCTATCAAGGCCCACCTTTGCTGTTTGGTTCTGGGCTTTAACTCCACTTAGAATCATCTGTGCCAGTCAATTTTCTTTGTTCAGAGATCAGTTTTCAGCCAAGTGTGTTGCCTTAGAAGTTATTTCCCTCTTTCTTTTGACCCATAAATCAGTTCACCTCTCTAAATTTAAACAATTTTCAATAAAGTCCACTTTGCAAGTTTACCAGTGAATATTACTAATATTTAAAAAAAGCACTCAGTCAATTCTTTGGACATTTTGGGGACCAATTCTCCTATTCTTTTTAAGTCTTGCATTCTTTCTTCTTGCCCATGTCCATAAGGTAACATGGACAGATTATCACCTGCCTTTGAACTTAACCGCTCTTCACCCACAAATTTCATAGTGGGGCCCAAGAGGGGAAGCAAGAGAGGTCATGTTTACTGAGCACTTGTGATGTACCAGTCACCATGTGGGCACCTTACACATGGATTAACCTAGTTTTTTCCCTTGCAACCATCTTACAGGATATGAGCATCTCCCTTTGACAATTGGGGAAAAAAAAAAACCCTGAGGCTTTGAGTAGGTAAATAACCATGCTACAAAGTTGCAATGCCCAAACTTAAGAAATAAGATGACTGAGAAGTATTTCAAAGAAATTGACAAAAAACATGCAAAAGTTGCATTTAGCGGCTTCAGATGACTGAGAAGTATTTCAAAGAAATTGACAAAAAACATGCAAAAGTTGCATTTAGCGGCTTCCACTCTAAAGGCATTTGTTGATGTTTCATATGAAAGAAATTATAAAAAAGACAAAGAAGGTGGAGAAAGTATGTTATCAAGAACTACCACGTGCTCTGCGGCCTAGGACCACATAAGCAACGTGAAATTATCCTCAAACTTGAGGCATGAGAGAGAAATGGGGCACAGAGACGAGCAGGGGCGCAGTGCCTGTGTGTTGTGGCACACATAGACCTATGCTGACGCTGCCCCTCAGCTGACATATGGAGGGGCACTAATGAATTCTGCAACAGTAGTTTTCCCTACGGTGCAATAGAAGAACTGGGGGAAAAAAATTAATCTTCGAATATTCCACATCAAAACAAACCCCCCCCAACAGCTTCCTATAAAACCTCAATAAATGTGGCTACTTAACTGATTAAAGCACATTCTGTGAGCCAGAATATATACATTGCAAATCAAGTGTAAATAATACTTGATGTACACAAAACAAATTCCCGCTTACTTTAACATTATTAGACTGGGTCACCAATACTAAGTTTCTAGTTCCTTTATACCACCCCCCACCCCACAGAGTGCATTTTATAAACACTCTCGAGAGGAAAGGAGAAAGTTAAACAATGACAGTTACACTCGATTACAACCTCACTTAGAAATACACAGTTTCTGAGAGAAAAACAAAAAGGTCTGTGAGTAAGTTGGAAGGAAACAGTGCCAGCCTACTAAAATGTTTCAGCTATCCAAATCACGGAAAGAACTACACTAGGGACATGAGTTAGCACTCTCAAACTTATAATCCTAGGGTTTCTGAGCAGAAAAAAATCCATCAGGATCCAGGTAAATGGACTTCTATATTTTAAAGAGGAGGAAATTGAGACTTAAAACCGCACAGTTGTACTACCGGGTTCACTGTCTAACGATGTCCTCTCCCACCCCGCCCACCACACTTCGTGGCAGTATCAGATAAAGAAACAAATTTTAAGGGGAAAGCACGCTCTGTTTCTTAATTCATCAAAACATACCAAGGAAAAAACAAAAGATATAAAAAGTTGATAACCTAATTAGTTATAATTCTGCACACCTAGACCATCAGGTCTTTTGATTTAGAAGCCTCAGTAGTGAGACAGCTAGCTAGAAACGATCAAAAACATGATTGACAGAAACAGCAGACATAAATCATCCAGCCCCTTATTATCACTCCAGTGTAAATTAAGATAATAAAATATGGTATGTACCTCACCACCATTTTCTCTGGAATATAAAATTTAAATTGATTTGGGCAACTCCAATTTCATCTGCTTTCCTTCATGCCAGTGTTCAGTGCCTTTTTCGATGCCATACTTTAAAACAAAGTTCTCTACAATGATTTTCACAAAATATTTCACAGTGATTTTTTTCTTATCTCTGAAAAGCTGTAAGACTAGGGGACTTTTTATTTTTTGATCTTTTTTGCATCTTACTATATTTTGCTTTGAAATAAAAACATTTAAGTTAAAAACAATAAAAAATACTAAACCGATAGGCTAATATTTCTGAACAGTATGCCACAGGTTTAATTATGGGAGAGTAATTGTCTAGTACTCATCTAAATTTCATTCTGCTATTGCTGTAACAGGAAGCAGGAGGCCTTGAAAGGAACCCTCTAGAATCCCCAGGGTAAGCAGAAGCTGAGTGCATATCTACTCTCCAGGACATACCTCA
Organism: Potos flavus; assembly: GCA_028534135.1. Taxonomy (NCBI): domain Eukaryota; kingdom Metazoa; phylum Chordata; class Mammalia; order Carnivora; family Procyonidae; genus Potos; species Potos flavus. The sequence continues at coordinate 45,427,081 of CM052892.1, read as the reverse complement.
AAGGAATCATGGTGTGTGAGAGAGCTATTTACAACTTACTTTGTGTATAATCAGCAGAAACAAAAGATACGACAACAAGCATAAAGGCCTCCCTCTCTTTCCCCCTTTCTCCCCTCTCAGGGGAATTCAGCAAGGGAGGGCCAGTGCTCATTCACTTCAGTGTCAAAAGGGCTCCAGAAAACACATTTTCTGTGGGGCAGGGAGGAAATATGGCAGGCTTCCTACACACACACACACACACACACACACACACACACACACACACACACACACACAGTTCTTTGTTTACTGAGATCACACATTAAAAACTGTTAGGGACCAGACTTCTAAAAAGAAGACTGAAAAAGCCCCACAACAGGAGCTACTACTCAGAATAACTGAAACTGAATGAGGGACAAGGTGTGTGTGAGGAAGAGGAAAATGGAAGAAACAAAGAGGCACAGAAATGACAACTTGAGAACAGAAACATGTTACCAACAAAAAAGGGATCACAGAGTCTGGGATGCTTCTTGCAGAGTCAGGGCCCATTTGAAACTTTATTTTATTTTTAAACATTCAACATTCAGGTAGCCATTTGCCTGATAGGCACTATAAAAGTCAGAGCCTAAATAAACAAACTTCCATGTCAGCTCAAGACTCTCCAGTTAAGCTGGTCACAAGCCTGGATTGGTTCTGAAGGGCACGTGTTTTGGTGACTTCAGTCTAGCAGTTGCAGGGATGAGGGAAACTATCTGAACCCGTGAAAAACTCCGAAGAGTGAAGAGACAAAATTTGTTTTAAGAAGCAGAGAGTGGGGGGTGCCTGGGTGGCTCAGTGGGTTAAGCCTCTGCCTTCGGCTCAGGTCATGATCTCAGGGTCCTGGCATCGAGCCCCGCATCAGGCTCTCTGCTCAGCAGGGAGCCTGCTTCCTCCTGTCTCTCTGCCTACTTGTGATCTCTTTCTCTCTGTCAAATAAATAAATAAAATCATTAAAAAAAAAAAAAAAAAAGGCAGAGAGTGGGAGAGAGAGAACCCAAAAAGAGTCCCATCAGAGGACAGAAGGATATGGCTGGTACAAGCTCTGTCACCCTCCAAGCCAGAGCAAGCACTGATTAGAACTTCAGCCTCATTTCAGTGGTTAGACAATGCCAAGCAGCAAGAGGAAAAACTACTCAGATAACACAAAGAATTCAGGAAGACCATTAAGTGAAATAGATTTGGCAATAAGCTAGTCAGGAGCTCTTGTGAGAAAGAGCAGAGAAAGAAATAAATTAATTACCCAACACTGTAAAGATGAAGATGTACACTGAACACTGCTACAAAATAAATGAATACAAAAACTGAAAAACAGGAAGATGAACTAAGTTGCTGGATGTGCAGATAACGTCTGTCTGAATTTTTCAGGCTGCAATTTCACTAAAGACAACATTCCGGGCCTCATCATTCTCAGCCGTGGAACCCCAGGCTAAAGACTCAGAAGGGACAAGTATACAGAAGCTACAGCTCAAGAATCAACATACTGCTTAACCATCAAAAAGGAACTGGTGAGTCTAAACAGTATTGATCCAGTCTCCAATACAGAATGGCCAGAAATATGCTTATTCTTACAGAGGCCTTAGATGAGGCAGGGTGTAACAGGAACATGGTAATGATGAGAGATCTATTAGAGGAGAACAGAGTAGGACGGAGGACAGTCCCCTCTAGAGTCAGCCCAGAATAATGAACTACAGGATCAAGAGGAGAGAGGAGGGAGCAGACAAGGGTCAAGGAGGGATTCTGCTACTCAACAGGTTGACAGACACAGAAGATTATTACTGGGCAGGGGGGGGACATGTCCTCACAGAAGCCAGGTAGTGTTTAATTGGGGGTTCACTCTCTGCCTCGGGAGCTGGTCCTCCTGGGTGAGCCAGGGCCCTAGACTCTGTGACAGGAGCAACCTCTCCAGGTACAATTACAGGAGATTTTCACAGCCACAAACAACAATAGCTTGTTTTTATACTGTGAATGTGGAATAGAAGGTAAAAAAAAAATCTCTCTTTCCTGGTGACCCCCTGCGGAGTCTGATGGCCCATGAATAATGCTGAAATTACATAGAATCTTTCTTCCAGAGCCCTCAAAGGGCTTTATACATAGTATTTATTAATTCCCGTATCAGACAAGTAAGAGGAAAGGAGAAAAATTCTATCATACTCTTTTTCAACAGGAAAACTGAGGACCATCCCTACAGCCCTCCCCCATATTTGATAAACTGAACAGAACTGAAATTAAGACAAAGTTCCCTCAACTACGATGCTAGTATTTTACAAGAAAAGGCTTCTACCATGAGTTTGCTTATTTGCCCAATTCTTGTTTTACGTGGGTTTTAGCACTGAAGAAAATATGAATGAAGTTATTTGTAACTTGCCATGGATGAGCTTTATACTTGAGAAAGAAAAGGACAGAATCTGATTATTTTCAACTGGTTTACAATCATTCTTGTAATTGAGTATTTTGAAAATTGTACACCTCAGATTGTTGCTAATAGGCATATACATTGCCAAGTCTGACAAGTGACATTAAGTGAAATTTCTTTTTTTTTTTTTTT
>CM052892.1:45410648-45424018 GCA_028534135.1 Potos flavus | reverse complement strand
CTGAACAAAACAGCAAACTGATAGACAAAACCAACAGTCTAGGTCAGTGGTTCAAACTGTACTCCTCAGCCAAGGCGCATTATTAGCATCACCTGGGAACTTGTCTGAAATGACTTTGGGACTGAAGACCTGAGACCCACTGTGACAAAACCCAGGGTTGGAGCCCAGCCATTTGTTTATGTAAGCCTGCCAGGGGATGCTGAGAGCATTAAGGTTTGAGAATGACTAGCATAAATAAATGAAAAAATCAAAAAATAACTGAGAAGGCAAAAGCTCTCTAGATGATAACTTAGTCTTAGAAAATATCTCTTAAAAAAAAAGATATGCCTCTTAAGGAAGGGGGGGAGGAGTGAAAGAAAAGGAAAGCAGTACACACAGCATAAATTCCAGGATGTCCCAAAAATCTTACTCTGAAGAAGAGATGGAAAGTCAGAAAAGGAGACTCTTAAAAGGGAAAGCCAAAATAAGCAAGCCACTTGAGCAGTGGTCTGTCCAACTCCACAGAGGCTGCAAACATCAGAAGAAAATGATTTGGGGATAGACATTAACTTCAGCATTTAAACTAAAACCACTTTAAAATGATCCGGGTACCCTCGAACTCAGGCACTGGGTTTGTTTCACTCAGCTTTCCTCCCTGTTTCTCCAGAGCCATCAAGAATGAGGATAAATGTTACGATCTCTAATGAGGGGAAAGAGGCTATTTCGAATAATGATCACCAAGCCACTGAATTCTTTTTTTTTTTTTTGAGGGGGTGGCATTTTTTTTTTTTTTAGAAAGTTCACTTTTGAAGAAAATAGGTGCGTTTTACTTGATCTTACTTCATCAGAGGCACAAAATAGGACAAATCCAAAGGATTTCTTTTCTTCCTAACTTTAACAATACTAAAGAGAAAAATGTATATGAGAAAGCAGAAAAGGGAGTTTGGGGGTGACATAAGATAGGATGTATTTACCTGCCAGAAAGTGAGAAAATAAATATTACTCCCCAAAAACTCAATGTCTCAAGTTACCCAGTAAATCCCCTACCTTAAACCTATTATGGTTAAAAAAAAAAAAAAAAGTTTTAGTAGCCATACATGGTTTAAGAGACAAAATACAGAGAGCACTTAAACTAGATTTAACGCACAGTGGTCTTCTAGAGATAGATTCCTCTGGACTAGCCCCTTACCCCATTTGACAGGACTTAGACTCACTATGAAGAGTGAGGTTGAAGGAGGCCACAAACTGTAGCAAGAGACCAGAGGAATTCCGACTGCCGTAAACAGGAGAGCCAGGGGAGCCTTTATCGTGCTGCCAAAGTGCATAATGTAGCATGCCGAAGATCAAGGAATCAACGTGGTATTCTTTGCATGCAAAGTTTGAACACAGGTAATGAGAAGAAAGGAAATGGGAAGGCAGATTGAGGCTTGCTGTTCCATGCACTAAAAACTTTCCCAATTTAAATGTAAGTCATACTGTGTATTGCACAATACCCCTCAATGCCTGCTAAGGATCCCAGGCTAAAAAGAGAAACTGTACATCAACATACAAAGCTGATTTCTACAGAATGCCCACCCTCCCGCTAACCACAGCCCCCACCCCATCCTAAGAACACTGATCCTAACTGGGGTGAGGTCTAGGATGAAACAGGTAAAAAGTGAATCTAAATGCCTCCTACCAGGGGCAGCTCTTTGTTACTGTGGGTCTCAGGAAGTGGTGAGAAGAGAAAGTAAAAGGGAGTTTCTTATATTTTCCTTGGGGAATCTTACAAAGTATTTTTTCAATCATATTTTACTCCTGAGGCACCTGGGTGGCTCAGTGGGTTAAAGTCTCTGCCTTCAGCTTGGGTAATGGTCTCAAGGTCCTGGGATGGAGTCCCGCATAGGGCTCTCTGCTCAGCAGGGAGCCTGCTTCCCTCTCTCTCTGCCTGCCTCCCTGCCTACTTGTGATCTCTCTGTCAAATAAATAAAATCTTTAAAAAAAAAACAAAACAAAAACTTATTTTACTCCTAAAATCTTGTGGTTTTAGAGGCTAAAAGAAGCAGCTTAGTAGACAACAGAATGCTTTATAAATGATAAAACACATGATCTTTTTTGTTTGTTTTTGGTTTTAGTAGCCTCACATGAAGATAGAGCTACTTATGTCATTAACTCACCTAATGATAAGTAATGCTATAAAACACCATTTTCTCTCTACAGGTTTCCTTTTGGTGATGTGATGCTCTTCCCAGGTTTCACAGACCACCCATAGGAGAACAGTATTCCAAAATCCCTCCCTATTCCTTACCTCTCCTGTGAATTTTAGTCCTGCAACTTTCAGGATCCCAGTAGAGCTAAACAAGCAAAGCAAACAGGTTCATTGCAATCCTATCTTTACTACACAGCTCCCCCCAACTTTGCTGTCTTTTGCAATGTTATCACCATAATCCCATTAACAAAGTCTCAGAACATGATTAAAAGCCTCCTCCTTATTTCCCAAACCCAGTAAATGGGTTTACTGAAAGCCTATCCATTCTTCTCTTCCAAGCTCTTCAGCTGCCTCCCCTGCCCTAAAGATCTCCTTCCAGACCGTTTCTAACAAGTGCACGCCCAGACCTTTGCCATAACCCTTAAGTGATAATACCACCTTTATCATTTCACACTCACCAACCAGTGCCATATATCACCACTCCAACTGTCAAACATATTCTCCTAGATGATGTTTAGAGCTCCCCACAAATTACCAATTAAAGTTCCTTCCAGACCCTCTGCAACCTAGCTCTCTACCCTGCTTTTCCAGCTTTATCTTTTCCTCCTCCTTCATGACAAATACTTAATAGACAATCTAATTAGACTATTGGATCTCTCTTGCATACTGATTTGGACTTTCCTAATTTGACATAGTTTGCATGCTGCTCTTTTTAGAATACCTTCTCCTGCATTACACTTTTGAAAATCTTTCTATTTCCCAATGCCACTTCACAAAGTTTTCTGATACCCCAGGCAGAAGAGATCTCCTCCCCAGTGTTCTACCATCCTTAGGGATCTCAGCACTACACAACTTTGGACAGTAAAATACATGTTTTTCTTTCCTTAAGGGCAGGAACTTACCTCTCTTTGTATTCTCCCAAAGCCCCTACCACACTGCTTTACACACACAGCAGATAGTCAACAAATACATGCAAAATAAATAATAAATAAATCTCTTAAAATTCATAGTGGCACCAGTAAGCCAATGCTACATTACCTGTACCTTTATTCCACCAGATCCAACAAACACCCTTAAGGCAGTTAAGGGCCAATAATTCCTATCATATAGAAATTCAAGATGCAAGGAGGTTACTATTTATGCACAGGACATTCTTCTGAGTATAATTTAGCCTGTAAAGGTTCAGTAACTACTTCAATGTCACCCTGTTGATTTGTGGTACGTTTCTATGGAAATGATACTTCTCTTGCTGGACTCTCCTTCCAGCTTACTTCAGGATACCTCTAAAACCTGACTCCATCACAGCAATCCTGTAGAGATGAGAAAACGTACAACACTTTCTCTACAACAGAAGCGCGACAGATCTTTCTCTGCCCCGCAAGTTGTCAACATACGCTGAAATCTCAAGTACAGAATGATAAATTCTGCCCCTTCGTTTAAAATTTACTAGGCTTTGAAGTAGAAGCAGGTATGAAAACCTCCCATAATAAGCTCTTTAAAACATGTATTGATTGCCGTATACCTATAAAGAAAGTTATCAGCCCATTACACTGCCGAGAGAGGAACACATTTCCAAGATACTATTAAAGTGGCTTACAGCCAGCTGGAGATAAATCTCCATCCCCAATCAGTGTTTCCTTTGTTTCAAGCCGAGAGTAGGCAACTACAGCCTGTGGGCGGCTGCTATCTTGTGATCTACTTTTGTAAATAAAGCTTTATTGAAATTGAGCTACGCCTATTCCTTAATATTGGCTATGACTGTGTCTACAAAGACAGAATAGAATAGTTGTTACAAAACCACGTGACTGCCTAAAATACTTACTATACAGACCTTTATAGAAAAATCTAAAACCCCTGTTTTAGAGTGTACAAATTATACCTCTTTCCCCAGCAACATCACTTTTAAGAATTCACCTTTAGGAAATAAGAATACAGTGCAAACAAGAGTGTTCATATTGAAGCAACACTCCTCTTAAAAGAAAAGAGCTGGCAACAACCTCAATGTCCACAAACTAAGAACCCGTTACATAAATTATGGTACAGTGATTTACTAGGAATCTGTTAAAAATTATGATGGATATCTAGATTTATAGACATAAAAAGGTATCTAGGACAGGGCTGAGTAAAATTTAAAACGCAAGTCATGTATCCATAATCCTTTTATGCAACTAATACCTATCCCTATGTTTGCATGCACGCCCACATGAAAAAAATGACTAAAAAGATGTTAATGAAATGTTTCCTTGGTGGCAGCTTTTCAGATAGCTTTTACTCTCAGTAGTTTAATCAGATCCATACAAATAAATATGTATCCTTTACACAAAAGATGTAAAAAAAAAAAGTTTTAAGTATTAAAGTTTAAAATCAAGGTACAAAATTTACATTCCGCATTTTATAAAGTACTAGGGTTTGGGTTTTAGTGGGGTTTTTTTGTTTTTGTTTGTTTTTTTGTATCTTTTGGTTTGGGCAGGCTTCTGGTTTTGTTGTTGCTGTTTTAATTTTTCCTTTTTCTTTGTTTTAAAGACAAAAATACTCTTAGGCTTACTAATAACTTGCATATCTGGGCACTGGCATTCCCACTATACATGGCAACCTCAGTTTTGGATGGAAAAAGTCCCCTGCAAAAGGATGCATGGGTGAGGAAGAAGAAGAGAGGTTAACAGAATAGTCCCCTGAACGGAAATGTATTAATTCAATCAGTGTCTTGCTTCTGGGTTACCATAAAAAGGTTCATAAAGTACCCAAAAGCCACATAAGATTTTAGAATTATGCTGCTCAGTGACTGATTCTCAGTGAAGAGTAAGAAAGGAGAGATTTTTCTCCATCTTCATTTTCCTTAACAAAAGTAAGCTCTGCAATATTTGCACATGTATTTTTTAAACTGGTAATGAAAAAAGGCCAAGGATGTACATGATACAAGTATTAAGAACCGGGTAGCACCGCTGATAGAGAGGTGCTAGGTCAATACTGCATAAATCTTGAAAACTAACCACAAGAAAAACAGGGGGCAAAATTGCTAGTAACAACCAACACAGCTCACCCTCTCTCTGTGCCAGACACCCCAGGCACGAGTACTAAGCCCCACTTCATAAGTGAAATAACTGAGGTTCAGAGAGGTTATAAAATTTTTCCAAAGTCACACAAAGGAGAGAGAAATCGAAAAGCAGATACATCTGCCTCAAAAGTCTGGACTCTTCCCACCATGCCAGCCAATGAAACAGAAATTATATGTCTAATGAAGTACTATATAAAATCCCAGTATAAATTTAACAAGTCAGAACATCTGAAATTCCTGGTTTATAAAGATATTACAGAATGACTACGTCAATTAATTTGCTTTACGTAATTTATTTTATTTTATTTTTTTAAAGATTTTATTTATTTATTTGACAGAGAGAGAGAGAGAGAGAGAGATCACAAGTAGGCAGAGGAGCAGGCAGAGAGAGAGGGGGAAGCAGCCTCCCCGCTGAGCAGAGAGCCAGATGCGGGGCTCGATCCCAGGACCCTGAGATCATGACCTGAGCTGAAGGCAGAGGCTTTAACCCACTGAGCCACCCAGGCACCCCATGTAATTTATTTTAAATCGTGTTCTCTACATTATTTTCTCAGAGTTAAATATATCCATATTCTCCAGCCTCACATTTACACATATATGATATGTGTAATATCTTTACAGATATGCTATATCATTATATAAAGCACAAAAAATTTTTAGTATTTTCATACTTAAGTAGAGTCTGGATGTATTTGTAGACATGGACTCCAGTTAGGCAGAAAACTGTGACTTGGTTTTTTTTTTATGATTTTTCCCACAGTAAAATTATTTCAGTGCTATGGATTAAACAAAATCTGTGCCCTGAAAATTAATATGTGAAAAGCTGTACAATAACATAACTTTTTTTTTTACACTGACATTAACCTATACTATTCTTCTCTTATGTAAGAGAAATATATTCTCTTTTAAAAATTATGCAGAGATTAGCTTTTCCTGTGAGTTCCCCATAATTGCACCTCCACACTCAAGATAAATAAAACCTTTAACTCTGAGATGGGGAAACTGAGGTTTTGCTGTGCCACCTGTTTGGGAGTGTGGGAGTATCACGCTTTGGTTTTCTGATCAGGGAGTCCATGGATCCCTGGTAGAGACCTAAGATAGGACTCTAGCTGTAGTCCTTTCCATCTAGAGCACCTTTGATTTTTGTCAGTTCTATATATTGACTTTCTTATAAAATTTAATTTGAAAGAAAAATCCTAGCAGATTTTACAACGATTGTTGTTTTCTTTTTTAGTCACTGGCTTGAGTTACAGATGGATAACGAATGAGGCAGAGGAAAAAGCAGACTTTGGAGTTAACTTTGTTGCATACAAATTTTAGACTGTTATTTTCTCAACTGTAAAATAAAAATATGTGTACCTGTCCTGAATGCTTTTTAATAACTGAATAAGATTACCTGGGTACCAAGTCTAGTATACTATGTGAGCTAAGAGATAGCTGTGAAGTTGTTAGTTTTTAATCTTCATTCTTTTACTCTTAGTAACAGGTGAAAATAAACGCTAAGCCAAATATTTATTTTAGATCTGAAGATGCTTGATGTTCAAAGTAGGATTGGCTAAAAGAAACCAGATGTTAAGCAAAATAACAATGTTAATCAAAGGTCATCTATAACAATATTAAAGTACTACACAGGAGAACACAATTACTTTTGATAAAACATAATCCAGGATTAAAAAGCACTAAAAGAAGCACATTTTGCTAAACAAATAGTTCCCAAGTCCTTGACTACACTGAAAGCATTGTGCATAACTGGAAATGAAGAGGAAAAAATTGCACGGTATCCATGTGTTGTTTGCTACTATTGTGTTTAATTCTGAGAGGTGTAAACATGACTGGCTTTCCTGTGACCTTAATTCCATGAATACAAGTGAATATTCAAACAGCCAGGGATACAGGCTGAGGTCTTACATATAAAATCAAACATCAAGTTCTACTACCAAATGCTAAGGATAATGAGTATAATAAGGCAGGAAGCTTCCACTCAGGCACATGATTAGAACTGACTATACAAAGGTATACAGAACTCAGGAGAATTTGCCAACTTTGCCTCCAGTCTACAGTTAAGCCATAACTGATATCACAGAAATAACAGCAACGTTCTGACATCGACGAAGGCCAATCTGGGGAGAATTGTGCAGAGTGGCGAAAATGCAAGAGTAATGGATGACACAAGAGGATTCTCAACCAAAAAAGAAAAAGAAAACTGTTTGCCAATGCCTCATCTCTCCATTTCTTTAACTGAAGAAATTAGAACATTTTATTTAAATTCACCTCATTGTTCCCAAAAATTCAAGCTTCCCAGGGCAAGCTGAAAGAAAGGGATCTATAGTTCACTCAATATCTACTTGGTACCAAAGCTTCACATGTGTTCTCATTTCATCTTCCTGACAGATTCTCAAGCTAACTGTTCTTTTTCCCATTTTGGAATTGAAGAAAATAAAGGCTAGAGTTAAAGTGACTTATCCAGGGTCCCAAGGCTAATAAATTGTAATATCTGAATCTGAACTCAGGTCTCATCTTTTAATTCCCACTCCCCTCCCCGAGTTCTATAATACCAAACACTAACGTTGGGTCCAATGGGAACAGAAAAATGCTGAGACGACAAGTATTGCTATTAACAAAGTTTGATTCTTAGGAGGAAAAAAAAAATCCTAAACCAACTTTAATTTTCTTATTAGGAGACATAATATTGAACTAATTCTACTCTTTCCCTCTTGGATTATGAGAGAAAATTTTAATTAATCAAATTGGAAAAGGTTGAAATACCCACAACATCCTTTTTATAATCAAAAACTGTTGGGGCACCTGAGTGGCTCAGTCGTTAAGCGTCTGCCTTCAGCTCAGGTCATGATCCCAGGGTCCTGAGATAGAGCCCCCATCGCCTCAGGCTCCCTGCTCGGCGGGAGGCCTGCTTCTCCCTCTCCCACTCCCCCTGCTTGTGTTCTCTCTCGCTGTGTCTCTGTCAAATAAATAAATAAAACCTTAAAAAAAAAAAAAAAAACTGTTTCCATGACTGGGATAAGAACTTTATTTTTAGATACTCAAAGTGTACATAATTTTTTTTCCCTCAATTTGGCACTGTTAAGGAGTTTTTGTACTATTTAAGATAAAGAATTAATTTTGAAACTAGCTGTAAGGGAAAAAAAAATTCCAGCACAAAGTAAGTTTAATAGTCCTCTGAAAACTGCACTTTAGAATCTGGAACTAAAAACAAAAATCACAAGAAAACTCCCAATATCACTTTACTACATCCAACAAAGTTAAAAATAATAATAATTCTTAATGTGACTATTTTTTAGGACGTAAGGTAAAATATCTAATCAATTATCTAAGCTTTGAAGTGCCACATCCATACATAAATCATGATTTTTGCTATAGAGTTGACTGCTTGTGGGTTTAAGACCTCCTATAAACAATGTGAATGTATCTGTTTATAAAGAACAACCCATTATACAGATAGCACTAATCTGATTAAACACAGAAAGTCTACCTTGGCAAAATCATCACTTTGCAGAAATATATAAACCATGTACCCAAAACTCTCTAACTGGACACATAGATCCACCCATAGTTTACTTTGTGTACTATATTCTCGAGTTAACTTTCTATTATATAACAATTTAAAAAAATAACTAATCAAGAGAAAACTACCTTAGTTTAACAACTCTACAAGTTTTTTTCTGTTATCTATTTGGCAGTTATCAAGTGTATGTGCACATACACGGAAACACATACACAACTCCATATATGTATATGTATGTATTATTAAGGAGGAGAAAATGACACATCACAAGACATGAAAACAGTATTAAGGTTTGAAAGTGAAAAGAAACAGAAAGGCAATTCAAAATTAAGATTCAAACTACTGTGGTATCTTTACTTAGGTAAGCCCAACAAAATCCGTATTTCTCCTATCGTTGGGAAAAAAATCAGGCACATGAATATTTTATAAAGTCACAATGCAAAATCAGAAGGCTGTTCCATACATCATACTTTAATCTGTTATAAATTAACTGGAGTCAAATCATGAAGCAATCCTGAGTGTTATATGTAACATGCACAATTACAACAAAGACAAATCATACACACCCTCAGCTAGCTAGCTGTAAGCCTAAAACAACTGGAACAGCGAATGAGAAGGCTGGAGTTTCCCCTGGAGAGGGACTAGGGTGGGGGCAAACCTACAAAATGGATATATCTGAAACAACTGCAAGCCCGAAAATGTCCTAAAACCCTGAAGACGTTCACGTGGTTTCACAACAAAGTCCCTTTACAAGATCCACAGCCCAGATGACTTGCATCTTTTAAACTGCCCTATTTCCAGAATTCCTAATTTTAAATCACACTGGAAACCTTTGGCTGCAATTGAATTAGAATGGTTCAGTTTACCCCTTCTAAACGCCAAGGGGGAAAACAACAAGCACCATACTTAAGTTTGTTTTGTTTTAAACTAGATCTTCTGCATTCCAAAATTGTATCCCTCTGACTAATATAAACCGTTATTACAGAGAAATGGTTAATAAAAAAAATTTTTAAAAGGAAACCAAACCATCCAGTGAAAGGCATGAGGGAGTAGTAATGGTAACATACGGTACCATGAGCTGCAGTGGCCTCCCAGTCAGTGGTGCAAGGTTAAGAGATCACTCTTGGCCTTCAGGCAGACAGCAAAACACAGCCTGGGGAAGAGGGGGGTGGGGGCGGGGGGGACAGGGACCAAGGCCGGGGGGAGGGGGCTCTCGCTCGGGTAGTTTACACAAGAAGTCAGCTCAGCTCCTTTCAGGCGCATTCCTCCTCTCTATCTCCCAACCTCTTTGCGTGTGTCTTGTCATATTTTCTTCAGCTGTTAATTGTCCAGACTGCAAGACTTTAAACAGCTACAGTTTAGGAAAAAGCGAAACCCTCCTAAGTGACCATCACAGCAAATCAGCTTCACGCTGGTGGGTAAAATTTTCCAAGGGAAGTGTTCTTCTGATAGTTCCTGAGTCTCTAAGTCACCCCCACCCCCCACCCGCCACCACACACACTCCCCTAGAGGGCTAAAGGCACTGTGGCAATAAAACATTCATGCGACTTGGAATTTTAACACAATGCCATTTCCCTAGTTTAACCTGAAAGGAATGCACTAGTCACAACAGACTACATCATCCTGCCATTAAACCCTGCCAAGGAACCGCTTTTTTGGCCGTGCCGGGCCAGCTTTGACGGGAAAGGAGTACACAGACCCACACACTGAGCACAGAGGGGCCACCTCTGCTTCCTCAGCCCCGGCCAGCAACACCCTGCTCTTGAACATGACCCTTGACCCTTCGCATTGTGACCGGCTTGTGATGCATGTGTCACTCTGGAACTTATGCAGAGCCACCACTGACTGAGCAGGCCATTTGCTGCTCCTTCTCCACAGGACTTGAGAGGATGCCAAAAGTTCTTATTATTACTGCTACTACTGAAACTCATAGTTAAGTGTGGGGATGCTTTTTCCCTGTGTCCCAGAGTGGTCTGCTTTTCTCTTTCCTTTGTTTGTTCAGGACTTTTTAAAAAATAAACTTTGCATTTGCATTCATAATTAGGTTATGATTACTGACAAAATGGTTTGCTTTTGGGACTACTTATCAAAGCTGCCAGGTCTTTCGCATTTAAGTGACATTTAATTTAGATTTACAAAATACAAAAACAGAAATAATTCTGATTTCTCCTGAGAATCTTAGAGAAAAACTCAAAGGTGTTAAATTCTAAAACATCCACACTTAACCATTTCATGTGGCTAAGGTACTATCACCAAACAAGCAACAAATTAGATTTTTAAAATCCCTAGATTTATTGATTTATCACTTGTGCAGAGATTTTTGCCTTCCAAGGAACATAGTTGACAAACCAAGAAGCAAAGAAAAATATATGTACAATAAATGAAAAATTTAAATCACATTAAAAGTTTAAACATTTTAATTAATTTCTAACTCTGCTGTGAGGCCAATTTGGCCCTTTATAACTAATCACATCACAACAGTATTTTTATTTTATAAGTTACCAGATACCGTAATCTTGCCCCCCCAAATCCCTTTTTCCTCATCCTCAACTTCTCTTCCACTACTAAAGTACACCTTCCAGATTTTTTTTTTTTTACTTTTCTGGTTATTCATTTTTCCCCTTTTATGATCATTAACTATTTTCATATGGGGCACTTTCACTTTCAACACTGCCCTATTATTTTGTTTTTATTACTTCTCCTTTCTGATACAGTAGGTCTGAAAAGCAGCAAGTCTCTCCTTCTTGCCCTTGACCCTGAACTACAGCCAGGTGAGTAGTGAATTACCCCTACAAAAGGCAAAAGGAGTTCTGGCTTTAATCTCCTAGAGTGAGGCCATGTGCCCTTCTCAGTAGCAAATGAAGAACATCTTACTTCATCTAAGAGAATACTCTAAAATACAAAATGATGATCTCTAAGCAAGTTAACATGCACATATAACATAAAACCAAACTGTCTTCGTTAGCGTCATTTTCGTCTCCTTAGTAGTTGGAATTAGTCTTAAGCCCTAGTTAAAAGATTTTTCTTTTTCTTTCCTTTAAACAGACATTATCATGCCTTGAAAAGTCATTCTAATCCCTTCACCTTAGCCAAGCCCTGCTAATTCTAGATAGGAGGACAGCAATTAACTTAAAAAAAGGGGGGGGGGGCAGGGAATTATATTTGGCTTGGGGGACAGAGGGTGGGAGATCAACCCAGCAAAGAAGTGAAGATTATCAGAACCTTTGCTAAATATTTCCACTTCAAAATGCAAATGCTGAAATCAAACTCATTTTAATCTATATTAAAACACAGCAATAAAGACGTGATTTTTTCAAGTTACCTAACTTATCAATGTATATTCAAATTCCAAATTATGATGTTTTATTGGGAAACCCAGTAAAATTGAGGACAGCACCAAGCCAAGACATGAGATTAAAATTACAAAGGATAATTTCTAAATCCAGACAGATACATTTTTATTTTTGCTTCTATCAAATTAATCAACACAGTGATCCCAAAGTATCTAGGATGAACATCCAGAGAACAAAAAGAGTGAAGGAAAAGAGTGAAGGTCTGTGAACATGCAAGAGGCATGTTAAATCCTCTCAATTGTGATGCATTTCCTCTGAAGACTTCTGGAATTTTGAGATACATCATTCAAAAAAGCGATAATCCATCTTATTCTATTTCTCAACAAATTGTCAACCAATTTTATAATATATTCACTGCTATGGTACAGTGATGAATCACAATGAGGAAACCACAGCATAGTACAAATACCACCATGAAAAATATTTTATATGAAATTATATCAACAACATAGAACTTGCTAGAAAAGAAACTCATTATCAGTAAGGTCACTGAAATGCAAGAAGTTGCAAAAATCCAAGTTTTACAGAAATAGTAACTTATTTTGGCAAGTACATTTGAGATGATCGAATCTGTGATAACTATTTTCCCTTAACCAAAAAAAAAAAAGCCTTACGCTGTGAAATGGCATTTAGAAATACAAGTTTAAAAGTTTTGTAAGCTACCTTTTAATCTCTAGAAAGTAAAATAGGTGAGATTTTTCTCACTGACTTCTATTACAAGGAGCATGAGCACACACATGTTAACTCATTCTTCTCAAGGAGAGTCCACTTGGAGCCAAGGATTGGCTAAATCAACCACCCCTACCTCATACTCAGGCAGTTAACAGGCGCCAACCCTGAGTTAAGGCAAACCTCAAAGGCAAAGGGATGAGAAAGAAAAGGAGATGTGTGGATCGAGGAGGGAAGGAAGAAAAAGGAGATGGTGTGGGATGAAAGCAGACAGAAAGAAAAACAAGCAAAAAGGAGGGTGAGGAAGAAAGAGTGTAGGAATGAGCTGGGAGGAGTGACGTGGAAAAAAGCAGGGAAAAGGGGAGAAAAGAAGAGGGAGCCTGAAGGAAGAAAGGGGATGGCTGGGGGAGAGAGGCAGAATAGGAGCCCCACAACACCACAGTAGATCAAGCAGCTGGCCGGAGATGCTAATTCAGCGCTTTAACAAATCAATGCCACTTGAAAAGTACAATGCGAGCCCTCACTGGGTAGATGTCAGGGGACTGAGAAAATGCATTCTCAAGTATTTCACATTAAGAGGGAATAATGTGTTAATTTATAACT